>OX456986.1:56967879-57705974 GCA_949752695.1 Melanostoma scalare
GTTGTTGGAAACTTTTTTTCTATCGTCTTACAAATTGTTGCTACTTTTTCGGAGTCTTAAAGACTTTTTTACTGCCTTAAATTCAGATAGAATCCGGGCTCTGATTAAATTCCAAGTAGAAACGAGATAACAATCCAAAAGACAGATTCAAAAAAACCTTGCTTAAAATACACGATTCTGGAACGTACACTTATTACTAGCGCTCACTAACAGAAAAAGAAACTCTGAACGCAACCATCAAAAGTAGTGTTTGTGAAGCTGATATAACTTTTAAGTAGCCCATGCAACTCTTGTGCAAACTCTGCAAATGTACATGGAGTCAAACAGAAAAAACCTCCCACCGCAGACAAGCATTTAATAATAGTGCTTAAACTGGTGCGTAAGTTCGGTCGGTCAAAACGGTGATTTTTTATTTTAATAACAAATTATTTTTTTCTAAATAAATCAATTTAGTATTACTTGTTGGTTTCCAACAGCCCATTTAAAAATCACTGAAAAAGGACTTTATATCTAAGTATGGTATGTTAATAAAATTGTTCTCGCCTATAATGTATACGTTTCTCTAGCTTGAGTCATATTAATATAAAATTTTGTTTTATCTCAAACGACTATTTTCAACTTTTTGAATGAAATTTGTTATATTTTCTAATCAGTTTTTTAAATTTTAAAGTGATGAAGTTGGTTTTATTGATTGGAACATATCCATTCGAAAACACATGTGCACGAATTTTCAATATATCTATATCCCCTTTACACGCCTTGTATATGTATCTAATTATGTGCTTTTTGAAATTATATATAAAGAAAAGAAGAAAATGCATATATAAATGAATGTCTTCAAATAAATTCGTTTTCATTTTGATAATTTTTACCTTCTGTAATAATTTTCCTATATCCGTACAAAAAAAAATATATGTATGCGGCAAACTGATGAATGCTCAAAGAGTTGCCTTATTTGGTAAAAATGTGTACATACACCATGAGTGAGTTACTTTTTTTTTTTTTTCTTTATTCCTTTCAATTTTTGTTGTACACCACTCTACATAAAATTAGTCATTTCCACCGTATACCCGTACATGTATTGGTTGGTCGGATTGAATAGGTGTATAAGTTGGGTTGGTTTGGGCATGTATTTGCGTGCGTCTACAAATGGATGTATGAGTGCAGAAGCAGATATAAATGTGGACAAGAGTATATTCGCCGAAAGAAATTTATTAAGAAAAATATCATTATCCAAGGAAATACTAAAAATAAATTATAAAATTCGACGTTTATAATAATAGCTGCATCCATATCCATACTCTTGAGTCGGAAACTGATTAAATTATCAAGACAGTCAGACAGTTTTGTAGTAGGTAGCAGTAGGCAGCAAAAATGTCTGTGGTGGGCTCTGGTCTCTGGACTGACGACAACGACTGAGTTGAGTGTGTTTTCTGTTTTTTGTCTGAATTTTTTTTTTATTTCTTGTGTACCTCGCCTATCCTAGCCACTACCGCTGGCTGCTGACTATGACTATGATATGGGCGGAACGTTCAAGTCGGAAATTTTTTGATTTTTTCGTTTGCAACGGTGACATTCTTATAGGAAATTGTATTTCATTGGGAATGGAGGGTTTAAATTGCATTTAAAACAGATTTTAGGGTTCTTTGCGGAGTGAAAAGAAGTCAAATACAATCATAATCAATTTCAATACATACGCAAAAGTTGCCGGTAATAAAGAAGTATGTACTTGTACATGTCACCAAACCAATTTACAAACACACAGAACCAGAAGTGAGTTTCTCACTATCCAATTCGCGATTACTGCGTTCTGTGTACTGTGATATTGAAGCTGGAGGAGCTCAATTAAATCTTTTGTAGATGTTGTATTTTTGTGTTACTTTTTAGTGGTTTGCTCTAGCCTCTAGCTCCACAGACTACACCTCTGTCTAAGAATATGCATTAACAACAAAAAGAATACAATCATTGGACGAAGAAAACAAGAAAAAAAAAACCGCGGTCTGAACAAATTGTTTGGGGTTGTTAGTCATAACAGCTTGGTTGTTGATTCAAAAGCACTCAAAAAAAGAAACTCATCTAGTTACTTTTTTAGACGAAAAGATAGACTAATGCCTTTTAAAGTCACTGCGCTCGCTCCAACAAAATTTGGGTTTTCGTATATGAACATGACACATGTTCGGAACTCTTTTCATATTCAGCTAATCGGCTACCTATTGCTTATCAGCTTTAAAATGTTGGTTTGCAATGCTTAGGTTGGGATGGTGGTACCAATGGTAGAGAAGAGTGAATTAAAGTTTATCCACGCTGGGTGTATCGTAAATGAGCTCGTTGAATGACACCACCCTCAACCTCTCCCAAGTCCCAACAAGTAAAAAGGTGGTATAGGTACCTGCCAAAGTTTTGGAAATGATCGTTAGATGAAAGTAATAATTATTGCCTTTGAATATCATGAAAACCATTAATGGGAGTCATTTGCCCATAGAATACAATTTAAAAACAGCAAAAAAGATTCGGTTTCTTTTTGTTATTGAAAATTAGTGACCAAGGACAGAGGTCATTCACCACATATTTTTTTCTTTTCATTTGAACATTTGATAATGATCTGGACACGGCAAATTATTGTACACCTGATGTCTCAATAATTTTGGTGAACTTTAAACACCTTAAACCTCTTTAACGCTTTTTGCCGCGATTGGGCAGTTCACGCTGTCCAATTACAATTATTCTACTGCCGTTTTTATTGGCAACTTAAATCAAAAAAACTTTTCAAATGATTGGAAAGTAGAATAGAGTTACATACATAGTTGTGTTTGAAAACCATTCAAGTCGGAAAGTTAGTTTGAAGGATAAAGCTTTGGTTGTTCAGAAAAAAAAAACTGTCCAACTAATTGAAATTTGCTATCAACTTAACGACTACAAAAACCGTTAAAACCCGAACGCCTTCGACGCTAATTGATTACTCGATTCTTTTATTTGTGGTGCCCGTGGTGAAATGGTTATCATGACTGCCTGTTACGCGGGAGGTTGGCGGTTTGAATGCTAACAGAGAACAAAAATGTTTTTCTAAGTGCAACCCTTTCGCGAGGAATTGGCAAGTCCTCTGATAGTAATTTCCTTGTGGAAAATGCGCTTCAGGACTTTCAGCGCCACCTTATGTATGTATGTACATATTTATTCGTTTCTTGTTTATATATTTATATACAAAAAGCTTATAAAAAATAAATTTACAAACTTTTTTAAAAAGATAGGCATTAGGGTGACAAGACCATGCAATGCCGTATTAATTAAATTATTTACAGTTAGAGTGTTTCATTGTAAATTATATATGTTAGGTTTATATTTCACTGTGTTTGCCATGTATGGATGTAGACTTTTTGATATTTTTGAAAGTACCTATTAAAATCTGAGGGATCAAGAAGTTCAGGCAATTGTTTCGGCGGGTGAGAAATTTGTTTTGATTTTGTGCATCCCATTAGGATGTGTGGAATTGTCAAGATTACTCCGCATTCAACGCATTCCTCTGGACCTTTGACCTTCAATATCTTAAGACGCGGACACGATAGAACTTATGACTTTTGAGCCAACATTCCGAGGTGAAACCCCAATATGACTGGGCTATAGGTACCTTCTTTTATTTCCAAACTGTGTTCCAGTCACGATGGTTAACTTGCGTGCTTATTTCGTGGGAGTTCGAGTTTTCAAAGTCTTAGAAACTCTGATATGTTTCACGAGTATCGCCCACCGACAATAGGCGTGTTTTTTTTCACAAGGAAGTTATATACATAACATCATTTTACATGGAAAGCAAAAACAACTTCCCCGACAACTGATTTCATGGATAAAAGGATGGTTAGAATTTGGTCGGGGATAGATTTTTGACGTTTAGTCGAGTATCGAATGAGTTTTTCGATTTTTCATTTTCTGTATCATGTATCTCGAACAAAAGCAAAATCGGTGTCAGAGGGTCTGTTCACAAATGTGTACCTGAATAAAATTGTATGCCCACTCTTAAGCGGGGAATACACGATACAATTATCGTATGCGACTTGGATCGCATACGATCGAGTTTGGTTTTGAGTTCAAGGCATTCGATATTGCGACATCGGTACAGTGGTTCATTTCATGCACAAACACGATACAATCATACAATGCAATGTACGATTATCGGTACGATAATTGTATCGTGTATTCCCCGCTTTACACTCCGCAATTTTGTTGCTTAAAATTTTTGATTTTTAGAATTTCATTGATTTCAAGAGTTAGATTTGTAGAATTATATACGGCTCTATCGAGGTAACCGTCGGAGCGGAATTCTCTCCGATCGGAGACATTTTGCTTCGTGGTAGTTCTCCGGATCGGACGATCCGACGTTCTCCGATAAGTTTTTGTTGCGGAGATTTTAGTTTTGGGAATGCAATGCATTGTCGCATTTGTGAAATTTTTTTTTACGACGACAATTACTTCGAAGCAAAATTGAATCTCCGAAAAAAATGCGCTGCGGAGAAATCTCCGCTCCGACGGTTACCTCGATAGGACCGATAAAGATACATAAAACAACGTACCTAATAGCAATGAAAAAAGGTATGTTTAGTGATTGAAAGCACTTTTTGCATATTTCTTATAAAATTTTTCTATGAATGTTGACATTTTTTTCAAAGGTAATTGTTAAGTATTCCATAAAAATTGTTTTATTTTTTTATTATTAATAATTAATTCATATGAATTCAACCCCAGCATGTAAACAGAGTCAAAAACACCCAATAGCAATTAATTGTTGCCTTTGTGGACAGACCTATTTTTGACATTTCTAAACTAACAAACAGACAAAAAAATTGTTTACCTGCATTAATTTCACTACTGAACATTTTTATTTTCCACTCTATACAATTGCTTTAGGGTTTTGACAAACATTTTTTGTGTTTTAATGGGAATTTGGAAAAAGCGTTTTTTTTTTTGGATATCATGTTATGTACATCATGTTATGTACATCCTTGTGCAAAAAACACGCCTAATAATTTCACTCCCACCTTATTTTTTTCCAGTGGTTGAACAATAAACATCAGGTGTTTTTTTTTCGCAAATCGTAATCCTATGCGGTTCGTTCGTTGAACTTTACCAATTCTTGACCCAGTTGTCACAAAAAACCTGGGATTTCAGTTCCCAAAAAACGATAAACCACAAAATCACCACATATCTTTATCATTTGAACAAAAATACATGCCATTTGACGACCCTGCTCATTACCTGATCTCGCCCCAGAAAAACTTAGGGCTACTTGAGTGCGGATTGAGGGCAAACCAAGGGCTAAAAAAAAAAACACTCGGTTTGACAATCAAAAAACACTTTGTGGCGACCACAGGGCAACCCCAGGTCCAATCCACACAAAAACAAATCAACACTGGCACTTCTAGCTCAGTATGATTTGTTTTTTATGTTGAGTGGTAAAGTGAACTGCTGAGATGCGTCAAAAACATGCACCTAGTGTGAGAAATAAAAAGGTATAAAAATTGAAAAGAGGAATCTGATTAATAAAATATTAATGTCGATTTCCAATGCGCTTGATATTTCTCTGTCATCAATAGAGTTTGGCATCGGGCTCTCTTATCATAAACAATTTCTTATCTGAAACTTCTAATCCTCTTAGATATTTTGTTTACGATTCAACCCTCAGCTTCTCATATTCGTTTCTTAATTCACCATTGTATATCTAATATATATACAATGAATTCACTTCCCTGCTCTTCGGATGTGAAACTGGAACGGTTGCGTATGATTAGTTCTTTGAATTCTATGATTCTAATTCAGCAGTTTATTTCCGAATTTATCGACGTAGCGTGCTTTTCATTTCTTCTTTAGCACTGCATTTTGTGTAGGAATTGGTGCTTACCATAGAGTTCAACCACTTTTTTTTTTTATTAATCAATACGATGCTTTTAGTTTTCTGCTTTTTCAATCGAGTTTCCTGGTTATAAGCTCCGAGGTCTAGCATATTTATCTCAAACGTAAGTGAACATACAGATTTTTGCCGATTCTTACCTTTTGCAAGGCACAATATTTCCGCATTACTTACCGATTCCTTTACAACTTTACAATTATTACACACGTACCAAGTTATAAACCCGCCTATAAAAAATGATAGGACTGTTTCTTTACTTTGTGCACTCTCTTTTGTGCACAGCTACGACAAATCGCTGTGCTGGAATAGGATTAGATTGACTTTCGCCGAATTTCGGTGCATTTCGTGATAATTTTCAGTAAAGAAACAAACTTAATGTTAGTACTAGTGGGGTAAATTATTCAAATAGTTCCACAGATTTTTCTTCGGTAAAAGTAGTCCTGTGACCGTGGAAATCTCAGAATTTTGTAATATTTGTTTATATCAACATAGGAGAAAGAATATAATATAAAGAATAAGATAGACACGCATTTTCGTAGCGGTCTTTTAAAAACCCAACCACACTAAAATAGATCGAACTTATTTTCCCCACGCAGTTTTTTTTCTATTTGAACAGATGAGTTTTTTTTTTGTCTGAAACTTGAATATAATTTGAGGAGTATTTTTGAATAAACGTTTTTTTTTTTTAGTTTTGTATGGTAAGCGAAATTTTTTGTGATGCAATGGTAAATTTTAAAATTTACACGCTCTGTCACGTATCCTACCCAATGCAAATAAGTAGCATCATCTTTGTGCGATAATCTACATGTAAACCCTTGATATTAGCCGCGTATTATTATTGATCTGATCCGGATCAGATCATGGGTTTATTAGCGTTACAACAACAAAGCGAAATCCTGCTTTTCATTTGGATCTATTTTTGTGATCTAAAAATTAGTTCTTCTATTTCACACAAGAGGAGACTTTCCATTGAAAAGTTGGTATCATTTCCAATATTTCCAATAACAACAGTATTGCCACATGAACATTTTTATCTGTGTGAAATGAAATATATTTTAGATAGATAGCGAGAAACTTCACATTTATTCATTTGTATAGTACATGACATAATGAAAAAGTTTTACAAAACAAAACATATATTCGTGAAATTAATAAGAATAAGTGCAAAAAAATATATATTTGACAAAGTGGATGAATATCATTTTTCCCTAAAAAAAAGAACAAAAAATTAACCATTGAAAAAAAAGTTCGTAGGGCAACTCTGCCACTCTTTTGAAATGTTAGTTGAGAGAGCGAGTCTCTCACAGCTTCCAACTGGAAATATGATGATCTAAAGCTGTTTTATTATCAAGATCTGATCCGGATTGGATCATTGTGATAATAAAACGCGGCTATTGATGTAGGGCATTTAATTTTTTTTTATCTTTGATACCCAGCACCGCAGTTACTCTACGCTTTCAAACGCGCGTTTAAATTATTAAAACAATAACAAATATGTATGTTTAGTTAGAATACAGTTCGCTGTGACTTTTCTAGCGTTTAATACTGTTATTGTCCTATCATTGTATATATATTCCATAGTACTATTACTTCGACCCGTTCCGGTGACAAAATGGAAATTGAATGGACACCACAAAAGTTGGAATGTATTCCACAAAACTTTATTTGAAGAGGAGGAGGGGTATATGCGTAAGAGCAGGAAACAAATAACAACAAATGTTTCTCCTCTTGAAATAAAGTCTCTAGGTATTAAATGTTCACGTATAGAGAAATGTTGAACTGTGTGTGAGCCTTTCGGCAAGGCACGCATAGCAATTGATGTGCCTAACGGTTTAACTGGGTATGGGTAAGGTATAGAATAATTAAACATACGTTGCAAGGTTTTACATTTCATACAATAATAAGAGTAGGTGAAAGGTAAACAATCAGTGCGTGCGCTTTTCGCCAAGGCATAATGAACAATTGATGCTATGGGAAAAGGGTAAGTATAGAATAAATATAAATATAAATATAAATATAGGTATAGAGTATTAAAGGATATTTTTTGTTTATACTTTCCATGCAGTAATAAGAGTAGGTGAAAAGATTAAAAATTTTTGTAGGTGCGAATAAAGAGTGAAATGATTTGTACATAGAAATTGGCAGGTAGGTAAAAAACCGTTTTGGCCGTTACAAAGTTGTTTGAGCTTTGTGAAGCAAGTATTTTTTTTGCTTATTGGCTAACGGAATTTTGATTCGACAGCATCAACAGTTTGGTCTGATAAAATGCGGCAAATTTACAAAGAACTAAATAAAAATTATTAAAAAATATTGATTGGAAGCAAAAATTAGAAACAAAACAAAAGTTTGAGGATTTAGTGAAGAAAACAAAGAGAATTAAAAAAAAAAACAGAAACATAGGTAAGATAGTTAACAAGAAGTGAAGTGAAAAAAACAAAACTAATAAAAAAACTACTTGGAAGAATAAAAACTATTTGTGGTATAGTTTTAAAGTTTTGAGTAAGAGTATTTAATCTTGATTTGATAACTTTTTTTTCAGATATTGTTGCCACTGTTGGAGTTACGTCTGAGACGTCACCCAAAACCATAATAACCCGTTACCCCACATACTCCCCTTCGCCTAACGGCATCTCCTAGTTCCGCAACGGCTTCTTACGCCAGTTTTGCTGAACATGCAAAACGTGTCGAGAACAGCTTTATTTTGCTGTTCATCCTAACGCACAACAAGGTATTCATATTTCACTAACGATAACGAAATATGAATACTTTGTCAACAAGTGCATTCCTTTCACTTTCCAAAATACACTAAAACAGAGGTAACTTCAGAGATTATGAAATTTATAAAAGGAAGTTCTAATTCTTGAAAGGTGCAGCCTTTTGCTTTGGACAGCGGCCTTTCATTTAGAATAAACTAAGTTATGTAGAATTCAATAAATAATAATCTTCTTCTTTCCATTTCCGGCGTTACGAGTAGTGATCTAGAAGCGATCACAACTCTCCCACTTTTCTGCTTCACACTAGTGATCCGCCTGTGGGGTACGCCGCGTTGACCTCAGAAAGCGTCGGCAAGCCTCCCGGTTTTGGATTGTTCCATGTCTGAGGCCAACCAAATGCTGCTGTTTTTGCATTTGCTTGTACCAGGAGTGTTTTGGCCTGCCTTTTGTTTTTCGTCGCGAATTTGTTGAAACGTTGTACGATATTGCCTTTTGGACGGGGTTCTGCGGATCTCTCCTTTGAACATGACAATACCAACTGAGCCGGTCGTGCTGAATTTTGTCCAAGATGGTACTTTTGACATGAAGGCTTCCACGGATCTTAGTACTTCTAATTCGATCAATCTTTGTTACTCCTGCTGTCATCCGAAGCATCTTCATTTCGGCTGCCGTCAATTTGCTCTCATACTTTTTGTACATTGTCCAACATTGTGAACCGTATGTCAGAGCTGGACGGACAACTGCTGTGTTGAGTCTTCCCTTCAGCTTAGGGGACATTTTTCGATCACAGAAGATAGCGGAGTTTTCTCGCCACTTCATCCACCCTACGCTTACTCGATGATTGATGTCGTCATCACAAGTTGCTTCACTATTGATCATAGATCCCAGATATTTAAACTTTTCACACTTGGTAAGCACATTTCCATTCAAATAAATGTCTGGAATAGGCTTGTCTGGATCAGAAAAAGGGCAGCACAGGTATTCAGTCTTTTAAGCGCTAATATGGTACCCATTTCCTTCCAGAACATCAATCCAAACGTCAAGTGCTCGTTGCAGGGATGTAGGATCCTCGCTTATGATAGCTCCATCGTCAGCAAAGAATAATTGTTGTACTTTATTGTCCGTTACTTTTCCTTCGAGCAAAAAATCCAGAACAGCAATAAAGAGCAGTGGACTCAAGACACTTCCCTGATGTACACCTACTGTTATTTGGAATTCTTCGGTGATGGGCATCTCACTTTTGTAACTGCTCCCTCGTACATGTCCATAATTATTCGCACATAGGCTTCAGGAACTCCTCGGTGTCTGAGGGCCACCCATATCAGATCTCGTGGTTGTTCACAATAAATAATAATAAATACAAATAAAGAAAACAAAAGAAAAGCAAACAGTTATGTTGTTTTTTTTTAAACCTCTCCGGAAGTGCCGACAGAATTGAATTTTCAGTAAATATTTTAATGTACAGGAAAATCTTTTATAATAGGTATATGTTGATGTACATATAGAAGAACATCAATGAAACTTATGAGTTTTCATTCACAATTTCATCTCTTTTGTTATCATCTCGTATCATCGTATTCTAATACTGAAATAATAGGTCTATGGTAACTTAAATAGGAAACGAACAATTTTGTCTCAAATCTATTGACTTTTTTTTTAAATTTTTTTTTCGTTATTGGATTCTTAAGTGATTCTTAAGAATCTTTATTTCGTAAACTCACTTAAGAATCCAATAACGAAAAAAAAACTTAAAAAAAAATAAATTTTAAAAAGTAGTTTTTGTAAAACTACAGGTTAATTTGACATCCGGATTTTTGTGTTTGATCAAGAATAAATAAGAGCATTGAAAATAAGCCAGAAAAATACTACTACTACTACGTAAAATTTTGAAAAAAATGGTTTGAAAAAAAAAATTATGTTTTTTTTTTTTCAAAATTTTGACTTTGAAAACTAATATTTCAAAAAGTATTAATTTGAACAACTTATTTTTAAATTTAAATTAATGCATAGGTCTTTGGCTTTTCAAAATGCTATAGCACGACTCTGTAGGTATTACCGTTATTTTGAAATATTTTTTTTTCCATTTTTAGTGATTTTTTTTCTTAAATTACCCCTCCCGCCTTAACGGGGGAAAATGGACGCCCCCCTCCCATACGATTTTTTGCTTGTCTAAGTCCAACCTACACACCCTATCTTTTTGTCACACCTTATGCAAATTACCCTGTATATTTGCTTACTTTACTATGCTTTCCTAAATTTTTTTTTATTGTTTTATTGATTGTCCTGTTTAATTTCTAATTTTTACAAAATCTTCCCTAGGTAAGTTTTTCCGAAATACCCGTCGATTTTTTTTTTACATTAGCGGAGTTTTATTGGGAATTTTTATATTCACTTCACTTTGACGTTCAATGAAACGCTGTACTCACTTATACATTTTGATTCCATAAACTCCATTTACCAGCCATCCCTGTTGTTCACTTCTGCAAGTGACTTAATTTTTGTCCACTTATCATGTCATTAGCCGTATTTTATTGAAAATTTTCTATGTGCACTTATATTCACTTACAATTGTTCTCTTTAGAGTTGTGGTTTTCCCATGGGCGATGTTTTGCGATGTTTTGCTAAAGTCAGATTCTCAATGAAACTCGGCTATTGCTTTCCAGTAAAATTCGTTACAATTTCCATTTCCAACAAAATTTAAAAATTGTTTCTTAAAAAAATTTTTGTTTTGCTAATTTTTACTGTTTTCTGATTTAAAAAAGTTTTGAATGAGACTTGCAAGTCAACGTCGCAATGGGCCCATTCAGGAATGTAGTCACTACGTAGTGGAAAGTCGACTAGCTTTGTGAATGCAAAATGCACTAAAAATGTAGTCAACCCTGAACTGCCAAAATAATCACACAAAAACACGAAACATTTGCGTTTTGGGAATTTTAAATAATCTTATCTCTTAAATTAAGTAATTTTAATTACATATCTCTTCACTGCTTTCAATTTGATAAAAATTGTTGAAAAATTTCAATTTGCACTTTGTAATTTTTCGTGTGTTTACCCAACAGCTGATTCTCAAACGTCAGACTAACTTTGTAGCTGAAAATTTTCAACTACGTTGAAGGGGAAATTTCCACTCGTTTTGTAGTCGATTTTAACCAATCAGAAGAGTTCACTACGTAGTGACTACATTTCTGAATGGGCCCAATGTTATTTTTCATATCAAAACAATTACATTCAAAGCTTTACCACCCTGAAAAACTATGGCACATACATTCACCAAACCAAGTTTTGGTTACTATGGTTACTTTCATTCGTTCAAATTAAAACATATATATGCCTCTCTTTCCAACCCATTGCGCACTTGCCCGCCTAAATGATATATTCCACATCAGTACTGCGTTCTTTTTTTCTTGGATGTTACGCGATGTAACATCGGGTAACATTGGGCCCTATCGGCAATCTCCCACGGAATTTTGTTTCCCACGGAATTTTTTGTTCCCACGGAACATTACGCCCGATCGTGAACCTCCTTCGAAATGAATCTCCCACGGAATAAATTTTAACAACCTAACAGATTAAAAATGACTTCAAAGATAGTTTTCGAATATGTTCTATAGAGCTCTAACAAGAATAAAGTAGAAATCTCCCTGGAATGCGATACAAATTCAGTAAAATGGCAGATAATTTCCCATGGGAAATTCATTCACGATCGCTCAAAATTCCGCAAGGAACTTTCGAACATCATTGCCGATACCAATTTTCCGAATATGGGAAATGTTTCCAGGGAAATTTTATTCACGATAGGGCCCATTATGTCGTTCCTAAATGCAAAAAAGTTACGATATGTAACATCGTGTCGTTCCTAAATGCAATGTTGAACTGTCAGAATGTTACGTTTCGTAACTTTTTCCAACTCATCTGGGACTTGAGTTTCGATGTTGATCTGTCAAACCTCTTTAAAATTGTTGTTGATCAGAATTGTTTTGGTTTTTTTTTTTTCATTAATCTTCCAAATTCTGTGAACAGTTATTGATTTTCAATCTTGTTCATTTCAGAATTCATTTTTCTTCATCAATAACAAGTTTCCTTTAGCTGGGTTCGTATTTTAAGAAATACTTTATTCATATTTTTGACAGACCAACAAAGTGTAACATCGAGTCGTTCCTAAATGCAATCATGATTTTGTAACAAAGTCAAACATACACAACAACAACGATGATTTTGACACTACAGCATCGCGTAACATCGAAGGATAAAAAGAACGCCATACAGCCTTACCAGCTGATTTAAGTATGATAAGCGACGTTAGCGCCACCAAACATACAAAGAAGGAGATAAAAATAGCAGTTCAGTAAAATTACTATAGATTCTATATACAATGGTCCTATTATGTTTACTAAATAAGTGGTCTTCTAGTTCTTCATTAAAAGTATCTCAATGAATGCTAGTCTTTGTTGTGGTGGTATTTAAAAGGATATTCATAGATAATACTTGCTTTATGTTCCGAATAATATCTGTAATATTTTGTGTTTGGAAACGTTTTTAGGGTGTTTTCCAGTGTCCGTATTACAAATAAATATATTTTGCAAAAAAATCCTCGTTATATTTACGTTACGATTACATTTCACGATAATAGTTGTCATTTACGTTTGCTTTTTGTGGTCTTTTTGTTGTTTTATTATTTATTGTTACGTTTTCGTAAATCTATTCTCGTAATTCATAATCGGTCTATGTCGTGGCTATCGTTGTTTTGGGTTTCGTTTTTTTGCCCAGGGTTAAATTTTGTATAGTGGTGATGGTATAAACTTTAATCGTTTCTTTTAATATTTTTGTAAGAATTTTAGCAAGTCTTAATTGAGTAGAAAGCTGTATACAAGAGATCTTTTGGTGTAGTTGACAGCAAAGTCTGCGTGTTCGTTGTCTTTGATTCCAACGTGTCCAGGAGTTCACATATGTTGTGTATGTTGTTTGGGAATTTAACAAGTTGATATCTTATTTCTGATATGAGTTCAGTGTTTATTTATACCATTGAATACCGATATGCTATCGGAGTATAGACATGTTTTCTTCGGTGATTAATGGCGACGTTGCTGGCAGAGCTGTAAAAGAATGCATTCATTTGGTAATGCATTGCAAAAAGTTCTATTCATTTAACTAAATATTTAGAATGCATTCACATTCCTTATCGCAGTACTTTCAACATAAGACTTGAAGTCAAAAGAATGCAATACTTACTGGAAGTCTCTTAAAATTCTTTTATATTCCTTGCAATCATGAAGTCTTTTGATTGCATTGAAAGTAATGCAGTCATTTGGCTGCTTTGGAGTCTTTTGACTGCTTGAATTCTTTTTTACTACTTGGAGTCTTTTGACTGCTTGAAGTATTTTTCAACTGCTTGAATTCGGAACCGGCAGAAAGTTGTAGGTCCCCTCCACTCCCTCAGAGCGTATTGTTCGTTAGAAATGCGCTAGGACCTGGGGTTCGTCGCTCTGTTGCGCCACAAAATATATTTTTTCATTTACTTTAAGTCTTTCTCATCATTCAACAAAAAAAAAAAAGAATGCATTCGTCGACAGCTTTGGTTGCTGGCTTGATATATGCCGAATGTTTCTCCTGTGAAGGTAGTTCAGGTACATAACCGATGCAGGCCGTATTTACGTTTTCAAGAGCTACAAAAAATGATGTGTTGTCTCTAGTTTTAAACCCGTCAGTAAAGATGAATTTCCATTTGATTTTAAAAGAACTGATAAAGGATAAGGCTGTGAAGAGTTGACAGATGTTATTGCTGGTGTTGGTTTATTGTTTTTGGTGGGAGCCAATATTACAGATTGCGAGTTGGTTGGGAGGTCCAGTTGCTTCTTTGGCATGGATTGTGTCGATGTCATCTTTTTTTTTAGTTTGAGATATTTGTTCGCAAAAAGTTTGATGGTTATTGCATCTCTTAAACCTTCTTTCTCTTCTGTTGGGGCGTTAGACTAATATTTACGAATTTAGCCCTGATTTTAGCTGGTAACCTTATCCCTGAGTCTACCTCTAACGATAAACCCGCACCGGATTAGGCCCATTCAATTTGCCATCGCACTTCTTGAAAGGCGGTTATGTTTGCATTGTAGCAGTCCAGGGAGTTCGCTAGTTCTCTAGCTGCACATAATCCGTAAAGGGATCTTACGTCCTACGTTGAAATCATAATTGTTTTCCTAAGCTGCTGGTTGTTTCGAAACCATGTAGTTTTTTACGTGGTTGGTTAGTTAACCCCTCGCACAACCCCTAACCTGGATGGCAAAGTCTTTTTGGCATCCCCTTGGACATAAAAGGCCGGATAATTCCTAAGAAGTACCCTCCTGTAGGGGCATGTGAGCTGTCGTTGGTTCGCCTGGAGGTAATTCGCCACCATCTCTAGTTCAATACTCTGCCCTAGTATTGAAAGACCCTGTAAGACTTTTAAACCAAATATGTTTTGAGTAGCTCATTCAGGTATTTCTGCTTTTTTGACTGCTGAAGTACACCGTTGTTTCTGTAAGTCGAATTCATCCGCTGAGACATTATCAAAAAGCAAAAGCGTGGAGCTAAAGTTAGCACAAATGACGTGCGTCTTCCGAACAGTACACGCCCAACCACCCCTTAGAAGTTGTGGTTGAGAGAAATTATGCTCCAGCGCGGTCCGCTCCTTGCTTGTTGTTTCTGCCTATTTATATATATGTAGAAGATATATCTGATGTGTCAGATGCCAATGTTACCTGGAATACGTTCAGTAAAATTTTTGTGTTTTCATGCTTGATAATTATGTGAATACACATAACTTCACCATCATTCGTTCTGTTATTGTTGTTGGTAATGGTCTTTTTCCAACATAATCATCATCATTTCTTATATAAAATTGCTAATATTATCTTTGTTTTTATTTGCTTATCTCCCTCGTTGAGTCATTTTGATTAGGGGTTTTTTTTATAAGACAAATGATAGCGCGGAAGTGTAAGGTTGTTCATATGAAAAGGTTTTGTCATCGACTTATCTAGAAAGCAATAAAATGCAAGATATTTTTGTTAATCATTACCAATTTGCCATTCATGATATGCATGTATTACACACAGACGTACATTTGTGGATCTGTGTAATATGCACAACTACTAATGATTCAAGTAAATGAATTTACCGAAGAATCGTTTTTTCTTTGACACAAGAAAAATTGTTGCACTTGAAATTTGTATACTACTACATCCCCGAAAGTGAATCTGTTATACTAACCTAAGCAAAATTTGATTGAAAACTTTATTAACATTGAGGAGAGTTTTTTAAGGTTAAGTTGATGGTGCAATCGGGAAAACAACCGACGCGACGCATTTAGACCGATAATAATTGGTCCATTGTGATACCAAATATGGATTTGAGAAACTGTCTCACTATTTAAACCATTTAGCGCTTTCTATAGAGCAATGAAGGCTAAAAATGAAATGAAATGTACTTTACGTTTTTGAGAGAGAGAGAGAGAGAGAGAGAGAGAGAGAGAGAGAGAGAGAGAGTAGGGTAAGTGCAGAGAAGTTGTGAAAGGTTTTCCTTTTTTTTTTCTTCGTCATGCATGCTTAGGAATAACAAACTTATGGTACGTTTTAGATCCAGGTATGGCCAGATCTTTTTAGAAGCCCGACATGTAGTGATGTATATGAATCTAGTGTTTGTCAATTTATAGATTTATAGCATTTTGCTTTAGCATAAGTTAACGGTTGGCTACGACACCTGTTCGGTGACATTGGCATGAGAGTTCCTTTTCTGACGAGCTTATAGACTTTACAGTTAGTCGGAATGTCTCTGTGCCCTGGCACCCAAAAAGAATAGTATTAAACTGTTCTGTCATCTCCAATTGGATTATTCATCCAGGCTAATTTATTTTTGTTTCTTTAGCTTAGGCGTCGTATAGACTTTGAAGTCAGCTCAAACTTTAAACGCAATAAATATTTAAAAAAAAGAAGTATAATATCGCGTTGTGGCGGACCAGAGACTTGTGAATCCTTCGATACATAAGTTAGTTCACAATTTTGCAGATTTTCTTTACAATCAAATATTCTTTCAAAAGATTAAGGTGCTTCGCCATTTTTTTTGCAAAAGAATTTTGAACTTCTTAGTTTTTGGTTAGAGTTTTAGATGATTTCCTAAATAAAAAGTTTGAAATTATACTTCAAAATGCATTTCTTCTACGATGATTCAAACGATCTGATGAACACATATACCCTACATTTCTACTGCTTTTTTAAAAGCTCAAATTAAACTCTCCCTCACATCTTTCATATGGTATCACAATGGACCTAAATATCATTCGAAGTGTGTCTGCTGTTTTCCTGACAGCCATTTAAACCTAACCTGCTTTAATGCAATGTAATCGAACGAATTTTAATACAAAACCAAGAGTTGTAAAAAAAACGTAAGTTTTTGTTTATTAGAAATGGCTTAACCACCTAGTTCTATTTTGGTCGCTGTCAACAAGCACAATGGATGAAAATTTGTGAATTGGCAAACCATAAATCCGAATATACCTACCAAATAGAAAAACAAATTTTATCGTCAATCAATAAATTAATAATTAACAACCTTAATTGGGACGTAAGTTTTTTTTTTGATTTCTCGTTGCCTCTCTTGTAGGATGTAGCCTTTCGGGATATATTTTAACTCAACTCAACTCTTATGTTTAACATTATGTGTTTGTTTAACATTTAAGTTGACCTATAAGATTTTTATTTGATTAGTTTTAAATGACCTAACCAAATTATTTTGTTTTTATTTGCAGGCTTCCGGTGTAACAGTTTCGGATGTTTGTAAAACAACCTACGAAGAGATCAAAAAGGACAAGAAACATCGTTACGTTATTTTTTTCATTCGTGATGAAAAGCAAATTGACGTAGAAACGGTCGGAGACCGAAACGCTGAATACGATCAATTTTTGGAAGATATTCAAAAATGTGGGCCTGGAGAATGCCGGTAATTATTATTATAAAAATTAAAATAAAAAGATTTGCTAAAGAGAACTTATTGTCACTAATTTTTATTCGCAGATATGGACTGTTCGACTTTGAATATATGCACCAATGTCAAGGTACATCAGAAAGTTCAAAGAAACAGAAGTTGTTTTTAATGTCGTGGTGCCCTGATACTGCCAAAGTAAAAGAAAACCCTTAACCTAATTTTGAATGATTGTTATAAGTTCTGTTTTTTGTGCTTTACAGGTAAAGAAGAAGATGTTGTATTCCAGTTCTTTTGATGCATTGAAAAAGTCGCTCGTTGGTGTACAAAAATATATTCAAGCTACTGACTTGTCAGAAGCTTCCAGGGAAGCCGTTGAAGAAAAGTTGCGCGCCACTGACCGTCAATAAGCATAAATATTTAAAACGTTTTCATAAACCATGCTTACTAATTTGTACTTGAATAAACAATAAAAATAGCAACACATTTGTAAAAAAAGCTTAAAGGCTATAAAAATCGAGTACACATATTTTTTTTGTTCGCTATGTGAGTTGGCAAATTTTCAGCCACGACCACCCACTATTTTACTTATGCAAAGCAAACCAAAAAAAAAAAAAAATATCCGCTGTGAGACTATCTTTGGAATAAATGGAAAATGGAACCCAAATAATTTTAACGATTTGTTGAAATTGCGATTAGATGACACAAAAAATGAGATTGCATCAAGAAACTAAAAAAATACAATTTCAAAGGAAAACGTTTGTTAAGTTAAACATTTTCTTTGCAAAATAGATTCTTTGATATATTTGACATCGTCTCGTATCATTTTGCGTGTGTCGTTTGGCTGTCGATACACGACGGTTGTCGAAAAGCTCAAGCCCAAACTCAAGGGCTTTTTCTCAAACCTTAAAGTAAATAAACAGACCTAAATTTTCGTGCAATCCGGTATCAGAGCTGCCGTTGGCTAGCCAGGAGCTCATCCGCCATCGTCTCTATTTGAATAGCCTTTTATTGGGTTAAAGGTCTTTCAGGGTCTTTCAATACTAGGACAGGGTATTGAAGTAGAGATGATGGCGGATGAGCTTCTGGTGAGCCAACGGCAGCTCTCACACCATTGTAATTCGTTTCGATAGCAAAAATTTCCGAAAACGAATATTTTGTACTTTTGAAAACCTCGGACGTCAAGTAAACTCTTCCAACAATTTGTGGGACTTAAAACAAAAACGAACAATAGTTAAAAACTGAAATAAATATTTGACAGCCATACAATTATATCGCGTATAGTTTTCCGTTCAACCCAATCTTTTCTGTTTTCTGCTTTGAAATACAAGGTAGGGCCCTAGCCCTTTATGTCCGAATGGATTCCAAAAGGACCTGGCCTTCCAGTAGGCCTATTCTAGAAAGCGCGGCGGATCGTATTTAAAGCGATAACGCAATTGCGAAGCGCTTCGCTTTAGGTTATTCTGAAAAGCGAACATGGTTGGAAATTAAAGTTCCAATAATTCCATTTGGAAGTCCTATCCATCCACTCAAATGTCATCTATTTCCAAGTTTTTCCATTGAAAATTCCAAGTTTTCCCTAGGTATCAGCTGTTTTTAAACATTTGACGTATTTCGTTAATTGATTTTTATTTTGGCTTTGTGCAAAATAATTTAAAAAATTGTGCTATGGACTCAATCGCTTTATTTGTGGATGCTGAACAAGAAGAAGCAAGAGACAGTAGAGAAGAACTAAGCGAAAAAAGAAAACTTATCAGAAGTGGTTCTTCTCCACTCGGTGTTTCTCAGAAAGAGTGAATAAATATGAATTATTTTTGTCTGTTTATTCCTTCATACATATTTTCTATAGATTTGTAAAATTATTTGGACTGTCGAAAGAAGCGTTTTGCTATATTTTGGATGAAATAAAGGAACATTTCAAACCACAAAATAGTAGCTCGTTGACTCCTATTCTTAAGCTCGCTGCTACTCTTCGTTTCATAGCGGAGGGTTCATATCAAAAATTGTTGTGTCGTGGTGTGTTTTTGACTCCTTTAATAAAAAAAAAAAAGAAAATTACTCTCAATTCAATTGAAGATAGTTTAATTTTTCATTATATTTACATTTTTCTATCAAACCGCTTGAAATACGACACTACAACATCTATCGCTTTTGAAAACGAAATGAATTATGTCAAACAGGTATAGTTTCTATAAAAAAAAAGAATGACGTTTGGAATGCGCTTTCGCTTTCCATTGGAAAAAAAAAAATAAAAACGATTCGCTTTTGAGAATATGAAAATTCATTTCCGCCACCAAAAGCGATCAGCCGCGCTTTCTAGAATAGGCCTACTAGGGCTATTCCAGAAAGCGCGGCGGATCGTATTTAAAGCGATAACTCAATTGCGAAGCGCTTCGCTTTAGGTTATTCTGAAAAGCGAACAAGGTTGGAAATTAAACTTCCAATATTTCCATTTGGAAGTCTTATCCATCCATTCAAATGTCATATATTTCCAAGTTTTTCCAATGAAATTTCCAAATTTTCCCTAGGTATCAGTTGGAAAATATTTTCAAGAACGGAGATAAAAGCAACATTCTTGCTAATACAAATAAATTTTTAAATGCAGTTAAATTTTCTTTACTTTTGTTTTATTCATTTGAAGGTGATGCTGGTTATACTCTTGAGCCGTGGTTTATGACACCATATAAACAGAGTTGAATTTTGTTTGTAGAGCATGAGAATAAGATCTCTTCACTTTTAAAAATCAATGCGGTGGTTTCTCTAGAAAAACTTTGATTTTCATTGATATCGTTCAAAGAATTTGGTGCAATATTATTCCCTGTTCCAATTTTTCGAACTCTCTTGAGTTCGGAGGTCTAGCAACCGTAATACGTCTTCTTCTTCTGTTGAGAATTTGGTTCTATATTCTGGAGCATTTAACAATCCTTTAGCAAAAATTTCGTGTTGTTGCATAAACTCAAAAAGCATCAAAAATTGTTGTGTCGTGGTATGTTCACGTCAATTGACGATAATTAAATTTTTCATATTTGCATTTTTCTATCAATCCGCTTGCAATTCGACACTACAACACCTATCGCTTTTGAAAACGAAATGAATTATGTCAAAAAGGTAAAGTTTCTACCAAAAAAATAATGACGTTTGAAAAGCGCTTTCGCTTTCCATTAAAAAATAAATAAAAGCGATTCGCTTTTGAGAATACCAAAATTCATTTCCGCCACCAAAAGCGATCAGCCGCGCTTTCTGGAATAGTCCTCTGGGGTTGCCCTGTGGTCACCACAAAGCGTTTTTTGATAAACCTAAACTCGCCCGGATTGTCAAACTGAGTGTTTTTTGAGCCCTGGGGTTGACCTGGGTTTGTTCTCAACTCGCCCTGGGTTTTGCTGCGGCGAGTTGAGGGCTGTCTAATTACATGTATTTTTAATCAAATGACAGGGATGTGTGGTGATTTTGTGGCTTAGCCTTTTTTGAGGACTGGAAAACCCAGGTTTTTTGACAGCTCATAAGGTTGTCAAAGAAATCTGGGTCAAACCTGGGTAAAGTTCAACGAACGAGGCTATATATTCCGCATTACGAAGGAGAAAAAACAAGAGGGCAAACCTCACACACACAACAGCATGTGTCCTCAAGCTGATTTTGTAAGCACCACTTTATTCTCGGATTTCAAAACCAGTTTAAAATGCGAAAATAAAGTGGTGTTAGATAAAGCAACAATGTAAACAAATGGAAGTTGCTGGTCAAGAGAAGTAATGGTTTTAGCTCTTGTTCTTTATTCCTCTATGGTACAAATAAAAGATAAAGTTAAATGCACTCGAATGCTATCCGATTATATCTATGCACGTGTTAGCTTATTTCAGTCATTAATCCAAACATGTGTCATTATTTTACGATAGTATATAGGGTGCGGATAATTTTTGGGTTTTTATCAGAAAACAATTGAGTTGCTTCTTTCTTGCATTTCGATGCGATGTGATTTTTGTTTTTTAAAACATAATAATCTGTTTCATTTTATTAAGTGGTTCTTCACTTATGAAAATCAACGATGTAAAAATTTCGATTAAAAAAAAAAAAAATATTATGTGGATCTTATTTTTTGATTAGTACTCTATTTTATTATGTATATTGTTTAAATTTAGTATACATATTCTTATAGCAGAAAAGTTGTTATAGTACATAGCTATAGCTATACGCTTGTATTTGACTTTGTTACGAAAGTATCAGCCAATTTAAAAATGGAACTACTTATGTACTTTGCGAATATGACTAAAGTTGGAAATACTAATTTTTTTTAATTAAAATAAAAATAAAAAAACTTTTGCAAATAAAAGGCTTTAATTTTGTCTTTTAAGTTTAACCTGGGTAAAGTTTATCAGTGTAAGGGCCGGTTTGTTCAGAGCGGGTTAAATAAGCAATTTGGTTATCAAGGATTCTTCTTAATCCATGATTCTTAATCCATGATTAAGAATCTGTGATCACCAAAGAGTGTTTGTTCACATTTTTCATAGCTTGGTTAGCAAATCATGGGTTATTCAAAAATCGTTCCATTTTCCAGTCTATATGTCAAAACTTCGTATGAGTGGGTCATCAAAGCAAAAAGCATCTAACTCAAAGCCGCACAAGAGGCAGAAGCAGCATCAAATGCTCAAACCGCAGCATTGACTGAAAAGGCTCTGCAAGCTGCTCGTGCTGCAGAAGCTGCATTGGTTGGAAAACATGGAATTGTCGAACAACTTGAAAAAGAAGTTAGCGAAGCTGAAGCTGTAGAACAAGAAGAAACTGCTTCCATACAAAACACCCAAAAAAATGTAAATAATGCCGTGCAAGCTGCTCAACGAGCAACCACACAACTGAGGTCATTGACTCAAGCAGTGCAGAACAAAAAAAAAAGGTCAAGATGAAGAAACTGTTAGTTTTAAAAAAGAAATACTACGGCAGCAGCACAAAATAAGGAGGCGCATTAGATAAAAAACTAAACACGCTGCTGAAATTTTCCAAGCGGAGTTAAAACTCAAAGAAAATTCTGCCATTTATGAGTAAATAAAATGCCACTTTAGCCAAGCGAGCACTTTTTTTAATTTTGTTTTTATTTATTTTACTTATAAAAAAAACTACAATTACAGCGTCTATATGCCTCATTCAAGGTGATATGTCATATGTCAGCCTGACAATTTTTTATTTTGAAGGAAAAGCTGTGATTTGAACAAAAATCAAGCCTGAACAAATTGAATTTCAGTTAATCGTTGTTTAAATGGAGCTAACCCAGAAAAATTGACTGGTTACCAAACCTTAGATTAAAAGCTCTGATCAGAGATTCCTTGATTAAAAATTTCGTGAACAAACGGAATCTATGAACTATGATTATCGTCTGGAATAATCATTGATTAGAAATAATCAAGCTTGAATAAACCGGCCCTGGACTTTGAACGATAAAGAAAATATTTAATGGGCTTTTTGATTATTTATTTCAATCAGAAAAGATTTGAATATCGAAATTTATTAAAATTGAATACAGTTAATAAAAAAAGTGATTTTCTTACAAAAACATTAAAAAGAGTAGCGCAAGTGTGTAGCGCAGTCATTCAAGTTCACTTACCTGCGCTAGATTTACTGCCGGCACTAGATCAAAATGGCTGTGGTCTTGTATCATTTATAGATACATAATTCAAACATTAAACTCCACACTTTCTTCAGAGAAACTTCAAATTTTAAGGTCCACCCATTTTCTTCTTCATCTTCTGGCCTTTCCTGCGTTGCAAGCATTGTAACTCCCACTTGGTATCTCCCACTTAACTGCTTCACAACAAGTGATTTGCTGGGGATACGCAGCGTTGACCTCAAAAAGCGTCGTCACGTCTCCAAGTGCAAGGCATCACGGTGCGGGATCGGCGCGGGGTCGGCGTGAAGTCAGCGCGAAGTCCGCACGAGGTCGGTGCGGCGCGGCTATTATTAGTTTTGAGGTTAGAAAATTAAACTTTTTTATGAATTTCTAACCACAAAACTAATAATAGCTTAAAATTCGCGCGAATTTTAAGCTATTATTAGTTTTGTGGTTAGAAATTCATAAAAAAAATCCCGAAAAAAAAAGTTTAATTTTCGCGCGAATTTTAAGCTATTATTAGTTTTGTGGTTAGAAAATTAACCTTTTTTATGAATTTCTAACCACAAAAAGTTTCATTTTCTAACCACAACACAAATAATAGCTTAAACCGAAAAATTAAAACATTTATTTTACAATTTAGGGGGTCAACTCACAAGTAACTTTTGAAATTTATTCTATAGAAACGCACCCCCAACCTGCAAAAAAAATTTCAACCCCCAGTCCCGTAGCGGAGAAGCAAGCGGCCCCATAATTTCTTTCTTCTTTATCCAACAGAAATTAAATTCGATTTTATTACTCAACGGATTTCGACTTTATTTCTCAACTTTTGGCATTCTTATTTTTGTCAAATATTTTCGTTTTTTCTTTTCGACATTATTACCTTTTCAATAGGAAATAAGGTAGAAAAATATTTTTGTTTTTGTTTTCGGCCTTATTTCCCAAAAAAGGTAATAAGGCCGATTCGGCGTTATTGCCTTCGACCTTATTTCACGGCACCGTTACATTTGCCTGTAACATAAGCGATTTGGTATGGCTTTCTTTTTGTTTCTTCTTGTCTTTTCTCTGTATCCTTCCTTTGAACATTTTAATACCAACTGAGCCGGGCGTTATCTTTTTCTTCCAAAACGGTATTTTTTGACGAAGGCTTTCACGGATTTTGGTACATCTAATACGAACAAGCGCATTTTTACTCCCGCTGTTATAAGGAGCATCTTCATTTCAGTTGCTGTCAACGTACTTTCATTCTTTTTGTACATTGTTGAACATAGTGAACTGAATGTGAGTGCTGGAAGCACAACTGCCATGTAGAGTCTTCGCCCTGCTTAGTGCTTAGGGGCATTTCCCTATCACAAATGATTGCGCTGTTTTCTCGGCACTTTATCTCCCCTACGCTTGCTTACTCGATGATTAATGTCGTTTTCACAAGTCGCTTTATTTAGGAGTTTGCTGGGTCGAGTAGAGGTAACGAACAGATCTAAATGACATGATCTTTGTTGTCCAAATGATACAGGGATATGTGGTGATTTTGCGGTGATTACGAGTTTTCTGAGAACCTACTTTTTTTAACAGCAATTAGCGTTGTCAAGGAAAGTTTGGAGTTTAAATCAACTATAGATTTGCGAGGTCACAAAAGTATATTTTTCGTTTTCTACTCTTTCTAATGTAAAACCTCTTTGATACGAGTCCGTTTTGCTTTCTCAGCAAAGTTAAAACTTTGGGAGTTAAAACACCTTTTCATTACTAGGTTCGCTCATTGATTTTAACACCGCAGGCCTTGAACGAACGAAACTAATTGCACTCGCAGGAGTTATCACAATTTTAAATATATAGTTCTTTCAAACTTCGACCATAAGAACATGATCTTAGGTTCGTTCGTGGAACTTTACCCAGGATTGACCCAGGTTTTTTTGACAACCCTATGAGTTGTCAAAAAAATGGGCTTTCCAGTCCTCAAAAAACGCTAAGCCTCAAAATCACCACACACACCTATCATTTGAATAAAAATACAATATATGTCATTTAACAGTCTTCAACTCGCCCCAGCAAAAATCTTTGGCGAGTTGAGAGAAAACCCAGGTCAAACCCAGGGCTCAAAAAACACTCAATTCAGGGCGTAGGTTTCTCAAAAACCGCTTTATGGCGAACACAGGGGGACCACAGAGACCTCAGAAATAAGAAAGCTTTAAAACTGACGGCCCACCCTTTACCTATAAAACGATAGCACTTAAAATGCAAACATATTGTTCTATAGTGCTTGGGATTAGTGTTTATTGCTTTGTTTTCCTTCTGTTGTATTTCCTTTTTAATATTTACGAAGTAGAAATAAATCAAACACCATTAATTTTTTAAGGGATGGAAGTATGATACTGTATCTGCCGATGACACTGTTTTGCCGTATATAAAGAGAGCTTCAACTTTATTACAAGTATATTGCTACTATAGTTACTAACCTCCGGTTAACATAACCAACTATAAAAGCGCTTGAACGTTTCATTCGGTATTGGTTAAAATAGTTGGTCATTTGCAGAAATACTTCCTTTTCTTAACTCATACCTACTGATTTAATATTTTAGTTTTATTATAATGTAATAAAAGTTCTACTTTAATTACAGGTACAAAAAGGATCATAGATCTGAGTGATGGCTGAGAAAACATTGCTTTCCTCATTTGACTACTCGTTTTTTTTATTGTGTTTTCTTCAATTTTAATGTTGATAGTTCAGGAGATTCAATTTTAATTTATTTTTCAGATTTTTATTTTCAGAGTGAAAATACAAATAATCTTCCGCAATAGGTTGTGGTATAATCTATGGGATTGGAAGACAATCAATTTCCATTGACAAGGATCTAGCAAAATCCCCATTTTGTTTTTTGTGTGTTACAATGTTGTAATGTAAATATATATGTATTTACATATGTATGAATCAATTTACAACCTAGTTCCAATTTTAAACATTTTAATGAATAAGTAATGGTTTATAGTTACCGATTGGCAGTTCAATGTGTACAAATATATTAAGATTTTTATTTTTTAGCTAAACTCACATTTTCCTTACTGACTTATATATACATTTTTTTTTTCAAATTATTAATCAAGTTCAACGGGCAATTGATACCATCGGTGGTGATCACCTATTTCGCCGAGCCGTAGATACTATTGGAGGAGATCATCTAGTTCGTCGTGATATAGATACCATTGGAGGCGATCATCTTTTCCGCCGAGCAATTGACACCATTGGAGGCGATCACCTATTTCGACGGGACGTAGATACCATTGGTGGTGATCACTTGATTCGCCAGCTTAATAAGCACTGAAGTAATTTTAGTGTATGAATCAATATATATTTAATAGAATTGTAAAAATTATAGTAAAATCATACTAAAGTAACACTGTTATGTTGGACTTTAAACTTTTTAAACTCAAGAAATCAGTTAAGTACATTCTCTTCGTTATCTATATGTAGGTGTATTAAATTATGTTTGTTTTGAATCAGACCAATTCGCATCGTTGCATACATATAATCAGCCCTATCACAAATTCCATCGTAGTAAACTTCCACACGGAAAGCTAAGTTACGAACTACGAAAATTTGTGATCATAAAATCCGAATAGAATCGAAGAAAGCATTTCCAGTTGCCACACTAAATCGCCAAAATAAACCGCCATGCTGGTTATCGAAATCAGCTGTTTTACGCCAAATGTGCAAGATCATTCACATTTTTCTGCAAACGAACGACGATTTTACATTCCACTTGGATTTGGTGATACCGAATCTACGAATTTCGAAATTCGTTCCACTCCGAATGGATTATGTGATAGTTACATCGGGAAACTTAGACATTTTTCGATTACGATGGAATCTGTGATAGGTCTGAATATGTGTAATACGAATGATGATGGGGTAATTCTTGGTCATATTCTAAGAAAAAAATTGTTTTACAGTAAAGCTCGTTTCTCAACTTTGACATCACTTTTTGACAATTTAAAAAAAGGCTAACTTTGTTGTACCCTGACCTGTGTTAAATTCGATATCTCTGTCAATACTGATGACAGAGATCTTAGACTTAATTTTTTGTAGAAATAACAACCTTTAAGACTGTATTTAAGTTGAGCTTCCATAGATTTAGGGTTGCCAGATTTTCATTCCCGAAACAAAGTTTTGACTTTGAGGTAATTTTTTTTTGCAGAAAATGCCTGATAAACATAACGTTTCTTTATTATTTACAGATGAACAAAACAATAATAAAAAACCAAACTCAAAAATACGTACACTCAAAAACGCATACATTTTATGATATTTGAAAAGATACAAAATGGGTAAAATTAAAAAAGAAAAAATTATTTTAGATTTGAGGCTTGTTTGAATAAAACAATAATTTGGGTTTTTTTAGTAGTTTTTTAAATTTATTTTATACAAATACAATCATGCATTCAAAACGAAGAAGGGAACTTTGAGCACTTGTTATAATTATTTGTATAAAAAATAAATAAAAAACTACTAAAAGAGCCCATATCATTGTTTTATTCAAGCAAGCCTCAAATTTATTTTTAATTTTACCCATTTTGTTTTTCTTCAAGTATCATAAAATGGTATGGGTTTTGAGTGCACTTATTGATGAGTTTTTTTTTATTATTGTTTTGTTCATCTGTAAAAAGTACTGAAACTCTATGCTTATCATGCATTTTCTGCAAAAAAATGACCTCAAAGTCAAAACTTTGTTTCGGGAAGAAAATTTGAGCACCACTTAAAATTGAAAATCTGGCAACCCTAAGCCTATGGAAGCTCAACTTAAATACAGTCTTAAAGGTTGTTATTTCTACAAAAAATTAAGTCTAAGATTTGGTCTCTATCATCAGAGTTATCGAATTTAACACAGGTTAGGGTACGCCAAAGTTAGCTTTTTTTTAAATTGTCAAAAAGTGATGTCAAAGTTGAGAAATGAGCTTTACTGTAGACCAATTTTTTTCTTAGAATATGACCAAGAATCACTCCAAAGGATAATACACGAAGTACGGAACACCCTGTATAGCTAATTCAAACTTAAAATCTCAACTCTTGCTATAAAATAGTACTTAAAGCAGTAACGGGAAGGTTGAGTTGGAAATAATTCGATGACAAAAGGCGATGATTGATATCCTTATAAATAGTTCTTGTTGATGAAGCCGATGCACCACTTCAGTTTTGGAGCTCATCTATTCTTGCATTCGTTTGGCGAAAAACTTCGCTCCAGGTATCTAGTTTGTTTCGCGAATTCCATATGATTGTGCAAGAGACTCCCATTCTTTAAAGGGGGACAACTGTGTTCGAAAAAGGTGCATCGTTATGAATTTCTAGAGACTGTTTTTGGGTTTATTCATTGTTCTTATAACTTAAAAAAAATCTTTGAATTATTTCGCGTTCTTCTATTTTTCTGGAATCCGTAACACATGCAAGAGCTAACGGTCGCTTCAAGCACTCTGTATTTCGATCCCAGATCAATGTTATGGCTGCAAAAGATGTTTGCCCACATAACACCATTTTTGTTTCCTTGATCTTTAAATTTGAAGACATCAGAGCCCCAAGATATTTAAATTCATGAACAACCTCAATACGTTCCAGGTTCAGACACAAATTTTCTTCCGTCACCCTTCCACTTTTCTTGGTTTAAAATATCATAGCTTTTGATTTTTCCGAGTTAAATTTTATATCCCAAATGTGGCAGTACGTTTGAAGCTTGTTAATTTGAAGCTGAATTGGTAGAAGAATTGTCCGCAAGCTTTGTCTTACTAATTTCCTGACCTCAAACTCCAAAAGATGCGAGCGTTAAACTATAGTAAACGCTATTTTCTTAAAAGTCTTTTTTCAAACTTTGTGTTCATTGCCATTTAAAAACTTTTGGATCGATTTATTTCAAAATTCCATACATTTAGGGAGTTCACAAAATGGCGGAATATTAGTGAAAAATAATAGTTTACCCTTTAGATAACCACAAACAGTTTGGAAAATAAAAGAAAAAATTATCATAGAACGTTGAGGGTGAAGATTTGTTTTAATCGTTTTTCATTCCCTATCAATTCCGGGCAATTTACAGTGAACATCGCAAAATGATAAAATAATACAACATAGTTAAAAGTATGCTCAATATTGTACAATAGATGCGAGTTAAATTAATCAATCCTAACTTGAAAAAAAAAATTACAAAAAAGTGTTTTTTTTTCACACTGAAACTCGAACCCGAAAATAAAACACACACTACCTGGGGAGAGGGAAGTTTAGTTTGTTTTAATAAAAGTATCATTATCGATTATTCTGAAATTATCATTTCTAAAACCAATTAAATCATCCAAAAATCGGCTGCTGCTAAAGTTGTGAAGTTTTGTCATAACGGGATCAATGTTCATTATCCCGGCAGTATTTGATAAATCCGAGTAATATTCACACTGCAAGCAAACAAAATTATACACATATTATTAAAAAAAATTCCTTAATTTTTTTTTTTGTAATTTACCTGAACTGGGCCCATCATATGAGCTTGGTGTTTTTTCAATCCCATTTTCCATCGTTTTTGCATTTCTCTTTCAGTGTCCTCCAGCATTTCTTCTTTACTAGGTGTAGATTTTCTATTGCAAAAAAATGTTATTGCAAATCTTGCTTGGAGATCCATCATCTGAGAAGCACAGACATAAAATGGTATGCCAATGAATGCCATGGTTGGGTACTGAATGTTCAAGACATGCTTGTATAACGGCTTGACACAATTGTCTTCAACTTGTATACCACAATCAGTACTCAAGAATGGAAAGGAGTATTTATAGCCGGTGCAGTATAAAATACATGAAATAGGACATGAAGTATTGTCAACGAATATAACTTCATTTTCGGTAAGTCTTAGGACGTCCGGCTTTTGAATCAAGTTGGAATTGAATTTAGTTTTGGGTGTCTCGCTCAAGTGGTGACTTAATATTACAGTCTTTGCTACTTTGGATATAGAGTGCGCAAGGTCCATGCCACTTGGTCCGGCTCCAATAACCAGTACAGCTTCATCTAATAAAATATTTAGAAGAAAAAAGTTTTAACCGCAGTATTTATAAACAAATGTTGGGGGATGAATTATTTAACACCTTTAAGTAACAGAAATGCAAATAAAATGTGTCACTTTAGGGTGTGTTAGCTTATCCTTTAAAATTTGTTTATAAATATACGACAGTAAATAATGAAAAAATAGTTGTTAATGTACCTTTAGTACATGTACAGGCGTAGCGAAAAGAACCTGTAGTATTTAAACACACGTGTAAATAAAAGTACACGTCCGGTAACAACGGAGGCAATTTCTTTATAACTCACCGGGTTGTCAATTCAAATATTTCTAAATTTCGGACAAAACATTTCGGAAAATTTAATTTTCGTGTGAAACGAAGGTCAAAGTATCCTATCCCATCCCAGAATCATAATATTATTTTTCCACATGCATCGCCTTTCACAAGGAATTCGCAAGTCCTCCGAAAGGAGTCACATTGCCATGAAGCGCTTTATTACTTAACCGTTCGGAATCAGACGTTAGGTGAACTAACGATGAGCATTGGATCAATGGGATCCAAGAGCTGGGACACCAGAGCTACCTTATTAGGAACTAGGAGCAAAAGATTAGACACCGGTGCGGTGTTGACCATTTCGAAGTCTAGTGACTGTTTGATGACTCTTAACTTGGTAATGCAAGGTATGGAATATCATCAGTTAACATTCATTTTGGCTTTTCGAAAGAGGAGTTTTGTTTGCTTACCAGGATTTAAACGCACATGTTGGGAAGATACTCATATCCGGTCTTATCGCATCTATTAAATACCATGATCATCAAGACCTATTCCTTGTCACTTACAGCGGTTGTGGGAACGAAACCCAAATTGACTACCATTTGGTAGCCACAATTATGAAGTCTAAGGTGAAACAAGTGGTACTATGTGAAGCTGTCGTCCAGCAACACCGTCCTAAAACATTCATGGAGGTGGTGAAGGTAATCAGACAAACAAGACCAACGAAGAGATCAATTTTATCTTTACACTATTATTGTTTGTTTGTTTGTATTGAATAGGCTCCAAAATTACTGCATGATTTGATGAAATTTGGAACAGAGATGGCCTAGGTCATATTCAACCCCCATATTCCTTCGGGAATGGAAACAGGAACGTGAACGAGAGCTTAGAGTTTGTATTGAATAGGCTCCAAAACTACTGAACCGAATTGAATAATATTTGGTTTAGAGGGGCTGGTAAATGATATATTCTATATTTCATAATCATATTCCCACGGGAACGTTAGGAACCAAAAAATACTGGACCAATTTTAAAAATTATTTCACCGTTAGAGTGCGACATTACTCTTGAGTTATGAGTTGTATGGACTAAATGCTTCATTATAAATTATCGAGAATAAGAAAAACTACGGAATCGATTTTAATTTTTTTTTCACCGTTTCAATGCGGTGTTATAACTGAGCAACATAGACTTTATTTCATCCCCATATTCCCAAGGGAACAGGAAAGCAGGGCGTAGCGATCACATATGCCTGTCTAGTCTGGTGGCCATCATTAGAGAAGGCTTCAAACCTTAAGACCATGACCAAAATCCAAAGGCTTGCATGCATTGGCTCAACTAGTGCCATGAGAACAACACCAACTGCAGCTCTGGAAACCTTCCTGTCGCTAGCCCCCCTAGATCTTTTTACTAAGGAGATGGCGGCCAAAAGCGCACTGCGACTCAAACAATGCAACAATTGGAAAACAGGCATATCAGGCCATAGAACCATCATGAACCATACAGACATAGACATTCAAACAGACTATACCACCCGCGTATTGACTTCAATCCAGTGGCCCTAACAGTCTTTCCGACAAGAGAAAGCTGGGAGGAAAACAGGGTTATAAAAGGAAATCACATTTCCGTCTTCACAGATGGTTCCAAAACGGACGAAGGGGTAAGGTCAGGTATCTTCTCAGACTACCCCACCATGAATAGATCAATAAAGCTTCCCGACTTCTGCAGTGTCTTTCAGGCAGAAGTACTTGCAGTGTGCGAAGCCGCGAAGCACTTAGCTACGCAAAACCTGATCAACAAAAATATTGACTTCTTTATAGACAGTCAAGCGGCCATTAAAGCTATCTCATCCATTATCACAAAATCCAGACTAGTAGACAGCTGTCGCAGTAACCTAAGACTGCTCAGCGAAACAAACACAGTTAGTTTAACCTGGGTTCCAGGACATCGTGACATAATTGGTAATGAAATGGCGGATAAGCTGGCTAAAATCGGGTCAGCACTCGAATCCAGTGAAACGAACACCTCAGTTCTAAGGCCACTTGAGCAAGAAAAAAACAGAATCAAACACAATTTTCTAAAAACCGCCAATGACAGGTGGTCATCTTTAGAAACATGCCGAGTCTCTAGAAACCTTTGGCCAGATATTTCCAAGAAAAAAACAGAATTTCTACTCCAGCTAAGCAGACCTCGGCTCTCTCTGTTGATTGGCATTCTCACGGGACACAACTCGTTGGGTACCCACATGATGAGAATGGGCATTAGCACATCCGACTTATGTAGAGGATGCCAAGATGAGGAGGCAGAGGAGGGATCATTCCACTTCCTCTGTGAGTGTCCTAGCTTGGCCCACACTCGGAAAAAAACTCTCGGAGAATACTTTTTCGACGAACTGGGCGACATCTCAAATCTCCCACTGAGCAACGTCCTGAAATTTACTCAGGGCTCCAAATGGTTCAGTGGGAGTTCCCTACCACAATAACCATTTACCTTTCCAATCCTCCCATTTCCTCATCCTCTGATTTCCCGGGGAGCACAATGGATCCTTGAGATCCGAGTGAGGTGTTGCCACTTGTGGCTGCACCCCCCATTCAACCTAACCTAGGGCGTAGCGAGGGGGGGCGGGGGGGGGGGGGGGCGGTCCGCCCCGGGCGGCAGTGTTTAGGGGGCGGCAAAATTTAACAATAAGTGATAAAAATATTTTGCAAATACTTGAACTATTTTATATTTCTATCACAACTACAAATTCGAACCGATTGAAAAGAGCACGGCACGGAGTTTTCAATTACTTATTTTGTGACGAATTCGGCACACAATTGTTGCCTCAAAATTATTAGCGTTTGGCTACAGCAACTACAGACAAAAGCTTAAAAAGGGTTCAAGACACGCGGTGGAGTGCAAGAGCCGATGCTGTAAATGTGACATGGCATCATTACAAAGATATTCTCGTCGCTTTGGAAAAACTGACAGAGGCAGGTGAAAGTTTAAACAGCAGAACAGATGCAGGTGCTTTAATAGTTTTGATGCAGTCATTTTCCTTCCTTTGTCATTTTCCTTCCTTTGTTTTTTGGGCCTGTGGCAACCTGTGCTACATGAAGTGAATGATGCACAAAAATATTTACAAACAAAAGGACTTGACATAAAATTGTGCGCTCAGAAAATAAATGCTTTGCAGATGATATTGACAGAGAAAAGAGAGGAATGGGAAAATGGTAGGTTATGCAAAAAATATGTGTGAAGAACTTGGATATTCCATAAAACGACGGAGGCGCATAACAAGAAAGCATATTTTCGATGACGGAACTAGAGAAGCTAACTTGTCTGGTGAAAATGAGTTGAGACGAAAGCTGTTTTCTTCGTTAGATAGAGTGATTGTAGAAATTCGTGAGCGTTTTCAACAGCTAAAGAATTTTACGGGTAAGTTTGCATATCTAACGCCGCGCCGGCTATATTATTAGATCCAGACAACACTGAATGCAATTTAGACTACGTATCTGACGAAATTGACGAGCAGGATTTCAAGCTGGAAAGACTTTGACTGCGGACTTTCGTTGCTGCTACAGGTAACGAAAATAAATTGATTAATGCAGACTCACTTGAGTTATTTAAATTTATTGTTAAATCCAAGCTGGAAGATACTCTGCCCAATATTTTAATAATGTTCCGAATATTTTTCATAGTTGCCATAAGCAATGCCGAGAGAGATTTTCAAAATTGAAATTGATTAAAAATTATTTAAGATCGACAATGAGTTGTCTAAGACTAACTAACTTGGCTATTTTGTCTATTGAGCAAGAGGTGTGTGATGCGATAGACATTGACCGGGCAACAAAAGACTTTGCTCTTAAGAAAAGTAGACGTGTAAATTTTTAATTTAATAAATTTTAATTCAATTCTAACAAATACTCATATTACTTTTCAGTAAAAATAAGAATATAACATTTTAGTATACTTCTTGTTCTAATCAAAAAATGATTTTATTTAATCTTGTCGATCCAATTTACCTAAGTTTTAAGTTATATCAATTAGTGGTTAAAGTAAAAGAACTTTGAATTAATAAACGTGATTGTAAAACTTAGATAAACTTTTTTATTTAAAATCTTATCTGTATACAGCGCTCCTGCGAAAAGTATTTCTTAGGTTTTGCTATCTTTTATGTGCAATTAACCGGGAAAGTTAGTTATTGAAACCCGGTTACGTGCCTGATAAAAGGACCCGCTTTAATACCTTAAAAGTGTTCGTAACCGAGGAAGTATGTAGTGTTGTTTGTGTTTTTGTTTTATTGATTGACATTTCAATTGCTGTGAAGTCAGTTGTGCTCCTGTGCTGATTGAAACAAAACAAGGAAAATTTTATTTTTATTTTGTGTAAGTAAGGTAGTTATCTGAAAAAAATGCGTACTTATTAGATAAACGTGTTGATAAATAGAGGGCGTTAAGCGGGTTGGGTAAATATCCAATAGGTATTTAACAGGGTTAATTTGTGAGCAATATCAAACAAAATAACAAGCGTAGAAGAAGATTGCTTACATAAACGAGTTGTGCATCATAGCGGGGAGGTAAATAAACGGGAACTACTGTAATGCAAAATAATGATGACTGCTCTCACCGAAAAGTTCTCCATAATTAATGTATGTAATGTATAGTATACATTAAATTAAAATACCTAAATAAAAGGGCGGCAAAATTGTCTTCCGCCCCGGGCGGCAGACACTCACGCTACGCCACTGCAGGAAAGCTAAGTACATATAAGTTAAAACTGCTGAACAGATTTCCAAAATTATTTCAACACTAGCTGACCCGCCCGGCGTAGCTCAGGCCCTACGTTAATCGAATTGAGTAAGTTTAGTTGAGTAGTTTCTATGTTTCCATTCTAGTGGGAGAATAGGGATAAAATATAGTTTATGTTACTCAGCAACAGTTAAGCACTCTAACGATGACATAGTTTTTGGAATCGGCCCAGTACTGTAAAAGTTAAATACGTCTGTAGTTTTAAAGCTCCCGTTCTCATTCCTGTTTCTATTCCCGCGGGATTATAGGGATGAAATCTACGCTAAGCTACTGACAGACTATGTGGCATCCCAGTGCCGATAGAATTTTTGAAATCTGTTCAGTAGTTTCTAAGTTTCCATTTCCAACCCCGTTCGTGAGGGAATCTTCCGTTCCCGTGGAAATATGTGAATGAAATATAAGTCTATCACCCCTGTTCTGATTTCCGTTCGGATACCATATACTCTCGTTTTATAATATTTGCGGTTCTCAATTCCGAATTCGTTCGTTTTCAATTCGCTTATGATTTTGTTAGCGGAATTGAATCCGGTTAATGAATTCTGTAGAACATTATTTACTGCTAGAAATGAAAAATAATAAACTATATTAGCACTAACATGCACTAAAGCAGTAAAAAGTTCCAATGAACACAAAAACTTAATTTCCAACACGTTTTTGTAACAAAAAATCAGTAGTGAATCCGTACGGAAATAAGAACACACTTTTTAAATCCGCACGGATTCAATTTCGGTTTCCGTTTTGAATCCGTACGAAAATCAGAACAGCCATGTATGTCACTGAGAGATAATGTAACATCCTAGAGTTGAAAGAATGTTTGGAATCTGTCAAGTGACTTAAAGGTTCCCGTTCTCGTTGCTGTTTCTGTTCCCGTGGGATCTTTATAAATTGTAGCCTATGTGTTTTTCTGTCTTTATATTATTATAAAGTTTAATTGAAATCCATTCAGTAGTTCTTGCGTGAAAGAGTAAAAAACATCCATCCACACATACAAACTTTCACGTTTATAATATTAGTAGGATTAGAATGCTTCAATATTCCTCAGTAACATAGATTTTATTTCATATAAGTATTGAGAGCAGATTCCATGTTATACAGCAAACCACACCGTAGGATCCGAGCTACACCGGGAGGTCAGCTAGTCTAATATAATTTGGGCAATGAAAAAGGCGAACAAATCATTTTAAATATGCAGACACATCTGTGTTCAACCATCAACGCAGTCCAAAATGCAGGGAGCAAAGCACAAAGTATGTGAGATTGCCTAAAATATACGAGTAACTGCTTAAACCTTGGTTGTTTTAAACAAGTTTCAGTGTTAATCAACAATTAATCTAAAGTTGTGAAACTAACCAAGTTTCCTGATGATGAATACAAATAAGAACGTATTTTCAAATCAAATATTCTGCCGTGATCAATTTTTTCATGTAAGTATCATAAAAATTTTTAGGGTTGGGGTCAAAATTCTGCCGGGGTCAAAATTCTTTTTTCAAAATTCTGCTTTCAAAATTCTGCTTTTAGAATTCTGCTTTTCAAAATTCTGCTTTCCAAAATTCTGCTTTTCAAGATTCTGCTTATCATAATTCTGCCAATTATAAAGAAAAAGAAGGTAAAAGCGACCGCTTTTTAACATTTTTCAAACCTTTTTTTCTTTATAATTGGCAGAATATTGATAATAATTGCAAACTCTTGCTTTCTAAAGAATTTTAAAGTAGAGAAGTAGTTTTTTGATTTCCTCACTGTCGCTCTCCTACTCAAAAGAATTACATAATTCACTAAATTTATGATAAAACTGTGATAAAACTAGAGATGCATTCCCAAGGCCGGAAAACAATGTAGAGGCTTGGAATCGTCGGTTTAAAGTAATAGTTGCCCTTGCCCGTAGCCACGCAGGTGTCTATAAATTAATTGGAGACCTACGAAAGGAGCTTATCAATGCCAAAACAAAAATTGAGCGCACGAAGCATGGGGAGAGGATAAAGGAAAAAAGAAAGATTATAAAGCGCGCGCTTAACATTTTCTAAACCGTCTTTTTCTTTATAATTGGCAGAATATTGATAATAATTGCAAACTCTTACTTTCTCGTCGCTCTCCTATTTTGTTTTTGTTCTTCTGCAAATAAAAAAGAATATGAAAAAAAGCAGAATTGTTCCTTTTAAAGAAAGCCAGAATTTTGAAAAGCAGAATTTTGTCAGCCAGAATGAAAAAAAAACAGAATTTTGAAAAGCAGAATTTTCGTTTTAAAAGCACAATTTTGAAAAGCAGAATTTTGAAGCCAGAATTTTGACCCGCTCCCAAATTTTTAAATTAAGTATGTTCGAAGTCGATTTGAATATTTTCTTATTTTTAACCAACAATTTAATTGTTGATTTCATACTTGATCAACAACAAACATCTTCAACTAACAATTAAAGCAAAAATAATAAAAACTATCACGTTTGTGATTGAAATACCAAATACACTGTTGAACTATTACCAATATATGTGATCAGCAATGTTCATACTTCTTTAATCAATAAACAGAAACATTTTGAGTTTCAATATTTTTATACTTAAGCCCACAGAAAACGTGAAGTCGCATAACGGAACTTCAATTCAGGCGTTTATCATACAAATTTTACAATAAAACTGTTGAACGAATGAAAACGTGGCTCAATCTTTACGAACATACTTGATCAACAATGTTCATATTTTACCAACCATCAGGATTGTTAAAGAAACACAAACGTTGTTAAAGTATCAAGGACATGGTCAATTGTATACTTTTCTCGCTAGACCAACAACAAACAACCTTTATTTAAATGCGTGCTCATTCGGTTTTGTTTCTGTGATCATTAGTGAATATATAGTTCTGATGAGTGTGCAAGGGAAAGTGAAGTGAAGGTAATTCAAAAAAGCCAAAAATTTTTAAAACAATTTAGATTATGTTATTATATTGGATCGATTTTTAGTGAAAAAGAAAAAAAAAATTTTGTCTTGATCTTAAGACAAAGATAAGCAAAACTTTTCAAAAGATAATTTGGTGTTTTTTTACTTTTTCATTGATTTTAACCATCATTCCCTTTAATAGCACCAGAAGATGTAATCATTGTAAATTTAATACATGCATTATTACCACCATCAACAAGGCAGTCAAAATAAGAAGGATCATGCCTAAAAAGGTAAATATTCAAGCCAATAATAGCAAGTCATCTAATGAACTCAAACTTTGAAATTACACACTAGGAAACTATAAAGCATTATTTCAAAAATTAACTTTCGAAAGATTAAAGTTAAGAACAATTAAGTTTTTGCTTCAATTGTTAAAAAACTAGTATGTAATAAAGATGTGTATAATATAATAATATATGAATGTACACTAATAATATACTTTCAAAATTTATTGTTTGAAACTTAAAAGAAAACATGTTATTTGTATTAGTAAAAAATTAAAAAAAAAAAATGTAACGGTTTTTCTATTTCCTTGGGATTCTCAGGTGAAAATCGGAATTGGTGAGTATTGTTGCATCGAAAGAAATATAATAAATATTTTCTTAAAACACAAACATCGTTGGTCAACATCGATCACCTTCAAAGTCATTTTAAATCGAGCACAATAATTTTCACACAAAAATGTTTATATTTAATGAAACACAATTTTGATGTTTTGAACACCGTAAACGTTGTTGATCAACAACGATCATTATCAAATTCTTATTAAGTCAAGCACAAAAATTGTTACACCAACATTTTCATTCTTAAGCAAACACGTTTTTGATGCTTCTAACACCATAAGCGTTGTTGGCCATTGATTATTTTCCTATTAGCTCGAACACAAAAATTCTTGCACCAACATTTTAATATTTACGGAAACACGGTTTGTATGTTTCTAGTATCACAACCGTTGTTGGTTAACAATGTTTTTGCTTAATGTTTAAGCACGTAATTGAAAATGACGTTGTCGATTTGAGCAATGAAAATTGTAGCATTTAAATAAATACAATGAAAATGCCAGCTTGTTCAATTTAAGCATGTTCGTGCTTGACGCAAAAACAAACAAACTTCATGTTTGATTTTACCAAGGTTTTTTTCGGTGTACGGGTTTCAAAGGGCACTACCAACAAGCCAACGAAACATGGTGATGGAATGATGAAACTAAGTAGTGGATAACCGAGCAAAAAAAAAAACGGCTCTTAAGACATGGTCCTAGTGACCCTCAAATAATAAAGGTGATTAGACTCGCCTTAAAGTGGAATATAGAAGCTACAAGAAATAAGCGAAGAAGAAGTGCACCCAACCCCACGGCACAGATGACATATATCGGGAGCTGGGAGACATTTCTGCCCGACTGATGATACAATACAAACTAAGCTGTTAAAAAAAAAAATACGACAAAACAACTTGAATAATGGAGTAACCACCTCCAAAACAGCCGCTCAAAGAAGGCGAAGTGCTCAAGAGTTTCGTTTACCGAAGTTCATTAACGATGCTCAAGGACACCTTTTTGTGGATGACGACAAAATTCTGCCAAGGACGTGACAGTATTGTGATAATTGTAGCTCACCTTTAAAATCGTCGGCACATCTATAATCGTGGCTGTGTATTTGTCTTCCTTTAAATACATCAAGACCTTCAGGATTAGGATACGAAGGTGTGTGATAATGGCCGTTGCAAACCATAACGTATTCAAAATATTCAGTTCTGACATTATCGCTAGTCAAGTCTTTTACAATTACCTAAAGTAAACAGCTAAGTAATATTTATAAAAATGTTTAATTAATTTCTCTTACCTCCCACTTATTATTCTTTGGTCGAATTCGAATAACGTAATGTAAGAACTGTACGTGATCTCTGAGAGCAAAGTGATCTGCATATTTACTCAAAAACGCCATAATGCTTTGCGACGTTACGTAAGAATCTTCTTCATCGGGGATCGGAAAATCAGGAAACCCCATTACTTCTTTGGGGAGATTTGTTCTGAAGGAGCAAAGTGCTTATATTTAGTACTTGAATATATTTATGTATGTGTTAAAGGTTTGTTCGTTGAGTTTAACATACATAGATGTTTTTTTATAGAACTTATCTAAGAGATATGGTTTTTCTATTTTCAAAACATACGAACGTGCCAAAGCCGCACAGCATAGGTATATTTGGCCATGCCATTGGACAGCTGAACTTCGTATGTATATAGACTTACTTTGAATTCATGGCAATCTCAAAGCCCACACAAATTGAAAAAAAGTGCATCGTTTCTTTAGGGTTCAACGAACGAACAAAGTCTAACGCTTTTATGCTTGAAAAGAAAACTTACCGTAAATTTTGGTACATACTAGAGTGAACTTCAATGCCATATTTGTTGATTCCAGTTTCATCGGTGTATTGCCAAGTGCCTCCAATGTCATCAGTTTGTTCAAATATTGTTGGCTGTAATCCATTACATAATGCATGTCTCGCCGAACAAAGACCTGCGATTCCTGCTCCAATTATACACACACTCATTTTTTTCAGATACAAGTAAGATTATTAATTTACAAAACAAGCTGCTTTTTTTGCTTTGTTGTAAAACTTTCAATTCACAGTAGAAAATATTTTTTGTGTAAAGAGGCTTTACGCACAACCAGCTCTCGAGAAAGACTGCGATGATAAGAATAATACTTGTTGCTGTGACCGATCAGTGACATCGAGATCGAGCGCTTCTTATCAATTCACTTACAGACATACATACTAAAGGTATATGATAGAGCCTCTGTATTAAGTCGAAACCAGACCAATAAAAGTACTGAGGAGATCACGTCTCTCGTCTCTGTATCAATTTGTCAATGTTATCTAGTCTGGGAACAAACATTTATAATTACTAGTATTTCAGTTTATATAATATGTAGGTGTATCTCATGTTTATGCACGCAAATTGACCTAAGAAAATTTTGTAGGAAAATTTTTAAGCTAAGATTGATTAGCATAATCTGAGTAGTGTGTTTCATATAATTTTGCATTTTATATATGTATGTATTTTCCTGTATCTCTGAGAAATTTTTTAAGACTGGCTGTCTGGTTCCTATAAAAAAAAACAAAAGATTTTATTTTTCGGATGATGTTAAATTGATGACGGTATATGTTTATTAATTTTCTTGTCCTTAGCGTAAATAAATATAAAAAAATTAAAAAAAATATCAGCGCAACACGATTATGAGTCGAGACATGATCGCATTAAACCAAAAATTACTGGTAAATAGATGCATGAAATGTGAACTTTAAATGGACAAAATATGTACGAATGACAAGCATAATTGCAGGCAATTATTGCTTTCTGATAAGATGAGCAGAAAACCAATGTAGTCCTTCAGAGTAGCGTAATGAATAGCCCATTAACATAGTGGCGTAGATAGCTTTTCGCAATTGGGGGGAAAATGGTTCTAGTTCACTCATTTTCTTAAAAGTTTTAGTAATTAAAACCAAAAACAAATAATATATTATAAGCATTAGTTTGAATATGAACTAAAATAAGTATTGATGTAATAAGTTAAATAATATTAACTTAAGAAATAAATCACAAAATAAAATCCATTTTTCTATTATTTTTAGATAAAACACTTATAACCTCATCAAACGATTCAAACGATCCTGCAAATAAGTAATCATCCAAAGCTTTTCGCACTGTCATTAAAATAGATATATTTTTAAACTAGCACTTCACTACAGAAAAACTGTGAACGTTGTATATAAAAACACAGCGTTTCACAGTTTCGATGTAGTTCAGGCTTAAAACAAAAGATACCTATTCTATTAAGATCTTTTTCTGAACTTACATACCTTACCTTAAATTACGATTTTTGAAAATAGTTTCCCTATAATTACTGATACGTTGTCGCGCTGAAAAGCACGTTTTTATTAAGTATTGTTATTTTCCTCGCTAGAGAGCTCCGATAATAAACGTGTCCGATCGATGCTAAATTCAAAGTGCTACAGGGAGAACCGCGGAGTCCGACGCGCTATTTATAGGCTCGCTCCCGCCGCCGCACTGCGGCCGGCTGATACCGCCACAAACGCTACGTCCCGCCATGGGCGTAGCCAGGGGGGGTGGTTTCAGGTGGTCGAAGATATAACCTCCTTAATTTTGGTCCTGGGACAAAATCCCGAATATATGTAGAATAAAACAACAGCAAGAGACGTACGTAGGATTTTTTCGATATTTTGTTTTTTCGCGAAATGGTGCACGTTTGAACAAAACATTAAAATTTTCACTAGAAAAAACTACAAAATTGTTGATTAAAAGAAAGCTATGCAATATAAAAAAAAATCCTAGGTATACGTCTCCGGAGAAAGGTATTTCGAATGTAGGTACCTACTGTCAAAATTTTGTATAGATCGGTGAAGATTTGCTCGAGTTATGTCTTCGGCCAATTCAAAAAAAAATGATTTCGAGAACAACGTGTTTAAAGTTTAAAGTACCATAAAATCATATGGCATACCTGAGTGGCGCTGCCGCAGAATGGAAAGTTTGGGCATTTAGACATTTTTGCCGGCATCCACCCTTTGGTATGTTATTTTTAAGCCCCTAATAAAAAAAAATAAAGATGGTGGCGCAACAGAGCGAGGAGCCCTTGGGCCTAGCGCATTTCTCACAACCATGCCCTGTGAGGAAATGGAGGGGACCTACAATTTTTTGCCGGTTCCGAACGGCTAATCGAGAATGCGCTTTTCATGGCAATGAATACTAACGGAGGACTTGCCAATTCCTCGCGAAAGGCGATACCCGCGGAAAAAACATTTTTGCCTCTGTTGGGATTCGAACTCGAACCTCTGGATTAACAGGCGGATATGCTATCCATCACACCACGGGTACCACCTAAGTACCCCTAAAGTACCTTTTAAAGACAAAAAAAATGTCGGTTTCTTCAAAATTCTAGACCAGCTTCTCCCCTTAAGAGAATTTTTTCCACTGTGTGTCACATATGACTATTTCTGAAATTCGTCTTTTTTTTAAGAAGATTAAAACCAGAGTATATATCTAATAATGAGTGGGTATTTGTACGGTGCCCAAGCGTTTATTCGTCAAGAATGTGCTTTTCTGTATGTACATTGTAGTGCACACTCTCTTAACCTTGCTATTGCTGTCTCATGTTCACAAGCAGATGTGCGAAATTGCGTTGGGATCGTGCAGTCGGTTAGTTCCTACTTTAGACATTTTGCTAAACTCACTGCTGTTTTGAATGGTAAAATTCGGAACCTATTACCGGCTACAAATCAAAAAATCCTGCTGGCAATGTGTGAAACACGGTGGGTTCACAAGCATGAAGCCGGTATGCGATTTAAGGAAATTTGTCCAGCTATTGTCAATGCACTCGAAGAACTCCAAATTAGCCACAATAAAGAAACATCCCAGCATACTGTTCAAATGCTTAACACAATTCGATCTTCGAATTATGTTATGTGGCTAGTGAATAGTGATTCTTCAAAAAGTCATGAGCTTTACATTTTCGCTATCAAAACAACTGCAAACAGTTAACACCGATAACAGCATTCAGTCACGCGAATAAAGTTATTAATGCTTTGCAACTTTTGAGAAATAAAGTTTACAAAGAGTACGGTCATCTATATGAAGAAGCAAAGGTGATGCTCGATGAAAATGGTGGTAAACTGCAAATGCCACGTATCATTCGAAGGCAACGTAATCGCTCTAGCACTCCTGCGTGGGATGTATACACGTCTGACAAAATAAATTTATTCGTCCCATTTCTAGAGCACACAATTCACCAATTAACTGACAGGTTTGCAAAACACCGTAAAGTAGTATTGGTATTATCTGGTGTGCTACCTTCAAATTTTGCAGTCAGTTCTGAAATTGAAGACGTAATTTTATGTATTCGGCAATGCTACCCGAAAGAAGTACATCCGTCGTCAAAGCAGAACTTGAAGTGTGGAAAGCAGCTATGACTATCTCCCCCCCTAGTCCAAAATCTGCTTTGGAATGCTTGGATAAGTGCGATAAAAAACTATGTCGTCCAATTATTTACACGTTGCTACAGATATTGGCTACCATACCTGTTTCCTCTGCTACACCAGAAAGGACTTTTTCAAGCTTGCGGAGACTTAAAAACTCCTTGCGGAACACAACGAGTGAAAACAGACAGAACGGCTTGGTTCTTATGAATATTCACTACGGGATAAATATTGACGAAGATGACACAGATGAAACAGAAGATTGATTACATAATGCATATGTTATCAAATGAACCTTCTTTTTTCATATAATATAAAGGTTATTTGTTTCATGCACTTCCATTAGTTTTATTTTCTTAAACCCATATTTTTTTTGTAATATGTAAAAGATAAAAATGGTTACTGCGGGTTGTCCTCAGGAGATAAACATATGCTGTCGGCTGTCGCGGACTTTTTTGTTCATCTTTTTAAGATATACAATTCCGTATTACATAAATTTGATCTATCTCGTAAGGTTTAGCCAGCGTTTGCAATGCAAGCAAAAAATATGTTTGTCACTACATCACATTACAAATCTTTAAATTTCTCGGCTTTTCTCTACTTAATATGCATGTATTGTACTCTATTCATTAAAAAAAAAACCACATCAAAATCCGTTGCGTAGTTTTAAAAATCTAAGCATACATAGGGACATAGGGACAGAGAAAGCGACTTTGTTTTATACTATGTAGTGAAATCTCACATTTAAACTGGAGAAAGTTCTTTCAAGAGTTGACGTTTAATCCGACTAATATCTTTAATAAAATATATATATAAGGAAAGCTTTCTTTGAGGCAGCTTTCGGGCGCTTCCGCAATTAATTCTTAGAGGAAGTGTTATTCCTTCGGATCAAATATCTCTTCCAAGTTTTAAATTCTACAAGAACAGAAGATATACCGGCAGCCAAATATGTTTAGTAAAACTCAACAGTTTTTTTTGCTGCTTTGTCTATTTCTGACGAAGAATCCTTGAAAAGAATTGAAAACACTTCTAGCATGTTTTCATGGTTTGTAAATATTTCTCCAAGGTCCGTTACATAGAAATCGAGAAAAGGATTGAAAACAGTAACATGAAAATATTCTTCTGTACTTGGAACCGAAGGGTTTGAACGATTCTTTTCAATGTCAAAGACTTCAAAAATTTTTTTTTTTGCAATTTCAAACACTTTCGAAAATGAGTCGGCTTCTGCTCGTTTAATTTTTAGTTGATCCCTTAAATCTTTGGCGAGATCCATAGCTAGGACCAAGTCTAAATTCACTTTTTGAAACTCACGACTTAACGGCAACGAGAGTTGGTAAATCATACTTATAATCTTTAAGCTAATCAAGAAGAAATCCTAGCGTTTTTTAAGTTCTTTGCGTCACTTTCCAATGTGCTTATTTGGTCAAGAGTCTCGAACACAAACGGAAATAGCTCCGCAAAATCTTCAACTGCTTTATATTTTAAGATCCATCGCGTCAGATTCAACCTTTTTAATGTCGTTTTTTCTGGAGTCTCTTCGCTTTCGCTTATTTTTTTGCAGTATATCTTTTAATTTCAGTGTATTTTGAAATAATTGTAAACTGCTTTAATTGTGGTTAGGCAATCTCTAATGACTGGTATTTTGCTGGAAACAGATATAGCAAGGTTCAAAGAATGTGCTGTACAATGGACGTACAGATCATGCGGAGCAAGTTTTTGGCGAATAATTGCCTGAACACCATTGTATCGACCAGACATATTGCTTGCACCGTCGCGTCATACCCATGGCCGATCAAAAAAGAAATGTCCAGGGGCTAGATTCCGCAAGAGTGAGTATAAAAAACTCACACTCACGGCCCTCTGAAAACTCACGCTCTGAAAGACCGTGAATAAATTTGAAAGATAGTGTACACGTCTTCTGTCAAAAAAACTCCACTTCACCCTTGCGGAATCCAAATTAGAGTGTGTGCACAATTTTTCGTGTACACATTTAAAATTCACTCTTGCGGAATCTAGCCCCAGATCACAATTTTGAAGATTTTCCACTATAAGCTTTGCAAGAGCATCACCTGGATTGTTAATACAGTAATGTTTGGTAAATCGATATAAAAAAGAAATTCAAAAGATAAGGCGATTTGACGAATTTCTTTCAGACAAAGTTGATTTTGTATTTTCCCCGTAGAATGTAGGTATAGAATGTACAATCCTGTGAGTACTAATAAACTTAATTGACGTAGGAAATAGGTACATACTAAATTTCAGAGTGTGTTTCCTTAACCTATTTGATTCATACCTGGTTATGTTTAACAATTATCGATCTCAATTATCTACGTCACTGCATTAATGGGCACCAGGCACCTATCGGATGGGTTATTCCGAATACCCTTAGATACCTTTTTGAACGATTCAAATATCTTATTAGATATATTAGATTGCTGCCGACAACAGCTGTGAAATTCAAAATATCGATGAGAATTTATTTTTTTCTATTTAACATGCAACTTAATTGATTTTAATACTGAAATGAATGCTCCAAAGTAAAAAACCAACATCAACATGAAAAGAAAGTAAAAGTAAGCAACAAATATGCAAAAAAAAACAAAAATAAGTTTTCTAACAGCTGATCACTTGAATAGAAACGATATCGTTAGATTGCCTTTTGGTTGGTATTGGTTTGTGCCTCTGCTAACTGTTTAACTCGTTAAGAACAACAAAAAGGTATATTCATGATAATAGTAGCACTACGGAGAGGAAAAGGCTCTTATCGCCACATGGAGTCTCCATGTTACTATAACAGTATCTAAAGGAAGAAAAACCCGACTTAGTAGCATTTTCTTCCTAATTTGAACATCAGTAGGAGCAATTGTGGCAGTTGTAGCTTGAAGAAAAACCTAGGATTCAAAAATAAAATAAAAAGTAGAAGTTTTTTCACAGTAATTATTATTTGCTGATCTTTTATTCGAACTCAACTCGTTTTCAAAAGCAGCTGCAGTAACTGATGAGCCCACTGTCGTACCTGGGCAAATAGCCAATTTTTGGAGAGGAGGCCAATGGATCTCCGGATCCTCCATGTCCTTATGACTTTTTTGATAAACTTAAATCAACTCCAGGTAAAAAACAATAACAAAAAATATTATTTTTTTAATAATAATATTACTTATGAAGCAACTGCGGGTTTTCCGATCGAGAGGAAATATTAGGATGAAATATAGCCTATATCACTTCTCAGGCTCTATACCATATCTGATTCAAATTTAATTTAAATCGACTGAGTAGCCTTTCCTTCATCCTTTTTTTTTATAATAGTCTATAGAATTGGAGTAGATATTCAGAGAAGGCCAAACAGTTGTTTTATCAGAACTTAAAGTAGACCTTAAATACCTACTTAAAAGGTATCGTGTGTAAATGTTACTTAAAACTTAGTATACATTCTACAATTTTATTCGTTGTTTTAAGCCACAAGTGTGCAGTATTACATGTATATTTAGTAATACATTCAGTTATTATTTAAGATATTTTTATGAGTGTTCTAGATTTTCGAAATTTCTTATAAATAGTGCCCTGGGCAATGTCTCATATAGAGTGTGAAGTGTTATCAGATACTTCTTCATCACCGCATTGTCTACATCTCTATATGATTCCTCCATACCAAGTTTCCCTTTTATAGTTACATACATAAACGTTTAATGTCGTGTACGATAGCAATGCTGACAAGAGGGAGTCCCAAGATTTTTGTTCATCAGTATAATGCTATCTGTTTTCTGTTCTGTGACAATAGTTTTATGGTTACATGTAACATAGTACACAGGAACCCAATAAATCCCATTTTTCAAATTTTCTCATAGCTTTTTTCTTTGAAATTCGAAAGATTTACTCTCAAATAAGGAACTACTCCTTTCAATGAAACATAAGTTTATAGGTTTTTTCCTAGCATTTGATATTAAACAAATGTTTAAATATAGAAATTATTTAATTTTATTAAAAAATTTACTCAACTTTTTAAAAAATTATTTAAAATCAACTAAGCCACTTGCTTTCTCGTACTTTAGTGTTTTTGAAAGCTAAAGGCCTCAACCCATAGAATCCGTTGCGTCCGTTCGTTCTCGGATTCACCTGACAGCTCGATTAAATACACACGATCTTATGAGAGGTGACCCATAAGCATCGGATGCAACGGACGCAACGCTAAAAGTAGCCCAACTTTTAACTTTTTGCGTCCGGCAGAAGAGAGACATGCGCAGTAAGAACCAATTTGAAATTTTCTCTTCTGCTAACATGAGTGGTCTTGTTGAGTTGAGACACCGCAACGGATTCTATGGGTCACCCCAATCCGTTGTGTCCGGCAAAACTCACAGCTGTCAGGTGAATCCGGCAGCGAACGAACGCAACTGATTCTATGGGTCGGGGCCTTAATGCTTTGTTCTTTAATAAAAATTTTAATTTGAGTTCACTTAATGAAAAGTTTTTGTAAGATCAAGCTTCAAAGTCAAAATTTTGATTAAAGAAAATATTTTTTTCTTAATTAATTTTTTTTTACAAAATGTTGCCCCATTGAGGGCCATTTTTTCTTTCCATATTCAAAGCTTTTATTAATTTTTACTCAAAAACAAAAAGCCCTAGGGCTGACCTAGGTTTTCCCTCAACGGTTTTGAATGGTATGGTTTTCCCGCCATAGGTTTTTGGCGAGTTGAGTGCTGTCAAATGGCATATACTTTTTTTTAATGACAGGGATGTGTGGTGATTTGTGGCTCAGCGTTTTTTGAGAACAGGAAAACCCAGGTTTTTTGACAACTCATAGGGTTTTTAAGAAAACCTGGGTCAACCCAGGGGAAAGTTCAACGAACGAACCTAAAGGCTAGGTATTGTGTTGTAAGTATAAATTATTCTTAATCTTAAAATTTTGTTTCCTTCTAACGCCCGTAGTTTTCAAAAGATTCTAATAGATCTTATTTTACTGAGAATTGGTTACTATCTATTTTTCATACCCGTAAGTGTCGGCTCAGCAGATGGCGTTGCAGTCGGTATCTACGTTATTTTACGAAACAACTTGAACGATTTCGATGAAATTTTTTAAATATATTTCGTGGCTTCGAGAATAGATTTACAACTTTTTTTCATACCCAGGGGAACGGGGATAGGAAAGTGAACCGGAACGGGAACGAAAACTCGAAAGATTCTGAGCCGATATTAAAAATTCTTTTGATATTAGGATGTTACATTATCCCTTACATAGACTTTATTTCATGACCATATTCCCACGGAAACTAGAAACTAGTTTTAATATGAATTATAAGTAATTATTAAAATTTTTGAGTTATCTTTTAATTATAATAGTTTAGTTTAAACAGAAGACCTATTACAAACTTGAGCTTTGGTCTCAAAGGACAGCACATACACTGATTTGTGCCCCAAATGCTGTTTCCGGTCAAACGAGTTGATGAAACCGAAAAAATGTTGTTTTTTACCAAATTGACAATTTTCAACCAATCAAAGAGATCTAAATCAGTTAAATTAACGGCTCGAAGTTTTTTTTTAGGTAGAGAGCATGCTGATGTAGTGTTCTTTCTTTTAAATAAGAATTGATGCATCCCTTATTGATATATGTTTAAAAATTCAAGAACAAAATTGGCGCGCTATATCCTGATTTTATCTCTTCCGACTGGAGTAGGTAACATGGAATAAATCAAATTGATTAAGAAAAACCCTTCTGCAAAAAGAATTAAATCAAATCAAATTTAATAACCAAAACAACTGATTAATCATTTCAGTGTTTGAATTTATTGTTGCGTGCCTAATAACGCTAAGGTTAGTAGAACTATGTAATAGGTTATAAACCCCAATTTCCTGCTTCATTTAGTCCTGAAACATTCTGTTTTATGATACATTAATTTGTCAGACAAATTCCCAACTTATTTGACGACCTTGTGCACGGAAGTAAACTTAATTTGGATTCGTAAATTATTTTTGTCACGTGAACCTGAACATGATTCGCAAATACCACATTAAGACAATTTAAAATGTCATTTGTGTCCGCAACAAACTGTTACCAAAAACAAAAAATACTTTAAGCTAACATGGTTGAAAGTAAATAAGGTTCAGTGAGGTTATAGCTCTTATATCCTTACGATGACAACATTTCCTTCACTACAACATTTCATCATACATATACATGCATGAGTGAGTGGTGACATCCATTTTAACCTCAGAAAATTCATAAATAATAAGCCATGGTTATTGCGAGACACTGTTGTTATTGTTTTTGGCTTCTTAACTTTAACATAACAGCGGGATGTACATTGTACATGTACATATTACAAGCTGTCAGCAAGCTCAGCGTGGAACAGAGAAACTCGATGGCTTGGTGACTCAGTAAATTGGCTCTACTCGGCAAGATACAAAATAAGTTCTTCGTTCATATGTAACACCATGTCTTGAATGTGCACATACATCGTTATAATTTTTAAAAACAAAAAGAGACCTTTACAATTAACAATCTGTATAGTTCGTGAACCGTGAGTAAATAAGAACGAATACTATGTACCAATGTACCTACGTGAATGCAAAATAAAAATAAACTATATTTTTAACGCTTAGAAATGAAACCTATGCGTTTTAATATTTTTAACTTATTTTTATATATGGACTTTTCTGGTTGATTTGACTTTTTGATGAATCAAACACATCTTCTTCCATTATAATTTTGATTTTAATTAACTTTGTTAATTCTTTTAGCTAAGAACAAACGCCAAAATATTAACAAATTTCTCATCGCTCAAGCAGGAGTATAGAAACTTAAGACTGAACACAATGAGAAAGAATCTTCTTTGCTGTAAAAAAAGAGAGGGAGGTGGTCTATTTTCCTCCATTGAAGGGGGAGAGGATCTTATATATAAAAGTGAATCGCAAAATGTGTTGGTAAGCGCATAACTCAACAACGCCTAGACCAATTTAGCCAAATCTTTTTTTGTTGTGTTTGTTATTGTCAGGAGAAGGTTCTTATGACATAAAAAATTTAAAAATTGATATTCCCACAGGAACGGGTTTGGGAATGGAAACTTAGAAACTACTGGACAGATTTCTATAACCCTTCCTGTATTACGATTGCTACATTATCCCCCTCCATAAGTAATTTAGATTATATTTCATCCCTTTAACCCCACGGGAACAGAAACGGGAACGAGAACGGGAACCTTAAAGTGACTTGACCGATTTCCAAAATTCTTTCAACTCTAGGATGTTACATTATCCCTCAGTGACAATGACTTATAAATGGTTCCTGTCAAGGTTTGATCCCCATATTCCCACAGGAACGGGGTTGGGAACGGAAACTTAGAAACTACTGGACAGTTCTCTAAAATTCTTTCGGCATTAGGAGTGCTACATTATCCCCCTCAATTAGGAATTTAGATTATATTTCATCCCATTAATCCTACGGGAACAGAAACGGGAACGAGAACGGGAACCTTAATAAGTTACTTGACCGATTTTCAAAATTCTTTCAACTCTAGGATGTTACATTATCCCTCAGTGACATGAACAAAAAGGTTTGTTCCCCATATTCCCACAGGAACGGAATTTAAAAAATTGCGCGGATATTCCGACAGGAACGGGTTTGGGAATGGAAACTTAGAAACTACTGGACAGATTTCTATAACCCTTCCTGCATTAGGATTGCTAATCCACCTTCATTAGTAATTTAGATTATATTTCATCCCTATAACAGCACGGGAACAGAAACGGCAACGAGAACGGGAACCTTAAAGTTACTTGACCGATTTCAAAAATTCTTTCAACTCTAGGATGTTACATTATCCCTCAGCGACACAGACTTATATTTCACATATTTCCACGGTAACAGAACATTCCCACTGGAACGGGGATGCCACATCCCAAAGTAAAAACGATTATTTTTCATTCCCAAGTTCCCACTTAAGCGGAAAAACGAGAACGGGAAGCTTTAAATTACCGACCCGAGCAACGCCGGGTGGCTCAGCTAGTATTTTATAAAAATAATTTTCTTGAAACAAAATATTTACGAAATTTTGCATAAATAAGGGTCACTTTTTTTAAATAATAAAAGTTATTATTAGTTCCAAAACATTGGAAAACGAATGTGAAAATCATTCTCGGTTTTTGAGATATTAAAGAAAATTGAAAGGTACTTTTTCCAGAAAATCTTTTTGAGTTTTCCCCTGTTTGGACTGCACTGCATCAAAAGTTGAACCATACGAAATCTGTAGTCCATGGTGGTAGCAGTTGGGTTTGTTGATTTTGAATAATTTGTTTTTATATAAATTCAACTTTTTTATAAAATTGCCCCTCCCGCTTAAACGGAGGACCTTCCCTCGGCACTGGGCTTTTAGAGCATCTTATGTATATGTATATGTATTGTATATAATACGAGTATATCTATATATGTATATATTTACATCCGTTTTATGTACCTAATCAAATGAGGTTAAAAATTAAAATTAAGATAATAGTTATTTCGACTTCCAAGGGAAAGAATATCAAGTTAGTTGCTACTGCTATTCTTTGACTGCACATCAAAAGCCACCCTATCTCAGGGGTTAAAAATTGGTTGTTGAAAACAACGTGCTACTTTCTATACACTCTTTGAGGTGAAATATCTGAATAATCTGGTTTGATTGAGCTCTCCGGACTAGACTACACTACAAACAACAGAACAAATATTGTCGTTTCAATTAACCAAGTTATCCGTATCTAAACATTTATACATAAAATGGCTCATAGAAGCATATGCTTATTATTTGTATCTTTCCTTTACCATATAAACCAAACAATAGGTAATATTTGCATAAGGAAGTTGATTATTATGTCATATGCTATGAAAACTAATCTTGAACTACAGGCATTGCACTTAAACTATTTGGGAAAAGAAATTGCGGGGCACATACAGAAATATTCACTGGTCCTGCCTTACGATGTGTTTCCACATTTCAAAAACTTGCTGGTTTTTTATGATAATTATTATTAAAATGTAAACGAATAATGTACCCTTACAGTAATTGTGAGTGGTGCGCCGTTGCTCGGGTTCAACACATAGTGTTGGCCGTGGCGAGATAGTTAGGTAAGGTTAGGTCAAAATGGCTGAGAGGAAAACAACTGCCCCACTTAGACCAATATTAAGTCCATTGTGATACCATAAGAATTAAGCGAGAAAGTGCCTCACTTAACAAAACCATTTGGTGCTTTTGATAAAGCGAAAGAGATGCAGGATATCTGTGTTCGCCAGATCGTTTAGATCATCAAGGAAATATTTTCCTAGATGCCGTTTTCTTTTAAAGGAGAGTGCAGGACATGGGCAGAGGAGGTGTGGAATAGTCTCTTCCTCCTCCTCTTCTAAGCAACTTCTGCAGAAGTCATTAGAGGAAACGCCGAGTCTTATGGCGTGTCTTCCTATCAGACAATGTCTGGTGATGACATTGATTACGGAGCTAAAGTGCAGTCTGGCGAGATAGTTAACGTTTTTTTAATTACTACCCAAGATTTCTGGGTTCAAATTCCAAAAGATTTCATGGCACCGTTTTCTTACTTAGCCATAAGGAATTGCCAAAAATGTGTAGGTCCCCTCCATTCCTTACAAAAGTATGGTTGAAGGAAACGCACTCGGCTTCAGGGTAGTTTGATCTCTATTGAGAAGCACTATTTATTTATCAACGAACTGCAAGTATCCCCAGATGTGCACGTAGGACATAAGATCCTTTAACGGACTACAAACAACGTGCAGCCGGAGAATTAGAGATAGACGGATATGGTTACCATCCAAAATCCTGTAAATGAGCCGTTAAAGACAATCCACATCAGCGCTAAATTTGTTAAAATTAGCCTACAACAAAGACTATAATTCCAAAGACGACTTCTACGAGCTCTTCGAATCCTATGAGCAATGTTCATATGTTTATCTGAAAATACAATCAGTAAGCATAACCTGCATGAGAGAACTCAAAAAGAAAAAGAAGCATCATTAGAAGCGCTCATGATGGGTATGAGTTTCAAAGCTTGTGTCCAAAGGTAAAAAGATTATGTCTGAGTTGCAAACGTCAAACTCAAGCCTGTTAAAACCAACAAGGAAATATAGTGATAGAATCGCAGTCGTTACTGAGGATCTGAAAAGATCACTTCTGCAGACTGCTTAACGGCGAAAAAGACACTGGCAGAGTGTCCCATTCAATTTGGACGATGATCAATAATGCCGTTCTCCTGGCCTAAAAGAAGTTAAGCTTGCCATATGCAAACTGAAGTCAATTAAAGCTGCTGGTGCAGATGGCCTTCACTCCAATCTTTTCGAAACAGCAGGAGATCAGTTGGAAAGGAGCATGCACCTTCCGATCTGCATGGTATAGTCGAAAGAAAGCTTGTCTACAGAAGGGTACTGCGCCCAACAAAGCCAAAAATGTTTTTCCATCGGTATAGCCTTCCGCGAGGATTTGGAAAATCCTCCGTTGGTAAATTTATTGCCAAGAAAAGCGCTTTCTCGATTAGCCGTTCGGAACCGGCAGAAAATTGTAGGTCCCCTCCATTCCCTCACAAAGCATGGTTGTGAGAAATGCGGTAGGACATGGGGCTCCTCGCTCTATTGCGCCGCACCCTATTTAATTTTTATTTATTTTTTAACAACTGCGTCAATTAAAGAAAATAAGTCTCCTTAACGTCGCATATTAGAAACCACACGTTAACAATTTCATTGGTTATGATAAATCGACAATCGACCAAAAGTAATATCGACATGCACCACCTTTTAATCGATTTGGTCGCGTTTGACAGTATTTACAGAGATGGGCTGTGCAGAGCCATATCCAATTTTGACATCCCTGTAAGACTCCTGCAAGATGACATTGAAGAATTCACTCACCACAGGCACAATCTTCCAAAAGTCTGCCTACGCAGACGATATTAGGTCTGTTCGTTGAACTTTCCCCAGGGTTGACCCAGGTTTTCTTGACAACCCCATGAGTTGTCAAAAAAACCTGGGTTTTCCAGTCCTCAAAAAACGCTAAACTACAAATCGCCACACATCCCTGTCATTTAAATAAAAGGTTTGTTCGTTGAAGCCCTGGGGTTGCCCTAGGGTCGCCACAAAGCGTTTTTTGAGAAACCTAAATTCGCCATGAATGTCAAATTGAGTGTTTTTTGAGCCATAGGTTTGCCACAGGTTTTCCCCAAACTCGCCCTAGCTTTTTGCTGTGGCGATTTGAGGGCTGTCAAATGGCATGTGTTTTTATTTAAATGACAGGGATATGTGGCGATTTGTGGTTTAGCGTTTTTTGAGGACTGGAAAACCCAGTTTTTTTTGACAACTCATGGGGTTGTCAAGAAAACTTGGGTCAACCCTGGGGAAAGTTCAACGAACAGACCTAAAAACACATGCCATTTGACAGCCCTCAAATCGCCACAGCAAAAAGCTAGGGCGAGTTTGGGGAAAACCTGTGGCAAACCTATGGCTCAAAAAACACTCAATTTGACATTCAGTGCGAATTTAGGTTTCTCAAAAAACGCTTTGTGGCGACCCCATGGCGACCCTAGGGCTTCAACGAACAAACCTATTGACGTAATGAGAAGAGCCATGAAGTCATTTGTGTTTTTGCGAGCATTAAAACAGAAGAGGCAAAAATTCAAAAGTTTAATGATTAACCAGGGCAAAACGAAGTACAATATGCTGATATTAAACAGGGTCAGATAACAAAGATAGATATAACTTATATAGATAGTACAGACCCCGTCTAGATAGGATCCGCTATAGACACGGAAAACAACATCAGGGTGCGGAGATCAAACGGTATTAAGGCAGCTAAGAAATAAAACCCTTTCTAGAAAAATTAAGGTAACTCTTTGACCTTGGTCATCCCAGTCCTGCTTTACGAAGCGGAATCATATAGCTTATCTAAAGCGAATGAGGAAACCCTTGGTCGTATCTAAAGAACACTAACTCCGAATGATCTTTGGTTTCGTATGTGAAGACAATGTCTGGAGAAGAAGATTCCACACCGAACCTTATGAGCTGTACCGTGACATGGGAATAGCTATAGAAGTGTACACTTGACGGTGTTGTTTTCGAAAGCAGAGAAATCGCGGAGACGGAAAAACTCGTCTCAGGTGGCGCAATCAAGTAGAAAAAGACCTCAACCGACTTAGAGTGCAAAACTGGAGAGAGGCTGCTCAAAATCGAAACTGTTAGCGAAAGGTGTCGGTTGAGGTCCAGGTTCACCCCGAACTCTAATACCCAATCAATTAAGTAAGCAAGTTTAGATCTCCAGCAATACTTGTTTCTTCAAGAAACAACTTTATAGCTTACAAAAACTACTTCCAATCGTTTTGCAACGATATTTTGTATGTTTTCTGTTTTCAAGAAAAAATGTTTATTATTTTTCTTTATCAACCTGTGTTCACCTGCCTAACTCATTTCCAAAAGGTTACCCACAAATAGGTATTCTAGGAGGCACATCCGATAAACTCTTGTAGATCATTTTCAAATGGGCTCGATGTCTTCATAAATTTGTAAAGTAAATCTATTCCTGTTTTTCACTAATATTCTACCTTAAAACTTAAGTCCCATGTAGCTTCAAAACATTGTCCTAAAAATTTATTTTTAATTCTACTCCATAAAAATGCCTTCATATTTCAACTTTTTTATTATATAAATGTAAATACATATTTGAATCACTTTCTGTGCAACAACTTAAGCATACACCCTTTCAAAAATAACAAGATTATTTCAAACAACAGTGCGCATGGTATGGTTAACATCGGTAGCAAAACACTGATTTCCTGGCAGCTACCAAACGAAAAGAAGATAGTTCATATCAGTTCTTCCTAATAGCGATAGTAGAAAAGTACGTGAAAATATGAAAAATATGTTCGCATAAATGCATTTTTTTAGTTACTGATTAAAACTGAATTGATGATATTAAAAAAGTATATATGTATTGAGAAATAATAAAGTGTAATTATAAAAGCTTGAATTGTGATAAGGTTGTGTAAATTAATATTCCAGTGATAAGGTTAGCTTACGATTGCTTTTATCAAGAGCCTTCAAATGCATACAGACTTGCAAAAAGTGTTAAAGTAAAAACAACGGCTCATTGTCACAGTGCCATGCCAGTTTGATTATTTAAAACCAAATGTGGTCATTATTTTTTTAATTGGTCACATGGTCATTTTTTATTCCATTTGGTAATTTTTCAATGAAATGAAGAAATAAAAACGCGACTTTAATGTTTAGGTTCTAAAAAATGAAATTTATACGTTTTTTCAAGCCCATGAGTTGCCCTGAGGTAGCCACAAAATTTTTTTGAAAAATCTCAGCTTACCCTAAATGTCAAATGGAGTGTTTTTGTTCTGGGTTCGCGATTAACTCGCTTTGAAGTAGGACTAGGTTTTTGCTGGGTCTAGATCAGGTAAGAAACAGGGATGTCAGATGACACGTATTTTTGTTCAAATGAAGTGATTTCGTGGTTAAGCATTTTCAATAACCGAAAAAATATGTTTTTTTTAATAACTTATGGGGTTATGAGGAAATCTGGGTCAACTTTGCTGACAAGCGATCCTAATAATTGAATGAACTGCAGTACCCTTGCACGAATGTACAAAGAATGTACAAAACCAACTGAAAGCTGTTTTTCATTTTGTCCTCGTTAAACATTAAATCCATTTTATCCGCTTCTGCTTCAACTTCAACTTCTTTTAGGTGTGGAAGACTTTGTGGAGGACTTCTTGATCATCGTCCAAGTTGAGTATGAATAAGTAGTCTTTCCAGATCTTCAGAAGCGACTGTGATTCTATCACTATGTTTGCTTGATGACCATCAACGGATTTTCTTCGAGGTTTGCCACCATGATTTTTTACTTGCAATTCTAGGTACTATATATAAGGTAAGTTTTGCAATCGTTCGGAATACAATTTTTGAGATATAGCAATTAAATATAACATTACGACGATAGAGAATACGAAAAAAGTGGATCCTGAAATTCTGTCTGTCTGTCCGAATATGAATCTACAGCCAGAACAGCTTAACCGATTTTCTCCAGAGTTTTCAATTAGGGTCTGAGGAGCAGCCAAAAAAGAAATTTTAAGAATTGGGTCTCTAGGTCTTGAAATAACAGTACTTGCGATACAAGCAATATAATGATACTTATTTTTCTCGAAAACGGCTCTAACGATTTAGATTAAATTTTGTGTGATGATCCTTCATTTTAGATTGTCTTTCCTGTGATGCTTAAACAATTTGAAAATAGTCTAAAAACGGCACCTCGCATAGTACAGTTTTTTTCAACTTTCTCATTAATGATTTAAGAAGTCGTAGACTGTTTAAGAAGGATTGAATTCTAAAATTTGACTTTTTGAAGTAATGTCAAAACCGTTAAATTTTTTTTTTCAAATTTTTTGTCAAAACGTCTTTTGGGAAGACCTCAAACTTTCCATTTCGACTTTTAAGAAAATTGTTTTTAAAAAATCGAAAATCGTTTCTTAAATAACCGTTTCAATGATTTTGTTTAAATCTTCAGTGTTTATATGTATTAGCAGCTGCTAAAAAATTGCGTTTTTTTTAAACCTTTGGAGCATTTAATTTAGTTTTCTTCAATATTTTAAGTGATTTTATTCAATTATCATAGTTAATGTGTCGTTGGCAACCCTGTACCACCAAATATATTATGAAGAGCGAATACTATAACATTGAACTCAGCCTTAAGAGTTTGATATTGTACTTAGCACACAATCGCACGTTGTGTTCCTGCAACCCAGCCGTACCCTTTTTTAAAACCATATTGAAGCTCATTCCTGTCATGGCATCTCTCTATTTCCTCAAACAAGCGCTTCTCATACTGCTTCTTTTTCTTTGTGAAAATTTGGTGTTCTTCTTTTCATTTTTACCGTGTAATTCTCGTTGTACTGGTTGAAAGCAGACCTTGTTCTCTTTTGCATCAACATTTGTCGTGCTTTTTGTTTGACTGCATTTGCCTGCCTACATTCTTCATCGAACCGTAGGTTTCATAGGTCGAGTGAAACCCAGAACCTCGGAGGCAGCGGCTCTGATGGCTTGTTGGGGTTGCTGCCACTGGTCTTCAATGCTCAATGCTTGCGGCATATGATTGGATAGTTGGAAGGACACTCGATTGAAGAATGCATTGGTAATCTCTTGCGATTGTAGCTTCCCGAAATTTCATCTCTTCATAGCGTTGGATCGCACGAGTCGTGAACAGAATATCCTCATTCGTATCTTCACTACAACATGGTAGTGGTTTGAGTCAAAGTTGGCCCCTCGGAAAGTTCGGACATCTATCATCTATCACACTGGAAGAGTGTCTTACGTCGATCGCAATATGGTCAATCTGGTTGATGGTTGGTTGATCTTTAGGTCGACATGTACCTTTATGAACAAGATTAAGTCCCAGCAAAATCGATTAGCCTGAGTCCGTCTTCGGAGGTTTTACTATGCATGATTTACTTACCGATAGTATTTCCAAAGATGTCCTCCTTCCCTAGTTTTGTGTTAAGATCGTCAAAAACTATTTTCACGTGCAGATGTACATTATTCGCTCATTTACAAGATTTTGACTCATAACCTTATCCCTTATTCTACCTCTAACGACAAATCTGCACCCAAATGACCGTTGCTTCTCTTGTCTGTGGGTGTCACCATAGTAAATGTCGCAGTTTTTCATCTTCCTTATGCCCGGTCCATTCCATCGCACTTCTTGGATGGCGGTTATGTCTGCCTTGTAGCAGTCAGGCGTCCCGTAATTCTCCCGCTGCACGTAATCCGTTAAGAGATCTTACATACCACGTGCAGATCCGAATGTCTTTGTCCTTTTTTCGTTTGATAGTGTCGTCAACGTTGTAGTCATAACAGATCAGAGACTTTAGGTTGTTTGACACTTAAATAAGGCAAAATTTTGTAAAAATTGTATTCAAAGAAAAAAATTTGATATCTTTTTTCTTAAATTTTTGACTATGATATTTGATTACTCAAAAACTTTTCACTAAATTAACTTGAACCAAAATACTAATCAAAGAGCAAAATGTTAACTTTCAAAAACACATGAAAGACCATACAGGAGTTCAATCACTCAGACAACATGTTGAGCTACTTGCAAACTACTTTAATTTTTGAGGTATTTCCATCAACTGCCAAAAGCTTGAATTAATTTGCTATAGAAATGCTTCTCCTCGCGGTCATTAACTTGCCTTTAGGGAAAGCAAGCTGATAAAACTTAACATTAACGGTAATAACATCCTCCAAGCGGTTATAACATCAAACAAGCAGATTTAATACTTGGAAATTAATCTAAATGAAAAACTTAGAATGAATCCAAATGCTCGCCAAGCACTCAAAAAGGCAAAGCCGCAATGACACAGCTAAAGCCACTATTCAGATCCACCTTTATAGAGACAAAAAAACGAAACTTCTTTTATATAAAACCCTAGTTAGACCCATTCTCTCATATCATGGTTCAAAATATCGCCAACAATGGCCAAAGAGCTCCAAACCTTTGAAGATATTGCATTTACCAACTCAAAAGGCCTAATGACAAGTGGTCTCGTTTTCAAAAAATTATTTAAAGTCAAAGTATATTTAAGTATTTAGTATTTATTTCAATAGAAAACGCTGTATAGTAAGAATAAATTCTTATAATAATACAGGTAGTGTTTTAAGTTACAATAAGTATTAAAAGTAATGTCTTATTAAAGATTATAATATACAATTAAAGGAATGGGAAGAAAAGAGAGAATGAATCAAAGTGTTTCAAAATCGTGAATTTTCTTATATTATATATGTGCAAATTAAAATTAAGTTTAGTGAGAAGATTTCAGTGATAGATATGAAAATAGTAACGAAGAAAACTGTCTGTGTCCAATCTTGTTCCTTAGTGACAGAGGGAGATGATTCCAAGCTTCCACAGCATGAATGAAAAACTGGCGACGAGTTTTAGGTCGTATCGTTAAGCTTCGAGCAGAAGCCGACAGGTTTAACTCAGCAAAAAGATAACCCGGCGATTTATTTTTCATTATTTTGACAAGTAGAGACAAACTTTTGAATCGAAAGAAGCAGCGAAGGTTACATCCCAGAATTTGACGCGCACAACTTGAAACGTGATCATATTTACGTAGATTATACACAAACCTAGTAATGGAGTTAAACGCCATATTGACTTTTCGGAGTGATTCAGAGTCCATGTCAGCAAAGATTTCACAACCAAAGGTAAGGATTGGTAAGATTAAAGAATTGGCCAGTTTCATTTTAACTTCGATGGGTAAGAAGAATCTAGAACTCGATAAGCTGCGTAGTGAGGCATATACTTTAGAAACTGTTTTATTAATATGGTCACTCCAAATAAGAGTAGGTATTATTAAAAATGATACCAAGGTTCCTCACTTTCGAGACCATTTTGACCGCCTGACCATTCAGGGCTATGTCTGGGAAATCATCAAAATCTAGTTGTTGGGTGCTTATCGGTATACACTTAGTTTTAGTCGACATGAGTTAGCTTTTCTTAAACCTAGTTTTTAAAACTCAGAGATACTGATAAAAAATTTGTTTCTTATAGCAGGGAATACTTTTTGTCTCGATGTAAATAGTTCAGGCTGAACATTAAATTTTATGTCAATAATATTGTAATATTTATATTACATATTAAGATTTTTTGCAATACTTTGTACATACACAATAATTTTTTATAAATAATACTTTTTTTGAATGAAGAACAATAATTGTTTTGAACTTATCCAAAAAAGAGAGTTTTTGTAATTGGAATTGTATGCTTATAGTCTATTGATTATGTCGTAAAAAACGGCATTAAAGGAACTCGACATTGAATGGACTTTTATTGCATGAATCGATTAATGGGTTAGTTTTAGAGAAAAAACCGAAAGTGCTATTAAATTAGAGGGTGCTATTCGAAGATATGGGTTCTAAACCATCTTCATTCGTTTTTCAATATATCTCGAGAACGAAGCAAAATTTTGATGCAATTCGGGACGTTTTTTGTAGAAATCAAATTTTCCCATATTGAAATGTATCTTTAGAAAAATTGTAAAAAAATGTTTTTTATCCAAAATAATAATATTCCCGTCAGAAAAAGAGTCAATTTTTTCCAATTTTTGAGTTTTGGCAGTTTTTTTAATGGCATTTCTTTCTGGTTGCAGATAGGTATATGCAATGCTTCATAAAAAAGAAAGTAAATAAAATTTTCTTTAAAATGCTGTATTAGAGAACTTTCTATGTTGGAAATTCACTGAAATATTGTCACTTGAACATAGACATTTATCGTTGTTTTTCATCATTTTTATACTGACTGCATTTATTTTTTTTTTGTCAATGGAAAGGTATTTGTTATACAAAAAAGCGATTTATACACTTATTTTTGGATTTCTTTTTACTTAACAATATAAGTGTATAATGCTGGTAGTACATATTATAATTCTTCAATAACATTTTGAAGGTCTATATCGACATCAACATCTAAGCATCTTCAAAAATGTCCTCTTCTACAATATCGGCTACTTGCCGCAATGAACTCCCATACATTCCTTACAAAATATTGAGCAAGCGATTTGTAGTTTTCTGCTACCAAAGCTTCCATGGCAACCTATTGTGCAACCACAAGCCATTTTTTTAAGCAATATCTCTGGTGCAGGAGGTGCAATTGGGCGAATCGGAATCAATCCACAACCTCAGTTCAGAGGATTTACATAAGTGGTTTCCGTGCCACAGTCGGATTTGGAAAAAAGGGAAGAGGGTCGAAATGCTGTATTTTAAAATACGGTAAGGTCAAAATACTGTATTATACTGTATGATACTGCATGCTCATAATGCTTTATGGTTAATATTCTGTATTTCAAAATACTGTATTTCAAAACACTGTATGTACAAAATACTGTATGATCAAAATACTGTAGGTCCAAATTCTGTATTTCAAAATTCTTCATCTCAAAATGCTGTATGAGCTAAACACTGTAGATATCTCAAAAATCTGTTTGTAAAAATACTATATTTTTGCATAATTCCGTTCTTAAATTTTCATTAAACATAAAGCAGAACTCGATTAATGTGTTTTTCTTTTATTGAAAATCTTAACAAATATACAACCAAAATACATTAATAAGTCATAGATAAGTTAAGATTAATAAGTAGAAATTTATCAACAAAACGAAAGATTCCCAAAAACACACAACGAAAGCACAAAATTCCTTGTATTTCAAAATGCTGTAGGTAGGCTGAAAAGTAAAAATTGTTTTGAGAATGTAAAAAAGTGCGCATACAGCATTTTTTTCTGAACATTTCAGAACACTTAAATCGATTTCACAAAAAAATTTTAATATCAATTTGAACAGAAAAATAGAGTGGTACAACAAATCGAGGAGAACACTGGACCTGCAAATTTTTGCTAGTTCCAAACGGATAAGTGTAAAAGAGCTTCTAATTGCAGGGCAATTATTTTCGAACTTCCAATAAGAAGCCAGACATGGTAAACATTACACCACGAGCAAGACAGCCATACATATATTAAGTACAAACAATTTAGTTAGTTTCCTGGATTTTTCGTTAATCCAGAAAAACTCTTTGAGCAGACCATATGAACCTTCCAGCTCTACCGCATTGATACAAGTGTTAACAGGTATAACTTAATACTAGTGCCGTTCAGTCTAAAGAAAACTTATTAATTTAAATACTGATAGTTACAGCTAATAAAATAGGATCTTATCTTTTTTGAACACATTTTGACATTCAGGGCGAGTTGATGTTTTCCAGAAAACGCTTTTTGGCGACCAAAGGCCAGGGCTTCAACGAACAAACATATAGCGATGACATGCTTATAAGAGAAACTGAATCTGTATCAGTGAAATAGCTTTCAGATATAAACTAGTAGCTTAAGATACACATCCTTCAAGCACACATACTTAGAGCTAGCAATGTAAGGTTTATAACAGAATAAATAAAAAATTTGGATTTGTTTACATAAGCAAATATATTCTTTTATTCAATTGGAATTTTATTGATTTTGTTTTTGAATTTTCAGAAAACGAGACTCACTAAACATCTGCCAAGAAAATGCCACGCAAAAAATTTTCTTGCATTGACGAAAATGATACTAACATGAAGCTGTTCTGTGACCAGTCGAATAATCACATGAAAGTTCGAAAGTATGATAAGGCCCTCATTGGATACACTTGGGTTCGTAGTTTTTATAAAAACACTCTACCTTATTTAATTTTGATTTTTTATTGCATCAAGGCTTAATTATCGTTTTTGTGCTTCATTTTATTTTATATAAGTGTATGGATCTGCCATCTAGTATTCCTTTGCTGTGACGGCTTAGAACTACACCGCAGCACCTCCCCGCAAAATGTCCCAAAAATTGTGGAGAACAAGGATACAGGGCCATACTAGATAGACATACCATATTATGAGTATTGGAAAAATATGGGAGACATCGGGCTTATATGGCTTACGATTCTCATGTCGAAGCTTATAGAAGGTCAATGCAGAGAAGAAAGAAGACAAAAGTTGCAATGTCTACCGTTCTTCCAAGCTTATGTCCCAAACTTTGAGTATCATTGAGCGGGTATTGGGTAACTAACTGTGAAAAATCAATTCCCCTCAGTGACTTCTCTGCTTCCGAAAATCAATTGTTGCTTTTGTAACACGAGATCTATCTGTGATACACGTTTTCAGTTACATATTTGCGTTATTGAAATAACTAATACAGTGAAATCTCCTATTAGCGGAGACTCATGGTCCCCGATTTTTCGTCCGGTTGTGGGAGCTGTCCGGTTAAGAGAAAGTAATTTTTTTTAATTTTTATAATGTTTTTTATTAATTAATTGACTTTAAAGAAGGAAGGATGTATATATAAATGCATTTATAAATGAATTGAAATCTACTTTTTATAAAAATTCAAAATGGTTGACTGACGTAGTTTGCTTGCATTTTGCTCCATAAATTTATTTTCAAAATGGCTTTCAAGGTGTTTCACATGCTTAAAAGCTACGAAATCATCTTTTGTAAACTGTTTTAAGTTTTCAAGAACTTGAAATGCATCGGTGTAAGATTGGATTGGATTGTTAAAATCCGCTGCATCCTCATCTTCTTCTGATTCGCTAATGGTTATCTCTTCATTGTTTTCGAATTCGATTTGAAGGCTTGGGATATCAATGTTGTAAGCTTCAGTCTGAATATTCTGGTTCATTGCCACAAACGCTTCCATATTTTGTTCATTTTCTATGCCAAGCTCTTCGATCCCTTTCAATAAATTCGATAACGTTGCCAGTGGAAGATCATCTTCGGGTTCAAATTCTGCTGCAGTGCTTTCATTTTTCTTAAATCCGGCTTTGCCAAAACAATTTCGTATGGTTGCTGAAGAAACTTTATCCCAAGCTGTCTTAACAAAGTATAATGCCTCCATGACATTAATTTGTTTGGATAACTCTGATGCAGGTTTTGCGTCTCCCATTTTAGAAAGAATGTGTTTCAAAATTATTTCTCTGTAGTAGAATTTGAAGTTCTGAATTACTCCTTGATCCAAGGGCTGACACACTGAAGTTGTGTTCGGTGGAAGAAAAACTATTTTTATGTTTTTTAGGTTTAGCTCACGGGGATGAGATGCAGCGTTATCTAAAAACAGCAAAATGTTCCTCTTCTGTATTCCAACTTTTCTATCAAACTGCATTAGCCACTCAGTCATTAAATCACGTGTCATCCAAGCTTTCTTGTTTGATTTCCAAGTAGCCGGTAAGTCCCTAATTGCGAGTTTTTTGAACGCACGAGGACGCGCTGTTTTTCCAGTCACTAGTAATTCTTCTTTTTTCCCTGCCATATTTACACAAAATAAAACCGTGAGTCTTTCTTTTGGCAGTTTTCCCCCTGTACACTTTTCAGATTTAAGGGTTAATGTTTTGTTCCGTAATGCTCTAAAACAAAGCCCACTTTCATCTGCGTTGAACACATCTTCCGGTTGGTATCCAAGTAACAACGAAGGAATTTTCTCCATAAACTGGCCAACATCTTCCTGTCTTACATCAGCTGATTCACCGGATACACATTTGAAACTTATGTTGTTTCTTTTTCGCCACTTTTGGAGCCATCCGTCGCGTCGGATGCATTAAAATTAGTACAACCAATTTGTTCCGCGACTTCCATTGCTTTTGCTTTTACGAGCGGACCAGAAATTGGAATGTGTTGACTTCTTGCTCTGGAAAACCATTCCATGCATAATTGGTCAATTTTGCAACCCTCCTTCCTTAAAAATGCCTTTTTCTGGTTAACGTTGGATCCGGACTGCCATTTGCAACGAATGGCTTCTTTTGTTTTTAGAAATCTCTGCAGCTTGTGTTTTTTCTATATTAAACCTAAAATAAGAAACGTTGCAAAAATAAACGCTTTTTGTTAATGCATATGGTTAAACAAAACCTTTTTGCTAAACAGCGAACAGATAACTTTCCTGTTCTAAAACATTAATGACTTCCATTTTTTCTTTTAGAGAAAGCACTTTTCTTGTAAACATCCTGCCTGCGTATGGTTTCATTACACAATGAATCCGTAGAGCTGTGTCAATCGCGATTGATTCGGTCTTTTCGACCCGTTCACTGGAAATGATTGATGATTGCAATCATACAAAACTAAAACAATCAATCACCATTTCAATCATTTCCATAGAACGCCACTGAAAGAAACTCAAGTATTTTACTATTATATGCTGTATTTGTATGAGATGGGTGAAGATGACCGAAACTGAAACCAATGATGAAAAAATGAGAAACGAACGACGAGACCGAAACCAATCATTTGTATGAGCCGAACGTCAGAAAATGAAACCAATCACTTGAACGATAGACGAACGACCGAAAATGAAACCAATCGTTTGAACGAAATGAACGACCGAGACTGAAACCAATCACCAATCACTTGAACCAAACGACCGACCGAGATTGAAACCAATCGTTTGAACGAAACGAACGAACGAGACTGAAACCAATCACCAATCACTTGAACCAAACGAACGACCTAGGCTGAAACCAATCGTTTGAACGAGACCCGAAACGATTGACCGAAACTGAAACCAATCAAACAAGTACTACAGTACTCTGTCTACTTTAATGCTCATAGAATGAATAATAATTTTTAATGTGTTTTGGTCTCCGAGCTGCTCAATTGATTATAAATGAATATAAAAAGAAATAGTTTTTTAAATATATAAAAATCTTTATTTAAATAAATAGTCAACTAAATTTTATTTTTAGCGTTTGGCAACTTATGTTTTTTTGAGGATGCGACGCGTTTCGGAATCAAGTTCCATCGTCTGGCGCTTTCAACTGTTTGATCTTTGGTGTCTGAGCTTTGTTTTAGATGTTGTTTTTGTTGCTTTTTCATTCTTCTTCTTTTCTTGTCAACAAACTGAAAATCATAAAAACATCAATGAACATAAAATTCAACAAAAAGTGTCTAAAAATGAACATAACACCAAAATATGCACAAATTAACATCAAAAACACATCAGAACCAGCAGTAAAAGCACAAGCCACAGCACAAAAAACATGGATAAAAGAAGAAATCAAGCAACTGTACAGCAAAAAAGCGATGCTCAACAAAGAATTATACAGAAGCCACCTTGAAGTTCTTAACAATATACACAACGCCGCAACCAACACAATAATAGAAACCATAGACAACCAAATATCCGCAAAAATAGTAAAAGCCACTAAACAACAAAAACTCAAAATCAAAAAACTTTCAAACAAACAAAAACACACTATATTACAAACTAATACTCACAAATTTTATCCAAGAATTAAAAATTGCACAAACATAACATTCACTGATACAGAAAAAAACCTTTTGAACAAAGGTCTAAAATTCAATATACCAAAAATAAATAAAAATAACATAATTCATGAAGTTACTAACGCAGAGGCAGCCATAAAAACGATCCCTTCCAACGAAACACAAAACGAAACAAGAATAATTATAAACAAAAAACTAAAACAAATCCTAAAAGACAAACACGAAAACTACAACCAACAAAAATATAAAGAAAGTATAAGTAACATCAAAAGCATACAGCAGAAACTACAAGACCACAACTCAATAATAACAAAATCAGACAAAGGCAACACAATAGTTATAATAAACCAACAAGAGTACAATGAAAAAACAGAAGACTTTATTAGCAAAAATAACATCACAACACTTTCATACGATCCAACCAAAAAATACGTCAAAGAAATCAACCACGCAATAAACAAGTGCAATAATTTATTCACCAATATACAAAAACTTAGACAAAAACAACCGAACGCAAAAGCACCTCAGTTCACAGGACTACCAAAAATTCACAAGGAAGGTACACCAATCAGACCGTTAATAAATTATAAAACAGCACCAAGCTACAAAATAGCCAAAACAATACAAAAACTAATTAAACAGAACATAATAATAAAAAATAACCACAGCATCAACAACACCACACAACTAATAGAAAAACTTAAAAACATAACAATAATACCAAGTTACAAAATGATCTCGTTTGACGTCACAAACATGTACACCAATATACCCGTTCAACAAACTATAACAATCATAAAAGAAAACCTAGAAAAAACAGCAAAATTGAACAAAAAGCAAATAGACGAATTAATATCACTTTTACAAATTATACAAAAACAAAATTACTTTACATTCAACGATAAATACTACACACAAGAAGACGGCCTAGCAATGGGATCACCTTTAAGCGGGTTGATGGCAGACATATTCCTCAACGACTTTGAAAACAAATACATTATTTCAGAAAACAATAAACAACACAAAAAAATAATAACATATTCCAGATATGTGGATGATACATTTATAATATTTGACGGTTCAATAAGACAAATAGACATATTAAATAAATACATAAATGGCATAAACAAAACAATAAAGTTCACATCAGAAATAGAAGAAGACAACTCGATAAACTTCCTAGATATAAGCATAACAAAAACAAACACAACACTCAAGTATAAAATATATCGAAAACCTACAACAACTGACGTCACAATCCACAAAGATTCACACCACCCTCACACCCAAAAAATGGCTGCATACAATGCATTTATCAATAGGCTATTAACAATCCCAATGAACAAACAAGATTACCAAAATGAGCTAAATACAATCAAATACATAGCAATACAAAACGGATATGATGGAGAAATAATTGACAAACTAATTTACAAAAGAAAAAAGAAACTATGCAACAAAAATAACAACAATTATAATAACAACATAAACGATAAAAAATACATATCAATAAACTATACAAACTTACTACCACAAATAATACATAACGAAATAAAAAAACACAACATTATAATATCATTTAAAACCAACAACAATATACAGAAAATCTTAAATCCAAAAAAAGAAAGACATAAACAAACGCAAGCAAGTTCCGGGGTATACAGGATAGAATGCGACGACTGCAACAAATACTACATTGGACAAACAGGGAGAACATTTCACGACAGATTTTTGGAGCACATACCCAAACAAAACACAAAGTCAAATTATGCAATACACCTCATGGACAATCAACACAACTACACAAATTTTGACAAAAACCTTAAGCCATTGCACTTTTGCAACAAAGGTAAGCTTTTAGACGCGTTAGAAGAGTTTGAAATATATAGATCAAACAAAAAAGAACAAGACAAACTCCTAAACGACAAACTATCGTTTAAGAACAATGCATTATATGATACAGCACTAAAACATATAACAAGATAAAAGAAGACGAACATAACATTGAAATAACAAAAGCAAAAAGAAGACAAGAAAAGAAGAAGAATGAAAAAGCAACAAAAACAACATCTAAAACAAAGCTCAGACACCAAAGATCAAACAGTTGAAAGCGCCAGACGATGGAACTTGATTCCGAAACGCGTCGCATCCTCAAAAAAACATAAGTTGCCAAACGCTAAAAATAAAATTTAGTTGACTATTTATTTAAATAAAGATTTTTATATATTTAAAAAACTATTTCTTTTTATATTCATTTATAATACTTATGTTTATTTCATATTTTCAGCTTTTAGAATTTGATTCAAAACTTTTCTAGTGCTTGTTTCAAAGTGATATGGAAAAATTTCTACTTTGAATTTTTTAAAGCCATTCTCACTGAAAATGTGTAATGAATGTAATGTGTGTATGTATATGCACTTTTAAAAAAGAAAACCATCCCCCATCAACAACTCAGTACCATACTATTGGTTCTTGCCTACGTTTCTGTTTCGATGTTGACTCGACTGCACCTATGTATGTATGTAGGTACTAGGTAGACACGAAACGTAAACAGAGAGTAATAAAAATTAAAAAATACAACGCTGCACTGCAAATGATTGGTTTCAATTTCGGTCGTTCCTCGTTCTCGAGGGTCTATTGGTTTCAGTTTCGGTCGATCGCCTCGGCCAGTTCAAGTGATTGAATGATTGATTGAAATGACCGAATCTTTCCATTGAACGATTGATGACTGGTTCGTTCACTGGAAATGAACGATTGACACAGCATTAAATGAATGAACGCAAAAAAAAATCTTACCGACATCATAGGTCGTTTCAGCACATAGCAGGCTAAGAAAATTTAAAAACTGGGGGAATACCCTTTTTAACTAACAACGAAGCGCAGCGTTCATCCAAAACCTAACGCTTTTTCTCATTTGGTAAGACAATAGCAAGCTAAAGAATGGGGGAATACCCTTTTAAGCTTATAAAAAAAGTGTTCTGGCCGTATATTAGAGCTTCGCGTCCGGCTATTGGAGATTTTCTACGAATTTGTTTCTATATTAATAGAAACGAAAATTAAAATAATTTTTTTGTTTTTAATGTGTCCGTTTAAAAGAGGCTTTAGATGAAAAAATGTAAGAAACAAATGTCCGCGTCCGTTTAAGAGAGTGTCCGCTTATAGGAATGCTATTTATATGGAGAATCTAAATAAAAGTTCGGTTCCCAAAAAAGTGTACGTTTAAGGGAATTGTCCGCTTATCGGAGCTGTCCGCAGGCGGAGCTTTCTGTACCAATATATTTTCGGATTTCAAACTATTTTTCAAATCCGAAAATAAAGTGGTGGTTTTGAAGATCGTGGAGCGGGTATAAGGTAGCCGACTCCGAAAAATCAGTTCCCTTCTGTTACTTCCCTTTCAAGCGAAGACCAGACGAGCCGAAGCGTTAGTGTTCATCCACTCTACATGTCCCTGCCATTGTAGTTTCGCGATACGTACTCTTCCAACTGTTGTGACCCGAGAGCCATAGAACTATTCCCAAACCCCAAATAGATCTTCCAATGTCATTCATTCAGAACCGATTCCAGTCACCCAACCAATAAACCATGAAATAAAACACCAACCAAGCATAGTTTCTATTTCGTTCTAATTATATAGAATAATGCAATAAAGTATATGGCAAGCGCAGGGAGCGGGTCGAAATGCTGTATTTTAAAATACTGTATGGTCAAAATACTGTATTACACTGTATGATACTGTATGTTCATAATACTGTGTGGTTAATATACTGTATTTCAAAATACTGTATGTACAAAATACTGTATGATCAAAATACTGTAGTTCAAAATTCTGTATGCCAAATTGCTGTATGAGCAAAACACTGTATCTCAAAAATCTGTCTGTAAAAATACTTTATTTTTGCATAATTCCATTCTTAAACATCCATTCCTTTATTTATTTTCACTATCGATGTATTCATTTTGAAGCAAAATAACATTTAACACTTAAATTTGCACAAACCTTTAAACATCTACTGAATGCATGAACGCGTGCTAGTTTTGACAGATTAATTTGTCTGTTGCAATTGCTCATGCATTTGTTGATTATGATCAAAACAATTCATTTTAACATGTGAGAGAGATACATACATAATAATCAAGAAGGAGAAAATGAAATAGAGAAAAAAGACGAAGATACCATTTGTTTTGTTCTTGTTTTAATTAATTCAAAGACTAATGAATTATCATATGTAGGTACATGTAATTGTTCCAGGAAGTATATTAGATTGTTATGGTAAAGAAAAATTGTTGTTGTTTTCAAAATCCTGTATTTGAAATTGCTGTAATTAGGCTGAAAAATAAAAATTTTTTTGAGAATGTAAAAAAGTGCCGGCACTTTTTACATTCTCAAAACAATTTTTATTTTTCAGCCTAATTACAGCAATTTCAAATACAGTATTTTGAGATACAGTAATTTGACTTACAGTACTTTGACCATACAGTATTTTGTACATACAGTATTTTGAAATACAGTATTTTGAGGTACAGTATTTTAAATACAGTATTATGACCCATACAGTATTTTGACCCTAACCCCAAGCGCAATGTGCAATACGATAAGATAAGGTCGCAGCCCAGCTATAGACAGCGGACCATATTCTTAAAAACAAAATGTAGGTACAAGAAACCAATAAACCAAAAAAACAATCAAATTAACTACTTTCTTTTAATTCTTATATCTAACTCTCCGGCCATACTCTTCGCGTTGTCAATACGGAAGCACGGTAGAATCATATAATCGTTCGTTGTTGAATTTTTTTCTCAACAAATTGTCTTCACATTTGAGACCTAAGATCAGAGATCACTCGGAGTTTTTTTTCTTTAGAAATGACCAAGGGTTTGCTCATCCTTTCTGCGTCGTATAGCAGGACTGGGAAACTGGGATTATCAAATTCATATAAAAGGTTCCTTGGTTTTTATAATGAGGGTTTTATTTATCAATTGCGTTTTGAGTAGAGTCTGTGTAAAGCCTTGCGCAAACCAATGCGGTGAGTGCGTGCGATGCGATTGCGATAAGTCAAATCCCTATGTAATCTTATGGACGTTTGACTTAATGCATAGGGATTTGACTTATCGCAATCGCATCGCACGCACTCACCGCATTGGTTTGCGCAAGGCTTAATGGGCTCTATAACTCTCCTTTGTTAGTAGTACACCGTTGAATTTTTATTGGCTCATCTAACTTATGGATATGACTAATTCTAACTTATGGATTTAGCGTCTGGTTCACAATTTCCCCTACTGTAGCAAAAGAGTTGGAGAACTTTGAACGGAAAGTCTTCCGTTTTTGTAGTGGGAAGCTTCGGAGACCGAATAAAAAGTGGTTCTCTAACAAAACGTTGTATGAAGATACAAAAATGATACCTATCTCTAATGGAATTTCAGACTAAGCTTCTCTTAGCAAGATGAGAAAGCCTTAGCTCACATCCTAACCCTTTTGTAAGAGCCGTGTTCGATTCAAATAGCAACGCAAGTATTAACGATATAACTACTACCTTTCACCAATTAATCTTCTGCATGGTGCATCTATGTCGCAATTGAGACCAGATGCAAATAGAGATCTGATACTGATAGTACCCTTTTATGATAAGGCACTCGCTGTTAATTTTATAGGATGAACTTATTTCTGACCCATTGAATACTTTTACTCTTTTTTTTTGTTTATATGGTACTGTAGTGGTCACCCTATAATTCAATCATCATGATCACTACACATACAATTATTTACAAGCTTTATGTAAAGCCTAGCATACACTCGATATTCACTCTCTGCAGTCTGCACACGCACAGTCTCTTATACCCATTATACATAAAAAGCAACTGGACAGTTGTCAGAAGTCAGTCGATGATGATTCGTCTTGCAGCTTGCACCAAATTATTAAATTGTAATATTAAGTACATAGCTATAGTGTGATTTAGTTTGTAAGCCAATAAAAGGTTGGATTTAGTTATGAAATAACAAGACATTTGTTTTACTCGCCGGACACATCAATTGGTGACCCCGACATAAGTTCGCGCAAAACAAAAACTTTATTGTGACTGTGTCAAATAAAAATCCTAACCACGGGCATATTAACATTAAAAGAAAAAAAAAAAAAAAAAATCAAACTGAATTGAGATCACAAAAGTGCTAAAACCAAATACAAAAGTGCTCATTGAGCCCAACGAACAATTTAAAAAGACCTTTTTAAAATCAAATCAAATGGCCTTAAATGTGTACCGCAATTGTATGAAAAACTGTGAAATCATGCGATTCCAAGTGCAAGAACAAAAATAAAAATTAATGATCATTGCGAAACATACCATCATCTTTAGTTCTCCGTTATCGAGAACGGAAAGTATATACCGCATAATCTCGTTCTCAAGTATATCAACTGTTACCATCGGCAACTGTACAAAAGATTTAACATCATCAGAAAGCTTTGTCTCTGGACGCAACGGTTCGATATATTCAACACAATATTTGATCTCCTTCAAATCAACGGTTACGAGCTGAAACTGTAGGAAAGCTCCAACAAACGCAACAAATTAGTAATCCAGACACATCAACGAGACTCATCGCCAAAAATTTTTTTTGTCATTAAAGATTCAAGCAATTCATTAATCAAATTATAAAATTTTCCACATTTTAATCTCAATTGTATAATGCTGTTGAAATCATTAACTATTATTTTGTAGATTTAATTTCTTTTCTCCCATTAACAGTATTATATTTTCTTTTCTCAAATTGATTCATTTTTATTTCATTTATTTTTTTTTTTTTTTTTTTTTTTTTTTTTTTTTTTTTTTTTTTTTTTTTTTTTTTTTTTTTTTTTTTTGCTCGAAGCAGAACTTTTGTTGAAATTGCAAGGATGGGAACAATTCCGGGCATTAGATCCAAATTTTGAATGAAACCAGCAGATGTCTGATCTGGTACGTGATCTGTGCCTACTTTTTGAATTGTCTCTGTTTGAATTTCTTTGAGATCTAAAATTTTGCCTACTAAATCTACTCGTAAGTTGCTCCACCATGCATTTTAGTTCATTTATTTCAGACCGAAGTTGAGTTTGGTCTTCAGAAACCTTGGAAGTCGGTTTGATGTTGGAATTCAATTCCGAAATTCCACCTGCTACACATGAAGCTTCCCAAATTTTGTCCGCCAAAGAAGTTGCTTCAGCTTCTGTTTTGTTTTCTTGGGAAATGAGAGCTATATTTATTACTTGTGGTAGTCGACGAAGCCACAGTTTCCGAATTAAATCGTTGCTAATTATACTTGATGACGAACCTGCAAGCTGTTGTAAGGCTCTTAGAAACTCTGATGGTTTCCTGTCGCCCAGTTGCTCGCTAGATAGCAGTTTCTCTATTCGACGCTCTTCGCTAAGCGAATGCCGTTGTATGAGGGTTTCTTTAAACTGAGTGTAAATATTAGATTCAGGCGGAGATTGAATGAAATCAATAACTGACTCAAGAACATCTTCTGGCAATGAGCCAAGAACATAATTATATTTTGTCACATCTTTTTTAATTTTCGCGATTGAAAACTGCGCTTCCGCCTGTATAAACCAAACTGCTGGCGACTTTGGCCAAAACGGCTGTAGCTTGACCGAGACCGAATTGACAACGCTATTGTCTGTTTTAACATACCCTTGACTACTTTTCTGTTCACCTTTCCCATCTTCATTGTCTGTCTTTGCATTCCTATTACCTGAATTTGAAGGTTCTGTAGTTTTTCCTTCCCTACAATCATCAAACTCATCAACATCATCACTTGACATTTTTCACTATGTAAAAAAAATATTAATTCTCTTAAAAAATAGATAACCGAAAACTGATTCTTCAATCAATTGAGAAGACAAAAAAAAAATAATATATATGACTACCTATGCTGCAAACCGCACATGCACACCACAAAATGATTACTTTTTCGTCTACTGATGATGATTCTTCCTGTATGTACCTGCACCGTGAAAGAGAAAAAAAAAAAAAAAAAAAAAAAGTAAATGAAATAAAAATGAATCAATTTGAGAAAAGAAAATATAATACTGTTAATGGGAGAAAAGAAACTTTCTTAACAAATTTGGCCTTTTAGTTGACATAAAGAATCGCCGCCTTATCGATTCGGTAACCAAATTACATATAAGCGCTATGGAAGCGTTGGTGGATACTCCATCTCCGAAAAATCCTTCCATCAATAATGCTTACGGAAACATTCTAAAACAGTTTCCTTCACTCACTGCACCTCCCGATTTTAATAAGCCAGTCCAACATACAGTTCAACACCATATTATCACAAAAGGTCGTCTACCTTGTGCAAAACCACGTCGACTGAATGTTATACAACATAAAGCGGCTCTTTTAGAATTTCAAAACATGGTTAAACTAGGAATTTGTAGACCTTCTTCATCACCTATTTCTTCACCACTTCACATGGTAGCCAAAAAAGACAGCGATAATTTTAGAGCATGTGGTGATTACAGAGGATTAAATAATGTCACTGAACCTGATCGACATCCCATTAGTCACATACACAATTTTTCGCTGAACCTTAATGGCTGTAAAGTGTTTTCATGCATTGATTTAGTAAGAGCATACCATCAGATACCCGTGGCTCCCGAAGATGTACATAAAACAGCGATAACAACGCCATTCGGTCTATTCGAGTTCGTAAGGATGCCGTTCGGCCTCCGTAATGCAAGTCAAACATTTCAAAGGTTCATAAATTCAATAGTGCAGGATCTCGATTTTGTATTTGCATACATAGATGATCTCCTCATTGGTAGCAAGAACGACGAAGAGCACAAGCAACACTTAAGAATTTTGTTTCAAAGACTCTCTGATTATGGCCTTAGTCTTAATCCTTCAAAATGTGTTTTTGGAGCATCGACTTTAAATTTTTTGGCTCATAATATTTCTGAGTATGGAATCGCTCCATCTAAGGAACGAGTTGAGGCAATCATCAACATGCCACCTCCTACTTCGATTCGTCAAATCCAACAGTTCGTTGGGATGGTCAATTATTATAATCGATTTATTCCAAATCTCGCCGAATTGTTGGCACCCATTCATTCTCATGTTGCTTATCTGCAGAAAATAAAGAAAAACAAAAATCATTTTCATTGGCCTCCGGAATGTGATGCTTCCTTCGTGAAAACAAAACAGCTATTATCCGAAGTTACACTGCTAACCCATCCAACAGAAAACGGTTCGCTGAGTATCACTACGGATGCATCAAATACAGCCGTAGGTGCTGTTTTGCAGCAACAGAACAGCAAAAACGAATGGCAGCCTCTTGCCTTCTTCTCAAAGAAACTAAAGCCATCTGAGCAAAAGTACTCTGCGTTTGATCGTGAACTGCTTGGTGTTTACCTAGCAATTAAACATTTTCGGTGTTTTGTCGAAGGTAGAGAATTTGTGATCTTCACAGATCACAAGCCTTTGACAAATGCCCTAAAATCCAAAATTGAGAGAAGTCCACGACAAACTCGACACATGGACTACATATCCCAATTTACAAATGATATTCGTCACATTCGAGGTAAAGATAACGTGGTAGCTGATCTCCTTTCACGTCCGTATGAGGAGATCAATTCAGTCAACTTTGACTTCAACCAAATTTCAAAGCTGCAAGAGAATGATGATGAGCTTAAATCATTGATTTCGGATAACACCAGACCTAACTCGAAGTTCAAATTAGAAATTGTCAAAGTGCCCATCACCAATGATCGAATTTGGTGCGAAACAAGCACCGAAACAAACCGGCCATTTATTCCTCAATGTCTTCGCAGACTAATTTTTAACTCGTTACACAATTTGTTACATGAAGGTATTCGCGCCACGCGTAAAAGAGTGGTATCAAGATATTTTTGGCCTTCCATGAATAAAGACTGCAACACATGGGCAAAGACATGTGTAGCATGCCAACGTTCGAAGATACATAGGCATACAAAAACAGAATATGATATTTTCAAAATGCCAACTGGTCGTTTTGAACACATACATATGGATCTTGTGGGTCCACTACCCCCATCCAATGGATTTTCATATGTGCTTACCATAGTCGATCGCTTTACTCGGTGGCCAGAAGCATATGCCATTTCTGATATTTGCGCAGCCACCGTCGCCAAGGCGTTTGTGCAACAGTATGTCTGCAGATTCGGTGTTCCAGCTGAAATCACAACCGACCAAGGAACACAGTTTGAGTCCAAATTATTTTCATCAATAACTAGCATGATAGGTTCTCATAGAATCCGCACTTCGGCTTACCACCCCCAAGCTAATGGAATGGTGGAAAGACTACACCGACAATTAAAAGCTTCAATTGTAGCTCGAGGGAACACTCAACATTGGAGTGACGAGCTTCCTTTGGTATTACTCGGCATACGAACAGCTGTCAAAGAGGATCTGGGTTGTTCAGCCGCAGAGCTAGTATACGGCCAGACTCTGAAAATACCTGGGGAGTATTTTGTCACTAAAATCTCCGAAAACTCAGACCCATCAAATGTTGTGAACCACATCCGCCAGTCTATGCAATCTGCGATTCCTACACCTACTCGGAAGTCTAAACAGTCAAATGTAAATGTACCCAAATCTCTCAGTACTTCGGACTATGTATTTGTAAGAGTTGATAGAGTTCGACCTGGTCTAACGGCTCCTTATGAAGGACCATATAAAGTAGTTCGGAAACTTCGAAAGCAATTCATAATTGACATGAATAATAAAAGCATATCAGTTGCAATTGACCGATTGAAACCTGCGCATATGATCGCAAATGAATCAAACTCGGCTGAAAAAAAGAAAGTAACCTTTGCTTAGTTTTTCTTTCTCATCATCAAGGACTTACATATCAATTTTGTCGTGTAAGTTAAGCTATAGTATTTTAGTATTTGGAGCGCTTACAGCTGAAAGGGGAGTATGTAGTGGTCACCCTATAATTCAATCATCATGATCACTACACATACAATTATTTACAAGCTTTATGTAAAGCCTAGCATACACTCGATATTCACTCTCTGCAGTCTGCACACGCACAGTCTCTTATACCCATTATACATAAAAAGCAACTGGACAGTTGTCAGAAGTCAGTCGATGATGATTCGTCTTGCAGCTTGCACCAAATTATTAAATTGTAATATTAAGTACATAGCTATAGTGTGATTTAGTTTGTAAGCCAATAAAAGGTTGGATTTAGTTATGAAATAACAAGACATTTGTTTTACTCGCCGGACACATCAGTACCATAAATTCATTAAGAAGACAAGACAACGTTTTGTACTATTTTCGATTGGAATAAATTCCAATACAACAACAAAAATAAAGAGAAAGATATTTTTAACAATTGTTTAAGTATTGGAAGCTCACAAAAGTGTGAAATTTTTCGTTTTAGTAATTTAGTTTATGGGTTAAGTTATAAAAATTAGTATTAAGTGCTCAATAGAAGCAAAATTGATTATGTATACCGGGATCAAGCGTACAGTGTTAAGATACTTCTGCTAAATTTGCAAATTCTCTGTACATGGTTAGGTTAGGTTTAAATGGCTGTCAGGAAAACAAACTGACACACTTAGACCAATATTAGGTCCATTGTGATACCATAAAATTATTCTCTGTACATAATATAATCCTAACTAGTCCTAATCCTAACTAATATTATAAACGTGAAAGTCACTCTGTCTGTCCGGCTTTCTATGTTACCATCTCCCGCCCAAACTGCTGAACCGATTTAAATAAAACTTGATACAGAGATAGCCTAAGACTTGAGGAAGGACATAGGCTATATATTTTATCCCTAAATTCCCACGGGAACGGGAACGTATACGGGAATTTAGAAACTACAACACCGACTTCAAAAATGTTTCCACCGATAGAATGCTTCATTATCCCAGAGTAACATAAACTTTAATTCATCCCGATATTCCTACGGGAACGGGAGTCCTTACTAATATAATAAGAGTGAAAGAAGCTCTGTCTGTCCGTCGTTCTATGTTACCATCTCCCGCCCAAACTAATAAACCGATTTGAATGAAATTTGGTACAAAGATTGTTCTGAACTTAGGGAAGGACATAGTATGTATTTTATTCGATAATTCCCACGGGAACCGGTCCTCACTATTATTATAAATGCAAAAGTAGCTCAGTCTGTTCACCTTTCTATGTTACCATCTCCCGCCCAAACTAATAAACCGATTTAAATGAAATTTTGTACAAAGATTGTTCAGAACCTGAGGAAGGACATAGGCTATATATTTTTTCCTATATTCCCACGGGAGCAGGAACGTATACGGGAACTTTGACACTACAGCACCGATTTCAAAAATTCTTCCACCGTTGGAATGCTAAATAATACCGGAGTAACATTAACTTCAAATCATCCACATATTCCCATGAAAACGCGGAACGGGAGTCCTTACTGATATAATAAGTGCGAAAGTAGCTCTGTCTGTTCGCCTTTCTATGTTATCATCTCCCACCCAAACTAATGAATAGATTTAAATGAAATTTTGTACAAAGATAGTCTAGAGCCTGAGGAAGGACATAGGTTATATATTTTATCCCTATATTCCCACGGGAATGGGAACGTATACGGGAACTTAGAAGCTACAGCACCGATTTCAAAAATTCTTCCACCGTTAGAATGCTACACTATCCCTGAGTAACATAAACTGTAAGTCATCCCCATTATTCCTACGGGAACGGTCACCATATTCCCACGCTAATGGGAGTTTTTATTAATATCATAAGTCTGAAATGAAATCTATCTGTCTATTTTTATTTGTTATCAAAAACCGCCCAAACTATTAAACCTATTTATATGATTTTTGGTACAAAGATATAGTCTTGAGCCTGAAGATGGACATAGGCATAGGTTATGTATGTTATCCCTGCATTCCCACAAGAATGCAAACGTAAACGGGAACCTAGAAACTGCTGAACTGATTTCAAGAAGTATTTCCCCGTTAGAATGCTACACTATCTCAAAGTAACATTAACTTTAATACATCCCCATATTCCCATGGGAACGGAAGTACTTACTAACACTATAGATCCGAAATCAACTCAATCTGTCTGTTTTGTTTTGTTACCATCTACCGCCCAAACTATTGAACCTATTTGTATGAATTTTGGTGTCTTGACTTGAGCCTGAAGAAGGACAGGGTCTGTATTTGTTTTCCCAATATTGCTACGGGAACGGCAACGTAAACGGGAACCTTGAAGCTACTGGACCGATTTCAAAAGTTCTTTCACCGTGAGGGATTTCTGTCAAATTGTCGATTACACAGTTGACCTGAGAAGAAATGTCTATCTTGATCTTCAAATAAATATTGGCAATCAGTAATGCCTGTGTGAAAAGTCGATTTCGGCCCCGACTAATGAGATAGTTAACCATATAAACTAATAATTTATGTTTGACGTATTGGGGGATGTTGTCGAATGTCTATCAGTAGACAATATTTTGAACACTGAGAAAGTCACATCACACCCTATAGAGTTTCTCAATGCCTTAGAATTATCAGGAGTGACTGCAAGTTGGAGTTCCAGTGCCAATAATGAGTAATCTAGAACTGTACACAGCTACAAATTACACATCTGGGATGCGGCATTATAAAAGTTTTAATGATGACTGGAACAGCGAAATAAGAAAACTATTGATTCCCCGTATTTCTTTAGTTCCCACTGATTAATAATTTTAGTTTAAAAGAGTGTATCAAACTCGCAAAACTTTTTTATTTGACAAAAGATGGAAAAAGTAAGAACGTCGTCGTGTGCAAAAATGTACTTAAATAAAATATAACAATAGTTTACTAAAACGCATGAATGTGTCTTATTTGCAAAATAAGTAGCCTAAAAAATTTAAAATGCTGCCGAATGCATATAGTTTGGACGCTACTCATCCAAATTGTTAGATCTACATACATTTTTATTAATTTAATTTCCACCTTGCCTGGGAGAGACGGTCACGTTAATAACCCAATGAATAGGAATTAAGTTCCTCGGTATTTTTAATTACCGGGGACTCATTTAACTGCATGTGCACTTATCAAACCCAATAGCTGCCTCGAAGAAAGATAGAGAAGATACTCGCTAGTACCTGGCTTAATCCCGAGTTGTTATGCTCTCTCAACAAGATAGAGCTAGTTCGAAATCGAAATTGTTCGTGAAAAATGTTAGTTGAGACCCAGGTTCACCCCAAACTCTAATGTCCTTAAGTAAGAAAGTATGCTCAACATTTGATTCTTCTTTGGACGGGAAACTTTTTCGCTTTTAAACGGTTCTTTTAAGAAAGAGTTTTGGAATCATTCGATCATTACCTACACTTTTCCAAACTGCATTACCATTTACCTACAACTAAACTCCATATAAGCATTCTAAACCGCCAAAAGTTTAATGGTAGCACTTTTTGAAATAAGCCGATGCAATACGCAACCGAAGGTCATTTCCCCATCATTCGCCATATCCAAGCAACACCGATATGTTTTTTCGATAATAATTTATTGACTGGTTCCTATTCAATTTGTGTTGGATACTTTAAAGAGCTTAGACAAGATTAAAAATAAAAACAATGACCTTCTCTCTAAAGAATTTATTAAAACCAGATAAAGAACTAGAACTCTTGCAAAGTTTTGTTAGAGTAGAGCAAGAAGTAGAACATCTTCCCAAGGCAAAACAGCATCTTTTCGAGGCAAACCTTAAAGGCAAACAAAAATCGATAGCGTTTGCTGATGGGGACAAATTCGAGAAAAAACAGTCAAAAACGAAAAATGATTCCGAAAATATCATAAAGCGAAAGCAGAAAGAAGTTTTCAATGAAACGTACACAGATAAAGACAGAGCTGCGGCTGTAAGTGCGGGTTCTTATGATATTAAACAGAGTTTGCATATGAAGAAACAACGAGATCGAAATGAGGTTCTCCAGTTAACCGATGAAGCTGATGTTAGCTCTCTTATTTCACTTGGACTTAAAGAGATGAAAAATGCTAACGCGGACAACGCAATCGTTTGTTTTACTAAGGTTTCTGTGCTTAATTCTATATTACAAAAATTCTTTAGATTCCACCAATTAACTCCTTTTATAATTTGCATTTTTTTTCTTTCACTTCCAGGCTTTAGAGTTAAATAAGACGGATGTGAACGCATTAGTGGCACGCAGCAAATGCTATCTCCTGCTTGGAGAAGCTTCTAAGGCTCTGGAAGATGCTGAGATGGCCCTAAATGAGGAACCGAATAACATGAGGGCAATTTATCAAAAAGCTGAATCACTTTATTATTTAGGTCAATTTGAACAAAGTTTGATGTTCTTCCATCGTGTTCTAAGGGCACGCCCCGAATTAGATCTTATTCGTTTGGGAGTGCAAAAGACACAAGAAGCCATACAGAATACAATTGGTACTTCAAGACAAGCTAAGCCATTGAAAAAATCTGTTGAAAGTGCTGCTATAAACAAGAAAGGAGACAAAAATTATCTTAAGAAACCTAAACAAGGTGAAGTGGAAAAGCGAGTTGGAAGAAAACTTCTGGGGGAACTTCGAGTTGATAAGGACTACCTTCAAAATCTTCTAAAACACCCAGATATCAAGGGAAATAAGTCGACTGAAAATGTTTCAAATTTAGCATCGGAAGCTGTTAGGTTTTTGGATAAGCGTGAGGAGTTCTGGCGCCAGCAAAGGCCTTGTTCGGTTCTTCTCAACCACAAAAACATGCCACAAGATGATGTTCCATTTTGGTTTTAGGTGCAAAAATATTAAGTTTTTTTTTCATAGTATATATTTGAATGTTTATAATAATTTTAATAAATGTTAAGCTTGATAAATAGAACTGTGAAATTCGGTTTTCGCCCACCCAGGTGCTTTTGAAGTCTTGGGCCCTTATTGCGAGTGTCGTCTAACATTCGATGAGACAAGGATCGAAAGCTTCGATAAATTTTCCTTTTGGTATTGCGTATCTCTGTCGACAAGGATTTCTGTTACTGTGAATAATGAAAGTAGTCTTTGTGAATAAATCCTATAATTTGACATTTGAGTTAGTTTCAGTTATAGTCGAACGCAAAAATACAGACGATAACGACCGAATTCAAAATTGAAAGTATCGAACAATAAGAATACGCAATACCGAATATCATTTTCGACGTTCGACTATCGACAACCGTCGTTTATCGACAGCCAAACGACACTCGCAATAAGGGCCTTGTAGTTTTAGTTGGAGATTTGAGCAAAGTAGGTACATAATAAGCTGTTCGTAATTCAATAGTAAGATTTCTAAGGTAATAAAAACTTTTATGTCAGTTCACTTACCCCGAATTGATGGATCAACTGTTGAGTTGTCTATAACATGATGGCTCATGGATGAAAACGTAGATCGTTGAAATTCGACTTTCTTGTCTTTTAATCACTTGATTCTAATTAAATTGATGAGCAAGAATTGATTTGAAAGGAAACGGAAGTCTAGCACTTACACATGGGCACACCTTACATTGGGAACACTTTAACTATTAATTAGAACTTTTTTCTGACTGCAGGGGCATAGGCTTTTCTTCTTTTTACACTTGACATTTTTGCTTTATCTTGCTGAAGCCCACATGGGACATGGGGGAGATTTTCACACGCAACGATAGGAGCCGATACCGAAACCGAATGCAAAAAAACAAAGCACACGGGATATCTAAGCGGAAAGGAACTTTTTTCTGATTGCAGAGGGCACATATTTTTTTCATTTAACACTTTACACTTTTCATTCATCTTGCTGAAGCCCACGTTGGGACATTTTGACACACAACGATAGGAGCCGATACCGAAACCGAACGCGACGACAGAAACAACACACAGCACACCGGATACATAACCAGATAGACTAACATATTTAAAAGATTCTTTAAACACAGGGACGCGAAGCTTTAAATGAATAAAACCATATTTCATTATTTTCAACAAACGGAACTAAATTACATGGCAAGCTGCAGACATTAAAAAAAGAAAAACATTGGGAAAAATGCGGACCTCACAGGATTTATACATACTTAGGTACGCGTAAGTAGAAACAGCAGGTTTTCTTTTTTGGGATGGATTTTTATAGAAACACTTTCAACTATAAATTAAATATTTTGGAACGAGAGCACTACTCGTTGAATAGCAGGAAATTCTCTTAAGCAAACGCACAAAATATATTTTTTCTCCAACTGAACTAAAATTGGGGACACGGAAACGAAGAACAAGACTTTAACTAAATTATTAGATTAAACACCTACCCGAACTAGCACACTGACTATATAACTAATGATATAGCAAAACTATTATATAAACATTGAAAATTAATTAGATTTAAAATGCAGCAGAGATCAAAAACAAAATAAAATTCTACTGAGCGGCGAGTTTTCACGAGTTTCTTTTTCAACTTGAACAACCGTTAGAAACGATGATAGGGTTCAGAAAAAAACGGAAGATGGTTTTGTGATGAGTGCATCTAGTGAGATTCAATTAGGTGGTTTTATTAGTATACAGGGGCGGTGAACTCGATTTGAGTCACAGAGGAGATACAACATGAGGCCAAACCACACACACACACCACGGCATCTGTCCTCAAATCGACTTCACAAACACCACTTTATTTTCAGATTTCAAAACCAGTTTGAAATCCGAAAATAATGCTATGTCCGCATCTGAAGTTAGACTGGGTTTCATTCCAGGATGGTTTGAGTTAACCAACTAGTGTTCGCATATGAAAAAAAGGGTTGAGTTTATCTTTTTGTCCTGAGTCAAAAAGAGACAGACATAAAGTGTGAGTCTAATGTGGTGCGGACATAGCATAAAGTGGTGTTAGTAATTCCACTAACACAACTTTATATTCAGCTGAATACGTGCATCACAGATAGATCTCGTGTCACAAAAGCAACAATGTAAACAAATGGAAGTTGCATGGCAAGAGAAGTAATGGTTTTCCCTCTTGTTCTTTATTCCCCTAATAGCGTTTTTCATTGAAATCAGAAAGAGTTACTCTCAAATCCACACCTACTCCTTTCAATGAATGTTTTCAGATTTCTTGCTTGTATTGAAGGTTAAAAGGATGTTCACATTTAAGCTACGTGCAGACGGCATATAAAAAGCCGCACATATGTGCGGTTCTGACGTCACATAAAAAGTTGTAAACTCAACGCAAATGCTATACGTAAATCAGTGTACGCAAACTCGCATATAAGGGTGTTCAGACAATGTGCGGAATCTGTCCCAAAAGCCGCACATTAGTTTGCGTTGTTTTGCTCGCACATCAAATGTACGCAAATGAATACGCACATTTTTCGGTCGATGTGCGACGTGTTCACACGATATGCAGAAAAATACGCACATCAACCATTTGCGTTCATATGCAAGTTTGCGTTAATTTAATCGATTGTTTGACTTTTGTGTTTAGCTCATTTTTTTCATTGTTTACTACATTAAATTGAAAATGTTAAAAAGAAAGTAGGTTGCTATTGCTGTTTTGGCATTGGATATAATTGAAAAAGATGAGAAAAGTGAATTTCGCGAAGAATCGGGCGTGGAACGAACGTAGTGTGTGGACATGGACTGGCTTCTGCATCGTGCTTCAGAACTACTTAATTTCCACAAATAAATCGAAATATGCAATGAATAGGTACATCGTTTGACCAATACGATGCTGAAGGAAATATAGTGAGTCCTGGTGAGTGGCGTGCTGATGTTCAAAGCTCAAAAATGTATCCACTTGAGGAACTACGGTCGCGAGACCATGGATCTAAAAGTAAACACATTCGAAAAGAGTTCACGCACTAGGCACTACTTCACCAAAGAAGGCCATATTGAATTGACAATATGCTCACATTTTTAAACATAACAAAAAAATTTATATTTATGATTTATGATTAAATTCAATTTGTTTATTGCTGTCATTAGAATTAAAAAAAAAACAAAAATTGACAAATAAATACTCAAGCTAACAGAAAAAAGATCTACTAATATTTGTACATAAGCAGGTATTAGGTCTGTTCGTTGAACTTTCCCCAGGGTTGACCCAGGTTTTCTTGACAACCCCATGAGTTGTCAAAAAAACCTGGGTTTTCCAGTCCTCAAAAAACGCTAAACCACAAATCGCCACACATCCCTGTCATTTAAATAAAAACACATGCCATTTGACAGCCCTCAAATCGCCACAGCAAAAAGGTAGGGCGAGTTTGGGGAAAACCTATGGCAAACCTATGGCTCAAAAAACACACAATTTGACATTCAGGGCGAATTTAGGTTTCTCAAAAAACGCTTTGTGGCGACCCTAGTGCAACCCCAGGGCTTCAACGAACAAACCTATTGTATACAGGAACAAAAACATAGAAACAGCCAGCTTGGTCTTCAGGAAGATGTCTTGAATGGCACAATAACGACTGCAGGTTCTGACAGTAGTAAATCATCTGTAACTGCTTCATCAACGATTGCAGCAAAGTCCTGTAAAATAGAAGTAAATTGTTTATCTAAAACGAAAAACCAGCATTTCAGAAAAACTTACATGGTCAATTGACGAAACAGATGAAGTGGATCTTTTTACATCGTCGGCCTCCAAAAACATCATTTGATTGAAAACTGCCAATGCACGGAGGATGGTTATGTGCCCTGCACTGACTTTTTGGTGCGAAGTTTTTCCAAATTTGCCTTGAACATTACACGCAAACAGCCCCACTAGCACTTGTCTTCCTTAACAGTAACGTCAGCCGATTTCGTCAACCATCTCACGCCAAAAATCAAGATTTTCAAGCTTGTACTCTGCCGAACCTGCATCCCAAAGCCTAGGGCGCTTCTCCACCGCAGTAATTAAGGTTTTAATTCCACTGGGCGTCCAATTGTGCTGCGCTATCCGAATACCGGATTCTGATTTCCTTGTGCTGTGTGATTTATTGTAATGTGAGCCCTCGAAATCTATTTTGTTCTCGCTCATTTATTATTTTTTTCCTTCTGCAATTGAATATTGATCACAACTACACTTCACAATCACTACTGATTTGCGTAAAAATATGCACATTTGCGTTGTCATATTTTCGTGTCAACGCATATGATTATGACGACCGCACATCCACGCACATGCACGCAAACTGTTACAAAAAATGTGCGAGGGTGTTCAGACGATTTGCGAAAAAGCCGCAAACCATTTGCGTGCATGTGCGGACTGTCCCAAAAGGGTGTTCAGACGATATGCGTCAATACTCGCAAATTATGACGTAAAAATGACGTCAGAGCCGCACATATGTGTGGCTTTTATATGCCGTCTGCACGTAGCTTGGAACTCATATTTCCATATTTTGTAATTTGTTTTTTTTTCAGCAATTTACTGAATTATAACTAATTTACTCGTTTTCTCATAATTTATAGCAATTTTTTCAACCTAACGCTTGCACCACAAATTGAAAATAAGCAAATTATTTCCTATTTGAAGATTGATAGAACAAATGTTTTTGCATGTTTGTATGAATCCAGAGTAGATCTCCCAACCAAATGGGATTAGATCTTTGGCGTTTAGAGTAATTCCGGATCTATTCTGAATGAAACATGGAAATTCGGAAAGGAGTAATTCTTTTCGTCAATGAAAAACGATATTAAGATAGAAAAGACTACGCAGTTGTTTTTCCAGTGTAGAAAAACACCTGTTTAGAATAACGGCGGAGATATGTACCTTCAGAACCAGCTTTAAGATATTCTGCCCTAGCGAGGTATCCGTTCGGAGAGGAAAATTCTCCGATTTGTACGATTCGGAGGTTTTTGCTTTGAAGTTTTTTGGAATTTTTCTCCAATATTATTTCAACACACAAGGCGAACTGCGTTGAAGTGCGATCAATTGCTTTATTTGTGAAATTTCTTGACAGCTTATTGCAATAGTTTTTCCGATTTCGTCCGACGTTGCGGACAATTTTCCGCTCCGAACGGATACCTCGCTAGGGCCGAATAACTTTTACTTTGGCGAAAATAGAATCTTCTGATCTTTTGCAAAATTGGGAACATTGCTATACATTCACATCATCTCTTTCATATCAATTGCAGAAGATGCTCAGGTAAGATGATCGGTAAATCTTACCTGCGATGGGGCTTATAATTCAAAATAAGAATCTCGACTCTTGCTCTAAATATAGGGTTTAAAGCGGTAACGGAAAGGTTGAGGTGAAAATGGTTCGATGACAGAATGCGATCATTCAAATCCATATAAATAGTTCTTGTTGATGAAGCAAACCACGACTTGAGTTATGGAGATACAATTGCTCTTCTGTTCTTGCTATTGCTTTCCCAAACAGCTTTCTAGCTTCGAATATCATAGTTTTTGTTTATTCAGCATTCATTTTAATCTCCTTTTTTTTTTTAAGTGGAATAATTACGGGCTGAATTATCAAATAACAAATTAAAGAATGTAAACAAATAGTTTCTAAAATCACGGGTTGAACTTTTGAAAAACTCTACGAGAATGCCACTAAACCCTGGCCCTTTGTTGTTTTTAAAAGCTGTGCCGAGTTCGTTGAAAGTTATGTGATAATCGAGTTCACTTACTTCAAAGCTTGGAGAAGCGTAATTAAAACGGGTTAGATCTAGGTTCGCTGATAATATGGACTTAAAGAGTGGGGGTGACAATTGATGTTTTTAGACTGTACTGCCGTGTAGGTTATTTTTTTCATTTCGATCAAAGCTCTAAAGTTGACCCAAAATATTTGAGAATCTTTACAGTTTTCTATAAGTTATTAGCCAGACTTATAGAAAAAATTATTTGCTTGATTTTACATGTTTCCTTATAAATACACTGTGAATACACTGTCTTAAAGTAATCCGCATTAGTTTTTCTATATAAGTTAAGGTTATGGTTAACATTCTTATTAGCGAAGTAGTTCTCATAGCATAAAAAATGTCGAAGCAGAATTAAGGAGCGGAAGCGAATGAGTTTTGCGATTTTTTCTGTCATATTCGGAAACCGTTTTAGCTTCAATTTCGTGTTCTAATTTTGCCGCTCTGCCGATTACAAAACTGAATTCAGCTCATCGCGAAAAATTTTGGTTGAGCCTCAGTTTTACCAAATCACCTCTAACCATATTGTCCAGATAAGAAAATAAGATTTTTATTCAGTATAGTTTTGTGACATTCTGCCCTAGCGAGGTATCCGTTCGGAGAGGAAAATTCTCCGATTTGTACGATTCGGAGGTTTTTGCTTTGAAGTATTCTTCCGTACAGCTTTTTGGAATTTTTCTCCAATATTATTTCAACACACAGGGCGAACTGCATTGAAGTGCGATCAATTGCTTTATTTGTGAAGTTTTCGACAGCTTATTGCAATAGTTTTTCCGATTTCGTCCGACGTTTCGGACAATTTTCCGCTCCGAACGGATACCTCGCTAGGGCCGATTGTCTACAGCTAAGAATTTGTCAAATTATTTAGCCCATAAGTAATTAAAGTTACGACTGTGCGGTAAGCCGCACAGAGATCAAAATGCTCTTAGCACCGGAAAAAAAAAGAAGAATAACGAGATTTTTGTATAAAGTATATTTTTGGAAATGTGTTTATAGCACTCGAGCTTAGTTCATTCTATCACTCATTGGCTTTTGCCTTCTTTTCCATTTTTTGTCTTTCAGAATTTTCCAACTGCTCAAGTGTAAGCAAAGATATCCCCAATTGATCTTCTCTCGTAAATGGCTGTGCCATTTGTCTCAGCCACCTCCTAGCCAAATGCATCGCTTCCTCTGTACTCAAATTACAATAACTATCTACTAAATATTCTTGAATCCATTTCGGTAGCCGACCACGTTTGTCTTGACGTGAAAAACGTTTATCTGCGAAAATCATTATACCATAATCCGTTTTACCACGAAGTACACGTCCAACGCACTGCGCTGCATGTCTCATGGCATCAAAAGTAAGAAAATCATTTTCGTTAATTTGGAACGTATCTCTGAGGTATTGCAATCGAGCTTTTAGAATTTTTGATTGAGTATAAACATAAGGTATGCCAAACATGAGCACAGCTCGTCCATATTGATGGTCGAAGTCCACACCTTCAGACACTTTTCCTCTTGTGACAGCTAAGAGGACCGCTCCACGTCCACAATCGCAAGCCTAATGGAAAAGAAGAAAAACCGTATAATAAAATTAGAATTCTATTGGCTTGCCAAACAATTTCACCTTAACATAATTCATAAGCGCATAACTTGTCTCTGCGTTGTCCTGTGTCTCAATAAACAGTAGTTTATAGCGTAAAAGAGTATCAACAATGCCTTGATCGTACCAAGATGCAACTACCGACTCTAAGTAAAGGTATGAGGTAAAAAAACAAACGATGCCATCAGGCACGATTTTAGCTGTTTCTACCAGAAGTTGACCATAATTTCTTATGACAGCGGTATCTTCTCGGGTCTCAAATTTTGATGATATTGCAACTTGATCATTGCCTTTGGAAACAATCTAAAATAAACAACAAATGTTTTTAATTATTCTTTTAAATTTCGAATAACAGTGAGACTGACCATTGGTAACAAACAAGTGCGTGCTAATGTCATTGTAAAAGAACTAATTACAACAGGATCAAAGTCCAAGATCTTTGGATACATATCCATTGGCGATAATGTACCAGACGTTATCACAACGCTCTGAAATCTGGAAAATATTGGAGCCATTGCAATTGACGAATCTAGGCAACTAAAATGTAGAATAGGATTTGCCACCGTTGGAGTCTTGTCATCAAATGGTTCAATGATAATGGTAAAACCTTTGGTATATGTGGACACCAGTGTAGCAAAATGGGTTATCTGAAATTGAAAATTAAATAATCTCATAGTTTCTGATGAAATAATCAAATTAATGTTTCATTTTATTACCACAACTAACGCCCCATAATCAGTCATGTCTGTTATTTGCAATGTCCTTAAGAGACTCGCCAGCCGTTCAGCACAGAACCTCAAAGGCTTTCGATCCACACATATTTTTGAGGCAATATCTTTGAGAAAGCTAGCTGGTGATTCTTGCACAACATTATGGACACGTAGACGAGTTTTGATATACTCAACAAAACGCCGCAGAAAACCTACAAAGTGATCCGCGTTGCGAATGTTTCCGGGAACGACCTCTAAAACGAATAAACTCTGAATGTTAAAAAAAAAAATACAATTGTAGAACATTCTTAAGGCTAGAAACCCACTCAAGTTGTTTGTATTAAAATTAAATTATATATTACCCTGGTAATTCTTACCTTTTAAGACGTCAGCAGGTAGCAACGGATTTGCCAACACCATATCCGTATCACGCCTTTCACTTGCATCTTTCAAGCCCTGCACCATTCGTTGGTATTCATAGTTCAAGCGGTTAGTGTCTTCATCTCGCACTCTTGAACAGAGACTTTGATTTTTTCACCGCTTATAAATAAAAATATACATCACTTACTCGTGCACTAATTTCTGCAAATTATTTATGGCATGTGTGCTTCTTTCAACAATCCTTCGATTAATTTTTACGCTCATTGAATCAATACAGACATTGTCTATATTGTGAGCTTCGTCGAAAACGATTACCGATTCTTTTTGCAGTTCTTTTGATACTACCTCAGCGATTTTTGGATCTAGTAGATAATGGTAGCTGTAAACAACAATTGTGGCATACGCGATCTGTAGTACAATAACACACCGTAAACGTTTGTAACTTTATCAGTATTCATTTATACTCACAGCATACCGGGCAGTAAAGTAGGGACACCAATTCCTTTCACGGCCGTACTCTTTTAAGTCGTCAAGACTGTATACACCTTCGGGAAGAGTCGATTCTTTTCCCTCCATATTAAATCCTTCATAATATTGACCTGACGATCAAGTTAAAATTGAATTAAAACAGTAGCGAGCATTGCTTTACTTACAAGTGGGTGTGTTTGGATCTATTTCAGCTTTTTCACGGATATAGCTGGCTGTCAATCCGAAACACATTCCATCAACAGCCTTGCCCTCATGTTGCCTACTCACTTCAGGATGAATGCACATATTTTTTCTTGAACTCAAAACTAAACCTGTCATTTTTGGAGGTGATGGACAATGTTTACTGTAGTAATTCATTAAACTTTTCAATTCTGCGATAACCTTTTCTATTTCAGGAACCGTACGTGAGCAGTATATAAGTTTTCGCACACTTTCAGGATGTGCAATCATATAAGCGACTATCAGCGACAGTAAAGTGGCTGTTTTGCCTGTCCCTGAAGGCATTTCCAATAGGCAGTGTCCTTTAGCATCCAATGCCCGTTTAAGTTCAACCATATACGCATATTGTTCCGGATAAATATACTCGTAAGGAAAATACACTTCAAGCCCGTCAACACTTAACCTGCATTGAGAAAAAAATTAGGTTTTAAAAAACAAGATCAAATCATTTACTTCATGGTTTTTGGAGGCTATATATGGGATATATAAGTTGTAGAGGCCGTTTAAATAGAAATTTATGCTAAACAAATGAATTGGTTGATTGCAAACAAAATACAATATCGAACACTAGTGGTAGTGGTAGCCGGTAAAAAAATTTAATATTTTCAAAAACACAAAATTTTGTAATCGTATATGTCAAAAAAATATCCGCCAATTGTCAAACTTTCCAGTAACGTTCCAATCAAATTTTCCAGCTTCTCTGACAGGGGGCTGTTCAGTGACCAATATCACAGAGTAGATAATACAGGTTATCAACACGCACCCCCTTATCTCGAAACACACGCAAAAAATTTTCTACCACAAATTGAAAATGGCTTCCTATTTCCTGATAAAAAAAATGGAGTAGTGGTAAGATTCTAATCGAAAGTTAATTCCTGCGACTTAAATGAATTTTTCTATGTTCTAAGCCCTATGAAAACTAAAAATTATCGACTTTCTTGCAACAAAAAAAAAAAAATTTTATTATTCAAACTCAATTGATTTTATTCACTGACAAAACAATGGCGGCTGTGGTAAACGTGGGTACCCGGTCTAGCTCAGCTTGTACGCAAATGGTACTACAGTACCGAAGTGGACTCTCTGGTTGTACTCCTATTAAACTATGATTTTGTGTGAACTACACTATTTAATTATCGTAAACGCTTTACTAAAACGATAACGAGCGATGGGAATGTGGACACATATTTTAGGGTCTGGAGCGATGCCGTTTCAGTATAACCACTTTAGTTTAAATTTTACATAATCTATGATAAATAATCGATGTGAAAAGGTGAAAATAAGAAGAGTTATTCCAATAAAAAAATCCAAAAATTTGTAGGTATACATTTCTTCTTGATAAAATATATAAACGTTACTCGCAAAAAAATGTCGTTACTTTTACGATGTCGTTGCTGTCGTTACTTTCGTTACTCGGTATCGGTATCTTCATTTCGTATGTTTAGTTACTTTGGGTAGTTTGGTAGTCGGGTTGGTATTTCGCATGTTTAGTTACTTTCGTTACTCGGTATCGGTATCAGCATTTCGTATGTTTAGTTACTTTCGGTAGTTTGGTAGTCGGGTTGGTATTTCGCATGTTTAGTTACTTTCGTTACTCGGCATCAGTATCGGATCGGCATTTGGTATGTTTAGTTACTTTGGGTAGTTTGGTACTCGGATTGGTATTTCGCATGTTTAGTTACTTTCGTTACTCGGTATCGGTATCGGCATTTCGTATGTTTAGTTACTTTGGGTAGTTTGGTAGTCGGGTTGGTATTTCGCATGTTTAGTTACTTTCGTTACTCGGTATCGGTATCAGCATTTCGTATGTTTAGTTACTTTCGGTAGTTTGGTAGTCGGGTTGGTATCTCGCATGTTTAGTTACTTTCGTTACTCGGTATCGGTATGGGCATTTCGTATGTTTAGTTACTTTGGGTAGTTAGGAACTCGGGTTGGCATTTCGTATGTTTAGTTACTTTAGGTTGTTTGGTACTCGGGTGGGTAGTCGTTGGCGATAGGTTTCTATGGTAAATTATTTAATTTTTTGAATTTGTATGCGAAGTAGAAAATTTTCATATCAATGAAAAAAAGTTGAATTCCCATGGGTTGTGTAATTTTCATTGAGTAAAATTTCTGCAACGATGTAAACTGAAAAGTCTTGTTAATCAATCAAATCGGTATGTGTGGGTAGTTTGCATTTCTAGCAGAAATTTGAGGGTATCTACACCATTTCTTCCTTTAAATACAATAGATGGTAATAACTTTTACTATTTTTCTACAATTATGATATAAATATTTTACTCTATACAACTACACAGCTAAATATACCATTTCTAAGAGATTTCGCCATAAAAAATACTTTTTTAGACACCAATACCAGCTTTTCAAAAAGTAACGAAAGTAACGACATTTTTATACCGAGTACTCAGATCAAAAGTAACGTATACATACGGGTAGTCATTTTATCATTCACCCTTATTGCGATAGGCGTTTCACTAAAACGCCTAAAAAATGACAGTGCTCCAGCCACGATAATTTTTGTTTTAATAAAAATATAAGATCAGCCCTCTATCTGTTCCTCATTGCTCTTACCATTCCCTCAAAAGTTATTTTATTTAAACGGCAATTGTGGCACCTAAAGATAAGTCATCTTATTGGCGTTTTATTAAAACGCCATTCGTAATAAGGGTGATTACTTTACAGCTCTAATATTGATGATTATCCCTACATTCGACGAATTGACCACAGCAGTTGTTATATAGATCCAACAGTTATCTTTACTTAATGAAATTTAGCGATTGGTTTTTCCCAACAATCAATGAGTAGAGCTGTGCGGATAATTTTTACCCACAAAAACAAAAAACAGTATGCATTATGTTGAAAACAGGTCAACTTTAGCCAGAACAATTTTGCAATTCATATAAACTAACGTTCAACACACTTGGATTTGCGATTGTTTCTCTTATATCCTACACAAATCACGTTGGTTTCTCTTCTGATAGCAGGAGACTATGCTGCTCGCTTTTAAGTGGACGACTTACAAGTGCAAATGAGTGTATTCGCTGGCCCAAATCGGTCAAACAGCAAACAGCTGAAAAGAAATAACACAACTAACAACGACAATTTAACCCAAGTTATTCCTAAGCGATAGATTTAGCAGACGATAGTTAAGGTTAAATATCTCGTTTATACGTTGAGCTAGCGTCTCGAATATCGATGATCACATGGAAAAGCGGCTCCAATAAAAAGTAAAACTCAAATACCAATCATTGAAAGTAAGGAAATTAATCTTTTCAACCCTTCATGACTACCGAATGTCTCCTGTTATGCAGTTAGTAACCTAGAAAAGTGTTTCCCAATAAATCAAAACAAGTTTTGTATTTGTAAGTGTAGATATGTTCTACTTTATTTTGACTGTATCGGATAAAATAGATCTTATTTGATTTCAAAACCGAGACCTTTACATTTTGTTTTATCTTAATTGATAAATTTTAGTCTCATCCAAAGTAATCATCTATGAAGTACAATTATATATTTAAATTCATTTATGGACATATCGGCTAAGAGAAAAGAAAAATCTTTTTTTCGATTATTTGAAATCATTACAGTAAGTAATAATCTGATTTTTTTTTTATTTATTTGCATACATTCACTTTAAGATACGCTTCCTTTTCAAATAGAAATGCTTGTACTTTATTTCAATTGTATTTATGTAATGCTGGGTTTTAATATTGTTATTCAAAAATATTTATGATGGAAAAAAGTCTAAATAAAGTAAAATTATCGCCACAAAGAAACTACAAACATTAATTTTTAAAATCAAAACTTAGTAGGATTGATTGCTTTTTGTTTAAGTGTGTATTTATATTATGTATTTGTTATTTTGTTAAAAACGCAAAGAAGAATGCATTTGTTTTAGGTTTGGATGTGCACTTATTTGATCTCTTATTGCTATTTTACTTTTTTAAAGACCCATCCCCGGAGGAATGCGAGTTCATTACGGTGGTGTCGCCTTGGTTCGGATATGAGTACTGCGACCAATACTGCTGACCATTGTTGTCAGGCATCATCTGGCCCTGTTGTTGTGCTTGAGAATTGTTCTAGAATAAAAAATTTTAAAGAATAAATTTTACAAAAATCATTGTAATTCTTTATCTATCTAGTTTTACTAGAACACAAAGCTTAAAGTCACTTCTCTTCATCAAAGGATTTACTTGAACTGGCAAAATATTTGCACTAAGATTTCTGAGATTTTATGTTGACTCCTACCGTTTTTCATGTTTATGATAAACATTTTTTAATGCAAGTTCTTAATTTGAACAAGTAATTTTGTAAGAAACAATAAAATCAAATTCATCAAATTAAATGCAGTTGAAATTTTTTTCTTTAAGGGGAGTGATTTGTTCTCTTTAGGAATTATAAAAGGGATAATAATATTCGTGTGGCTTTTCAACAATGCATGCATAAACAGGGTGTCCGGCTGTTCTTTTCATCTAAAAATCTATGTTCGAAAAACTGAAAAATCTAACTGTCAGCTAAATGTCAGCTGAAACTTCTGACATTTTTGACCAATCAGAGCGACGAAAACTGACAGTAGTTTTCGAAGTCCCGGTGCGAAGAATGCGAGCAATGATTTTTAAGTAATCAAGTCTAAAAGTCAAATTTATCTGCCCAATTATTTCTTTAATTAGCTCTTGTTAGTTTTGAGTCAAACACAGAAAATCGAACGAACAAATCTTTCTTAGTTTTTGAGAAATTGAAAAAAGACCAAAAGGACTATCCTCCGGGAGTCTTATACACCCTGTATATTTCTTTCACATACTTCCACTGGATTAAAAACGGGAACGTGAGTCTAAAAAAATACTGGACCAATTTCAAAAATTCTCTCAACATAAGGATGATAAATTATTCCTCAGCAACACAGACTGTTTTTCATTCCAAACGGAAACGGTAACAGGACACTAAAAAGGTTCAGGCACGTAGAGTTCGAGAATCGGATATCAAAATTCGACGAAAAACAATAGTGAGTCGAGGTAGAAAAATTGAACGAAAAATTAGTCAGCTGAAGTCGCAAATAGCAATGGATTAAGAAGACAGCAGGAGCATATTTGACCATTAACAATAAGTACATAGACTATCTTGTTTTTATTTTTTAAGTGAAACTTCTTGAGAATCGTTGGGATTTGAAACTCAAATGAAACGAAAATGCAAAAAAAAAAACTGAGATAACATGCTTCATAAGCGTCCCCACTGTCTTGTGCTAAGCATTTTCCATATAATATACCCAATATACCACTGCACAAGGCGCATATATTATATGTTTCGCCAGCATATTACAAAGCTTCAGTATAAAGCAAGCGTGTTGCACAATTGAAATGAAATTCCTGTAGCACTGTGTGATTTCGATGAAATGAAAAAGCGACACGAAACAAAAATTCTCATAAATAGGATTCAGTCTGCAATAGAATGATGTAAAACACAAGCATTATAATCTTCGTCTCTTCTTTGTACGCGCCTTTGTAGTCGCTGTCTTTTCTGAAGTTTCACTACTGTAATGTTTGTATTGCTTTTTAAAATGTTTTTTTTTTTATAAATTTATATTGTGCATTCAGGACAATTCACATGAGCACAGCAAACAAACAACGAATAAGTAAAAAAAGAAAAAGAACCTTAATTCTTCAGAAGCTTTAAAGAAAATCATGGAAATATGTTCAGATGCAAAACTTGCTATTTAACTGCTTGGATTTAACAAATTTGAGAAAACAAATAGAATATGACAGTTTCTACCAAAGAATAAAAATTTCGAGACGGTCGATTTGCTTGCTAAACTTTCACTTTAACTATCGGTTTGGTTTGATCTCAACAAATTACATACAATTAAACGTTTATAAATGTCAAAGTTTTTGTCATAGTCCTTAAGTTTTAACTATACGCTCCTTGCCAAAGTTATTGTTAAAAAAGTTTTCGATTTTACTGGTATTCAAAAGTCAACCTCCCACAAAATAATACGATGTACATAAGGCAAAACTAAAAAATCTCAAAAGCAAAACCGTAAAACCAAAATGACATTAAATTGAATTCTATATTAGAGCTGTTTGTTCTCCTCTACCACTGCCAAAGCAACGTGTTCAGTAACTAACTAACCTGATACCAATTTGCCCACTGCTGCTGCTGTCTCGGATCCGCTGCATTTACAGGCCATTGCTGTTGTGGTTGCTGATTTGCATAGCCCGCTACAAGAAAGAAAAAGATAAAAGGCACATACTTAATGTTACAAACTTTCAAAAAAAAAAAAAAAAGATCAAACTTACATTGCGACTGATCATAGCCCCAATAATTTTGCTGCTGTTGTTGTGGCATTTGGTGCTGCCCACCCCAATTTCCTCCACTCTGCATCTGAACCCATTTCCCTTGAGATGCGCTATTATTTTGCTAAAAAAATTCATTCAACTTAGACAAATTCTTTCCTTTCAAATAAAAAAACAAATTTTATTCTTACATGCCCACTGCTTCTTTGATGGTTATAACCATCATCGTTCGAAGTGTACTTCGATCGCTCAAAGCCACCGCGACTACCTTCGGTACGATTGTCGCGGTGGCCAGACCGAAAATCCCGCTGATTTCCTGAACGATAACCTCCGTCGCGGCGATTGTCCCCGTCGCCACCATTACGGTCTCGGCCTCTGTCTCGATAGTCTCTAGACCCACCTCCATATGAGTCATATCGATTACCACCACCACCTCCTCCCCCACCAGAACGGCCGCCAAATCGATCGTCATATCGATTGCGATTGTTGTTGACCCAGTTTTGGGACCCTGAACCGCCACTGCTGTACCGGTTATTGCGATTGTCATAAGTACGACCGCCACCGCCACCACCACCACCACCGTAGCCTCTATCGTCACGCCATGGGCCTCCACCTGATGATCCACGTGATGGTGGACCCCATCGGTTACCTGAGCCTCCACGGCGATCGTTGTTGTTGTTGCCCTTCCAGCGGGAACCTCTGAAATCATCACGACGGCGGTCGTCATTTCTTCGTCGGTCATCACGATGGCGATTATCCCGACGCGGACGTTTGTCGCGTGAAGCATCGATATCCTTATTGCCTTTTTCATTGTAACGCTTCACTTCCTCCTTGGCCTCATCGTCTTTGAGATCAGTATAAATAACGTTATCGAACCAACCAAATTCAAGTGACGGTAACGTAAAGCTTGCTGCAAGTATTTTATAAAAATAGGTTAAATACTTGCTAACATGTGAGTGAGTACGAGTTTAGCTTTCAAAGACCCACAATTAAGAAGGGTATCGTCAAAAAACGGAAGATAATTATTAAAACTACGCAATTGATATCAATCACATTGGTGAGTTTTGAAAGAGCCCAAAACATAAAAAATACAAAGAAGAAATTTTGTTTTACTTAGTCCATATGTATTGCGATTCATGTTATATGTATATATGTATATGTATATACAAATACATATATATGTATATTAAAAAGTTTGGCCCGAGCCCAATCGGTTTGAGATAGCCTCCTCTTCAACGCCCGTGCAACTTTCGTTTAAGAAAACGAATGTGTATCAAGCTATGGACAGTGTCCAGTTGACACAGCTAAGGGCCAACAGATAACAGACATTTTGTCAGTTTTAGATCCAGTTAACAGAATCTGATTGGTCGCAAGTCCATCTATAAGATTAACAATTCAACATCGCCTTTTATACAGTAGATACAACATTTATACACCCCTGTTCTGATTTCCGTTCGGATACCATATCCTCCCGTTTCCGAATTCGTTCGTTTTCAATTCGCTTATCATTTTGTTAGCGGAATTGAATCCGGTTAATGAATTCTGTAGAACATTATTTATTGCTAGAAATTAAAAATAATAAACTATATTAGCACTAACATGTACTAAAGCTGTAAACAGTTCCAATGAACACAAAATTTTTATTTCCAACACGTTTTTGTGACAAAAAATCAGTAGTGAATCCGTACGGAAATATGAACACACTTTTTAAATCCGCGCGGATTCAATTTCGGTTTCCGTTTTGAATTCGTACGAAAATCAGAACAGCCATGATAATGTCAAAAGCACCATAAAGGGTTGAAGTAGATTTCGGCCATGATGAATCATCATATGAAGCGTTTTCCATAAACGTCTTTTTTTTATAAAACAGATTGAAACTCTCAGAATAAATGCATTTGTTAAAAACAATTTCTGGATTAAGATGCCCTACGACTTAGTTTTGAAAAAAATCCGTTCGAATTTATAAATTTTTTTTTTTTTTTTTCAAATACTTCGCATCGATTAATAACACATTGACTTCTATTGCTGTTGGGTTTATCTGCACAAAGTCTAGAGACTTACTTGGTTACAAGAACGAGTTGGTTTTACTCCAACGTCAAGGTAGTAAGTGGCAAAAACAACATTTGGAAACATTCAGTCATATACCATATTAGCGTATGCTAATATCAACACATTCCGCCCGACACACAAGGGCTCGAGCAACCACAAAATTTTCATCTTCTTCTTTTTCTTCGGCGTCACGTGCATCACGAATTTCACGATCTCGTATGGATCACAACTCTGCTACACACCAGCTGCAACAAAATTTTACATTCTTGAAATGGAAAAATGTCGAATACCTATAGTCATTAGTTATAGTTGCTATTTGTGTTACCAGAATCCTCACTTCTGTTTGTCAACATTTACATGAGCCTCAAAAAAGTTGGAAAAATTAGATCGAACAAAATATGATTCTTCTAAAAAGTTGTCGGAAGTAATTTGGAATAAATTATTTCAAAGCAATGTCATCAAACGGGAACAAAGTCCATATTTTTAAAATGTCATTACAAAGCAACTGTAAAAGTTCTCCATAAATCCGACACGACCTTCCCCGACAATCACGAAAAGGTGAAAAGAAATTGTTTTTTTTTTTACAAATCCTTAATTATTGATAATACGAATAAAAAATCTCCAAAAAAGTTCTTTACCACCAGCGTAGAACTAGTGTACCAGAAACCATTGCTTGAAAATAAGAAAAATGTTGAAAACTATGGTTTTCACCACTTTATTTGTAAACTGTTGACAATACAAAGAAAATATGAGCGAAAAAAGAATTTTACTTATACATTCTTATACATTGAAGAGAACTGTCAGTTAAAAACTCCTGAGTGTATGTGCGCATGTGGGATTTGTAGACATTTTAATTCTCTTTAGAAACTAACCCACTTGGACTTACCATTTAACTCCATTCTGTCTCCTCGTAACTAAATAAAAAATCTAAAATGCCGATTATAAAAAAACATATTTCTAATCTTCACATGAAAGTAATAGTTTTGCATTTCTTCCTTTTAACCCATTTCGCCGATTATGGAAAACAACGTCGTTCAAGTAGCTGCCTCTGTAGCGCAATCTGTCACTTCAATTTTTCAAAACTTGATGTTTAATAGAAATTGTCATTAAAAAAAATCAAAAAAGTATAAAATTTAATTTTCTTAAGATTTTGATAAAGAATCAAAATTGGACTTGAGATATTTATTTAGCTTTATATGTTGAGATATATTGGAGCAAGCCTTCCTCATATTCGACATCTTCGTCAACTACAACTCCATTAGATGTCCATCTTCCACAGTTTTCTCTTTAGCACAGGATTGCCCTGGTTAGTCCGATGTTTTCGCATCTTCAATCGTTGTTACAAGTTTTCTTACAATTGCAAAAGTAATTCAAAAGTTTTTATTGGAACCGGAGGAACATTTGTTTGAAATTAAGCCATAACCGTTACTTTTTTATTTTTTAAAACAGGTCCCAGTCTTTGGGTTCTGGTTTAAGTCATGAACCATACTTTTATTTGGCAATATACTCCACTCGGTAAGGCTGGTGAATAGCAGCAGCAGTTGTTAGGGTAATGCACTTTTACTTTGAGCGGTCAAATGTTTAAAGATAATTAAAAGGTTTACTGATTCTAAATATTTCTTTGTTGTGTTGTTGTTGCTTGTTTTCGGATTGAGATTTTCACAATCTTTTGAGTTTTTGAATGACAATTTCTCTTAAACAACGATTCTAAGGCATGTAAAGGGTAGGCCAAATACAAGTTTCTTTTTAAAAATACCAAAAAAATTAACAAAACAAAAATTTTCCCATGGCTTTTTTAGTAAGAGCAAACATTCCCATTAATTATTATTGAAAACGACATCGTACAAGCAACTGCCGCAGTTGCGTAATCTGTCAATCCAATTTTTCAACACTTTGTTGGTTTCGGGCTGTAGCTCACCGAGTTCTTGGTTAATATTGGCCTCAATTGAGCATCAAGAGACTCATTTCGTTCCGAGGAGGTACGACTACTGAACTTCTGTCAAGATTTCGAGCGTAAAACAACCGTCTGTGTTAAAATAACTTATGATTTAAAAAGAAACTTATGACCAACCCTTTAATAAGTGGTCATTTTTTTAATAGAACTAAAAGATTTGAAAATTTTTCACACATCTTTTCTTTGTATTGTCAACTGAATACAAAATTTGCAAAAACCATAAACTTCGCCCCTTTTCAAATTTTTTATGTAACGATCTCTCATTGAGGAATTGGCAAGTCCTCCGATAGTAAAATCATTGCCATGAAAAGCGCTTTTTAATTTAGCCATTCGCAATTAGCAAACAATTATAGGACCCCTCCATTCCCTCACAAGGCAATGGGGCTCCAAGATCTGTTGCGCCACCCTATATATGTATGATCTCTCGTAAACGGTAAGTTGTTTTTATATATGTAGATCGAAGTAACGAACTTTTCAGAAGAAAATAAAAAGATCTACTAACGACTGCTACACACAACAGAAACAACGGTTATTTGGGTGCCGATTTGTTGTTAGAGGTAGACTCAGGGATAAGGTTATCAGCCAAAATACAGTAAATGAGCGTATAATGACCATATGCATCAGGGCTAAATTCACCAACATTAGTCAAATATGAACCCACAAACCCACAGAAGAGACAGACGACAACTCCAAATATTGTTTCTACAAGCTCCTCGAAATGCAATGCCCAAGCCCAAGACATGACGTGAAAATCATTCTGCAGGGCTACATCTTGTTTTTAGTAGTACTCGCTTCCGACATCTTTAAATTCATAAAGGTACATGGCGATCCACAGATCAATGACTTTAATATCGATATACACCATCTTTTTTATCGATTTCAAGGCCGCGTATAACAATTTTTTCAGAGACGTTCTGTAGACAGCCATGCCTGGTTTCGCCATCCCTGCAAAATTCGTACGACTATGGAGGATGACTTTGGAGAGTTCATGCTGATCCGTCAAGGTCGGTAAAGAACTCACCGAGACCTTTGACTTCGAAAAAGGCTTTAGGCAAGGCTTAAAAACAACACCAGAGGAAGAATCTTTCAAAAGTCTGTACAATCGCTGGCTTGCGCAGACGATGTTGACGTAATGAGAAGAAGGAAGACAGATGTCGTAGGTGCTTTTGCGAGTTTTGAAACAGAAGGGGCAAAAATGGGTTTGATGGTTGATGAGGGTAAAACGAACTATATGTTGTCATAAAACAGGAACAGCGAACATCGACGAATTGGACAAAACGTCACAATAGACAGACACAACTTCGAGGTAGTACAGGACGATGGCTGGGATATATAGAGGATAAACATAAACACTCCGGCTCGACGGGTTTTCGAAAGCGCATTGCAGGGGTCCTACTATGTAACTCGATTCTACTTTCGAATCATTCGAAAGTTATTATATTATAAAGGGCGTTCGAACGTTTTTATTGTAGAATCGAGTTACATGGTAGGCCCCCAGATAAATCGCGGGGGGGAAGACCTCGTCTTAGGTTTCCCAATCAAGCGGAAAAATACCACAACCGAATTAGAGTGCAAAACTGGAGAGAGCTCACCCGAAATCGAAGTCGTTCTCGGAAGATGTTGGTTGATGTTCAGGCTCAACCCGAACTGGGGGCCTACCATGTAACTCGATTCTACAATAAAAACGTTCGAATGCCCTTTATAATATAATAACTTTCGAATGATTCGAAAGTAGAATCGAGTTACATAGTAGGGCCCCTGTAATGCCCAGCTAAGTAACAAATATATTCGAAGCCGATTGTCTACTTTTGTTTGAGCTGGAAAGCAAAATAATGGTTTTCCTTTTTATGTTTTGCTTAAACAACATGTGTAAATTTTTGGCTATATTCATCCAAATATTCGTTTAGAAAACAACATTATTGACTGATGAATAAAAGAAGAAGTGAACCGAAGGAAGTTAGGTTGCTTATACAGTAACCACTGCGTATCCTAGTGCTGGCAGTAAATTTTTAGAGCGGAGTGATAACCAAAATTCATAGATAGATGTAGATAGATATGTAGGCACTGTTATATCAAATTCAACCGCCTGGCAGGTTTTTTTCAGGGTGGGCGTTCAAAAATGGTACTTTATCAAATTTTGAGGTCGAAGTGATAACCACATGATTGATACGTCATATTCAACCAGAAAAATTCTGCTGATAACAAAAAAAATGTGTCCTTTTGGTCTTAGACTTGTGCTTGCCAGGCGCATTTAACTTTTCAAATGCGTTTTTCAATTTAAAACACTGATATTTTTCCTATAACCAAATGAATGACACTTCAAGACATCCAAAAATACCCCCGATATCAAAAAAGTGTGTTCAAGACGTTTTGGTTTCAGCAGCTTCATGTGGGCCAATTTTTGATCATTTTTTTTTTTCAAACAATGTTGTTCAAACGTTGTGAGCCGGAATTGTTGCTTTGGAATGTATAATCTCATTTTAGGCGGTAATCTTGAATTTGAATTCTATAAAAACAAAATGATAGCTAAAGCAAGGAGAAGTTTATAAGTAAAAATGGTCTACTTTTTATTACATTGAAAAAAGTAAGCATTATTATGCCTGAAACTCAATTACGCTTTAGCTTCAGTTTCGCCAACTATAGCAAATCTATACATCCTATCAGAATGTCGATTTTGCTTCTACATGAGGTTGGTTTATGTACAAGAGAACATAACATGACTCGAACTCAATGCAAATTATTCAGACTGGTTGAACTTTTGCTCGCTCAGACAACTCACAAAAATGAAATGGAGAAAAACAGAAAAAAGCGACCGGAGCCAAAGCCGAAGCAATATTGCGTTTTAGGTTTAAGGCATAAACTTTTAAACTCAGTTCTAATTTGTGTAACAAAGTTTAAAAGTTTATTAGGATTTTGTATTGTTATAAACAAACATCAAGAGACATTTATTTCAAAAACACCTAATCACATTTATTAAGTGTCTTCGATTTAAATGTAACTTTCCACTAAGGATTTGACTGCATTGCGAGAAACAAAAGTAAATATTATTTCAACGCGTAGACTGTACAATTTAAGTACGTCTATTCCATGAAATTGTGACCCTAAAACAAAGAGCCAATTATAATAATAGATTTACATAAAATGATCTATTAGTATAAATATTTACCTGAAAGAACAAATGTGTATGTATTTGTATATTTATTTTTTTACTGTATTTTTTTTAGAGTTTAATAAATAAATAACATAATTTCAGTAAATAAGATAACATTTCTATAAATAGGAAAATTATAATCTTTTCTACCCACTTGATGTGTTTGTTTTTCGTCCAATAATAATAATTACCTTTTAAATAATTAAGTGTTGATTCTTTAATTGTATTTTCAGTGCCTGCCTCTGTTTTCAGCTGGTTGCGCTTTTTCAATTCATCTTCGCTCGGTATACAAACAACAGCATTACGTTTGAAGTCGCCAAAGCCTTTCATTTTACGTCGTTGTGCAGATGCAAACGCATTTGTCTATAATATTTGGATGGGAGAGGCAAAATTGTGTTGATTTTCTTGTTTTCATGTGTTGGTTGTTTGATTTTTTTTTCAACGATCCACAATCGTTAACAAATAACTAATTACAGATGATATGGCATTTATCTGCGTAGCGCAGCTTCACATTCTTATTAATTTTTTGTTTAACCACATGATTTTGAATATATAAATCACGGTTCGTCGATTTTTCAATGCATACTCCTACTTTGATACTTAATATACATAAACTCACGTTGATATTTACGCTGGGCTATAATTATTGGTAGCCATTACAATTTTATCAAGTCAAAAAATATACATAATATAATTACAACAATTTTTTTGTAAAGCATACTTAAAAAAACATAATGTAAGTTTTGAATTAAATGAATATAGCTACCTTAAGAATACAAACTTGTTCGGCGTTGCCTTTCTCAAAAGAGAGAAAAAATATAGCAACAAAACAAAATGTATTTATAAAATATCGTTTTCTTAATCATTTCAGTGAAAGAAATGTTTAATTTCCTTAAATATATTAAATGTTGTAAGATTTTAATTAAAACCATTTTAAAAGTTACACTCTGGCAGCAAGGCCGGGTGTCATAAACCCTGATATAAAAACAGTGTATACGTTCGGAACGACGTATACAACAATAAAGAACCCGAACGACCAGGTAAATATAATTTTTGGCGCTCCTTTTTGGGTTGGGTAAAAGAAAATATTATTCTTCAAAATTTTATGGTTGCTAACTTTCAAAAAAATATTTTTCACATTTGAGAATTTACACCAAACATTAGACCTCTAAAGTATTCAAAGGGTTCTTTTAATTCAAAACCAGTGGGTGGTCTTGGGTAATTTCAGTTGTAGAAATAAACAAAAAACATATCAGCAAATAAAAACTTTGAAATAGGAAACAACAACATTGATAACAATACAGTTTTTCTTATTTCATATTGAATACGAAATGAAATGCAACGTTTTCATTACGCAAACAGTGTCTTCATGTGGACCACAGCTACAACAACCTTTTGTTATTTTTTAATATCCTTTTGAATGGTTTGGAAACTGCTTGTGCGAAAATGGCGTTGCTCAAAATACATAATATAATACACAATATGTATGAATCTGACAAGTTATCTTTGGGAATGTATTTAGATAGGTGTTCAACGCTTCAACGCCTTAAGTTGAGGAAATCAACAGGATTGAGAATTTTTTTTACAAGCCATTCCATTTAGTTTGGTTATTTCAATGTACATTTTTTATCATACTTTACAGGAAACCTTTGCTTGTTTTAATGTAATGCAATAAGTGCTGTCATAACTCAAAGAAAATGGCCAATCTACATAAGTATCTCAGAGTAAATTCAGGCAGCGTTCATTTATAAATTGTATTTTGAAAGAACAATAAGTCGACGTCTTCGATTTTAAATTGCATCACAGATGGAAGAGAAAATTCTAACAGGAGCAAAAAAAAAAACACGAATGTTTTGAAATACTACATCGAGTTTGTTATATAAAACGGCATCTACGGTACAATGATATTTTATATATTTAAAGAAAGATAAATGCGTTGCTGCTACACCGACAATATCGTTCTGGGAGCAAACCCAAAGGGAGATTTCGAGTAAGCTACGTGTAATGGAAAGAAAAAGCCTGAATGATCGTTTTACCGTTATGGTTAGCATGTCTACTTGTTACGTAAGAGGTTGGTGATTCGAATCCCAAAAACACCAGAAAAAAATGATTCAAGGATATAGCCTTTCGCGAGGAATTTGCAAGTCCTAAGAGAGTAATTACACACTGCCATGAAAAGTGTTTTCTAACTTAGCCGTTCATAATCGGCATTGAATTGTAGGTTCTCTCTAATGCGTTAAGCCCCGAGGTTTATGTAGCTTTCTTGCGCAACCCTATTTGTTTTTTTTCTTATTTATTTATCGTTTTAATAATACTTAATATTTATGTATCAAAAACACGAAACACTATATTCCGTCCATCAAAAATTGATCGTACCTGAAAATTTTTGCTGGATAGAAAACATAATTTTTTTAATAACAAAAGCAAAGTTAAATGTTTACATCGGTCTACGTCTTCAGAACATTGGAGTGCATCACGTGCTACAATCGTTGTTGTTGATTATTTTGACCTTTCAATCCGAATATATGGCACGAAGGATGCATAGTTCAACTTTCGGATGGAAAAAAATGTATTACTTAGGCCGATGAGTAAAAAATAAAATTTCGTTTCGCTGTTATTCGATTTTTCCCCATAACACTAGTCAAATGTGATGTCCATTGCTTCATTTGCCAAAAATTATATCATATAAGAGTAGGTAGCAAGTCGTTTTCGTTTTAAAGCCATTTAAATTAATAAGTAATCCATCGAATTTTTTACTACCAAAACCTTTGCAAGATGAAATGTAGGATTGTTAGATGTCCTTTTCTTTTACTGTAGCTCACAAGACGGCTTCCTAATAACGGTTTGCGTACAGCATCGATGTTTCTTGTCTTCAAAAATGTTCCGTCAGCTTCTGAAATCGCGGCGCCCGAGAGAAAATTATTCAAAACCCTAATTTTAAGTAGTTCATTTGATAAGTTATTCCATTTAGAGTACGGGCAATATTGGTTACCATGTTTGCCTCTTACGTGGTTCATGGTTCATGTTTCGTGGTTCACGATTTCAAGGTTCGAAATCCAGAAATATAAAGTTGTTTTTCCACGGGTATCGTCTTTCGCGAGGAATTTGAAATTCTTTTGAGATTAATAACACTGCCATAAATCGGTATAGTAACAATAATTTTCGGATGTAGTATATGTCCATTGCTCTATTACTCAGAAAGGTTTCAATCCCACTGTAGGTCATCGCAGCGTTTTTGACCAATAAAATTTACACTACCTTCTTTAAATTCGTCCGAAAAGGAAACGACGTGACGGCTACGTGAATTAGTTAAGATCGATGGTTGATTAATGCCCATTGGTTAGAAGCTGTAGTGTTTAAATCATTACAAACAAAAAATTATCAGTCATAGTAATAAAACAAGATGTTCTGAGAACGTATACCATTAACAATTTCAAACTTTGCGATTGATAATTTAGATGGTGTTTTCCATTTCGGATACATAAAAAAAGCTTACTTGGTCCTATACATACGAGGAAAAAATTAAGGATGAAAAAATTGAAAAACTGTTTCATTTGAAAACTACAGACAATATACTACATTATAAACCCGAAATTTACAATAAGACTCTCAACAAGTTCGTTGAGGTTTGAAGATAAACTAAACACTGTGATACACAAAGCTATGGGAATAACAGCATTAAGAAGCTTCTTGTGTGATACAATTACGGTATCTTTGTGAACTTTAAATCTCTTTAAGTTTTAATTTTTTAGTTTTTCAATGATTTGTATTCTTAAAATTGGCCAAAACCACTCAAAAAAATTCGAAGAGCAAATAACCAAACTCATCAGTAGAAAAAGTGTAATTTGGGTTCTTGTAACAAATATCTTCAAAGTAGAAAAACTAAATATACACGAATATCACAATAAATGGGAATCTATGAAATACATATTTTATGTTACAAAATACATAAAAAGATAGTTTCTTTGAAAGTGTGAAACGTCTTTACAGAGTACTACTACTCTTTGAGGGTAAAGCTTTTCGACAACTTGAATATTTAGCACTTTAAGGAACAAGTTCTTAGTTTAACTATATTACGAATTACGCGCGTACCTGTTCTAACAATATTTTCTTTTAAATGATTTAGTAGTTGATTTTTCATACATTTTTTATAGATTATAAAAGTTTTCTTAATATTGTTTACTGTTTTATTGAAAAATACTCTATACAAAAGTTTCTTAAAAAAATATAATTGTTTTCACGTGTGTACCCTAATACATTTTTGCCATACCTGATCAATAATGTAATTTCGACGTCTTTTTGTTGCGATTTCCTCCAGCGCAGATAAACTTTGCAGACACAAATCATACACTCTATTCCAGCTGCCTTTATGCAAAGATTTTCGTGGTTTTCCATCAATCTAAAGAAGGGCAAAACACAAATATGGTTTAACACGTACATTGTGTGATAATATTAGTAAGTGTCTGAAAATATTCAAAAAACATTTTTAATATTCGTTCATTGAGTTCTAAATTACGTTCTTCTTTGTGTCTTATTTGTATTTTGTGTGTCTTCTCATATCGACTTCCAACAACTTCACGTTCCTAGATTGAACTCAATAATCCAGCTAATTTTTATATGTTTACATATTATATCTGAAAAATAAACATATGATGTAAATAAATTAAAATATTACCGTCATCTTAGAGATGAGATCGTCAGCTCCTATTGTATGATAGCGCTTGTCAGGGTTCTCCTTGATGTGATTAAGAGCCCAGTGAGTTTTTCCTGAGCCAGGCAAGCCAACTAAAAGATAAACTTCGCATTCTTTGCGACTTTCTGGTCTTTGTGGACCGCTTACGAACTTATCCTCTGGTGTTAGGGCAATCAATTCGTAGCCAGGTAAAAGAATAACTTCTTCACGCTCTTCGGGTTCAACTTCTTCCATAATGTAGTCTGAGTCCCTTGATTCCCTGCTCCTTTTCTTCTCACCTGAATGCTTTTGTCCGTTTTCCTTTTTAGTTTCAGCCGATGCTTCACTTTTCGATACTTTTTCCTCTTCTACTTTCTTTACTTTTGCTTTTTCTGTTTCAGTTTTATCATCATCATCTTTTTTTGGATCTATATCAGTTCCTTCATTTTTTTGTACTTCATCTTCTTTTTCGTCTTCTTCTTTTTCTTTTTCCACTTCAGTTTTAGATTCGTCTGATTTTTCTTCATCATCTTCTTCCATCTTTTCTTCAGCCTTCTCGGCTTCATCCGATTTGTTGTCCCCTTCTTCCTCTACTTCCTTTTCAGTTTTCGATTCATCTTCATCCTTGCTCTTTTCCACCTCGCTTTCTGGGGCGACGACATCTTCTTCTTCGTCTTCTTTCTTTTCATCTTCGTTCTCGTTTTCATCCATTTTAGCTTCGTCAACAATTTCCCACTTGTCTTCAGCATTCTTTCCATCTTCTGATTTCACACTATCTTTACGAGGTTTTTCCTTTCGTCGCATCCGTTTTGGGCGCTCCATATTCCCAAGTAGATTTTCACTATCCGCAAAATTAACCAAATACTCATAGCCTTTTGTGAGTACATGCGGGAATAGAGCATCTTCTTCGCCAAGTATTGTTTTGTCAAATTCAAAAGCAGTACCTAGTTGTTCGCCATTCAAAGTGAACTGGATAGTGCACGGAGTGCTGTCCAGATCCAAATAGCATCCAATAACATCGTCAAGTTTGAATGCTTTTCCGTATTCGACAAATTCTCCATTGAGAGCTTTTTTACCAGACTCACAATAAGCGAAAGAATTTTCTTCTTCACCCAACAAAAGACTTGTCTTCGTTGTTGAGAATCCACAACGTAGCCCTTTTACGTAAGGTTCGTCTTTAAATTGACTGCTATTAGATTCTTCCGCCAATCGAACCTCATAACAAACTTTTCCTTCGCGTACCCCATAATTTGTACGGGCGCCAGACCAAACCAAAGAATAAATATCTTGGGCCATAGGTTTGGCTGAAGTGAAAGTTACTGGATCAATCAAAAGATGCAAATCAGAATCCACTGAAATGAGAAAAAAAATGCTAGACACTTTGTTTTTTAAATAAGGAGTTCAAAATACTTACACCAACTCAATCCAAACTGCTTATCTTCAATAACTGGCTCGTCTTCCTCGTTGGCCACGTCATCCATATTTTTAGACTGGCTTGTACTTCTTTTACCTCTCGGCGATCTAGATCTAGATCGCGAATTTTTGGATTTTGATCTACTTCGACTTCGATCTCTTGTTCGAGATCTGGATCTGGATTTTGAGTGGGAACGTTTACGACTAAGACGTTTATCTTTTTTCTCAACGATTTTTTCATTTTCTTTAACAGTGTCTTCTTTCTTAGATCCTTCTGGATTTTCTTCATCGACAACCATTTTTTCAGCAGGTTTTTCTTCAGACGCACCATTTTCTGGAACCATTTCAGAGTCCATCTCTTCTAATTGTTCCTCTTCTTTAGCTGAAGTATTTGATTGTGAAGGTGCATCTTCTGCAGCTTCATCTTCGTCATCGTCATCGTCTTTTACATCTTCATTATCGCCAGATGTTTCATCTTCCATGTTTTCTTCTGTTTCTTCAGTTTCTTGTGGCGTTTCGACGGATTTCTTACCATCGACTTCTTCAGATTGAGCTTCTGCTTTCTCTTCTTCAATAAGTGGTTCTAGCGAGGGCTCAGCTTTTTTAACTGGAGATGGTGACGGGGAACGGGTCATAGAACGGGTTCGTCTACTTCGTCTGCTTGGTGTTGAAATCTCTGCAATTTCTGTTGTTCCACCCTCTGAAAAAATAAACAAATTTGTTTACTTATTTATTTAAAAAAAAACATATTCTTAAAAAACTGTAATATATTTCAAACAGAACCTATCTTAAATGTACAATGTGATAAAACATAGTTGCCCATAGTTGGCCCAGGTTTCCCTGATAAGTTGTAAAAAAAACCTGAGTTATTGATTCTCAAAATACACTAAACCACCCATCTGTAGGAGCGACTCTGCTTTCGTTATATACTGGTCTCTTCCGATCCTTCTTTTCATTTCTCTATCTTTCTTCTAATGATTTCGTTCTTTTTTTTTTTTTGCCTAAAAGGATTTAAATTACTGTAATGCTTTGCGATGCGAGTAACGAATGACCCGAAATTTGTCACAGGAGATGAATTCGACTTATAGGACCAAAGGTTGACTTCAGCAATCAAAAAGCAAAAACCCTTGGATGAGCTATTCATTTGATGAGTCATTCATTTCTACGACAAGGTATTGAAATTTGAAATAGAGATGGTAGCGAATGAGCCCATGTCGTGGCAACGGCAGCTTTTAAACACCTGCAGCAGGGAAACTGACACCAGATTATCCGACCCTGTCTGCAAACGAAAAAACAAACAAGACTTCCGGTTCTGCACGTGTAACGCAAGATCCTTTAACGGACTACGTGCAGCCGAAGTCGCTTTCGGGCATAAAAAAGATGAAAGATTGCGAAACCTACTATGGCGACTACCACAGACAACACAACGCTTATTGGGGTGCATTTGTCGTTATAGGTAGACTCAGGGAAAAGGTTATTAGATAAAATCTGGTTAATGAGCGTATATTAACAAACTAAATTCTTCAACATTAGTTTAATACGCACCGACACCACCACCCACAGAACAACAAGACTATATTTACAAAAAATGTTTCTATTTGCTCCTAAAAGAAACATATCAGCTAGGCTTATCAGAACCGCAGGCTTTTATGTTCTGGGCCCAGATTTCGTATTTTTTCAGACGATTATCGTTCAATCGTCTATCGTTGATTGCATTCTTAAATGATTGTTTCACATAATCTTGCTTTTTTCAGTGGTTGGTGGAAAGCTATTTTATTATTGTCCTACAAATTTTGGCAACATTTTCAGGGTCTTAAACACGTTTTTTTACTGCCTAAAATTCATACGATGGTCGTCTAAAACGTTACAGAATCCGGCCCCTCGATTTAACTAGGTCTCCAAATCGTTGAAGAATGTAGGCACGCAAATGCTGCCAAACAAAAAACACAAGTGTTAATGCAAAAGAGAACAAGGGCTGTCTTTGACCAGTTCATTACGAGATTTACAAAGAGAAAAGAAGGTAAGAACACCGATTTCTCAAAAAGAAAAAGAAGCGATCTTTTGAGAAAATTGAAAGAAGCAATGATAGAAATGAGATTTGAAAGTTTTAACAAAATGTAAAAAGTTCATTCCAAGGTCGCAAGCCTCGAACTCAAGCCTGCAAAGACCAGTAGGAAAACAAATCGAAGTTGTTACTGGGGATCGCTTCTGCAGACTACTTTAAGGCGATGAAGACACACTGGAGATCCGCTGTCAGACAGAATGCCCTGTTTAACTTGGAGATGAGAATGCCGTCCCGACCTACATACAAGAAGTTAAAGTTGCCATATGAAAAAAATAAAACTGAAAAGGCTGATGGTTTTCACGCCGAACTCTTCAAAGCTATTGGAGATACATGAACCAGCCGATCTGCATGATATGGTCGGATAACTCGATATATATATAACCTCAGTATAGTAAAAATGATTTTATTGGTAAATGAGGGCAAAAGGCAGTATATGCTATCATCAAACAAGGACAGAGAACATCGACGAATTGTACAAAACTTCACAAAAGGCAAGTAAAACTTATTAGAGGTGGTAGAGGACTTCGAAAATAACATCAAACGGAGAGTTATTCCTTCCAAAATTATCTAAAGGGTACCCTTGTTCGTTTCAAAAGAAAAATACGACGACGGCGACGGCTGGAACATGTAGAGCTATGGACATCAACATTCCGGCTCGACGAGTTTTCGAAATCACACAGCAGGTAAATTACGAAAGGCGAAGACCTTGTCTTAAATGGCGCAATCAAGTGGAAGAAGACCTAAACCGATTTATAGTGCAAAGCTGGAGAGGCTTACTTACTTAAGTTGGCATTACAATTCGGGGTGAACCTGAACCTCAACCAACATCCTTCTATAACAACTTCGTTTTCGGGCGAGCTCTCCACTTTTGCAATCTAAGTCGGTTGAGGTCTTCTTACACTACAGAGAGCTCGTCCTGAATCGAAATTGTTGGCGAAAGATTTTGTTTGAGATCCAGGTTCACCCCGAACTGCAATACCCAACTAAGTAAGTAACATTCAGTTTCCTTAACTAACAATGAAGTTGATATGTGGTACAAAGTCTTGTATAATATGTGTCCAGAAATCTAGTAACTGAACAAAGCAAAACATACGTTTCTTTGAAATAATTACACTTTGACACCTGCCTCCTGGATTATAAATCAATCTATTTTTACATCATGTGACAAAAATTTCAACATCGGACTGTAAAAAGCGATCGACTACCGACTTTGTCCCGAAAAATATTTTTGTACATTTGAAACAAAAATCATTATGGTTTTTTAAAGTCCAAACATTTCTTTAAATACGAGTAATTTAAGTTACACAACCTCAAAAACAAGGGACATCCAATTACACATCTATAGAGAAAAAGTAAATTTTTCTAAAATTTTAATTTTCAAGTTGCAATTTGGATCCAAGCCACCAAACAATCTTACCAACATTTAATAGCGTTTTTCATTGAAATCTGAAGGAACTACTCTCAAATGTAGAACTACTCTTTTCAATGAAACATTTTTCAACAGTTTTGTCGTAGTATTGATGACATTTGTCAGGAATAGCATTGGGTGCATTCACTTATGTAGTCACTATGGAGTCAAAATTCAATTAGTTTTGCGAATGCAAAATTGAACTACAAACACAGTAAATCCTTTTTTGTTTGTAATCTTTCGTATTTTTTTCAAACAGCCGATTGTGAAACGTCGTAATGATTCTAAACTAACTTTATATCTGAAATTTTTGCATTACGTGGGGTGAAAAATTTTCAACTCATTTCGCAGTTGTTTCTTATGACTTGATTACGTAGCTACTAAAGCAGTGAATGCGCCCACTTGCATCTTTTCAATCTTTTTTTTTTAACTCCATGTAGGTGATGGATGGAAAGGGATGACGACGAAGTAGATGACAACAAATAATGCAGCGAACTAACAAATTCTAAATTATTTACATATTTCTGCACTCATATTCAATCCTCGCATTCAACGCACCAGATCTTCGAAAACTACTGTCAGTTTTCGTCGCTCTGATTGGTCCAAAAAGTCAGAAGTTTCAGCTGACAGTTAGATTTTCAGATTTTTTTCAGATTTTCGAACATAGATTTTCAGATGGAAAAAAGCAGTCTGAAAATTCTTAAAAAAAGTTTTGTTGTCAAAACAAGGAAAACAACGTACATGACAATCGGACTTTACTCGGATTCTTGGGTTAGTTTTTTTTTTTACTAGTTTTCGCTTAATTGTTGAATTGAAATTGATTATTATTGATGTTCGGATATTCTGTTTTGTAAATTGATATTGAAAGTGAATTTATCAACAACGAAAATATATTTTTGAGGGCACATGATTTTAATTTTTTTTATCAAAATTGATTGAAGTAAATTTAATTTGCATACTACCTTGCACAAAACGTGGAAATCGAATTCCTTAATTTCAAAGTGGGAAAATCTGTATGTTTTCCAATTCCTTTTACCACTAACCATGTAGAACCGAAAGGTGAATCACAGTACAATTTTATATATAACACAGAGCTTAATTTGCATTCAAGAACTGACAGATTGAATATCGAAGATTCGAAATTGCTGTGAATGCGGGCAATTACTTCGTTTTTCTTTTCAATTTTAATAATCATTAAACAAATTTCACAACATTTTTTTTCCATTTGACGTTTGATAAAACATATGTTTTTGCATTTTCAGAGTAGATCTCCCAACCGATTGGGAGTAGATCTTTGGCGTTTAGAGTAACTCCAGAACTACTCTTTTTTCCAATGAAACATTAAAAATGGAAAAAGAGGAGATCTTTTCACAAAAGGAGTAACTCTTTTTGTCAATGAAAAACGATATAAGAAAAATTAATTTTTAAACTTCTATCAGTCATAAAACATGGTAAAATAAGGTGATAATTTAAGTGGATCTCACACTATGTGCTACTCACAATTATCTTCAATTATCTATAACATCAAATCAAAACAAAAAAAAACGCTTGCAGTTGATTAATAATAGCTTAGTACACACAATTTTGATACTAATTGTTTTAAAATTGTTTAAAGATTCTATGATACATAGTTTCATATTCAGCTGATGGGTGGCATTTATAAATAAAAGAGAAACGCCTTATACTAAGCTGGAGCACTCAAACCAATAAGATGGTTGTGATTTCTCTTATAACCTTAAGAACGGCATCATTAGGAAATTGAGATGCTAAAAAAAAGTAGCCGTCGGTCGAGGCATTTGAACGCGAAGCGTTCGGCCCACCACTATCCACACATTGCCGCCTTCCTCGGTGAGATTCACAGTGATATCGACTGTAGAACATCACATTAAATGAATAAATAAAAGTATAAGAAAATGAAATAATTTTTAATTCAATCAATCATATGACACTAAAGAACAATATTTATGCATGTGCAATTAAGTTAACCGTCAATAGTAAATAATAACCTCGAATTATTTTGATCAATGTGTCCCTTTGAGACCAGTCGAAGCGTGACTTTAGCAAGCTTAGTTGAAAAAAGTTAAACAACAACTATCATTATAATTTCTTTAATTTGCGATGAATAAGATAAATAAGAAATTTGTTTCTCTGTTTGTCTAATCAATGTTTAATTCCAGTGTTACAGAGCTCACTGTTAGACTAGTCTCGTGCTTAACTGTTAGTTGGTTTGCTGAGCTGTTTTAAGAACGAGCTCATAAATATTAGAATTTATTGTTAGTACAAGTTATTTGGCCAATGGAACCTGCTCCTAAAAGTGTAAACAACATTAAAATTAAATGGAAAGAACGTCCACTTTTCATCCAAAACGATAACCACAAAAATTCGAAAGATGGAGATCAAAACATTACGGATTTAAGACGAGCTTGTCCCCAATTCATTGCTGTCGCTGTCAAAAATTCGCTTCTCTTCGTTTGTGGGATTGCAATGGGATTCCCCACAATTCTTATTCCAGCTTTGCAAGAAAACCACGATGGCAGTGAGTCTAGTGATAACTTAGTTTTAAACAACGACCAAATATCATGGTTAAGTTCTATAAAACTTATTTTCATTCCATTGGGATGTTTGTTCTCTGGAGCATTCACTCGACCAATTGGTAAGCGGAGAGCTATGCAAATTGTTAACCTTCCAATTATCGGTTCATGGGTATTGTTCCACTTTGCCACACGTACGGAACATCTGTATGCAGCCCTCTGCTTGGCTGGTTTATCATCAGGTCTTATGGAAGCACCAGTTCTAACTTATGTAGCAGAAATAACAGAGCCAAAATATCGAGGTATTCTCTCGGTTCTAGGTTCAACTGGTGTTATTAGTGGAGTACTTGTACAGTTTATATTAGGAGCGTTTTTGGATTGGCGAACAATTGCAGCTGTCAATACAATTTTTCCAACTATATCTTTTGTGGCGTTATTTTTTATACCAGAAAGCCCTACCTGGCTCATAAGTAATTATAAATTTGAACAAGCCATTCGAGCTCTCCAGTGGCTTCGTGGATGGGTGCCTCGAAATCAAGTTGAGGCCGAGTTTAATACGTTCTATGATTTGTTGATTTTAAAACCATTCTTGGAGGATGCGAATGACGGCACATCGGAGAAAAATAAAAAATCATGTTACAATCGAATGAAAATTTTCCGTAAACAAACATTTTGGGTGCCATTTATGTTGATCGTATTTACGTTTTTCGTTGGACATTTTTCGGGAAAAACTCCATTGCAAACATATGCTGTTCAGATATTCCATACTTTGAAAGTGCCCATCAATAAGTTCCATGCAACAATCCTTCTTGGAGTTGCCGAAATGATAAGTACAATATTGTCGGCGATTTTGATTCATTTCACAGGAAAACGTCCTTTGGTACTTACATCGACAATAGGATGTGGACTTTGCTTCTTTGGCACAGCAACTTATACTTACTTTTTTAACATTGTTCCTCTCTTTGCGATTGACAATGCTGTCGTAAATGCGTCCTCAATAATTCCCAAAAATCTGCTGATTACCGCAAACAACATAACAAATATTTTTGAAGAAAAATACGAAACAATACCAGGAATTGACAAATCAACATACATGATGAACACTTTTGGGTATGATATTACAACACTTGTGCCAGAGCTCCTTAGCACAACATTGCATCCATCTGTGAGAAATGACGTTGAAGAACTATCGTTAAGAGGAAAAAATTCAAAAAACGCTTTCGATATGATTCCGATTGGTAACAATGAGACCAACAAGATCGAGTACCAAAATAAAAATAAAAAAGAAGAACCACTATTCGAAAATGAAATGGATGAGGATGAAAACAATTCATTTGGAAAAGATGTAACAAGAAAAAATCAGGTGGATAGTGTAAAAATGCTAACCATGTCAGAGGAGTATAACAATTTCGCATGGTTGCCGCTAGTGTTATTATTAGGATCGGCATTCTTCGCACATCTTGGCATACGAATGATTCCATGGATTTTAATTGGAGAAGTTTTCCCCGCTGCCATTAGAGGCACAGCAGCTGGATTGGCCGGTGCAACTGGGTTTGTTTTTGGATTCCTTGCTAATAAACTTTTCATACAAATGATTGCTACTTTATCATTGCCTGGAATTTTCTGGTTCTACTCTTCAGTTGCACTTTGTGGAGCCACTGTCTTGTTTTATGTGCTTCCCGAAACTGAGAACAAAACACTAGCTGAAATCGAAAGCTATTTTTCGAAGAAAACTATTTCATACGATCATGCAAAATCGCCATTCCAAAATGATGTTGGAAAAATTAACAGTTTTGAAATACCAATTGATGCAACGATTCAAAAGGACCCTGTGCTCCAACAAAACTTGAACTCGATTGGCCATTCTAATCATGGTTTCAAGGTGTCGGATGAAAAAAGTAAAACGACACATGTGTAACATTTTTGCAAAACATTGTATTCTTTATTTTTATGACACATGTTATTCATACGTGCATATTATTATATTTGATATTACAAAATTGGTTTCATTGAATTTTTTGTTCATGTCTGCCTGTTACGTAAAAGTTCGAGATTCAAGAAACATTTCCTACAAGAATGTTGGGCCGTACGTCAATAAAATTTGCATATTCCGAAAATTGGCATTCGGCAAAGATGCTCTGTGGGAAATTTATATCCCATTTTACTTAAATTCTTTCGCCTTCACTTTTTTAATGAGATAGGAGTAAATATCAGCAATTTAAGTGCAAAAACGTTTATGTTTATTTTTGATTTTGATAATTTAATGAGTACATATTAACATTTGTTTCGAAGAAGGTTGACGATCGCGTTCAATGTTCCCTGCAAAACAAAATGTTACAAAGGAATCAAAACTCCTTCGGAGATTTCCGTTAGGGCCCAATGCAACTGCCATGAAAAGATTTATCTCACTTCCGCATACAGAAAAAGCAAATTAATGTTCCCTTTTTTTCCTCAAAAGGTATGGTTGAGAGAAATGATCTGGGTCCAAGGGCTCCTTTAGCAGAGCTTTTGTACCACCCTATTTATTTTATTTATTTATATACAAAAATCTAAAAAAGATAGGCATTAGGGTGACAAGACCATGCAATGCCGTATTAATTAAATTATTTACAGTTAGAGTGTTTCATATTGTAAATTATATATGTTAGGTTTATATTTCATTGTGTTTGCCATGTATGGATGTAGGCTTTTTGATATTTTTGAAAGTTATAAAATCTGAGAGTTTAAGAAGTTCAGGCAATTGTTTCGGCGGGTGAAAAATTTGTTTTGATTTTGTGCATTCCATTAGGATGTGTGGAATTGTCAAGACTACTCCGCATTCAACGCATTCCTCTGGAGCACTCCGGTCGAATAGATGTTTGGTGTTAAAGATAGTTTTTCCTACTCGGAATCTGAATATTGTAATGCATTCGTTTCGTGAAAGTTTTATTTTGTAAGGAATGCGAATTCTTAAGGGATACGGATAAGGGATCCCAACGTTGTGTAAGTTCCCTGTCATTTCTCTCTATCCACATACGTTGAATTAACTGATGGAAGTTTGGGGTTTCTATTACTAAGGGAAGGTTCTTTGCTTCTTTTGCTCCAAGGTCTGCTGATTCATTCCCTTTGATACCTGTGAGTCCTGGTACCCATGACAGTACAATATTATCATTGAGTGATTTGAGTGTTTGGCATTTATTTGTTGGACTCTTTAATCCATTTAGGATACCCAAGTTGTCCGTACATTATTAAGGTTTTTCCATCCCAATTATTGGAGAGTTTTGTACTATAAATCGGTTGAGGCCCTTTTCCAATGGATAGTGCCATCTGTGCCAAATTTCCAGTCTGTGAAAATGAATATCCAATTCAAACATTCAAAAATATTCAGTGAATAAAATAGACAACACTTTCGCATCATTATTTTTTGCCTACACGACGCAAAAAAGCAATTGCAAGAAAATTTAAGGTCGCATAAACTTCTCACTGCGCATTACTTCAATAATAACCCTACACATGTAATTAGATATGTGCAATGTTGTTGAAGGTGTATTTGGGCCAATTTATACAGGGGCAAAAACGTGGCAGTTTCCGTGGGTATAGGAACTTGACAACTTTGAACTAAATTTGTGAACACACAGAGTTTTGTACTATAAATCGGTTGAGGCCCTTTTCCAATGGATAGTGCCATCTGTGCCAAATTTCCAGTCTGTGAAAATGAATATCCAATTCAAACATTCAAAAATATTCAGTGAATAAAATAGACAACACTTTCGCATCATTATTTTTTGCCTACACGACGCAAAAAAGCAATTGCAAGAAAATTTAAGGTCGCATAAACTTCTCACTGCGCATTACTTCAATAATAACCCTACACATGTAATTAGATATGTGCAATGTTGTTGAAGGTGTATTTGGGCCAATTTATACAGGGGCAAAAACGTGGCAGTTTCCGTGGGTATAGGAACTTGACAACTTTGAACTAAATTTGTGAACACGTTGTTTGTAAAGTGTCGAAAATATTGCTGCCGTTCAGGCGTCCTAAGCAAACTATCCAAATCAGTCAATTAAACGGCTTCCGATTGCTTCCAACGAGTCGACTCCTGCAAACGCGCCCGAGGTGGCCATATGAACAAAGAGTTCCATTCTTAAATGTTAAATTCGGTACTAAATATCTGAAATGGTTTGCGTTAAAAAAAGGGTGTCAAGTCCTTATGATTTGACAAAAGCTCAGGTTGGATAGGTTTGGACAAGACATCAAAAAAATCAAAGAGAAAGGGTCTATCTCCCTCCGTTTACTACCACATTCTATTGTATTTGAAAGCTAATGCTGTGCTCTAGGACTAACATTTTAGTTCAAGTTGATTAAATGAATGGTTTCCGAGTAATCAAATTTCAAAGTCAAAATTTTCAAAGAAAAAAAAAACACAATTTTTCATTCTTTAAATAATTATTTCTTAGTTATTAGAGAAATTCAAAAAAACAAAAGCTACTTTTTTAGAAAATCAGATTTTGTGGATTTTTCGCTGTTGGGCTTTTATCCTCTGAGCAAGAAAAGGATTTTCGGGACAAAGTGCCTTTCGTGTTTTTCTGATTTCTCAAAAACCAAGAAAGATTTTTTGATTCGGTTTTCTGTGTTTGACTCAAAACTAATAAGATTATATTAAAAAAAAAAGTAACCCTTAATAACATCTACTATGGCGACTGCTACAGGCAACAGAAACAGCGCTTATTTGGGTGCGGATTTGTCGTTAGAGGAAGACTCAGGGATAAGGTGATCAGCCAAAATCCAGTCAATGAGCGTATAATGACCATCCGCATCAGGGCTAAATTCGCCAACATTAGCCTTATATGCGCCCACGCCCCCACAGAAGAGAAAGATGACGATTCCAAAGACTGTTTCTACGAGCTCCTCGAAGAAACGTATGAGCAGTGCCCTAGACACGACGTGATAATCGTCCTTGGCGATTTTAACGCAAAGCTAGGGAAGGAGGACATCTTTGGAAACACAATCGGTAAGCATAGCCTCCACGACAAAACCTCCGAAAACGGACTGAGGCTAATCGATTTTGCTGCGGGGCTAAATCTTGTTGTAAGTAGTACACGCTTCCCGCATCTCAAAATTCATAAAAGTACATAACGATCCCCAGATCAATCAACCGTCAACCAAATTGATCATGTTGCTATCGACGCAAGGCACTCTTCCAGTGTGTTAGATGTCCGAACTTTCCGAGGGGCCAACTTTGACAAGGATCACTACCTTGTTGTAGCCAAGGTACGAATGAGGATATCTTGTTCACGACCAGCACGAACTAACGCTGTGAAGAGATATGACGTCGGAAAGCTACAATCGCAAGAGATTGCCAATGCCTTTTCCAATCGAGTGTCCCTTCAATTATCCTTGAATCCCATGCCGCCAGCATTAAGCATTGAAGACCAGTGGCAGCAATGCCAAGAAGCCATTAGAACCGCTGCCTCTGAGGTTCTGGGTTTCACTCGGCCACCAAAACGAAACCCATGGTTCGATGAAGAATGCAGGCAGGCAAATGCAGCCAAACAAAAAGCACGACAAATGCTGATGCAAAAACGAACAAGGGCTGCTTACGATCAGTATAACGAGATCTACAAGGAGAAAAGAAGGGAAGAACACCGACTTCTCAAAAAGAAAAAGAAGCAACATGAGAAGCGCTCGTTTGAGGAAATAGAGAGGTGCCATGACAGGAACGAGATTTGGAAGTTTTACGAAAAGGTAAAAAGATCCTGCCAGGGTGGCAAGCCCCGAACTCAAGCCTGTAAAGACCAGCAGGGAAACATAGTTATAGAGTCACAGTCGCTACTGAGGATCTGGAAAGATCATTTCTGCAGACTGCTTAACGGCGATGAGGACACAAATTCCGCTGTCAGGCAGATTGCCCCATTCAGCTTGGACGATGATCAAGAATGCCGTCCTCCCGACCTAGAGGAAGTTAAGCTTGCCATATGCAAACTTAAATCAAATAAGACTGCAGGTGCAGACGGCCTTGATGCCGAACTCTTCAAGGCAGCTGGAGACCAGTTGGAAAGGAGCATGCACCAGCTGATCTGCATGATATGGTCGGAAGAAAGCATGCCCGATGGAACCTCAGTATCGTATGCCCGATCCGAAAGAAGGGAGACCCTCACAATTGTGCCAATTATAGAGGGATAAGCCTCCTTAACGTCGCTTATAAGATCTTGTCTGCTGTAATATGTGAACGTCTGAAACCCCACGTCAACAACTTGATAGGTCCTTATCAATGTGGTTTTAGACCAGAGAAGTCCACAATAGACCAAATTTTCACATTACGGCAGATCTTGGAAAAAACCCGAGAACATAGTATCGATATTCACCACCTCTTTATCGATTTCAAGGCCGCGTATGACAGTATTTACAGAGACGAGCTGTACAGAGCCATGTCTAGTTTCGGCATCCCTGCAAAACTCGTACGACTATGCAGGATGACTTTGGAGAATTCACGCTGCTCCGTCAAGGTCGGAAAAGAACTCACCGAGACCTTTGATGTCGAAAAAGGCTTTAGGCAAGGCGACAAACTGTCATGCGATTTCTTCAACATCATACTTGAACAGATTGTAAGAAACTCAAACGTCAACACCAGAGGAAAAATCTTTTGTAACACCACGGCAACACCAAAAGGAAATTCTATAAGAGAAAGAGAAGTGAACAGGCATTCTTTATCTGACCGCCTGTGATTACAGACGTATAGTGAACTAAATATAAAATAAAGAAGTTGAAAACTATTAGAGTTCAAGTTTATTGTCTTATTCTTTATAGAATCAGAAGTGGGATTACCTACAACAAAGAACAAGGAGAGTTTTTTTAAAGATCTTCTAATTAAAGATAATTGAACAAATAAGTGACTTGTGATTGAAAACAAAGCGAGTACTGCGAAGTATAAGTGTGTGTGAGGCGCGGTGAGTAAATAAGGGATTCAACATTCAAGTGTTATTGTCCGAACTGCTGGGACATGAAAGGAATTGAATTTTAGAATAAATAATAAAAAGAAATAGAGTATCTATTTGGAAATTCATAAAATATAAGAAATTGAAAATCGAATAGGTAAGAAAAATATGGCGGTTATGGTTCACGTAGCTGTAAAAAATAAAAAAAGGACAACAAGATTATTGTTAATGAATATGAAAAAGATAACTACTTCAATACTCAATACGAAATTAAAGTATAGGTAGTATGGCTGCAAATAAATGGCGTCTGTGGTATACACAGAAGCTATAGTTGCAACTTGCAAGCAAACGAGATGGCATGTATGTCAAAATACGATTGTCATGTTTTTAGTAAATCATGGAAAGCAGAAAGCACAGTAGAGACTCAAGAATTTGGACAGCAATATTGTTAATTAGCAGTTAAAAATTTGAAAAATGTTTGCTACATATAAAGGTGAATTTATGTAATTGAGTGTGTGTTTAATACATTTCAATGAACATTGCGAAAAATTTATATTTATGCAAAGATAAACGATGTCATTGGACATGTTTCATGTTTTTTTTCCCTGTATCAAATTGGTTGGTTATTGCGTGTGTGTTCAACATATCCAATAATGACTTCATTTCAAGAAGTTTATGAAAATAGGAATTATGGATGAACACTTAAGTGAGTGATTGATGGAGCATCAAGTCCTATATGTACGTTAGACAAAAGACTCTAGAGTGGGTAGTCAATAAATATGTTTATTGCATAGAGCGATTAAAATTTAGTGTATAAATACCTACACGTTACTATTGATAAAATTGATAAGTTGGTTAAATATCAGAACAGAAATGAGTTAAAATTGATATTTAAAATTAATAGACTCACACACGATTTACTTCAAAGGTTTTCTTAGTTGTTGTTAAGTTAGAAATAAATACCTTAATTCAAATTGTTTTAGTATATTGCTGTGTAAAGTTCAAGATGTGGTAGAGATGGAGTAATAACTTCATTTGTAGTGCTTGAACATTACACATTACACATTACACATTTTGTTGTTAAAGGATCGTCTATTTATTTCTAGATATGGAAAGCCTAAGCGTAAAACAACTGCAAGCGGAGTTGAAAGAAAGGAAACTACCAATTACTGGTACGAAGAGAATTTTAATAAATAGATTAAAAGCGTACGACAATGAAGATATACCGGCAGTGTCAACCCAACATGCGAGACAAGAAAAAACTTCAAGTTGTGAAGTGACAGCAGTAACGACCACCTTACTCGAATCAGGAATCGGCCAAATGCAAGAGGTAGCAAGCTCGGCCTCAGAGTTCACTAGCGTCGATGATAGTGACTTAAGAGCTAGGGAATGGGATATTCACCCCTATCATGAAATCCATTCGGAGAAATCCCTGAGTGAAAAATCACGATACGAATCCCGACAAAAAGCAATCACAAATTCCGAACGAATTCGAAAAAAGCATTGCCTGATTGAAAAAACGAGTGTCCATTTTCGAAGTCAGCTGTCCTATGTCAAAATAAATACTCGAAGCAATAGAAACAAAAATCCCTAAACTTAAAAAAAAAATCCCTTAACTTTTCCCAAACACATTTTTTACCGATTTTTGTTTTTTAGTAAAAATTGATTTATTTGCACTTTTTGTGCTTAGAATAAGTTATAATAGATCTGTATTATTGATCAAATCTTAAATGTTATATGAAATAAACAATTTTACTGTCGAATATAATCAAATATTTTCTTCATCAAGTTATAAATTCCCAAAAGAGGATTTTTGTTACGTGGTCCTTGAGTACTTTCCAATCTGTCAAACACAAATTCATTCACTTGTGCTTTTTAACAAACCATAAAATAATTTGTGAAATCCAAGTTTGTTTACAGATAAAATTCAAGTGTTATTTTGGCTATCAGATAAAGTAATTTAACAATAATACGAGTACTATTTAAACACTCCAAATCTGTAAATTTCGCCGCTCAAATTTGGAAACGGGCATAACGAAGACAGTCTTTTGAAAAAATATAATTTCTTTTGGAAATAATTCTATTCATTGATTGTTTCTGTTTATAATAACCGATGTTCTTAAAGGGTGAAAACAACAAACAAACAACAGGTTATATGAAATGTTATCCTGTAATCCAGACGGCAAAAGGATACGCTAAACGCCTAAAAGACGAAGTTAATGACCACTGGGAGGGAATAAAAACAGAGTTGGATGTAATTTAATTTACGAGATAATTTTTGTTTTCATTGTTTTTTCTTAAGTAGAATTATATTTTGTAAAATTGTTCTATACAAATGTGTTTTTTATGTTTTAACAAATGGATTTTACCTATGGCCTACGCTCTACGACAGAAGAAACTTGTCGTAGAAAAGGACGTCATATTTCCGTTTCATTCGGAATTCGTGATACCAAATTACGAATTTCGAAATTCGTTCCACTCCGAATGGATTATGTGATAGCAACATCGGGAAACTTAGACTTTTTTCGATTACGATGGAATCTGTGATAGGGCTGATTATTAAAAGAGAGAAGGAATTGATCGAAAAAGAGAGATCCATGATGAGACAGGAAAAAGAACTGACGGAGAAACTTCGATTGCTTGAAAAAAAAAATCAAGATCGAAGTTATAATCGAACAAAAGTGAACTGCACCGTCAGGGAAGTTGCTGATGCTCTCCCAACATTCACTCCAGGCGACATGACATCAAATTCTGCAGAAGGTTGGATTAGAAGAGTGGAATACCTTGCAAAAGTTTACGAATGGGATGAAAGAGTAGTATTAATGGCTGCGGCTTCCAAATTGAACGGATCGGCCCGATTATGGTGGGATACCACCCAAGAGACGGCATCAACCTGGGGAGAACTTGCTAATGGGCTCAAGTCTAGCTTTCCTCAGCATCACAGTGAAGTAGAGATTCATCAACAATTAATCAAAAGAACAAGAAAACCTCATGAAACTATTGAAACATATTGTCACGAAATGAATTTACTGGGAAAAAGAATTCAACTCAGTGACAAAACCGTAATCCAGTACATTTTGACGGGATTAAATGATCAGCAAATGAGTTCAAGTTTGGCAGCCAGCAATTTTACCAGTATAGCCGATGTAGTTGAGAAAGTGAAATGGTACGAAAGCATCAGGTCAAATTTTCGTCAGTACCCAAATACGTTGAATAAAACGACAAGTAAAATCAGTCAGCAGATACCAAATTGGCACTCCAGAAATTTAGCGAATAACTCAAGGATACATTCCAAGGGGGCCTTTGAAAGATGTACTGGCTGAAGGTGTTCAACTTAATCAACAAAGACCGGATATTGACGAGATACGTAAGGAAGGAGCAGAAGCTATTATACAAATGCAAACTAGACAAAAAAAAATACATGATTCAAAACAAAAGGGCACAAAGAAGTATCAAGTGGGTGATTTAGTAATGATCTTAAACGATAGTTCCAGCAGCACCGGTACGTCGAGGAAGTTAGAGCCAAGGTATAAAGGACCCTACCAGATCACAACCGTCCTACCCCACGATAGATATCAGCTGGCGGACATACCAAATGCACCCAGAAGCCAAAGACCATATTCAGGGGTATGGGCAGCGGATCGGATGAAGCGATGGATAACTATTGATGTAGACTTCGACGAGGACATCGAAATGGTCAGGATGGACGAGTCTGTAACACCACGGCAACACCAAAAGGAAATTCTATAAGAGAAAGAGAAGTGAACAGGCATTCTTTATCTGACCGCCTATGATTACAGACGTATAGTGAACTAAATATAAAATAAAGAAGTTGAAAACTATTAGAGTTCAAGTTTATTGTCTTATTCTTTATACTTTCAAAAGTCTGTACAATTACTCGCCTATGCAGACGATATTGACGTAATGGGAAGAAATAAGCTTGATGTCATAGGTGCTTTTGCGAGTATTGAAATAGAAGCGGCAAAAATGGGCTTGATGGTTAATGAGGGCGAAACGAAGTATATGTTGTCATCAAACAAGGACACAGAACATCGATGAATTGGACAAAACGTCACAATAGACAGACATAACTTCGAGGTAGTACAGGACTTCGTCTACTTAGGATCCGCTGTAGACACGGACAACAACATCAGTGCGGAGATCAAACGGAGAATAACTCTTGCCAACCGTTGCTTCTTTGGGTTAAGAAGGCAGTTGAGAAACAAAACCCTCTCCAGAAAAACCAAGGTAACCCTGTATAAGACCCTAATCATCCCAGTCCTGCTTTACGGCGCGGAAGCATGGACCTTATCAAAAGCGGATGAGGAAACCCTTGATCGTTTCGAAAGAAAAATTCTCCGAATGATCTTTGGTCCCGTATGCGAAGACAATGTTTGGAGAAGAAGATACAACAACGAGCTACATGGCATAGCCAGAAGAGTACGCATCGTGAGGCTACGATGGTTGTAGAGCGGATGGACCCAAACGCTCCGGCTCGATGGGTTTTCGAAAGCACATTGCAGGGAAATCGCGGAAGGGGAAGACCTCGTCTTAGGTGGCGCAATCAAGTGGATGAAGACCTCAACCGACTTAGAGTGCGAAACTGGAGAGAGCTCGCCCGAAATCGAAGTCGTTATAGAAGGATGTTGGTTGAGGCCTAGGTTCACCCCGAACTGTAATGCCCACCTAAGTAAGTAAGTATATTATTATATTTATATGGTTTTTAAGACCTTTGTCAATTGTGGGATTTCTCCGGAATGGAATGCAGTACAAAAATGTATATATTGCGGGGTAATCGTGAATATTGCTTTGGCTTTCCTCCTTAGTCTTAAATTAGCCTACTTACTATAAGAGTTAGTTTTTGAACACTCTGTTTGCTTGTATGAGCATCTTATGCACAGTGTATGTATGTACGTATCCATTCGAAATAAAGCCTGTTGTCATGACAAAATCTCTTGTTATTTTATTTGTTTGAAAGAAACGTACGATTTTTTTTTTAAGTTTAGTCTTTATGTTAAACGGTACTTAGCTCTTTACAGTATATGGCGGATTATATTATCCAATTCGATATTGAATAATGAATATTGAATTTGAAATGTCTAATAGTGTATGACATTGAACTGCTATTTTTTGGAGGAATATGTCTTCAATAAGCGAAAACAATAGTAAGCATGTAAGCATACTGCAAACTATGACGAAATGCTCCGAAATTCATTAAAAATTAGTCAACCACTTCCAGCATACCGATTTTTCGTAGTTGTTCACATAAGTGATCTTACGAGACTAAAAAATTTCACCACCCAGCTAATTTCTGCCAATAAAAAGGTATGTTTCTTTACTTTGTGCACAGAAATTCGCAGTCTGTCTTCTTTTCATCAGTGGGAGTACCAATAGGTTTGTTCGTTGAACTTTACCCAGGGGCCCTACTCTGTAATTCGTTTCGGAAAGGCAAATCCGAAAACGAATTTTTTGATTTTTGACAGATCTCTTGAGAAATATTCCTACACTCAACAAATCTATTTTATAAATTAAAATAAAAACAAGTAGGTACTTTTCTTTCCGATTCGAAAGCTTTACAGAGTACAAATTTATAAACGGATCGAAAATCATTTTCGAATAGAATTGCCTTTCGAAACGAAATACAGAGTAGGGCTCCAGGGTTGACCCAGGTTTCCTCGACAACCCTATGAGTAGTCAAAAAACCTGGGTTTTTCAATCCTAAAAAAAAGAAAAAGCCAAAAAATCACCTGCCATTTGAATAAAAATACATGTCATTTGACAGCCCTCTGCACAACTACCAAAAATCACTGTGCTAGAACAGGATTTGACTGACTTCAGCTACATTTCAGCTCATTTCATGTTAATTACAGTATTTGAACATAGCTTAAGGTTTTGTGGACAGAAAGAGTGCAGTCAAACAAAAACAAAATTGAAATGTTTAGGAACTCAAAAACAGACGAAAACAATGTTCTGATCAAATGACTGGAAATATGGGAAAAATTATTTACGATTCGCGTCGAATTCGATGCGAATTGGGACAAAGATATCAAATTCAAAACGACTAGCCTCCAACTCCATAATCGGTCCTCTGACCAATTTTTATACCCCTTACCGCGTAACTAAAGAAGACCTTGCAAACCGTGAGTTCTTGATTATTGTTAACTTAACAAGATAAGGCAAAATAGACAAAAATGAGTTTAAAACCGATCAAAAACTAAAATATTTACTTTATTATTTAATCAGTTTTCCTTAACCTAAAATTTTAAAGCTGCCCTTAAGAGGTGTGAATTTAATTAAATATACCTAAATGAAGCTTTCCAATTCGTATGCCAGTAACTAGTAACACAGCTTGCAAGTTTATCGCCTATTAAGATCCCTTTTAATCCCTCGACATAATTTAATATAGATAGCGACAAATGTGGTTGAGGTGAACAAACGCATTCGAAGTGTTTAACACCCCTATTCATATTCCATCTTAGACTGAATGGCGAAATGGTAGGTATATGTTTACCATTTGTTAACATATGTGCTTATTTGAAGGAAGAAATAACGAAAGCGAGTTCATGCGAGTTAGAACTTATGGCACAATAACAAAAGAGAACTATTACTTAAACTTCGTCTTCTGTAGCTTTACCAGAAACCTGTTTAGCTTTGTCTACCCGCCAATTTTTTTTTTCTTTTTAGAGAAAAAATGCTTCGTATCTTCAGATCCCATTCCCAATATATAAAACACAACACATACAAAGACTTCTAAAGACGTCTTTTAAGGGATGTTAAAAATAATCAGTGATTACTTTAATGACGTCACTTGCACATTTTTTTATCATTGACTTTAATAAAACAAGTTTAATAAAAATGCTAGTTTTTTTCTTTTAATGCAGTCGATCATAAACTTAAAGCAACGTTGAAACATATTTTACGGGAACTAACACCAAATTTATGTGGACATTTTTTTCACTTACCCACAATAGGCGTTTTATTATCAATGGCGGCTTTTAACCGTTCGATAAGTATGGCCTTAACACCTTTTGTATCTAAACCACGCGCTTGTAGTTCATTTCGAAGCTCGGCAACTTTCATTTTTTCCAATTTGGCCGTATCCATGGTCATTATTTATTTACTAGACGGATATGGATAAAATTTTATTTTCTTTCCGATTTATAGACTCTTTACCGTTTACCATCAAAGTAAAACATGCACGCGCAATTTATTATATCAAGTAAATATTGTTTGTAACCACTTTAATTAAAACTTTTACGTAAAAAGCACACTTTATTTTAAGTACTTCAATCGATTATGAAAGAAATTACTGAAAACATACTTATTAAATAAAGAACATAATAGAATTATGTTAATTTCTTTGAGCAGCTACACTCTTGAAAACTGAACATCAAAATGTCGTCTCGAATCGAAACACGTCGTTGAGCGGGAGTTGAGGTTAATGAAAAAAGTTTCCATTAGTATTGGAAGTATGGAATCTACATTCCAGAAAAGTTTTTGCATTCCAATTCCACTATGAGCCGTATTACACTCAGACTTTCTGTATGTCAGGAATTACACGATGTATCGTGAGACAAGTCTCATATGAGTGCGAAAAAGAAAGGAGATGTGAGGAAATGAGATGCACAAAAAATTCCCGATGAGTACCGGGCCGATTTTTAGCAGGTTCATTTTCTTTTCTCATTTTCTCTTTTTGCTATGTTGCTTTATTCGATTTTCTGTGTTGGTGAGATGAACGTCTTGTATCATAAGCCCTGTTCACATTGTACAATTAGTTGGACAGACTTTTGTCGATTTCCAGTGGTACACAAAAGCACTTTTAAAAGTGCTTTTTTGCTCGAAATATGTTACATTGAGGCACTAGATCACTTTTTTTTTGCCCCGAAAAAGCACTTTTACGAATCTCGATTCAGAGGCAAGATTTACATGCACTTTCACGCACACCAACACAAAAAATTTGACGTTTACCAGTTTGCAGCCTGATTATTTTGCATTTTTGGTTAAAGGACTGTGAAAGAGAGATAATAAAAATAAACAATACCCTATTTTGTGAAAATGGATCGCTCAATTTTAGTTGCAATTTATCATAATATATATAATCAGTCGTTGTCTAGTTCCGATTCTGACGAAGAAGTGTTTGATGTTCTAAAATTGCTTGGACAAAACGAAAGGCATTCTGTGAATAATTTTGTTGAAAGTGTTGTGTATAATTATTCGGATGAGGAGGTTTATTCCTAGTGCATTTATTAATAAAGTTTCGAAAACATTCTTTCTATATAAATTGCAGAACAAAACAAACGGGAAGAGTTGGCTGTCAAAAATAGCACACATACAATGATAAAAAAAGAATTTTGTCTTTTCGTTTCCAGTGAGCACGAAAAAAAGCACTTTTTTAGAGTGCTTTTGTTTTTGCAAAGGAAATCGACATTTGTTTGATGGAAGTTGGATGGTCTGATGTAGTTTGCGTTCACACTTATCAAGCTTGTCGTCCAACTTTATGTCACATACCTAGGGTTGCAAACGATACATCGATGTTTTCAAAAAATCGATGTTTCGGTCATTTTTTTTTTTTTTTTTTTTTAATTATATAGGGCGAAAGTGAGAATTACCTTTACAAGCACGTCGACCTGAAAGATCTTTTGTGCTGTTCCCTTAGGTTTAAAAACACATACAGCCGTATTTATAATCGCATAATAAACTCCGAACAACTTTAAAACACGCTTATTCATTGAATAAAACAAAAATCGTATTTATAATCATTTTTCGTCAGTGAATAAGGGCTGAATAGCTTAAACGCCAATATGCGTGTTATAAGCGTGTTTTAGCGCATAAATGTCATTTGATTTTGAGTATTGAGTTGTCATAAGTGGTTTTTTTACAACTTTGAGAATTTTAAAAATAACTAGAATGGAAATATACATAATTTGGATGTAGCAAATGTGTTTTCAATTGAAAGAAATATGCTGTGTTTTCCTTTTTTGTAAATTGCTTTCTTACAAGTTTTCCAGCTGGGAAGCGTTTTTGATTTTCCCTTTTTGGGCAAAACAACAAGAAATTAAAGCCAAAGAATTGTATTTGTGTAAAGCTAAAGAAATAAAAGGAACAAATGTTTTTCCGGTGTTTGGTTTCGAGCAAATTGGCAAAGCAAGTTCTGCACTATAAAAAGTGTTTAATTGTTTAAAATTTTTTACTTTTTTATTCCTGAAAAGGCAGTAGACATCGAATGATCGAATGTTCCATAACTAGGAAAGTATAAACAAAAACAAATTTCTGTTGTCAGTTCAACCATTGAGAAACAAAACTAGAGAGTTTCTTTATGATTTTGACATAAGGGATGAATAACTATAATGGGTGATGAAAAAGATTATAAATAAGGATTTTTTATTCACTGAATAAAGTCTTAATAGGTTCTTATTCACTGCATAACTATTATCAGCCGTATTTATAATCGCATAATAAACTCCGCACAACTGTAAAACACGCTTATTCATTGAATAAAACAAAAATCGTATTTATAATCATTTTTCGTCAGTGAATAAGGGCTGAATAGCTTAAACGCCGATATGCGTGTTTTAAGCGTGTTTTAGCGCATAAATGTCATTTGATTTTGAGTATTGAGTTGTCATTCAGTGGTTTATTTACAACTTTGAGAATTTTAAAAATAACTTAAATGGAAATGTACTCAAATTACACTAACTTTATAAATAAATTGGATGTAGTAAATGTTTTCAATTGAAAGAAATATACAATGTTTTCTTTTTTTGTAAACTGGTTTCTTACAAGTTTTCCAGCTGGGAAACGTTTTTGATTTTCCCTTTTTGGACAAAACAACAAGAAATTAAAACCAAAGAAATATATAGAATAACATATATTGTGTGACCTACATTTCATCTTCCATAGCTAAGAAAATATAAGCCATTTGACATTGAATCTTTTGTATCATAGCCACAAATTGCTTCCAGCATTAATGCTGAATCAGAAACAGAACGAGTAATGACTCCTGCTTGATCCAGAGAACTCGTAAATGCAATAATACCAAAACGCGAGCATCTTCTTGGCTTTATTCCAACTACTCCACAATGAGCTGCTGGTTGGCGTACAGATTCACCGGTGTCGCTATCTAACGCTCCAGCGCATAAAAATCGAGCAACCGATGCTGCAGATCCACCAGATGATCCACCAGGAACAACTTTTTCCCATCACTTTTCTAGTCCACACATTTTCAACAGGGCCAAAATAGCTATTTGTGTTCGCAGAACCCATAGCAAATTCATCCGTTATTAAGCTTACCGAGCATGACTGCTCCACTTTTTAAAAGCAAGTCAGACACCATAGATTCTTAAGTCGGAACGAAATTTTCCAGCATTTGAGCATGCTGTGGTTTTTATTCCTTTTGTACAGAATAGATCTTTGATGTCAACTGGTACACCCATGAGCGGCGAGATTAAATCATCCTGTTGCCTAGAGAAATGTTCATCTGCAGCCTTAGCAGCTTTCATAGCTATCTCTGTGGTTTTTGTTATAAATGCATTTAATTTCTATTACGTCAATGATATAAACAAAAACAAATTTCTGTTGTCAGTTTTAACCATTGAGAAACAAAATTAGAGAGTTTCTTTATGATTTTGACATAAGGGATGAATAACTATAATGGGTGATGAAAAAGATTATAAATAAGGATTTTTTATTCACTGAATAAAGCCTTAATAGGTTCTTATTCACTGCATAACTATTATGCGTTTTAAGCGTGTAATAGCAAAATCTAATAAATACGGCTGTATGCGTTTTAAGCGTGTAATAGCAAAATCTAATAAATACGGCTGATAGTGTATAGGTTTGTTCATTCGAAGCTGAGGTCATGTAAGAACCTAAGAATCTTCGAGGAAGAGGTGTTTCTGATATCAAGGCGACAGGGGAACCCTTTATTGAATATATTAAGCCTGGATCTAGTTAATGCAGGGCATTCACATAAAATGTGTTCAGCTGTTTCTATGTCCTCAAGACAGAGACGACAGGTGTCATCTTGGCTGATGGCCATGTTTTTAAGATGATACTTGAGAGAGCAGTGTCCAGTGAAGAAGTCCGTAAGTAACTTTGCGTCACGTTTGCTCATGTCAAGAATTTCTTTCATATGTTTGTGGGATAAGTCTATGAATAGTTTTGACTGACGATGGCCATTTGAGTTGTTCCAGGTGCTGATCATGTTCTGTCGTTCCGAGGTAGCTAATTCGTTTTTAAGGCTACTGATTGGGAGACCACAGTAGGGTTCAGGGCCTTTGAATTGGGACTGAGAGCCAAGTCTAGCAAGTCGGTCAGCCTCTTCGTTACCCGGTACGCCTTCATGACCAGGCACCCATGAAAGAGTTATTTTATTGTGAGTAGCTAGTTGAAGTAAACATGTCAGGCAGTTCCAAACTAGTTTGGATTCGATTTTTGTCGAGGATAGAGCCTTTAGTGCTGCCTGACTGTCAGAGTAGATTAGGATGCTTGATCTTCGGAGGTTTCTTCTAATGCATTCCCTAATACAGAATTCTATAGCCATTACCTCTGCCTGAAAGATAGTAGTTGTGTTACCAAGGGATGTAGATGATTTAAATTTGGGACCGTAAATCCCTGCACCTACACCGTTGTTTGTTTTTGAACCATCAGTATACCAGATGTATTGGAAGTTATTTGTAAGAATTACAGGGTTCTTCCATGCTGAGCGGTTTGGAAAGGTTACTTTAAAGGGACGATGTAACATTATGCGTTTAGGCATAAAGTCCGAGGAGTGGGCCGCAGGCGATTTCAGTATTGGGAGCACCTGCAAAATACTCATATGTCCTTGTAAGTTTTCCTTTCTAGAGTAGTTGGTGAGATGAAGCTTTAGTCCGCTTAGTGCAGCAGTCTTCTTTACTCTTTGATGTAGCGGAGGAAAATTTAATAAACTTTCTAACGCTAAAGTTGGGCAGGTGCGCATTGCACCTGTGATACCTACACAGGTTAGTCTTTGTAACTTTTGCAAAGATTTGCGGGCATAAGCTTGTTCTGTTTTTTGCCACCAGATCAGTGAAGCATAGGTTATAATGGGTGTGATAATAGTGAGGTAAGTCCAGTAAATCATTTTTGGCCTAAGTCCCCACTTTTTACCAAAGAGTCTAGAACAGGCCCAGAAAGCATTTGTTGCTTTTGCTATGGTTTTGTTTAGATGTGGTTTCCAATTGAGTTAATTATCCAGGGTTACTCCTAGATATTTGACCTCTTTGGAAAAATTAATTGGAACACTATTTAGGGATAGTGTTTGGAGATCGATTTTACGTCTCCTGGTGAATGGAATGATGACTGTTTTGGTGGGGTTGACCTTAAGCCGTTCTTTATTGCACCAGTCATTAACTTTGTTCAGGGCACTTTGCATACGGTTTGTGACCTGTGCTTCTTGATTGCCTTGAATAGAGATGACTAGGTCATCAGCGTAGCCTTGTGTATCAAGGCCCAGCTTATTAAGGTCGTCCAAGAGCTGATCTATTACAATTGACCAGAGTAGGGGAGATAAAACACCCCCTTGGGGACAGCCTTTCACAGCATTAACTGTTATTGATGTTTGACCTAGTATGGTGGAGATGATTCTGCCACTTAGCATAGAGTCAATCCATTTAATGGTTGGTGTGTCAATTCCTTTGACAGTTGCAGCGTTTTGAATTGACAAGTACGTAGTATTGTCAAAGGCGCCAGAAATATCAAGAAAAGAGCAGAGTATGATGTCTTTCTTAGCAAAAGCATTCTCAATTTTGCTGACCAGCTGATGGAGAGCTGTAACAGTAGACTTACCAGTTTGGTAAGCGAATTGGTTAGCATTGAGAGGATTTGCTATTAAGGCCGTACTGCGAATGTGTAAATCAATCACTTTTTCCATGACCTTTAGAAAGAAGGATGTGAGACTGATTGGTCTGAAGGATTTTGGGTCTGAGTTTGATCTATTGCCAGCTTTTGGTATGAATACTACTCTCACTTTTCTCCAAGTTTGAGGGATGTAGCTTAATTCAAAACTGGATCTATAGATAAGTATAAGTGAGCAGATTATGGTATCAATTCCATACTGCAAGAGAGCAGGAAAGATACCATCTTCCCCGGGTGCCTTGAAAGGCTGTTGTGAGGATATTGCCCATTTGATGGAGTCTTCGTTAAAAAATTTTATAGCTAGACTTCTTGTTGTGCTATTAGGTGTAGTGTAACTCACATTTGTGGTTAGAGATTGATCAGTGGTATTTATACAGTCAGGAAAATGAGTGGCCAAAAGTAGGTTCAGAGTTTCACTGTAACTTTGGGTAAAACTACCATCCGATTTTTTTAAGAGACCAATACCGTTGTTATGATCTTTAGCTAAGGCTTTTTGAACTCTGATTGAAGAAGGCAAGTTATCGATACTTTCACAGAAGTTTTTCCAGGTAAGTCGTTTTTGCCTTCTTATCATCGAGTTGTAAGTCGTTAAAGTTGTTCGATATTCGCTCCACGAATTGGTTCGTTTAGCTTTATTGAACATCTTACGAAGCTTTCTTTTTAACTTCTCCAACTCACTGTTCCACCAGGGAACATCGCGATTTGAGTTGGTCTGTCTAATGTGACAGCTGGACTCGTATGCGATTGTGATTTGGGAGCTTAAGCGTGTTGCTTCCCTTTCAAGTTGATAAGGAGAGTCAATGTTTGGATAGGATGGTTCAAATTCACAACGAAGTGTCTCTGTATAGAGATTCTACCCAAGCAACACATTTGCCTCTTATCTAGTACATAAAGTATTAATTTTATAAGAGTTTTCACGCCTTAACCAATCGATAAGACGTCGTTAAGACCCAAAAGGGACCAAAGGGGAGGAGCCAACTCCATGAACTGAAGAGTTCTTAATATATTCTTTTCAAGAACAGGTAAAGAGCACTTGGTTTTCGGTGATCTTCAGAAGATGTACTTGAAAGGTTTTAAATATGTGTCTGATTGAGTGAGACAAATGAAATGAATAGAGACGAAAAGTTTCAGAACAACAGAAGAATAAGTTTCTTTCTCTTTTACACAAATACGAATTGAAAACAGTATTTATGAAATGGAATAAACATAGAATGAAAGAAGAATGTATTATTATGTGTGGATTATTTTCGTCCAAGACTAAGTAGATATTTTTCCCATAAAAGCAAAACATTAATTGCATATTTCCAGCTATTTAAACGTCGGTTTGATGTGCCAGAAAAGGTTTACTTTGAAGTCACACATTCTACCACCCTTAAAATAAACGCGCCTTCAAAAAAATAAGTTTATGTGAATAAATGTGCAAAAAAAAATCGAAATCGATTGACAATGATGCAAAAAAGTATGTCAAAGGTGTCTTAAAGTGTTGTTGAACAAATAAATGCTCAGCCTTACGTTTTAAACTACTGTTTTTTCTGAAACATTACAATTTATTGCATTTTAAGAATATATTTTCGAAATTAAGCAAAAATAAACATGGCGACTATTTTTTTTCTGGTATCTTCCCAACAATTAGTCCTACAGGGTGTATCATTTCTTTTGTTGTGCATCATAATTTTTCTTCTTTTTTTGGATGCGACTTTCTAGACAACGACTTAAGAATATAAGTATTAAACCAGTTGTGCAATTAAAAAAATGAAAGGATTCAAAAAACGAAAAAACAAGAATTACATATTTTTATAAAAATGCTTGATTTTATATTTTATTATTGTCCAATTCCTGAAACACACTCATAGACACCAAACTGTAAAATACAAAGTTGATACTTTTAATGAACATATTCAGCCTTATCATGAGTTTCACGTGAGTAGCTTTTCGCCCGGAACATTTTTGTTCGCCCGGAATTTTAAATGCTATTAGGTCTGTTCTGTGTTCTGTTGTTTTTTTTTTTTGCTTTTTAGGTCTGTAACTTCACTTCATTTACCTAAACTAATAAAATTCAGGTACTGTTCACATTTACTTTAACCAATCAGGTTTTAAAATTGTGACATTGAAATGTTTATGAATCGTTTTCGTATTTAATTACACTATTTGAAGTTACGGGGGTATTAACTATGTAGAATCGGCACTTTCTCTTGAAAATAAACTTTAACTTGTACTACTTTTTTGAATTTAAACGAGAACTAAAGGCGTTGCTTTTGCTTTGTCACCAAATAGAAAGCTATTTGGATCTTTTTCCAATATTTAAATATGGCTTTAAGATATATTTATTAAAAGTTTATGTTTTCTCCTTTCGAATAGTTCTTTTACAGATCGAACCTTAACAGCAATCATTCATTCTCTCGAAATTCTAATTTTAAAGGCACACTAAATACTCCCAGACTAAATTATAAAAACAAACATATCTACAATTGAATTTCTTTTCCAAAACTAAATTCTTTTTAAAGATACACCCTGTGTCACTAATTACCTTACAAATGCTATACCCATTCCATACACACACATCACACATTGACTTTTCGTATAGCGGGGTTCAGACTATCCAATTTGTTTGTCAAGCATCGAGTTTGTCAAACAAATTTGATAATGTGGCCGCTCATCAACAGGCTTGTCAAATTTGTTGGATGGTTTTCAAAATTTTTTGATATTTTTGCAAGTTGGACAACAAGTTGGATAAATGTGAACGCAAGTCGTCAAACTTGGAAGAAATTTCATTTCAAGTAGTGCACATCGCACGGAAAGAATTTTTCTTTGTTCGGTAGGTACATACATTGAAAGAGGGATTTTGATGGTGTCAGGTAGTGGACCTCGCAAAGCAATATTTTTTTTTCTTTGTTCATCGTACGGAAAGACTATTTTTTCTTGTATTGTTGATTATGATGTTTTCAGGTAGTTTTCTCTTTAGTTCCTACACACTGTCTTTTGTTTTTCTTGCTTTTCTAAAATTTCATCCCTAAATTGCGCTGCTACTTCTATGTCCTTCATGGTTGAAATTCAGACCAGAATGAAGTTGGACAACAAGTTTGATGAGTGTGAACGCAATGGGTTTTTTCCGTCCAACTTTCCATCCAACTAATTTGACAAACAAATTTGATAGTCTGAACCCCGCTTATGACTTTCACTGAAAATATTGTTTTCTCTTTCGCGCTACTGTATTTTCAGTTTGTATATGGAATCTATTACCTCGTTTCCACTTAGAATTGAATCACACTTCAATTCGAATTAGTGCCAGTGTATACCTACATCGAATTGAAATAGGATTACCCGATCCGACACAGCTCTTGTAGCTGGATCGATTCAAAAGAGTGTGTTTTATACCTAGATTACTCGATTCGGTGGGTAAGTAGATACCTGCATCGAAATCTGAACCATAATCCGATTCGATTACCCGATTCTAAGTGGAAACGAGGTATATAGTACCTACTATCGAAAACAAACACGATCGATCAAAGCCATCTATGTATCTGCCGGCGCTCTAAAAAAATTACGGGGGAATGTTAGTACTTCAACATCACTTTAAAACTTTTTAAGAAGAGAGAGTGACAGATTTTCAACGACCTCTGAGCAAAAGCTACTTTAGAAGGTTTTAAATAAGTTCTGCAAAGTATCCATACGAAAAACGCTTGTCAAGGAGTTATTTAAGATATCCTTAAGAATTATTGGTTACACCTAAAAGAAAAACCACCTACAAAGAGCTTATTAATAGGTATATAAGTGGAATAGTATTCTTAAGTATAGATTAAGTCCAAGTTAAGTGCTGAGTAATTTTTTGGTACAACTCTTAAAGAGTTTGTGTGTTGCTTGGGTAGTCCGTGTGTCTTGGTACCCTATTGTTTTCTATATTGTTGTGATTCGGCCTTGACAGATCAAATCTGATGTGCCGGTGGTCCGAGAATGATATCTCTTTCGAGACATGCCAATTGAGAATGTTGTTGGCTATGGCAAAACTTGCCACTGTCATATCCAACACTTCTTTCCTAGTGGAGGTGACAAAAGTAGGTTCATTTCCCTTATTTAGAATATCTAAGTTTGAATGCATAAGAAAATCTAAAAGGGACTCACCTCTTTTGTTTATGTCTTTGCTACCCCATATGGTGTGATGGGCGTTGGCATCACAACCAAGTAGTAGCTGTCTTCCCCTTGCGTTGCAGTAGCTAACGAGTTTTTTTACCTCTTCAGGTGGAGGTAGTATCTCCCAGGTAGTAGGCTGAGGCTATTACAATGTTTTGTAAGCCTCTTGCCGTGGGGATCTCAGCTAGTACCGCAACGAGATCATTTGTGATGAATTCTGGAATGGGAAGAAAGGTAGTTCTTTTATGGATAAGAAGCGCAGCTCGTGGTTGGAGTTGCGTGTTGTCGTATATTAACTTACACGATTGTGTTGGAAGGCCTTTTATTTGGCCTCTTACCACCCATGGTTCCTGGACTAGTAAGCAGTCCAGATCCTGCTTGACAAATTCCCTGCTTGCCGCAGCTGAGGCAGCTTTGGCGTGCATGAGATTTATCTGCAGGAATTTTAGGGTGGTGTAATTCATTTTGTTTTGGGTGTTGAGGTAAAGCTCGCCGGTGCTTTTAATAGCCTCTGCCGAGCTTTACCTTTGGGCCTGGGGTCCCGTTTTTGAGCCATGATTCTGGCTGTGCTGCTTTTTGCAGCTGGTGTTGCGTTCTCGCATTTTGTTGTTGTTTTGGCGATGGTTGTTGAGCAGGGAAGGGGGGAGTTGTTGTTGCATTGCCAGAAGTACCTTTTGATAAGGAAGGCCTATGTTTCGGTCATAGACATCGATGTTAACATCGATGTTTTGTAAAACGATACATCGCCGATACATCGAAGGCAAAACTGAAAACATCGGCAAAAACATCGTCATCGCACATTCATTTCCTTGAGCATTCCCTACACGTGTAAAGTGTAATTCTTAAACAAAAAAGTTTTTTGATCACTGAATTGTAACAACAATCTACCTACAAACGAAAAATAGCATAGCCTGTAGATCTTTTGTAAGATAGTAGCTATGAAAACTAATTCTAAGAAAAGGGCAACCCATTCAGTGAAAAATATTTTTGTAAGAATCGGCTCAAGGATTTATTCACACAGACATAAGACGTAACTGGTGACAATTGTAGTTTAATTATTAAATGAGCGCACTATTCCTTTTCAATTGCCGGCAGAAACAGAGAAATGCAAAGTACTTCATTCATGTTTCGTTTGAGTTGCGACTTGCGAGTTGTCAAAGTTACGTTAAGTTAAGTGTATTCAAAGAAGATCATATGAAATCTGTTTTTAAAAAGTATGCAAAAATTGTAATACTTTATCTTCCCATCCTTGCCACGTCTGTCTCAAGCGAGCGTTTGTTCTCGGGAGTTGGGGCAAGAATTACTCAGGACAGAAATAGACTTCTGGGGACAAGACAATCAAAGTTTCTTTTGATTCGATCTTAAAATTCTTGGATTTGATCAAATAATTTGAATATTTGTAATATTATTTACGTTTTAATAAATGCTTTATTGTTTTATATCGCAATTTGCAAATGAATCCTGTCGATTTGAATTTGGAACTGGTAAGACTAGTAAATTTCCATATTTAGCTACAGTGCACGTAAATAAAGCGAATTTTTTTCATTATTGACAAGATAATTAAAAAATCGGCAAAACATCGGAAAAACATCGATGTATCGTTGTTGACATCGATGTTTTTTTGACATCGATGTTTTTTTGACATCGATGTTAGTCGGAGACCATCGATGTTTTCCAACATCGATGTTTTTTACAACGATGTTGCAACCCTACATACCCTTCCACTCCATCCAACTTCTAGGTTTTCAAAAATTTTTGAAAACCATCCAACAAGTTGGACAAGCGGTCGTATGGAGGGTTTACACTATCAAGCATTGGTTTGTCAAGCCTAAGTCTGTTTAACTAATTGTACAGTGTGAACTGTACTGGGCTGTAGAGGAAAAGACAACTTTGAACGTTATAAATGAAAAGATTAGTAAAGTTTTTAACAGTTAAAACACTTATTTTATTTCCTCAGATGTACATTTCAGAAGCAATGCTTCCATCGTCAGTGAGATTTATAAAATTAAATTAAATTAAATTATTTGTCAAAAAACTAATAATAAACAAAAATGTTTCTAAACAAAAATTACAGTTGAGTTGAGTTGAATCTATTAAAAAATTTTTTGAATATTGAATCTTTGATTGGTCCATCATCACTATTCATTAGATTATTTTTGTTTTTAAATATGTAAAATGATTCAAAAGCATCTAATTCATAATTGCTATTTACATTTCTTATTAGTTTTAAATTTTGCAAACTAAAGCTATGACTATTTTCTAGCATATGTTCTGCAACACTTGACTTTTCTTTTTCATTATATTTAAGATGTGCAAAATGTTCTTTAAATCTTTTTAGAATAGGTCTTCTTGTCTGTCCTATATATTCTTTTGCACAATCATTACATCCGATAGAATAAATTCCTGACTTTTGAAGTTGTTCAATTTTATCCTTAGATCCTCCAATCAGATTTTTTATTTTTATTTCGCTGCACTCACTCATACGGATATTATATTTATTAAAGATTGGTTTTATCTTAGATGTTATTTCTGGATAGAAATAAAATTTTGAATATTTCTTTTCGTCATTTCCTTCATTCCTTATTAGATCTAAAGTTGTATAATTTCTCAATTCTTGTTTTCTTCTATGTGCAATTGTTAAATCTTCAATCAATTCTTCAGTATATCCATTAATTTTGGCTATGTCTTTAATTTTTTGGAATTCTTTTATTTTTGTTTCTATAGTCATTGGAATATTTAGTTAATAAAAGTGAACGAGAACTAGTATTCAAAGCGAAATGAAGAATTGTCAAATTTGAGATGTGAGCCCGCAAAATTGAACGTGTAATTGCGATTGTCTCACTGGATGGAAATTTAAAAGGAACGTCAAAAATGAGACAAGTCTCATGAGACATCGTGTAATTCCTGACCATGCTGCGTGTTTCGTATAATTTCCTTTGAATCCTCATCCCGTCAATCTCGCATTATTACACTCAGATGTTTTTCGGTTGCGTGTTTTTTGGCACTTCTCTTTCATTCTTTGTTCTCACCCACAAAGTCAAAGTCTGAAAATAATCAAAGAAGCTCAGCTGAATTTTTTTTTATATCAATAATAAAATAAAACTTATGTAAGGTATAAATATAATGCATGCAGACCTTTAGAATTATAAGACATAACTATTGTAACTAGACCTTAAGAATAATGGGTGATGAGCAAACGCCATCTGCCGAAGAATAAAAGTAAGAAAGAAAGAAGAGAAAGAAAGAATGAAATAAAGCAATGGACGGAGTTCACTTCCGCCCTGACAGAAATCAAGTAAAGACGTGTTTATTTTTAATCGAGTTTATATCTTTCAGGTGTGGGGTAATCCAAGGAGAAAAAAAATGCCGAAATCAAACAGAATGGAAATTGTGAACCTTCTGCAGGATAAAGGAATTGAATTTCCACAAACAGCTACTATAGCACAACTGCGTTCATTACTAAATGACGCACAAGTTAATACAGGAACAATTAATGACACTGCCGAAAAATATGCCGATTCCGCTGCCACAACTGATGCCATTGCTGTAAAAGATGCCGAACATGCTGCTCCTGCCGCCAAAGTTATTGTTCCCGCTGCCTCTACTGCCACTGCTGCTCATCCTGCTGAATGTGATGAAACGTTATCTACCGCTGCACCTGCTGCCCACATTGCTGCTTCTGCCGCCAAAGTTATTGTTCCCGCTGCCTCTGCTGCCACTGCTGCTCATCCTGCTGAATGTGATAAAACGTCATCTATCGCTGTACCTGCTGCCTACACTGCTGCTTCTGCCGCCAAAGTTATTGTTCCCGCTGCCTCTACTGCCACTGCCGCTCATCCTGCTGAATGTGATGAAACTTCATCTATCGCTGTACCTGCTGCCTACACTGCTGCTTTTATCGCCGACATTCCTACACACGAATCTGATTATGAGCTGGCTGCTCTTGAGGAGCAGTTAAATATCCTCAAAAAGAAGAAGGAACTCCTGACACTCACACGTCAATTTGAACAAATGACGTCCGAGCCTGTAAATCGTGTTCGTGTCGACGACATCGTTCGAGTTGTCCCAAAGTTCAGCGGTGACCGCATGTCAGGTTACGATGTCAAACATTTCATAAATGACCTGGAGCAAATCTGCAAAACATACCGATGTGACGAGGCGTTTATGTATATATGTCTTCGAAGTTTGTTGGCTGGTGCTGCTGCCGATTGTGCTAGCCAAAGTGAGGCGCGTGACTATAAGGGATTGAAAGCAGTTTTGACCAAGGAATTTGACCAAGTGTTCAGCTATATCGAGGTGATAAATCGACTACGCAAGCGCCAATGGAACCGCAGCTCCGAGGACATGCATCATTACATCCTCATTATGAATGGTTTGGCTAGACATAGCCAGCTAAGAGAACACGAAGTCGTTGGCATAATTGTAGATGGCATGCGTCTGCCAGCCGAAGATGCCACTTTACTATTAAGCGGAACGTCTACAATCGACCAACTAAAAGTCGCAGTTGGAATACATCGTGATCGCATATCGGATCATATCAAAGAAAATGCTGAAAGTCGTTTCCGATCCCAGTCAGGCGCTTCAAGTAACGCTCCTAAGGCTATTCAACAGAAGAAACACCAAGACGTCGAGCAGCCTCGCTGCTTTAACTGCAGCAAATTGGGACATTATCAGAGTAAATGTCCATACGAAGTACGAGCACCAGGTTCATGTTTCAAATGTTGGAAAATGTGCCACGACCATCGAAGTTGTCCTAACCCCCCGAAGAAGCTGATGTACCGCAGTCTGGTTGCTGCTGTTGACGATGGAAATTTTGCCAGAGAAGAATCTGATACAGATTTTATTGATGCTGTTAATTATGTAAGTGTTGCTTTTAATCTTAAGTCTGCCGAGCACTGCAAATTTACGAGTTTTTTCTTTTTGTTTGATACTGGTAGTCCGGTTAGCTTTGTTCGACATTCAATGCTCACAAGAAATGTTTTCAACGAGAAACATGAAACATCATTCCGTGGTTTGGGAAATAAATCCTCTCATCGTTCGGTCGTATCAGTTGCATTATAAAATTCAAGAACTTGTGCTTCCAGCACGAATTAATAGTCCTTCCAAACGAGGAAATGAATATACCACTTATTTTAGGAAGAGACTTCTTAAACAAATGTAATATTGTTTTGTGTTTAAAGAATAATAAAGATGTTTTTGAAACCGATGATACGGACGAATCCGAATTTATAAACAAAAACTCGTATTTTTGTATTGCCGGAAAAGATAGGATTTCATCAGCCATTCTCAGTTGTTTAAATAATATTATGAATATTGATGATAGCGTTGTGTCGAATGGGCAGATGAGTGGGTTATTTGATAGTGTCCAATTTTGCGATAGAAATTGTTATGACTCGATGTATAAATCGGTTTCTCCTGACGTGTGCGCAATTCAATTACGCGAACAAGATGAAATTGAGATGCATTTAGATATAAATAAGTCATTGACGGATAATAGTATTCAGATGATTAAGCACACTATTTGTGAAGAGTATTTATGCCCAGTTGATTTAGAAGTAAAACCGCATAATTCCGAAATGCATATCAGACTTACCAATAATACTCCTTTCCATACGATGCCTAGACGCCTTTCGTATTTTGAGAAAGTAGAGGTACAGAAAATATTAGACGATTTGTTGAAGCAAGGGGTCATTAGGCCGAGTCAGTCCCCATACGCGTCTGCCATTGTTCTAGTAAAGAAAAAATCAGGAGAGATTCGTTTGTGCGTTGATTTTAGAAATCTTAATAAGATCACAGCACGGGATAATTATCCACTGCCGTTAATAGAAGATTGTTTAGGTTATTTAGGAGGAAAAAAATATTTCTCCACCCTAGACCTTAAGAATGGATTTTTCCACGTAGCAATGGCACCCGATTCGATCCAATATACTTCTTTTGTCGTACCAAATGGACAGTACGAGTATACGCGTATGCCGTTTGGTTTAAAAAACGCCCCAGCTGTTTTCCAACGTTATATATGTGAGATTTTTGCTGATTTTATTTCTTCTGGACAAATTTCGGTTTATATTGACGATATTGTTTTGGCCACTATAACACTTGACGAGCATGTAGCATTATTAAAAAGGGTTTTGCGACGCATGGCTGAAAAGGGGTTGATCTTACGACTTTCTAAGTGCAGATTCGCTTATGAATGAATTGAGTATCTCGGCTATTCAGTTACCTCAGAAGGTATACGTCCAAATGATGACCATATTGAAGCCATAAAGAAGTTGCAAGTACCTCGGAATTTGAAAGAACTGCGAACTGTTTTGGGTATGTTTAGTTATTTTAGAAAATTTATTGAAGGACATAGTAAGTTGACCAAACCTTTGTCAGAATTAACCTGTCAAGGAGCAGTTTTTTCCATAACCCCTGTTCGGGAAGATGCTTTTAATGTATTGAAAAATAGGCTTATAAATAGTCCGGTTTTAGCAATATATGATCCATCAAAAGAAACGGAGTTGCATTGTGATGCCAGTTCTTTGGGTTTTGGGGCCGCTCTTATGCTGCGACAAAGTGACGGGAATTTTCACCCTGTATCATACTTTTCGAAGACGGCTACCGCCGCTGAACAACGTTATCATAGTTTTGAGCTGGAGTCATTGGCCATAGTGTATGCCCTTAGGCGCTATCGAGTTTATTTAGAAGGCATAAAGTTTAAAATTGTGACGGATTGCAATTCACTTAAGTTAACTTTAGAACGGGAACGAATGAATACTAGAATTGCAAGGTGGGCCCTTGAATTGCAGTCATATGACTACACCCTGCAACATCGCCACGGTGTTTCAATGGGGCATGTAGATGCCCTAAGTCGATTGCACTCTAAGTCGGAGGGACATTCAAATTCAATAAAAGAGCCTACCGATATAAACGGTATTGTGGCTGCTGTCGAATCCGATTGTTTTGATCCCGGAGCAATTCAGGGTATCTTATGTCGCACTATACATCTAACCGATGATAACGATGTCTGTTTCAGAATTCAACTTACACAGGGTCGAGATGAACGTATTGTCAAAATACGTGGCGAGTTAGAAGAAGGACCGGTTCCAGGTTTTGATATGAAAGATGGTCTAGTATTTAAGGTCAATGAAAAGGGTAGGAATCTGTTATACGTAGCCAGAGAAATGGAAGAAAACGTGATAGGATTGATCCATGAAAAGTTAGGTCACATGGCAGTGGACAAAACTTTGGAGGGTCTTCGAAAGCATTACTGGTTTCCTGGTATGAGGGAAAAGATCGGTAACTTTATAAGCAACTGCATTCGGTGTATCATGTATGCTGCTCCCGTTAGGGCATCCGAGAGAACGTTGTACAGTATAGTGAAGAAACCTGAACCGTTCGATACTTTGCACGTGGATCATTTTGGACCGTTGCCGTCTGTAAATTCGAAGAGAAAACATATACTGTTAGTAACTGATGCTTTCACTAAATTTAATAAGTTACACGCTGTAAATTCTACCAGTTCTAGGGAGGTTCAAGCTTGTCTTGAAAAATACTTTCAATACTATAGTCGTCCGAGACGTATCATTTCCGATCAGGGCACGTGTTTTACGAGTTTAGAATTTGCTGGTTTCCTAAAGAAACACAATATTGAGCATGTAAAAATAGCAGTAGGATCTCCACAGGCAAATGGTCAAGTAGAACGAGTAAATCGGACATTGAAATCGATGTTAGGGAAACTTTGTGAACCGATCGATCATGCTGATTGGGTTCAGGTACTTCCTGAAGTAGAATTTGGGTTGAACAATTCAAAACACAGTTCAACGAAACATTCACCAAGTGAACTGTTGTTTGGGATAGTACAGAGAGGTAAGATTATCGATGAACTCTCCGAATATTTAGACGCATGCTTCAATTTAGGAGAAGAGCGAGATTTGGTGGCCATGCGTGCCAGTGCTCATGAGGCGATTCAAAAGTCCCAAACATATAATGAAAATTATTTAGCTAAGCGGAGTTCGCCGGCAAAGGTCTATTCTGTAGGTGATTTTGTTGTAGTTCGAAATGTCGATGTCACGCCAGGAGTAAACAAGAAACTAATTCCGAAATATCGCGGTCCGTATGTAATACACAAAATATTGGGTAATGATCGGTATGTAATACGAGATGTGGATAACTGTCAAATAACGCAACGTCCGTATAATAATGTCGTCGAGGCCGCTCGCATACGGAGATGGATTGCGAAAAAGAATGATAACGTTACTGAGAATGGTTGTACGAGCGACACCATATTGATTTAGTCTAAAAAAAAAAAAAAAAAATAATAAATAGGTATATCGAGGTCGATTTGTTTTGTAGGTCGGCCGAGGTTGTAAGGTATAAATATAATGCATGCAGACCTTTAGAATTATAAGACATAACTATTGTAACTAGACCTTAAGAATAATGGGTGATGAGCTAACGCCATCTGCCGAAGAATAAAAGTAAGAAAGAAAGAAGAGAAAGAAAGAATGAAATAAAGCAATGGCCGGAGTTCACTTCCGCCCTGACAGAAATCAAGTAAAGACGTGTTTATTTTTAATCGAGTTTATACTTATTAGAAGCAAAATGTCATTTGAAGTGGTCAATAATTTTTTAGATTACACCATTCCGTTCCTGCACTATGTTTTAATGCACATGCAGAAAACCACCTCAAAGCTTGAGCTCTTACAGAACGAACTAATGAAAGAAATTCCTCTTTCACAGGCGGGCTCCTCCTGGGATGATGAACCATATCCCTCACCTATCAGTGTCTTCTCAATAGATCTTGAAAGTATACCTACTAACATACCCCCACCATTTTACCAAGTGACCCAAAATGGTCACAATCGGGGCTAAATGATAAATGTAAAAATAAAGCAAACAATGATGCAAATATTTTTGACTTGACTACACGATTCACCGATATTGTACGAAAGAAAAACCTTCTAAATAAAACAATCACTCTATCATAATCCATAATGCATAATAATGGGAGGACGGTACTCAATTCCGTTCCTGACTAAGTTATGGTACTAACAAAAATTGTAACCTAAAATAGTTTCACTAACCTATGAAAATTGCCGCAAAGATAAACACACTCGAAACAACCGAAACATAACTAAGCAAGTTGTTTTTGAAATTGAAATTGAACTACAATAAACCCAATTATAATAAACTGCTCTCTGTATAAAGAAAGAACTCTTACGTAAAGATAAAGACAACAAGCTAACTATGATTGTAAACATAAATTGTTAATTTATTTCAAATTTCAAACTTTAAATTCAAATGAACTTATCTTAAATTCAACCAAACTAATTGTACATCTACCAAATGTATATATAGAATCCTAAACCGAAAATTCCAAAACTTAAGAACCAAAATAACTGAAATATAATATAATAGGGCATTTTCGCTCTAATCTAATATAAATTCAAGAAACCCTTTTCGATTTAAATGTAATATACAGAAAGAAAATAAAAATAAAAGAAAAGAAAAACAATCACATATCAGACATATTCGTATGCTCTTGATACAACACTGTATCTAAAATCTAAATACAAACTTAAATGCCTTCAGCACTAGGGCACTCTCGCTCTAATATCAAATAAATGTTCAAAATGTGCAAAAGAATCATAAAATAAAATGACTCATGGCAATAGTGCATCTAGATAGAATTAAGTTAGGTTAAGAGAAGACATAATTGTAAATACACACAAGTGTCAAAAGAAAAAGACACACGAAATTCAAACATAGCTCCTGAGCAAGAGCAAAACAAATATAAAAGCAACTGTCAGCCAAGTGGCGAAAATATTAAAGCAAAAGTAGTGTGCAGGCAATACACAACAGCCGCGATTTTTAACTAAAACCCAGTTTATACGTAATTGTAATTGTATACCAGAAAAAGACTCAATAAAAACTAAACTAAACTAATTTTTTAGATTCTGCAGCAATGATTATTGGCATCATGGATACGGAAAATACATGAAAATACATGAAAAATGAAAGAAAATGTCCGACGACATATTACTTCTTTACTCATGAACACTAGAAATCATCATAAAGCAACGAGAAGAAGCAAAGAAGGACAAGAAAAAGAAACCTCAAAAACCATCCAAGACAATAATTGGACAATCCCCAACCCACAACTTTGCGGGTTGAGACTTTTTAATGTATTTCTGTATCACCTACTTTCCCTTTCGCACTTATTTGCGTCTTTCCAAAAACGATTTAATGTAATAACACATTAGGTGAGTGTTTTTATGCTAGTATATAGTACAGCATTCCAGTTAAAAAAAACGATCTGTCCACAGTATTTTCAGTTATATATTCAGCAACAAGATGGTGCTCAACGTCAAAGCTTGCTGTTACTTTTCAAAGCTCTCTGTGAAATTAAAGATGAAACAAAATCAAACTCATACCAGGGGCTAGATTCCGCAAGAGTGAATTTTAAATGTGTACACGAAAAATTGTGCACACACTCTAATTTGGATTCCGCAAGGCTGAAGGTGAGTTTTTTTTTGACATAAGACGTGTACACTTTCTTTCAAATTTCCTCACGGTCTTTCAGAGAGTGAGTTTTCAGAGGGCCGTGAGTGTGAGTTTTTTATACTCACTCTAGCGGAATCTAGCCCCAGTAGAACTAGTGCAAAATCCTGTGCTAAGAACACCACCAGGTGAAAAACAGGGGGAAAATTCAATATGAATATAGTTTTTATTTCTTTAATTTTTAATCGAGAGAAAAAATTTCTTTGCAAATACTACATTTTTTTGAACACGTCCTTTCGAAAAAGCTTTGATGAACTGAAATCAGTGGTGATGCCATATTATTTTCAAAGCTGGAAACTATTAATCGACAGCAATGCCATCCCTGTTTTTACTGTGGAAAATTACGACAGTAAAATGATTTGTTGTTGTTCCCCAAGGGAAATTTTTACTGTACTATCTACTAGCATAAAAAAACGCACCTATATTAAAAAAAAAATCAAAGAGTGTGTTACTACACCCATTTTGGAAAGACGCAAATAAGTGTAAGTGGGTTGAGGATTGTCCAATTGTCTTGGATGGTTTTTGAAGTTCCTTTTTCTTGACTTTCTTTGGTTCTTGTCGTTGCTTTATTATAATTTCTAGTGTTCATGAGTAAGGAAGTAGCATGTTGTCGGACAACTTCTTTTAAAAGTATTTCTGTTTCACCTATTTTCTTTTCGCAGTTATTTACGTTTTTCCAAAAATGTCTGATTGTAATAACTGTACTTTTCCATTGCGGCCGGAATTTTCTCGAAAGTGTCACTACAAAGTTAGTTTGACGTTTGAGAAACAGCTGTTAGGTAAAAACACGAAAGATTACAAAGTGCAAAAGGAAATTCTTTTGACAATTTTTATCAAATTGAAGGCAGTGATAAGATTATTTAAAAATCCCGAAACGCAATTGTTTCGTGTTTTTTGTGTGCTTATTTTGACAGTTCAGGGTTGACTGTGTTTTTAGTGCATTTTGCATTCACAAAGCTAGTCGACTTTCCATTACGTAGTGACTACAAAGCTGAACGTACAAATTTTCCATTGAAAATCGATCTAAGCCCTGCGCAAACCAGCGCGGCTAGAGTGTGCGATGCGATTTCTGTTAAAATGAAACACACGTAACCTTGCGGAATCGAAGTGTGTGTCAAATTTACCATTTTGACAGATTCAAAAAAAGATGGATTTTTTTACCAATGGAAAGTCACACAGCATACAATTTTCTATATTATGCCTGAACGCATTCACTGAGCACTAATGGAATTGTATCTCACTTCAAAACGGAAATGAGATTTGACATATGCCAAACAAATGACACTTGGCTCTTTCCTTTGAGTTAAATTACCCTTGTACGGTTGGGTTTTTTATTTACCTGAAAAAATCCGGTAAAATCTACTAATCCTTATTCAATTTTAAGAAAAGGACAAGCCCAAAAAACTTTAAAATGCCACCAAAATTCGATCCTACAGAAATCAAGCTGGGTAAGTCACGATAATTAATCAAAATATTCCTTTCAATCATAGACATACATTTCAGTTTACTTGCGTTGCGTCGGAGGTGAAGTAGGAGCTACATCATCCCTTGCACCCAAAATTGGTCCTCTTGGCTTGGTGAGTATTCCAATAACTATTAGTCTTCTGATTTTTGAACAAAGCTTAACTTATTGTTTTCTTTTAGTCCCCAAAAAAAGTTGGTGATGACATTGCCAAGGCAACCTCAGACTGGAAAGGTTTGAAAATCACAGTGTGCCTCACTATTCAAAACAGGCAAGCTGCTATTTCAGTTGTTCCCTCAGCCGCATCTCTTATTATTAAGGCTCTAAAAGAACCACCAAGGGATAGGAAGAAGCAGAAGAACAGTGAGTTTGATATGGTTTTTAAGTTTCTTGTGTACTAAAACACGTAATTTTAGTTAAACACAGTGGAAACATCAGTTTCGATGATATCTTGGCTATTGCCAACCAAATGCGTCCCCGTTCAATGGCGAGGAGTATGACAGGAGTAACCAAGGAGATCCTTGGTACCGCTCAAAGCGTTGGTTGCACAGTTGATGGAAGACCACCACATGATATCATCGACGACATCAACGCTGGAGCAATTGAAGTTCCACAAGAATAGTGTTAAAAACAACTACTTTGAATAAAAGTGTTTTTTTTTTATAGAAACGTACATAAATCGAGTCTTGCATTATGGTTTGGTAGTGGCAAAGCTGTTGTTTGTGGTTTTAAGAAATACCTTTTAATGATGCTTGATAATTCTGAACAATTATTTTTTTTAATTGTTATTTCTCCAACCAAGTTAAGTGATGCTAGTTGATTTTTTTTTTGGGAAGCAGAAGTGCATTGTTTTTAGACTACGGAATCGATGACAAGTGAAGATAAGTTATGATGCATTGTCGATCAGATGTCGGCTTCTATATTTACCCCAAAAGTTTTTTTTTGCAAAAATCATTTATTTTGTTTACATTTTTTTTGTTCATCAAAATTAAAATGGTTTAGTGAATATTTTAATCTACTTATGGGGGACGGGTCTTATGTTTCAATAGAATGAAAGTTCAAATATTTGTCTATTACGGCGGTTAAATATTTCAACAAGGATATGACATTTTGCTCAATTTTTTGAAAATCTTATGTCGCTTTCCATTGGATGAAAAGAATGGTCCATGAGCGTCCAGAAGCATTCTCAAACCGTTCCAATGGTGCAAAAAGATCGCTTTTCATGATTCTGAGGAGTGAGCCACTTCTCGATTGCACTAGCACATGTTACTCAAATGTCAAAAAGAAAATTTTCTTCAAGGAATATTTTTTAAGATCCACAAAAAGGCAATTCGTTAAACTAAAAAGAAAAAATGTTTGGTGTTCCATTGGTTTTGAAAATGAGTTCTTCCCCAAGTAAAACCAATGGAAAGCGGCATTAAATTTATGCCCTGCATTTATCAACTAATCAACTACACCTTCGCACCGTTCTATCACCCACTCCCACTTACCATTGTCTAATGGAAGGATTTGAGTTGGGTAATTTACTGGCTATGGACACAAGCGGTGTATGTTCGATCCTAAATGGTGGCTAATGGAAAGCTATACGAACTTGCATATATTAGCTGACTGTCATGGCGTTGCTCGGGCCAGAAGCAACCGCTTAGCCAAGCTAGAGTTTTTAGCTTCCCGTTCCCGTTTCGATCGATAGTTAGTTGAACTCGGAAGAATTGTATTTTTGTATAGAAATAGAATTTCAAAGTAAGCATGATAAACTGGGTTTGAAATCCGAAAACAAAGTGTTAATAATTTCAATGATTCAGTTGAATGCGTGTATCACAAATAGATTTCCTGTTAAAAAAGCAACAAATGTAAACAAATAGAAGTCGCTATGAAAGTACAATGCGTCTAAACTACATAACTGCATTTAATAATGGCTCCGTCCTCCGTGTTTTAATGCCATACACCAGATCAGCGTAGAACCCGACTACGACGGTGCCGCCCAGGTGGGCTAGACAATTATATATATTGATGGATTGATGATTAATACTTAATAAATAAGTACTACAACAATAACAATAGCTATTCGGGAATCGGGACACGTAATCTCTTCCGTGGGCAATATCCAGATATAACTCTTATTGTATTTGTATCGAATACAGCTCTTTAGGCTCGTTTGCTGTCCTTTGCTCTAAATCGGGTTTTTACTTATTGCATTGTATATATAAAGTTTATATATACGATATATACAATGATTTTGGTGCTGAACTGTTCAACTCGCCACAAGCAAAGGATTAAAGTTTTTTCGTACCTCCTTTGCAAAAGTGTAGGTATATTTCACGCTTACCTATACCTACCTATACTGTCCATCCTGCCTATTCTTTGTGCCATTCACATTCAATGCGTGCCAGCGTGCATAAGCATTAAGCAACCCCGATTCCGATGTACGCTTTCTTCTTTTGTATTGTATTGTTGGTGCCCAGAAAATTTAATATTTTCAAATTGAATTTACTCTTTCAATTTTCAAATTGCTGGCATCCACACAACTTTGCTCTCTATCAAAAAAAAATTCATATGGAACGTATAGCCATTGTATATATAAACTATAGTAGGATTGTGTAGACTTTTTGACTGGTGGCGCACCACCAGCCCTAAAAACGAACTAACAAGTTCCACATGAAATTTATTACAAAAAAAAAAGAACATTTGTGGATGCTAACGATTTTGCTCTTTGAAATTCAATTTGTAAACATTGAGTTCTCTTATTGAACTGCTGTCCAGCTGTGCGTGCACCATTCAAAGAGGAAACAGTAGATCGGGTGTATCGGTGTATGTATAATGTACGGTATTGGTAAAGTATAAAGGACGACAAAGAAGATTATACAAGACAATGCTCGTAAGGACAAAAATAATCATTTTCAAGGAAATTCATGTTTGAGACCTTTTCGCTTGTGAGTGTGAGGTAGGTCAGAAATTTTATTTGTGACAGGCACATGAAAATTAAGTTTTGGCGAAGTCATTACGTGTATTTTGTGATTTCTACATTTTCGTTGAAATCTTATTGGTACCTAGTAGATAATAAATTTTGCATGTGAAACTTTGATTGATTATTGATAGGTATATGTAAATAAATTTTCAAAGCAAAATTCTAGTTCATTTAATATTATATGTATTTTGTTGCATTTTTTTTTGGATATTCATTATAGCAGTAGTTTAAAGGGCGGATAGGGTTTATTCACTTAAAAAATTGAGCACGACTGGGTCGCACGAACTTGCGATTGCTCGTAATATATTTGGTGATACAGGGCTGCCAACTACACATTAGTTACGAAAAATTAATTAAATCACGCAAAATATTGGAAAAAATTAAATTAAATATTCTAAAAGTTTCAAGCGAAAATCTAAAAACACCATTTTTTTTGCAGTTGCTAATATGTACATATAAACGCTGAAAATTTAATCACAATTATTGGACCAGTTTTAAAAATACGTTTTTTATTTTTCACTTTTTTTAAAAACGAGGTTTTTACAAATCCAGTATGCAAAGCTTAAGATCTTATTGGAAGTTGTTTTGACAAAAATTTAAAAAAATAATCAAAAATATGGTTTCGAAATTATTTTAAAAAATTAAAATTTTTTATAAAAAATCTATAAAAATTTCAAAAGCTAAAATTTTTCAAATGTTGATATGTGATCTTTTTTAAAAAATTTAGAACTTCTAAAATACGAAATTTCGTCAACATCGTGTTTGAAAAAAACCGAATTATGGATGTACAACCTGAAGTGATGGACCGATTTTCTTAAAAATTTGCAGTTATGGTCTCTGTGGTAGTTTACAGAGAAGCTTCTGGAATTGGATTTCTAGGTCTTGAAATAACGGTACCTGCCATACAACCTATATGATAATCCTATTTTTTTGATTTTTTCGATTTTGATAAAATTTTACGTGAGTTATTATTTCTGAATAGCTATTCTTATATTATATTTTTTGTATAAAGTCTAAAAACGGTGCCCCCCATAGTACCGTTTTTTTCAAAGCCGACTTTTTAGAATAATTTTTCTTATGATGTAAAAATTTTTGTTGGAAAAAGTCTAAAAACGGTACACCCCATAGTAGGGTAAACTGGAGTACATGTGACTTTGGGGCACATTTGACTTTGCTAGTTCTGGTGTGAACGCAGCCTTAAAGAAGAAAAGTTGGGATTGTGAACGAACGGTATTTAATGGAAAGAAACGTAATAAAAAAAACGTGAGTGATAGCACTATTCAAGTATATAAATTAAGGTCAGTTTTGTGAAAGTCTAACTTTGATTCTTAAAAAAAAGATGTAAGGAGCTATTGGGGCACATTTGACTTTTGCAAATAGGGCACATTTGACTCCTGTTAGGGGTACATTTGATAAAACTTATTCTGTCAACTTTCTTCGTAAATTATCATTATCGGGTTATGTTTTTACCAAACCAACCGTTGAAGCCACTTCTTTGACTTTGAGAAATCAAATCAACTTCAAACTACCAACACTCACGAACCCAGTCTGGACTTCTCGATGTCATGTCGTCAAAAATATTTATTTATTTATTTATCAAATTATATATTTAATAATTTAGAAGTGTTCCTCTCTATTATTTTTACATCACAAGGGTGCATCTAAATGGACTGACAGTTTTTATGTTTGCGAAATAAAAATGAATTCCTAAATGTATATTTTCTTATATCTTTTAATAAACTTGCATTCAAATACCAAAAAGACAACATCCGGTGATACTTATTGGGCTTAAAATGGTGTCGAATGATCCCCTTGCAAGGTCAAAGGTTCTCCGTGTTCGTCACTTTTGACAAAATGACTTTTTTACAAAATATTTATATTTTAAAAAATTATAAAAATCTTAGAAAAGGAAAATGTGCAAGCCAGTCGTAGCCCAAATATTCAATGTATCAAACACTAAAAAATTACATAAAACCATCAAAAGTTTTCAAAAATACAGACCCTTTAAAATTGAGTTTTTAATGTGCCCCAGTTTCCCCTATTGTTTTTTTCTAAACCTACTGTCTCGCTAATTGATTACACGCTTTTGACGAAATTTAATATTTTAGAAGTCCTAGGTTGTTTTATAAAAATTGCATGTCAACATTTGAAAAATTTTGCTTTTTCGAATATCGATAATTTAAAAAAAAAATTTGTTATTTCAAATACTTTAAAAACTTTATCTTTGATTTCTTTATAATTTTTTGTCAAAACATCTTTCAGCAAGATCTTAAAACTTGTGTACTTGAATTTTTAAAACCTCATTTCTAAAAAAATTCAAGATAAAAAACCAATTTTTTAATAAACGGCTCTAACGATTTTGATTTAGGGTTTATATGTATTAGCAACTGCGAAAAATGGCGTTTTTCTTTGGAATATTTAATTTTACTTTTTCAATATTTTGCACGATTTAATTTTCATAATTAATGTGTAGCTTGGCAACCCTGTACTACCAAATTTATTGTGAAGAGCGAATACTAACATTTTACTCAGCCTTAAGATTAGAACTAACATTGTTGGCCATACAAATATTCATGGCATAGTGTAACATCACTTGCCATACATTGAGAAAATCAGTCATAGATTATATGATAGGAATGTATATGATAGTGTACTACCTTCATTAAATATATATGTTTCTATTTCTATATTAAAGCTTATCAATCTCCTTTAACGTCTAAGTCGTATTGGTAAGTGTCACTACTAGAATATTTTGTGCACCTGCATTGTATATCTAATCTAGAATTTATATACAATGGCACCTGTTATTGCATAAAATATTAATCTGTTAGAATTTGTAACAGGTTGTTGTATTTACTACATTAAAATTTTTTAATAATTCCATAAAACTGAAATACTTACATTACTGCGAAAAACTTTCTATTCTTATTTAATTTCAGTAGGTATGTATTTCAAAGCGATTGGAATAATTTCCAAAGTGAAATAATGCAACGTTGCTATTTGCTTCATTTCAATCAAAATAAAAGAAGAAAATCAAAAAACATAGGTATGACTTGGTCACACACCACACAGGGCAATTGGAATAATTTCTAAAGTGAAATAATGCAACGTTGCTATTTGCTCCTTATGCAAGTAATTTCAACCGAAAGAAATGAAGAAACGCAAAAATATACTTATATTTATGTCTCACACCACTTTCTTCAAAGCAAATGTAATTTTCCAAGGAACTTTACACATACCCACAAATGAGAACCAAAACAAAATCACAACATCACGAATCCCGCTTAAATATTTTTGCCATATGATCAGTCTCTTAAAACATTTATCTGGCTCTCTTATAAATACATTCCACAAGACTACTCGCATTTTTTTTACGTTTTTTGCCAGGCGACTGCAGCGCACGTGCCCTAAAAACAAAACATTCTTAAATCGCTAGGTGGTTCTACCATTGTATATATAATCTATAGTAGAACCATCCATTTTTTAAGTAAATGTCCAATATTCTCTTCTCAACGCCTTGCATATTTCGGAAAGAAAACCTTAACTATGCAAGAAACAATTATAACCTTGAACGAGTTCAACTGGAAAAACCTCTACAAATTTGTATATCAACTCTACAAGTATAGAACTCTACTGATAACGGAATATGATTAACTTGCAAGTTTTTTAACTACGAAAACTAAAAAAAAGCTTAATAATAACAATAAATAAAACTATATATATATATATATATATATATTTAAATGTTTATTGAATAAAATTGCTAACCGAGCTGACGGCAATGCCATAGCTTTAAGTTCATTCATTAAATTCATTCATTAACATTCATCATCATTCCAATATTTTAGGACATAATTTTTGAGATGTTTACCTATCGAAAAATTTAAAAAATATCGATTTTTTTGAAAATGAGAAACTTGTCGAGCCCCTTAAATCACGCAAATATTTAAAGAAGTGAAATTGAATATTCCAAAGACAAACGCCATTTTTTTTTGCAGTTGCTAATACATATAAACCCCGAAAATTAAAATCGTCAGAGCCGTTTTAAAAAAAAAAAAAGGTTTTTTATTTTTAGTTTTTTTAAAAAATTAGGTTTCAAAAATTCAAGTACACAATTATAAAGATCTTGCTAAAAGATAAATTGACAAAAAAAAATAAATAAATCGAACATACCGTTTTGAAAAAATTCGAAAAAACAGATTTTTTTAAAAAATATTATTGAAAATTCGAAAAAAACAAATTTTTCAAATAATGATATGCAATCTTTTTTAAACAACTTTGCACTTCTAAAATATGAAATTTCGTCAAAATCGCCTCAGCCATTAGCGAGAAAGTCGGCTTTGAAAGAACGGTACTATGGGTGGTACCGTTTTTAGACTTAATCCGAAAAAATGTTCACATCATAAGAATAGCTATTCAGAAATCAAAACTCACGTAAAATTTTATCAAAATCGTATGAGCCGTTTTCGAGAAAAATAGGTATTGTCATATAGGTTGTATGGCAGGTACCGTTATTCCAAGACCAGAAACCCAATTCCAAAAGCCTCTCTGTAAACTACCACATAAACTATAACTGCAAATTTGTAAGAAAATCGGTCCATCGCTTCAGGCTGTACAGTGTACATCCATAGTACGGCTTTTTTCAAACACGATGTTGACGAAATTTTGTATTTTAGAAGTTTTAAGTTTTTTAAAAATGATTATACATATATCAACATTTGAAAAATTCTAGCTTTTGAAATTTTTATAGATTTTTTGAAAAAATTTGGATTTCTTAAAATGATTTCAAAACAATATTTTTGATTTTTTTTAAATTTTTTGTCAAAACAACTTCTACTAAGATCTTAAACTTTGCATACTGGATTTCTAAAAACCTCGCCTTTAAAAAAAGTGAAAAACAAAAATCGACTATTCGTTGATTGGTCCAATAGTTTTGATTAAACTTTCAGCGTTTATATGCATAAGCAACTGTAAAAAAAGGGGTTATTAGATTTTCGCCTGAAACCTTTGGAATATTTAATCATATTTTTTCAATGTTTTGCGTCATTTAACTCAATTTTGATGTGTACTTGGCAATCCTGTACCACCAAATATATTACGAGCAATCACAAGTTCGAGCGATCCAGTCATGCTCATTTTTTTAATTTAATTGGCCCTATCCGCCCTTTAAACAGCTATAATGAATATCCGAAATAGATAAAACGAAATAATATTAGATGAACTAGAATTTTACTTTGAAAATTAATTAGTATCAATAAATCAATCAAAGTTTCACATGCATAATTTTTTACTAGGTAGATTTCAACGAAAATGTAAAAATCACAAAATACACGCAATGACTTCGCCAAAACTTAATTTTCATTTGCCTGCCTCCAATAAAATTTCTGACCTACCTCACCAACTCACAAACGAAAAGGTCTCAAACATGAATTTCCTTGAAAATGATTATTTTTGTCCTTACGAGCATTGTCTTGCATAATCTTCCTTGTCGTCCTTTACACTTTACCAATACCATATTATACATACACCCGATCTACGGTTTCCTCTTTGAATGGTGCACAGCTGGACACTGGACAGCAGTTTAAAAAGAGAACTCAATGTTTACAAATTGAATTTCAAAGAGCAAAATCGTTAGCATCCACAAATGTTCTTTTTTTTTGTAATAAATTTCATGTGGAACTTGTTAGTTCGTTTTTAGGGCTGGTGGTGCGCCACCAGTCAAAAAGTCTACACAATTCTACTATAGAATATATATACAATGATTCTACTATACATTAACCAATATTTATTGTTGCTGTTGTTATTGTTGTTGTAAGGAAAATAAACAAGATGAAAACGGATAAAAAGCTTTAAGGCACGATATATAGGTGCCGCTAATTGATAAAACAAAAATTATATTTGTTTTAGGACAACATGGGACACCATCCAAGCAAATGCAGCAGCACACTTCAACAACTATAAGCAAATATCAAAACCGTTATGAAAATAGCTCAGTCCTTTTTTCACCTCTTAGGACGTGTGTGAATTGCGTTATGTTGATTTTATTTCAACAATGATTAAAATTCGACGTTAAGGACTATTCACATGAGCACGACCAACGAACGACGAATAAATCAAGAAATGAGATTTTAAGTACCTTACTAGCATAAATTCCTCACGAATTTTTTTGGAAACGATGGAAACATAGTTCATACTTATTTTTAGGTGGATAAACTTTTATTTTTTTGCCTAAAATTAAAAAAATTGAGAAAAAAAGTTTATTCGTTACGAATAAACATCTAGTAGGTACGAACTGTCAGACTTTATTCTCGTTCCACATACAATACACACTCCAACGAATAAATTTTTCGCGCGTGCTTAACCTCATAATCGTTCCCCATTTTTGATTTGCATGTAAATTGTGTTCGTTATTCGTGACGAATGTAAAACACTCATGTGAATGAAATGTCAAAATTAACGAATTTTCGTTCATTCGTCGTTCGTTGGTCGTTCTCATGTGAATAATACTTTAAAGTAGTATTCACATGAGAACGACCAACGAACGACGAATGAACGAAAATTCGTTAATTTTGACATTTCATTCACATGAGTGTTTTACATTCGTCACGAATAACGAACAAAATTTACATGCAAAACAAAAATGGGGAATGATTTTGAGGTTAAGCACGGGCGAAAAATTTATTCGTTGGAGTGTGGATTGTATGTGGAACGAGAATAAAGTCTGACAGTTCGTACCACTAGATGTTTATTCGGAACGAATAAACTTTTTTTCTCAATTTTTTTAATTTTAGGCACAAACATAAAAGTTTATCCACCTAAAAATAAATATGAACTATGTTTCCATCGTTTCCAAACAAATTCGTGAGGAATTTATGCTAATAAGGTACTTAAAATCTAATTTCTTGATTTATTCGTCGTTCGTTGGTCGTGCTCATGTGAATAGTCCTTAAGAACTATTCACATGAGCGCGACCAACGAACGACGAATAAATCAAGAAATGAGATTTTAAGTACCTTACTAGCATAAATTCCTAAGGATTTTTTTTTGGAAACGATGGAAACATAGTTCAAACTTATTTTTAGGTGGATAAACTTTTTTTTTCGTACCTAAAATTAAAAAAATTGAGAAAAAAAATGTATTCGTTACGAATAAATATCTAGTAGGTACGAACTGTCAGATTTTATTCTCGTTCCACATGCAATCCACACTACATGGAATAAGTTTTTCGCACGTGTTTAACCTCAAAATCATTCTCCATTTTTGTTTTGGATGTAAATTGTGTTTGTTATTCGTGACGAATGTAAAACACAAATGTGAATGGGGGCATTCAGAATTCTAGTCACTACGTTGTGGAAAGTCAACTAGCTTTGTGAATGCAAAATGCACTAAAAACGTAGTCAACCCTGAACTGTCAAAATAAGCACACAAAAACACGAAACAATTGCGTTTTGGAAACTTTAAAAAATTTCATTTTGCACTTTGTAATCTTTCGTGTGTTTACCCAACAGCTGATTCTCAAACGCCAAACTAACTTTTCAGCTGAAAAATTTCAACTACGTTTAAGGGGTAATTTCAACTCATTTCGTAGTCGATTCTAACCAATCAGAAGAATTCACTACGTAATGACTAGAATTCTGAATGCCCCCAATGAAATGTTAAAATTAACGAATATTCGTTCATTCGTCGTTCGTTGGTCGTTCTAATATGAATAACACTTAAATGTGCATTAAAAACAGTCGCCGTATAATAGCCGACAAACTGACAGTATTTTTCGAACTCCCGGTGCGCTGAATGCGAGCATTTCCCAGAATCACGAGAAGTGATCTTTTCGCACTAATGGAACGGTTTTAAAATGCTCCTGGACCGTTCTTTTCGTCTAGGAAGGCGACATAGCATGACATGACCTATTCTGGCCTGAGACCTGTCAATGTGTCGTATTACATTCAGACTGTTTGCCTGCTGCGTGTTTCGTATATTTTCTTTTGAACCCTCATTCCAACAGTCTCTCATTATTACACTCAGACGTTTTGCGGCTGCGGGTTTTTTGGCACTTCTCTTTCATTTTTTGTTCTCACCCACAGAGTTAAAGTGTGAAAATAATCAAAGAAGCTCAGCTGCATTATTTATAAATCCACAAAATAAAATCTCATAAAGAGCAAAATATAATTTGAAGTGGTAAATAATTTAATTAGATTTTGCAGCAATGATTATTGACATCATGGATATGGAAAATACATAAAAATATATGAAAAATTAAAGAAATTGTCCGAAGACATACTACTTCTTTACTCATGAACATTAGAAGATACAATAAAGCAACGACAACAAACAAAGAAAGACAAGAAAAAGAAACGTCAAAAACCATCCAAGACAACTGGACAATCCTCAACCCAAAACTTTGCGGGTTGAGATTTTTTAAAGTATTTCTATTTCATCTGCTTTCTCTTTCGCACTCATTTCCGTCTTGGCAAAACAGTGAATGTAATACGACACAATGCTAATGCTATGTCCGCACCTGAAGTTAACCTGGGTTTCGTTCCAGGATGGTTTGAGCTAATCAAATAGTGTCCGCATATGCAAAAAAGTTTTCAGTTTGTCTTTTTGTCTTAAGTTAAAAAGAGACAGACATAAAGTGTGAGCAGAACGTCAACGACGTATGAGAGAATTCATTCTCTCTCCACTCACATCCATTCTCTTAAATGTCAAATTTAATGGAATATTGGAAATAGTGCATTCAGCGCACTTGGTTTCGAGTAGGTTATCTCGAAACCCAGTGATTAAAAAGTTTTCATTTTGTATGGCAAACCACTTGGTTATCATATTGGTTTGGGATTGTTTTGAGTTAAACAAGTTTAACTCTCAGGTGCGGACATAGCATAAAAGAATTCCACTAACTGGAATGTGAGCTCCAATGAGATTCGTAGTTTTTTTTCTAAACTGGAACTCCAGCCCTGTCCTCCTATGTTTTTTTTTATAGTATAAATTCTATAATCAATTTACAGAAACAGATTCGGTTTGACATTTCTGCACAAGTGCACAATTATAATCTGTAGAATTATTTATCTTTTATCTCAAGTGTATATTTTGCATGGTGCGGCCCTTATTGTTGCTGTTTTTCGGTAACTTTTCCGAGTTAATCGGAGAAAAGTGGTTTGAAAACTAATATTTATTAAAGTTTACACCATGTCTAATGCAAAAAGCCGAAAAAACAATTTGCAAGGATGGGAGGAGGCTGGCGGAGAATTCTACCAAGAAAGTTATCCAGCTGAATGGGAAGGTTTTCAAAAGGATCCTGCAGCTATTGCCACACTTTTGCCCTCAAAACAAAATCGCGTCGGTAAGTTTATTTGCCAATTGATTTTTTTTTTGGCACACAAATAATTTGACAAAGTTTTTAAGTGAAATCGCAAACTCACATACATACATTATGTACACATTGCATTATGTACATAAATGTACATATATATGTACATATCTCAATAAAACAAAAATTTTGGGGTTCGAACAATATTTTTTGGAATGGCATGTAATGGAGGAGTTATGTATTTATTTCAAAAACAACTACATATCTCTGTTTTCATAGATTTTATGATAAGTTTGTCAAAGTCCTTTGATTTTCTAAGATCTCAGCGTTGTTTGTGAATGTTATTTTTCTTCTCTGCACAAACTACTCCCATAATATTGTTTTTGTTTTGAAAAAAGAAAATGAAAAAAAAAATACGTACCTAGCCTAGTAACTAATTTTATTTGTATTTCACAGTGACATCACTGAATGAAAAACTTTTGACTTTGTGACTGCACAAATTTTTATTACTTGCCTTGTTGAGTTGTTTAAATGATGTGGATGAACTTGAGTAGCTTCTATTGAGCCCCCTCCTTTTGAAAAATAAATTTTGGTCACCAAAATTCTGTCACAAGGTAAAAGAACGATATCCCTTAAAAAAAATATAAAGGTCTTTGTTATGAACATCAATTAACATTTTAGTTAATAAAGTAAATAAACACTGTTTGGATACGTATATATGTACATAAATTAACCCATCCACACAAAAACCATTAACACGAGTAACAAACAATAATAAACAAGTAAAACAAACGAGGGCATTGAATAAATGAAGGAATAGTTTGGGGTTTTGCATTGCACTTATACCTTGTAGATCTGTGTGCCCCCTGCTTAATAAAATAGGATATCCTTAAACTAATTAAAGTGATTCCCGTGTGGTAGAGTTCACAGGTCCAACATGCATATATAAAGAGCAAATCAGTTGACACTGTACTTCATTGAACAGTCAATCGAGTACAAAGAAGAATAAAATTCACAAAGGCTGCATTCGTCGATGAAGAGGGGTTTCAAGTTTCAACAATGTTGAATACAGTGTCATTCGCCGGGCACTCAGCTCTATAAATATCGAGCCAATGTTGTCAAATGGGATCAACTCTACGCTCCAAACAAAAATTGTAAAAGGTGAACTGGGTGAAAACACCCTAACTGTCAAATAAATCAAACAGACTATACCCCCCGCATTACTAATTTTAATTTTAATCCAGTGTCCCTAGCAGTCTTTCCGACAAAAGAATGCTGGCAGACGTGAAGTCGCAAAACATCTGTCTGCGTAAAAAATTATCATCCATTGTTAAAAAATCCAAATAAGTAGAAAGCGAATGTTGAATATAAGGCTCCTCAAGCGCAACAAATACCCCATAACAAGAAAAAAAAAAACAGAATCCAACGAAACTGTATAAAAAATCGACAATGACAAGTGGCCATCTTTAGAAATATGCCTGGTTTCCAGAAACCTATGACCAGATATTGCAAAGAAAAAAAAAACCGAAATTCTTCTCCAGTTGAGCAGGCCTCGACATTCTCTGTTGATCGGCATTCTCACGAATCATAACTCATTGAATTTGAATTTGAATTTATTTCATCAATCAGAGATCATGAACTCTTACAGACTAATCATTGGGTTGACACATGATGAGAATGGTCATCAGGATATCCGACTTATGTAGAGGATGCCAAGATGAAGAGGCAAAGGAAGGATCATTCCACTTCCTCTGTAAAAGCCCACACTAGGAAATAGCACTCAGAGAATACTTCTTCAACTAACTGGGCGACATCTCTAACCTCCTGAATAGCGTCCTAAAATTCATTCAGGACTGAAAATGGTTCAGTAGGGATTCCCAACCTCAATAACCCAGTCAACGACCCAATCCTCTGCTTGAACAACCCTGGGAAATATTACGACATTACTTTGAAAAGCCGATGGCGATTTTGCCAAAAAAAAAAAAAATCATCTTTTCAGATGAAACAAGCAAATTAAACAAGCAAAATTGTCGCATTTGGGGCACAGAAAACCCGCACGCATACATTGAAAAGCCGATACACCCAAAACGAGTCACTGTTTTGGTTTAGAGGCATTCTTCGAAAATGAGCAAGGAGTGGCCGTTACAGTCAATGGCGATCGTTATCGGGCCATGTTGAACAAATTTTTGTTCACAAAAATTGAAGAGGAGGATATTGGCAACATTTGGTTTCAACAGGACGGCGCTACGTGCCACACATCCGAAGCTACACTCGATGATTTGCGCCCTGTTTTTGAAAAAAAAGTTATTTGGCGGACCCTTTAGTATGATCTTAGGCACTTATGTCTTTGGTGTATGAGAGCATCGCAGTATCCCAGGAGATGGTCTAGCGATTCTTTCTGTTTGTTACAATATCTGCATCGATCGTCGCTCTCTACGCCTAGTACTTTGAGGTGTTTTCTAAGCCCAGAATTACTAGTTAGAAAACCAGGCCTCATGCAGGTTATCTGCTAGATTTTTTTTAGCTCTGAACAATGTCTGTCTGCTACTGGAGTTAAAGTTATGTTTTAATAAAAGACTTCAAAGTTTCTCCTTTTTGCTTTCCTTAGCTCTTTGGTATAGCTCGTGGATTGCTTACCAGTTAACATTCCTTTTTCAATAGTTTTCTAACTCTTTTTGTCTACGTTTCTAGGTTTTTCAAGAACCTTTTTGTATAGCTAGATGGGACAGCTTAATTTGTAGCTGTGTTGAGCTCGCCCATAGCGCTTTCAAGTTCATGATGATTTTTTGGTGCTCTGGTTCTCTGCTATATTTATTATGTTATTTATGAGATTATGTCTACACAGTTTCCATTTGGTAAATTTTGGGTTTCTTCTTTGAAGATTTTCACAAAGAATTGCGTCTTGAAGAAAGTCATGAGCTCATTTAAAACCTTCGAGTTTTTGATTAAATCGTTTGAGCGAATGTCAGAACTCCTTTCCTATTTCTAGTTATTAAAGCAGGAGTATTTCCGGTATTATAATTGTCTATATCTATACATTTTTAAATAATGGATTCGCTTTGGTAAGTATTTTTAATTTGTGCCCGAATGGTTAGGTTCTTGGATCAACGCTAGTCCAATGCCTTCTTTTGATATTTTCCTTGGGATGACTGTAGAGGAGGCTTTGGCAGAATTGTTTTTGTTTGTTGGGAATTAGGGGCTATGGTTTTGTAGTGGATAGAAGAGGTTCATGGAGACTTGGTGTAGAAGCAGTAGGTGGTTGATTTCCATTTCCCTCTTATGTGTTGTTTCTGTTTTTTGGGCCTTTCTAAACCATTAGAGGATCCTATGATTGCTGCTTACAATCACTTAAACAGACTTCTCGTCAGCTCGTATATTGATAAGTTGTCCGTTATCCTCCTTCTTACAGAAAATAACCTTTCACTTTTGGGTATTCGTTTCTGCGTTCTGTTGGTTTATGAACGTTAGAATTAGAGCGTCTTCTATCATGTGTGGTTTTGGCAGCAATCGCTACGACACTGCTCTAGCCTTCACTACTGAGGCCTGGCTGACGGTTACTGAATTTTTTTTCTAGGCTGCTTTTTCTAGTTAGGGGGTGCGATGGGAGAGGGAGATATGTGTTTAATATGTCTCTCCCCCGCTAGTTTCGACTAACCTGCCTTCTTCGTTTCTTTGACCTTCTTCCTGAATTTGATAGGTGAGAGTTCCTGAACAATGAATCTCAGCTTCGTATTATTTTATTCCTGCCTTCACCCAACGCTGGGCGAGGGATTGATTTTCTTCCTTCCCCAGAAATGTGGACTTATGGGTTTTCCAATGTGTTGTCCCTGTTGTCACCCTTCCGTTGCTCTTGTTTTTGGAGATGTTTGTGGTGACGCCCACCGACTTCATTCTTTCATTGGCGATTACCCTTCGCAATTGGTCGGAAAGCTCGGAAGTTCGTACGACGGGTATGTCATCCCTGAGGGTATTCTACCCATGATCGGCCATTTTAAAGTTTTCGTTGTTTTAAACTTTCTTGCTTTGTTCGTACGATAAGCTAAAGAATAGATGTCATGTGTGTCAGAGCTCCGCTTAACACAGTAAGGTTTAATCACGTTTTGTTGTTACAGCAACATCAAGGCGCATACGAAACAATCAACATGATACACAAGTCAAAAGACGTCAAACACAATTCAACACAAGGTCTAATTCGATTGCAACGCGAGAAATTCAATATCAAGACATTCAAGGTGCCACGTTGCCCGACTTATCACAAGATTTAACTGACGAAGAACGAATATGGGAAGAGATTCAAGAAATAAAATCTATGCCAGTATCGATGACACAAAAAAAGGATTTAAAGGCTAAGCTTCAGGTATAATAACAAATTCACCATTCGATATATGCAAAATTTTTTTTTTTTTTTAGAATGCTACCAAATTACGTCTTCAAGGATTCGATCAGTTTAAGTGGCAACGGCGCAAAGCTTGGCAACAACTTCAATCAAAATGGACAGAAGTTATAACTAAAATGGAATTATGGAGTAGTTCGCTTAAGAAAATCGAAGGCAGCTTTGGAACGGGCGTTGTGGCATACTTTCTGCTTCTCAGATGGCTCATGTTTCTAAATCTATCTATTTTCCTTTTAATATTACTTTTTATCATCATACCACATGCATTTCTAGTTCATCCAACAGAAGAATCTTGTGATCTGGTCGCCACAAACGACCCAAATTCAACTCAATGCTGTAGAGAGTTTTACTTAAACAATACATCGAGTGAGTTTTATATCTTGGATATAATCCAAGGCACTGGTTTCATGGAGAATACTTTATTATTCTATGGAGTCTATACAAATAAAATATTTGGCCTAACGCACAACCCAAATTCAAATTCAGACATGCTGGACGAAATAAGTAATAAGTCTATTTTTAATAATAATAATAACAATTACGATCATAGCGAAGGTGGATTAGAAGTAGAAGTAGGAGCAGGAGTAGAATTAGAAGAAGCTGATCAGTATAACTACGACTTACCTTTGGCTTACATAAGCATTACAGCACTATATTTTCTTATTTCACTCGCAGCGATTGTAAAAGGTGCCTCGCGTGAATTCAAGGACAGGTTGGTCGATGGTGAGGGTCAATTTTATCAGTATTGTAATTTAGTATTCGGCGGGTGGGATTTTTGCATACATAATGGCAAATCAGCTGACATAAAGCACAAGGCTCTCTATAATGAAATAAAGGGTCTCCTTTTTACAAAGCGTATCGATTATGAACGCAGTAATCGGTCTAGAGATCACATGTACAAATTAGTTCTAGTAAGATTTCTAGTTAACTGTGCAGTTGCTATTATTCTGCTAGTTTCGGCATTGTTTATATATTTTCTATTTAATGTTAGCCTTGATTATCTTGAACCAAATTTCAAAACAAGTCATCCTATAGCTTTGCTCGGCCGGACAACTTATACTTTTTCAACCGAGGAAACACTAAGGAATCCCAACAATCCCAAAGATCAATTTACTATTTTGTTTTTTGAATTTTTACCATACATCGCGATAGTGTGTTTGAATTTGTTGGTGCCAGTTTTGTTTAACTACCTCTGCGAATTTGAACAATACTCGCCAATGTTTGTGGTGAAAATCAATCTGTTTCGAACTGTTTTCTTGCGTTTGGCATCATTGGCTGTACTTTTGAGTCGTTTCTACTTTTTGATAATTCCGAAAACTGGCCAGCAATGTTTTGATGAAAAATTCAATACCCCACCCTGTTGGGAGACATACATAGGACAACAGTTTTACAAGCTCCTGATAACAGACTTTGTCACTCATATTGGTGTAACGTTTTTCGTAAATTTTCCTCGTGGTATTATGGCCCGTCATGTTAAAACAAGATTTGTTCGCCTAATTGGTGAGCAGGAATTCGAGCTACCCAAGCATGTTTTGGATATTGTCTATTCGCAAACTATTTGTTGGCTAGGTAGTTTTTATTCTCCTTTCCTTCCGGCAATTGCAACAATTTTGACATTTTTTATGTTTTACATCAAAAAATTTCAGTGCTTAGTCAATTCAAAACCTTCTGCAATATTGTATCGAGCCTCAGGATCGAATTCACTGTTCATGCTTATTTTGCTTGTGTCCTATGCGGTAGCATTGATACCAGTGGTCTATGCAATTGCCGAAATTATCCCTTCAAGATCTTGTGGACCTTTTAGAGGCTTAGAATCGGTGTGGGATGCGGCAACTACAACATTTAGTCAAATGCCGCTGGTTGTAAAAAACAGCATTTTCTTTTTGGGCACAGCTGGTTTTGCGATTCCATGTTTCATTGTGTTGGTGTTGTTTCTATATTATTACCATGCTGTGTCCAATGCTAACAAGCATATGGTAGAAGTTTTAAGAAACCAACTTGTTCTAGAGGGGCATGACAAACAGTTTCTTTTGAATCGCTTAAGTTCATTTGTTAAACTTCAACAAGACTACCAGAAAAAAATGCGACAGTTCGTCGAACGAGATCGACGACAACATCAGCCACATCATCATATCCTTCAATGTGAACATGGAAATTATGAAGAATGTAATTCAATTGAAAGTGAAAATTAATTTAATAAATAGATTTTGTAATGTAAGATATAATTGTTCTTTTATTGCATGTCACACATGATGGGTTAATCTTTTTTTTACAAGTTTAAGATTTTCCAAGAAAAATTTTTGAACAAAATAACCATGTAGAATGTTTGTGGAAATAGATTTAGTAAATCAGTAAATCATCATTGGAGATGAAGACGATAACTACAAATACTGCTTTTCAGTAGTTGCTGGAGAGACTATAGCTGTCAACATATTTTTACAGCTTTTTGTGCTGATTACTAAGATTCTCTCCAGCGTCAATACGAAACAACTTCTAGAATTGCTACCTTATGCTTTATTTTGCCTGCAATAAATTGGAAGATGAAATTGAGATTAATTATTGGACTGCCGGAAGAGTATCTACGACAACAAAGGAAATGCGAAGAAAAGATGTTAAGGCTGGGTGTCCCGCGAAAAAACAGTTGGACCATTACAAATATGTGGATAACTTTTACATTTCAAATGATAATTGATTGAAACAACAGCTATTATTAAGTAAATATCCCAAGCTAAAAATCTTCTTCATTATAATTATTCAATTTAAATTATAGCGGCTCTGAGAGTGTAGGAAACTTAAATTTTGTCATCATTTTACAACGTTGTTTAAATATCCCCATTTTTTTAAAGTAAGATTAAAATTTTTTTTTTTTTTGAAAAGTGGGTAATTGAGTTAACTCCGGGAGTGAATGGAATGTTTTTATGCATGGAAAATTTAGTTGAATTTGATGCTATTTTCATTGGTTTAGTTGTGTTTGAACAGCTATAACTTCGTCAATTTTCAATATAACTGATCAAAACGAAAAGTAATATAAGGCCAGGTTCAACTATTTATTGTTGTGTTTTTTACTGTGAAGCTTAGTTTATAAGCTCGGGAGTAAATGGAAGGTTTTTCGAAAAAGCTTTTGTTTAACACTGAAAATGTTCATTGAAAAAGCCCAAATAACAATTTGTTTTTTATCTTATCATAATTTTTGAATTTTTTTTAGTATTTTTTCTATTGATTTGTAATTTGAAAATTTAAATAGCGATCATAGTTTTTTTTTACAATAATTTTTTTTTAAAAGGGTCGATTTTACGTTCTTTCCTATGAAGGTTCCATCATACACTACTACATAGATATCAAATTTTGGTCTATGACCACTGGATGGTGCTTATCTTTCTCTCTATCTTTTTTTACTTACCGCCTATTGGCTATTGTAGGTATAGTTGAAAAACTGGCCTTCGTTGCTTTCCTTGTGGTCGCGGTCATTGACGGGAGCAATATAGATGGAAACATCTCTGCCGACAGGTGGGCGGACTTCAAGGCTATACAGGGTGTCCCGTAATTCGTTTTACATACTTTGGGATATGATTCTTGGTCATATTCTAAGAAAAAAATTGTTCTACAGTAAAGTCTTTCTCAAGTTTGACATCACTTTTTGACAATTTAAAAAAAGGCTAACTTTGGTGTACCCTGACCTGTGTTAAATTCGATATCTCTGTCAATACTGATGATAGAGACCTAATCTTAGACTAAAATTTTTGAAGAAATAACAACCTTTAAGACTGTATTTAAATTAGGCTTCCATAGGTTTAGGGTTGCCAGATTTTCAATTTTAAGTGGTGTTCAAATTTTCTTCCCAAAACAAAGTTTTGACTTTGAGGTCATTTTTTTGGAGAAAAGGCCTGATAAACATAGAGTTTCTTTATTTTTTACAGATGAACAAAACAATAATAAAGAAAAAACTCAGCATTAAGTTAACTCAAAAACCCATACATTTTATGATACTTGGAAAAATACAAAATGGGAAAAATTTAAAAAAAAATAAAAAAAAGTTTTTGCTTTGAGGTTTGTTTGAATAAAACAATAATATGATCACTTTTAGTAGTTTTTTTATGTATTTAATACAAATACAATTATAACAAGTGCTCAAAGCGCCCTCCTTCGTTTTGAATCCATGCCAGAGCCCGTTTTTGGATTTCATTGTGGATGTTTGCTTTAAATTTTGGGTATGAATGTTCAATAGGTAAATAAGTCGTATAAAAGAATAAGAAAACAAATTTGTTCATTAGTTTGTCAAATTAAGTCACGATTGCAGTTTGATCAGAGAGTTTTTTGAAATGCTTTCATTTACGAGAGAAGAATACGCAGACATTTTTTTTCTTATATGAGTTCTTAAATGGAAATTGAAGAAAAGCACAACAAACGATACCAGGAACTTTATACTAACTGAAAATCTGGCAACCTTTAGCCTATAGGAGTCAAATTTAAACACAGTTTTAAAGATTACAAGACTACAAGTAAGACAAGAGTTATCGACAGCAAACACCCACAATGAAATCCAAAAACGAGCTCTGGCATGGATTCAAAACGAAGGAGGGCGCTTTGAGCACTTGTTATAATTGTATTTGTATTAAATACATAAAAAAACTACTAAAAGTGATCATATTATTGTTTTATTCAAACAAACCTCAAAGCAAAAACTTTTTTTTATTTTTTTTAAAATTTTTCCCATTTTGTATTTTTCCAAGTATCATAAAATGTATGGGTTTTTGAGTTATTTTAATGCTGAGTTTTTTCTTTATTATTGTTTTGTTCATCTGTAAAAAATAAAGAAACTCTATGTTTATCAGGCCTTTTCTCCAAAAAAATGACCTCAAAGTCAAAACTTTGTTTTGGGAAGAAAATTTGAACACCACTTAAAATTGAAAATCTGGCAACCCTAAACCTATGGAAGCCTAATTTAAATACAGTCTTAAAGGTTGTTATTTCTTCAAAAATTTGAGTCTAAGATTAGGTCTCTATCATCAGTATTGACAGAGATATCGAATTTAACACAGGTCAGGGTACACCAAAGTTAGCCTTTTTTTAAATTGTCAAAAAGTGATGTCAAACTTGAGAAACGGACTTTACTGTAGAACAATTTTTTTCTTAGAATATGACCATGAATCATATCCCAAAGTATGTAAAACGAATTACGGGACACCCTGTATATACCTGTTATCGAGGCGAATCCGGGACCCCTCCCAAGAATCAGCGACGCTGGCTGGTATCAAAACCGCGTCAAGCTGATCGCCTGCCAAGACCAGAGCTCGCTCCATCTATATAATCTTGCTGGCAGCGGTTTAGGTGAGTTCTGGCCAGGCGCTAAGCTAGAGGTTGTTGCAAGGGAGGATATCCCAAGCAGACCGAGAGCTCGTTCCTTGGTACCGGCCTTGCATGAATCGAGGGAGATGGTTCTCTGGTTGATTCAATTCAGCAACCCGGACCTGCCCACTCACGATTGGACGGTTCCGGCGATTGAAAAAGAGGTGGTGGGTCGTTATCGGTCGGCTCTTATTATTCCGAATAAGGAGTCGTTAGAACCCCTGGCGGCACGCGGGGGCTTTATTCAATATGGATTTGACAGCCTAGTGCTGAAAATCTACAAAAAAAGATGAGGAGACTGCAAAGCTTCCAAAGCAAGCGGCGGAATCCGAAGCCAAGGAGTCCAATGCGGGCGTCGAATCTTCCATCATGGAAACCGACGCGGCAAGTTGCTCCCATTCTTTGGAACAGCCGTCTTGCTCGAAACTGGGTGAAAAGACTACAAACATAGCGTCTGATCAAGACGCAATTAAAAACGAATTGTCCGATGAGGACGAAAATAACAAAGGTGGAGCCCTAGATTCCGACGTTGAGATGCTTGGGGTACTCCTTTTTTGAGGATGAGTTGCTAGACTCCGCCTCAGATATGGAGGACCTTAATGCTACAGTGTTGGAGATTAAGCTGGATGATTGTAGCAATGCTGCAGATACTCCAAATTAATCTCCAACACTCCATCAAAGCCTCGACCAGAATCCTTCTGCGACTAAGCAAGTCCGACGTGGATATAGTTCTGATCCAGGAACCATGGATTAATAAATCCCTGGTGATAGGACTCAGGACGAAAGATTATTCTCTGCTGTATGTGACGGACAAAGGTGAACCAAGATCCTGCATACTGGCAAAGAAAAAACTTAACGTATTTTTAATATCTAATTACAGCAGTTGCGACACCACAACAGTAAAACTGCAGACCACCAGTGGGACCTACTGGTTCACGTCCGCCTATCTGGGCCATGACCAACCGGGGCCGGGGCCACTACCAGTAGAGACGGTAGAGCGCGTGATCAAAAGCGCAACAAAACATAAAGCGGATCTCGTAATAGGAAGTGATGTCAACGCACATCACGCAGTTTGGGGAAGTACGGACGTAAATGAAAGGGGTGAGTCGCTTTTTAATTTTATACTAAGTACTAACCTTCTTATTTGCAATATCGGTAACGAACCACCTTCGTCACAAAAAATATACAAGAGGTTTTGGGTGTTACCTTTGTATCTCAACCAATCTATAACAAGATTAAAAATTGGGTCGTATCTAAGGATCACTCCTTCTCTGATCGCAGATACATCCAATTTAGTCTAACAGATGACACACCAAAACCCATAGACTTCCGTAATTATAGGAAAACTGACTGGGTAAATTCAGGGAAATCTTCAAATATTGTTACAACTACAATGACAATAGCTTCCTTTCAAACCCCAAAGATCTTGACAGCAAAGTCAACGATCTAACTAGTGCTCTTAACCATGCCTCGTGTAACTCCTGTCGTCTCACATAGTAAGAGGGAAGAAGAAACCACACTGGTGGAACAAAGAGCTAGAACCGCTCAAGAAAAAATGTGCGAAGCTTTTCAATCGAACCAATTCTTCCAGAAATCCCATAGACAGGGATCTCTATAAGGAATCCCTAAGGATTTACCAAAAAAAGCTTACTAATAAGCAAAAGATCCTCTTGGAGACAATTCTGCAGTAAAATTGAAGACTCCTCAGAGGCATCTAGACCTAGGAAAATCCTATCAACGAGTCCAAACATGCCAAGTTCTATAAAAGATGAAAACGGCAACTGGACCAACTCATATGAAGAAACACTAAACTTGCTACTGGATACTCATTTCCCTGGTAGCTCGTTGACAGTAACAGACGAGGAGCACTTGCCTCGACTTGCAAACCAAACAGGTAAAGGTCTTATCTAGAGAAATACTGTTATGAGTAATAAACAACTTTGACCCTTATAAATCACCAGGGCCTGACGGAATCATCCCTGCGGAGCTGCAGCAGGTTTCAGATATCATCATCTATAACTTAGAGATAATCATGAAAGGATGCATCAGCTACGCCTATATCCCCAAGACCTGGAGAGAAGCTAGGGTCGTCTTCATATCCAAAGCCGGCAAAAGCTCCCATGTAAATTCAAAAGATTTAAGACCTACTAGTCTATCATCCTTCCTCCTTAAAACACTGGAAAAAATGATTGACATACACTCAACACTCAAGACAAGAAATTCAACATAGTCTGATCTCAACAGCGCGGCGCAAGATACCTATACAAAAGGTAAATCAGTGGAAACTGCACTCCACTCTCTCGTCGCATTCCTAGACATAGAGGGTGCATTTAACAATGTTAACAATACAGCAATCACTAATGCTCTTGATGGGCTGCTCATAGAAGAACACATCAAGAACATGATAACAACAATGCTCAGCAGCAGAATCATTAGTTCCGAATTGGGAACTACAAAACAAACAGAATGGCCAACAGAAGAACCCCGCTGGGAGGAGTTCTATCTCCTCTGCTGTGGTACCTGCTAGTTAACAAATTGCTAATCGACCTAGAGGACGAAGGTTTCAAAACCATAGCCTATGCCGATGAAGTAGCAATTGCCATTTCAGGCAAGCACCCACAAACGCTAGCTGAGCTGCTACAAACAGCACTTAACAAGCTTAACAATTGGGCTGTAGATTGTGGACTGAATACCAATCCCCACAAAACGGAATTACGAGTAGTTGACCTGGAAAACCAATATTGAGGAAAGAGTAAATAAAGCCAACGTGGCAATCTTCTCTTGTAAAAAAGCTATTTGTGAGAAATGGGGTTTCTCCACCCAAATCACCCATTGGCTGTTTACCTCGGTAATTAGACCGATACTAACATACGGGGTGATAGTCTGGTGGACCGCACTAGACAAGATGATCAACTACAACAAACTGGCCAAAGTTCAAAGAACGGCTAGTCTGTGTATTAGTGGCGCACTGGGACAACCCCATCGGACCCCAATGTACTACTAGATCTCATACCCCTAGATATCTTCAGCAAACAAGTCGCAGCTAGCTCAGCTACTCGACTCAGAGCTACATCACAATGAACCAATAATCAAATCGGCCACACTAGCATTCTAGATAACTTTAGATTCTTACCGAATCGATCCGACTACACCACCCCTAAGTTGGTGTTTGACAACAATTTCTAAGTAAGCATACCTTCAAGAGAAGCTTGGGAAAATGGCACTCTCTTGGAAAATGAAGCAATACACCTTTACACCGATGGTTCAAAAACCAGCGAAGGTGTGGGAAGTGGAATCTACTCAGAAAAATTGAATCTCAGTCTTTTCTTCCGCCTTCCCGATCATTGTAGTGTGTTCCAAGGAAATTCTGGCTATTAAGGAGGTCCTGTCTTGGCTCAAAGAAAACGTCATATCCTCTACGGGTATTCGAATGTTCTCTTACAGTCAAGCTGCCCTTAAATCTCTTGCCTCTGTCTTTACAAAATCCATCAAGGTTCAAAATTGTAAAATATGTCAGAGGGAGATGTCAAATCAGTTCAACATTCACCTTACATGGGTGCCGAGGCACAGGGACATACGAGGTAACTGTATGACAGACTAACTAGCCAAAAAGGGCACGACCACTTCCTTACGAACAACATAGGTGTACCTATCGCTACATGTAAACTCCTACTTAGACAAGACGCTCCGAGGATAACAAACACTAGATGGACTGAGAGTAACAACTGCCTTGCAACCAAAAAAGTTTGGACGTGTGTAGACTCAAAACGCTCGAAGAATTTGAACCTGAAAACCAGTTTGAAATCCGAAAATAAAGTGGTGTTAGTAAGAAAATATTGGTTGTGAATTTATTCCCTAATGCCACTTTCCATTGGAGGACGAAAAGAACCGTCCAGGGGCGCCCATGAGCCTTCTCAAACCGTTCCATTAGTACAAATATATCACTTCTAAAGATTATGAGAAGTGACAGCCCCTTATCGATTTGAAATGAGCAAAGATAATTTGTCAAAACTGAACAGTTATAATTTTAGGTGTTCCATTGGTGTTTAAAATAAGTTCCTTCCCGAGTGAAACTAATAGAAAGCGACATAGCTTCCCCTATGATGATTATTGAGTGCCACCTACATTTTTCACTTTTATTGGAGCAACTTGCAAAGATCCATTACGAACTTCAAAGTGCTCAGTAATTAAGTTGTTTTTGAGTTCAGTGTTAAAAGTGCACTTTTCCACTTTTCAGTTCAAGAAACAGCGGTTTTTTTTACACTAAAAAACCGTTTCCTACGAAGCCTGTGAAGGATCTGAATTAATCTTTATTCGGAGCTTGTGACTTGTTTTATATAAGTTGAAGTCAACAAATATTTTATTCTTCTCCATCAATAAATTTACCATAAATGGTTCCGCTCCTCGTCTGACGAACTACACATACTTTTCTGTTTTCCTCTGGATAAATATATGAATGGGCAGTTTTTAAAACATTTCGGAATATCTCGCGTTCTCGGGTGACAGCTCCAGGGCGTCTCTTCGGCGGTGTTCTACAAAAGTTAAAGTAGCGTTTGTTTCATTGAAACTAATTTGATTGTATTACTTCTCTATAATATGTTGTATTTCTTGAACTCGCAGATGATTAGCCAGTCGTCTTCTTCGTTCGAAGTACAAATAGTACAGACAGGATGCAATGAGGAGTATTGCTATTACATAGAGACACCAACTAGTGCTTGAAATCGCTCTTGAAAATTATATTTTAAATTATGTACAATGTACATGTGTTTAATTTGGATCAATTACCGTTTAAAGATATTGTTTGCATAATGAAAGAACTCTTTTTGGCAGTTGGGCTTGTTTTCTTTTCGGAATTTTAGAGTATAATGCAAAATAAAATTTTTCAGCATTGCACAGTCAGAATTTAAAAAAAATTTCCAAAAAATAGAAAATTGTTCCCCAATTAATCGATTTAGATTTCAAAATGACAAACATTGTTCAGTAAATTGTTTTTTTTTATTTTTAGAAAACAAAGTTGAGGTAAATTAAACATAATGAAATTTCTACTCTGTGCGTATTCTGTGGTATGTATGAACTAGGGTGGTTCTTATTTGGGATGTTTTCGTATTTTCTTTAGCGACAGTTGCAATGGGTTAATTTATAAATTTTAAATATTAATATTAATCCGACCCCACGAAAATTTAATAGGGGATTGACAAGCAAGTATGAGCTATGGCGTCAGTTGATTGTGGTCAATGAAAAATCAGTTGAATTTCAAAAATTTTAACGTTTTATTTTGTATGCAATAAAGTACATATTTATTTTTTTAAATTGAGCACATCATAAAGTGTTGTGTAAAAAAATTGCTTAGGGTTTCAAAGGCACACTACCAACAAGCCAAGAAACATTGTGGTGGAGTGATGAAGCTAAAGCAGTAATAATTAAGAAGTAAACATGGTCACAGTGACCCTCAAATAATAGGTATATGAAAAGGCTTGCCGCGAATGGGAATACAGAAGCTGAAAGAAAGAAACGAAGAAGAAGTGGGCCCAACTGCAAGCAAAGAGCACAGAGGGCATGTATTGCGAGCTGGAAGAGGTTTCTGCCCCGACTGATGATGCAAACCAATCTATTAGAGAAATACAACAAAACTACTTGAATAAGGGGATAAAACTTTGAAAAAAGGAGTAGTGAGATAAGGAGATTTGTTCACCTACATCCACCCTACACTAGAGTATATTTCTTATATCTGGTCAGGCGCCCCTCAAACATCTTGAGTATAGGTACTTGATAGGATATAAAACAGAACATTAAAATTGGAAGGTGATAGTTCTAGGTAGAAACGATTGATTCTCTTGAACATAGTGGAAGCAAAACTTGCAACACTCTATTTTATCCCTTTTTTTAAACAGAGCTCTATCAAAATATCCAGTGCCATTCTTCCCCTGAGACAACTTAGCCGCTACACCCACCGCTAGGAATGCTCATCAGTTTTACCTTTAGCCCAACTTCGGACGTAGGTACAGTCAAGTATAGAAATTCACATTTTTGGTCTGTTCGTTGAACTTTCCCCAGGGTTGACCCAGGTTTTCTTGACAACCCTATGAGTTGTCAAAAAAACATAGGTTTTCCAGTCCTCAAAAAACGCTAAACCCGAAATCACCACACATCCCTGTCATTAAAAAAAAAATACATGCCATTTGACAGCCCTCAACTCGCCACAGCAAAAAGCTAGGGCGAGTTTGTGGAAAACCTAGGTCAACCCTAGGGCTCAAAAAACACTCAATTTGACATTCAGGACGATTTTGGGTTTCTCAAAAAACGCTTTATGGCGACCCCAGGGCGACCCTAGGGCTTCAACGAACAAACCTTTTATTCGCACTTTCCCCTGCCTTACGACTCACAAAAGTTCAAAAACAACGTGCATCGGTGTCTTCTTTTAAATCCTCTTCTATTTTACTAACTACATGCCCTTATAATGTTATAAAACAATGTGCTAGTTTTATAAAAAAAAAATGGAACAATATCGTGACTCCTTAAAAAGGATTTGCATATTGTGCTCGTTCATTTCGAAAAAGCATTTAATAGACAACCACTTGATCTCAGACAAAGCGGAGTTCTGCGCATGATTGAAACCAATGAAGGAGCGGTGATGAAAGTTAGATGTCCAACTGGAGCTACTGAAATATTCCAAGTCACAGTATAGGTGCACACCAAGAGAGCGACATGAGTTCTCTGTTCTTTATGATAGTCCTTGACTACCTGCTGGAAGTAAAGTACAGAACACCAACTTACACCAAGTATTCTTTTCCGAAGATGGATCCATTGTAGGTGAGGATTCTATATCCCTGCAAAAACACTCCCTAAACTTAAGGGAAGACTTAAGTTTAGGGAGTGTTTTTACACAGCAGTTGTGTGTCCATCCCAGATATTCCTTATATGACAACAGGAGTAACAAAGACGTGGCAAGATCCGTGGAAGCATTCACGTCAAAAATCCCATCTTGGAAAAAATGTAGCACAACCGGCTCAGTTGATATTGTCATTACAACGTTCACACATGATCACGAAGGACACTCCTGGCACAGATATTGCACAATACAAAACTGGGATGTTAACCGACGCATTCTGAGGTCAACGCAGCGAACTTCACGACTGGATCACTAGCGTGAAGCAGCTAAGTGGGAGAGCTGTGATCCCTTCAAGTTCAATGCTCGTAACGCCAGAAAAGGAAGAAGAAGAAGAGGAACCAGTTTTATACATCTGCAGTTGCCGCGACAAAAAAAATCGTACCAGCAACGTTTCTGACGCTGGAAGATCCTTAAAATTTAAAAAAATGTTCTCAAGTTATTTAAGTGCTTCATTTGAAATTTGATGGCGATATTTTAAAGTCGGCTTTCACATTACGGTATAACACAGTCCAATCCTGACCGTTTAGAGCTTCAACAGCTTACCTCGAAGTTAAGGTAGGTTATCCCGAATAGGTATTGCTTTTCTGATAATCTGAGGTTACGCAGTGAACACTCTATTATTCTCACTTGGCTATACGGTTGGAAATTCAGATGAGGTAGCAAGTAGTATGATATAAAGCAAAAAGAACGGGTCACACAGAGCTGCTTGGCAGCCACTTCTTACCAGCGGCTGAAAGCAGTAGAAGCGAAAAGCGGATGGCAGCCAGGTAAACAATCGGCTGCTACTTGCCAGCTTCTTTCAGTAAACAACATCAGAAAACAGTAAAAAATATCTTTTCAACTTTATTATACCTTTTAAATATAGAAGCACCAGATTTTGAAAGAAAAAATTACAAATACTACGAGTCGTTGTAGTTTTTGGTATTAGCATTCGCTGCTAGCGGTCAAAAGTAGAACCTGTTCAACTTTACCAACCGCTCGCTGCTAAATACTCGCTGGCTGGCAGCGAGTGTGGTGAATTTTGTGGTCAAAAGAAACTGATAAGTGGCTGGCAGTAATCCATTGAATTGTTGTTGTTGATGACGAACCATTTTCGTTCCCAGTTTCAGGACCCTGCTCTTTGGATGTGGAATTGGAACGGTTGTTTTTTTCTTTTGGAGGTTTTTAAAATACCAGCTAGAGCACTCAGACCTAAATACCGGTCCATTGTACTACCAGTTAGCAACCTTCTATTTGTTATAGCTTTCCAGCTGTTCGGAGAAAAGCCAAAAGACGCTGCCATGATAAGGAGCCTAAGTTACCAGCTCTCACCATGTATGCGCCGGGAATCTGTAACCACAATCGAGAAAAAGCAGGACATTCGCAGAGGAAGTGCTCTGCGGTGTCCTCATCTTCTCCACAAGATTCACAGAGTGTGGTGTTAAGCCTAACACGTTTAAATGCTTGTGTAAAGTGCCCGCTAGCAACGCCAATAAGCTTTCTACAGTCTTTTCTGCTACGAGCTAGCAAAAATGTTCTTACTAACGTTGGGGAGCACACGTTTGGTCTGTCTGCATCCAATGGAGGCATGCCATCTACGTTGTCTTTTCACAGATCCAATCGTTGAGTGAAGCCCTCACTGAGGACGCTGGCAGACCCAGCGACGTCTGAGATCCTTGCCTAGGAAGTTCATCTGCGATCTCATTTCCAGTTATGCCGTGATGGCCCGGAACCCAAATGTGACTCAAGGAATTTAATCTTCCGATCGCATTCAGAGAGCTCTTGCATTCTTGGATCACTTTCGAAGTAGTTAGAGGGTTAAGAAGGGCCTTAAGCACAGCTTGGCTGTCGCTGCAAACAAAGATACTTCTCCCCGTCCATCCATTCTTCGTAACGTGGCTCAAGGCCATTTGGATAGCATACGCCTCCGCTTGGAAAACGGATGCGTATGATCCCAAAGAGGTGTGCAGTCGTATATCGTATCTCCACAAAGGCACCAGCACCAGAACCCTCGTCGGTTTTGAAACCATCTGTGAAGATTGGATAACAGTTCTTTCCAGATTCTGGAGCGAACCAGTCCTAAACCGAACGAAAGTTGACTGAGTAATTTTGACGCAGTTTGAGCCTTGGGATCATCGTGTAGTGTAGCTTCGCGCTGCGCCGGCCGTCCTGTTGAAACCAAATGTTGCCAATATCCTCCTCTTCAATTTTTTTGAACAAAAATTCGTTCAACATGGCCCGATAACGATCGCCATTGACTGTAACGGCCACTCCTTGCTCATTTTCGAAAATGACCCAATTATGCCTCTGGACCAAAATCCGCACAAAACAGTGACTCGTTTTGGGTGTGTCGGCTTTTCAATGAACACGTGCGGGTTTTCTGTGCCCCAAATGCAACAATTTTGCTTGTTTAAAACCCGCAAGATCAAATTGAGCTTCATCTGAAAAAATGATTTTTTTCGCAGAATCGGCATCGGATTTTCAAAGTAATAGGTCCGTTCGTTGAACTTTCCCCAGGGTTGACCCAGGTTTTCTTGACATCCCTATGAGTTGTCAAAAAAACCTGGGTTTTCCAGTTCTCAAAAAACGCTAGTCCACAAATCACCACCCATCTCTGTCATTAAAAAAAAAAAATACATGTCATTTGACAGCCCCCAAATCGCCACAGCAAAAAGCTAGCGCGAGTTGGGGGAAAACCTATGGCAAACCTATGGGTAAAAAAACCATCAATTTGACATTCAGGGCGAATTTAGGTTTCTCAAAAAACGCTTTGTGGCGACCCTAGGGTAACCCCAGGGCTTCAACGAACAAACCTAATGTCTCAATATTTCCCAGCGTTGTTCAAGCATATACACAACCATATTCGTTCAGCGGAAGGATAAAACTAATTATCTGTCAAATCAGACAATAGCTAAGTGTTTATAATCGTTTGCCATAAAAATGTTCTATACACAGGGTGTTTTACATCAGATGCGAAAAAGCCTAGACAGGACTGGCTGTGAGTATCTCGTTAGGTTTGTTCGTTGAAGCCCTAGAATCGCCCTGGGGTCGCCACAAAGCGTTTTTTGTCAAATGTCAAATTGAGTGTTTGCTGTGGCAAGTTGAGGGCTGTCAAATGGCATGTATTTTTTTAATGACAGGTATGTGTTGTGATTTGTGGTTTAGCGTTTTTTGAAGACTCGCAAACCTAGGTTTTTTCGAAAACTCATAGGGTTGTCAAGAAAACCTGGGTCAACCCTGGGGAAAGTTCAACGAACGGACCTATTATCAGCTGTCCTGACTATGAGAAATTTACTGTTTGAGACAGTTGCCTGCATCGAACTGTGCGTTACATATTTGGAAATGCAAAGAAGTCATCTCATTATTCTTAAAATCTTAATCTCAAAAACAACTTATCCGACTAAGCCAAAACAAAAACATAATTTAGTATGTTTCTCTGTTCGAAAATAGAACTTATGAACAGAATTAAACAAATATTACAGTCCTTTTGCTAAATGAGCCCATATTTCATCATTTCCACGTTCACGTATTTTACAAAAATACTCAAGAGAATATTATTATTTGTGCCATCACCTAATAATATTTATATGCGGGTGAAATCCGGAAAAGATTTTTCAAGTATAAACTTATGTATATTTCGCCGCCTCTCTCTACCTATTAATGCAGTTTATAGCTTAGTCTTACGCATGATGATTTCGGATGGAAGTTTTCTATTTTTTGTGTAATATAATCGTCATTTATATTTTTGGTTATACCATTTGTAATATGCGATATACATACATATCTATTTATACATACTAAAGGCCTCGATATGTTTATAAATTCCTGTATGCAAACACACCATATTTATAGATACCATCTCAACAGTATCTACATAATTTTTTGCTTATTTTAATTTCCTATTTTAGTTTTGGTATATCTCTGGCAAAATTCTCTATGACTGATTTTGGTCGAAATAGAACTATTCGTTTTCGTATACAGCTTTTTTTTTTTATGAACAGATGAGTTATCTTTGTCTTCTGTCAATATTGGAAGGAGTTTGTTTGAATTTATGTGAACAAATTTCTGTATCTTTTTCGGATTGCTTGGTCATCACTTAAAAAAGTGTAGGTGTAGTCAGAAGAAGAGCCCCAATACATAGATGTAACATACCAAAACAAAACGATTTTCTGCAGTTTTTTCGTTTCTTCTTATTTTATTTGAATTCGCGTTTTCTAAATTGATTTTTGAAATAACATATTATATATTTTGTTCTGTTCTGTTGGTTGCTATTTAATTGTTTGCTTGTTTTAAGTGCACTTGGGTTTTTGTTATTAATATTGCAATAATTCACTGGTAACATGCCCATTTTGGTTTTATGTGTATAAGAAAAATATATGCATCGATTATAACGATATTTTCGTGTGATTAGTACGTATAATGTGTGTGCCGTGTGCACTCAGGAATATAGACTACCTGCGAGCAGCCACCCTCCAGTTCATTCGATATCGGTGCTAATTGGGAAGAAGTGCTAAAATTTAAATTATTTATTCGAAAAATTCATTTGGTAAAAATTTTTGATTTAACTCATCTGTGAATATTTAATAATAAATATTATTTGATTAAAAAAAGAAGAAGAGAAACTATGACTCTGATTGCTATATTTTCGTGACAAAAAAAAAAAAGAATGGAATAATAAATCTGTGATCATATGTAGTTCCAACGGATGTCCTTCAAATCCTGAATGAATTTTGTTTTAAATATTGCGCTATTCGCTGTTTTTATGATCGCTTAAAAAATTCTGTTACGTAAAACATCGCATCCAGCGCATAAGAGACTTATTTTTTCTCGTCAAGTTTACATGAAGTTTGTTTTGATAAAAATCCTTTTTACTTGTATTTTCATCAGGAATTTAAATAAACATGCCTTTTACACCAGTTGAAGTTCCAAAATGCCCCAAGTGCGGCAAGTCCGTATACGCAGCTGAAGAACGAGTTGCCGGAGGATACAAATATCACAAGACTTGCTTCAAATGCGGTAATTGTGCTTTTCTATATAAAATGATCAATTTATTGAATACAACGAAGAGTGCCCTTGTTCCTAATTCATGTGAATAATTCATAATTACAGGAATGTGCAACAAAGCTTTGGACTCGACGAATTGCACCGAACACGAAAAAGAGCTCTTCTGCAAAAACTGCCATGCCCGTAAATACGGTCCTAAGGGTTACGGTTTTGGAGGCGGTGCTGGTTGTTTATCAATGGACACCGGAGCGCATTTGAACAGAGAGTGAGTACAAATAAAAGTCCTTTAAAAATATTGGAATCATTAAACAAAAAGAAGAAAAACTGCATATCTTTTCAAATAATTGTTACACAAAAAAAAACAGACATTCTTTTCAAAGAGAGTGCATATTAATATGAACACTTACACACACACATATGTACAAGACAAAAAAAAAAAGGAAAAAAAAAACATAAACTAGATACTTAACTAACTGTTTTTGTAAAAAAAGTGTATTGTGAGTATTTGTGTGTGTGTAGCGCGCCATGTGCTTGGAAATACTATGTAAAATATTGAATTTCATGTTTTCTTTTACCGTAGAAAAAAAGTAAAATCTAATAGCATTTGCAATTTCTTGATTGGTTGAGGGCCGTTCATATTAGGTTACTCAAATCGCTTTATATATCTTTGCATATTAAAGAAGAATTCTCTTTACCTTTCTCTATTGAAACTTGTCTTAAGAAACAATTTTTTAAGCCCGATTCCTTCTAACAACTGCAAAAAAGTATATACATACATATATCTATAGCAATATCCTGTTGATTCAATTAGAGACTGCTTACTTGATACTTCTAACTTCATAGCTTAATTAACAATTTTTTTTAATTTTATGCAAATGAAATTAATCATTATGATTATGATATGAATTAAATGTTTCTTGGAATAAATCATATTATTTTTTTATTCCATCGCAGCAACTAGTTCAACACCTTAAGATAATCCTGGTGGAAATGAGGATAAGCTAGTTCTTCCAAAATATCTACGTGACAATTAGTTTTTTAAACACAAATATTTTATAACAAATCCAAAAAATAATAATAATAAATATATTAAATGTCAGTGCAGAATGCATCATGCTATTATTTACTACTCTTACACGGCCATTAAAAGAAAAAATTTAAACAAAAGAAACTATTTTTAACGATCTACTTATTTCGGATTGAGTATACCTATACTATATACAAACAAAAATAGAATTATTAATGCAATCAAGGTAATAATAAAAGGTATCCAATGAAATATGCAACAACTAAACAAAATAAAAGCGCCTAATGGGCTGACAAGTGCACTAAAAAAAGGAAAAACACATGCATAACTATATATAACACTTTATAAGAACAAACAAAAACAAAATAAATAAAACTGGTCTTATAGACACTGAAAAACGAAGTAACACAGTCTATTTTTGTATTTTTGAAAAAAGGAGAAAGTGGGAGGTCAATGTATAGTTTCTATGTTAACACACTTAAGTAGGTTTGTATACTTTAACACGAAAAAATTTGATATTTCGACATTTATATTTCAAGCGCATGGCGAGTGTTCTCTGTGATTGTTTCTTTTTGATTCCTATAAAAAATATTTTATGAGTAATGCAGTAGGATTTCTATTTAGTTCTCGTTTCATTTTTGATGATTTGAATCGATCGATAAGATGTAACAAATTATATTATTTTTGTATTTTATATTCTATTACTATGCGTTTGGCCTGGGGTCGTTCAACCAAACCAAAGTAGTGGAACGCATTTTGGTATCGGTTTGAATTCAAATCAAATTGCCAAACCCAAAAATAAATTAATTTCAGGATTTTGTCCCAAGTTAAGTTAAATCGACAATACTAGCTTTTTTTGTTGGAATCACTAGCTTGCCAGCCAAGCTTCATTTCCTAGAAAAAAGAACGTATCGTCAGCAGTTATGGTACATCAAAACTCGAAACATTCCTACTTCCTCGAGACATTCCTACTTTTTCCACACACTGAAGAAACAACATAATGCAATGTTTAGTCACACTCTAGACCAGGGGTTCCCAAATAATTTTGAGCAAGAGACAATTTTTCCAAAACGAACTGATACCCTAGACCCCCATAGCCAAATTACATTGAAAATCATGTCTCAACTTTTTTACTTGCTCTTATATGTACTAGTTATTAGACATGTTTTGCAGTCCTGCAGAAAGAAAATTTGGAGATAACAATAAAACATGACATTACGATGATAAAGAGTACGAAAAAAGTGGAGACTCCAATTCTGTCTGTCTATCTATCTGTCTCTCCGTATATGGATCCACAGCCTGAACCACTTGACGGTTTTTTTTTTTTTCAAAATTAAACTTACAGTTGTGTTAGAATTGCGTTTCTAGATTTTGAAATAATGATACCTGCTAACCAATATGATAATTACTTATTTTCCTCAAAAGCGGCTCCAACGATTTTAATAAAATTTTGTGTGTGGTATTAGTTTTTCATATCGATATCATGATAGTAAACATCAATCATTCAATTCTTCAAATTTTCTTCCTAAATTCTCCCTCTGTTCAGTACATTCTTCGGCAATTCCTGACAGTACTCTGTAATAAAAGTCCTGGGCATCTTTTGGAACAGTAAAGAACTTCAGTTTCTTGACACCAGCCAGCTTTTAAGAGACACTTTGTTTTATGATGTAGCTTCGTCAAGTTAGCAATTTTCATAAATAGTTGAAAACTTTTTAAAATGGCTTGACCATAGTGGGGAGGCCGCTAAAGGTTTTCTTCGCAGAATTTTTTGGTCTTGTTTTTCGTAGCTTATTACCCATGTCTGGCTTTTGTCTCTAGCTTTGACTCAATGACCTTCTTAGCGTCTTCTTACAGTTCATGACAGCCCGGCCATTTCCGAAAATGATAGTGACTTGATTTTTAAGAACAGTGCTGTATTCTTCTGGTGAAGTGATGATTTCGTTCTCCTTATATACCGGTTGTCCCGTAATTCGTGTTACATACTCTGGCATATGATTCTTGGCTATATTCTTAGAAGTACTGGAGGGAGGGTCCATCTCCCTCCATTGAGGCAAGAGGGACAATTTAATAAAAATTTACATAACTTAAAAAAACAGCTGACTATTATCGAGGCAACCTCCTGGGCTATCAGTATAATGTTTTGGTTTGTTCATTAAGCCAGAATTGAACTTCGAATAAAAAATCTTTTTAAATTTGGACAAACTGCATGTGGGGTTTCCTGCTTTCTTTTGGACTTCTTCAAAAATCTCGAAAACTAACAAATTTTCTCATTCAACTACGCTTATTTGTTCCGCCTTTGACGGACCTCCAGCTTATTAAGTCTTATGGAAAGTATCGACAAATTATACCTCAATTATGCAAAAACGTATGCATGTGCTTTCTAACAGTTATAAGATAGTACATATTCCGAGAATAGTAGCATACGTCACCAAATTTTCCGAAATAGAGTAAATATTTTTTTAACTACTTACCAATAGTTATTTCCAGATAAAATTGGTTAGGATTGGAAAACCGAATATACCTCAATAAATATGTAATTACATCAGCTACCTATTCGTCGAAACAGTACTTACATAGGTACGAAAAGAAATTTGTTGAGTTTTTTTTAAAGTGCAACAATACTACTCATCATTCTTATAATAAAATGGCAAAAGTAACAAAACACTATCTTAAAAGTTTTAAGTAAGAACTTGTCTAAAGGGGGTCAATTGCAGACCTTGTCGACCCCCAAAATCAGATTTTGTGATTGCCGACCGCTGGCGCTGGGGAACTGATATCAACCCCCAGGGGTCGATATCGACCACTTTGGGAATCACTGCTCTAGACCAAGGTGGCAGATTGTGGTGTCGATGCGTGTAACGACATTACTTAATATTTTCTCATGCAAAACATTTTTTAACAAACGTTTATAAAAGTAGTAGAAGTATAGAAGAAGGGTTTCATTTAAACAGATCTCGAAAATCTGACAAGATCCGCTTTTTTCGAAAGCAAGCAAAGCAAGTCGCAAAGTAAGGAAGGATTTTGGAAGGAGAGTTTATAGCCCGATTCTCTACAAAAGTCACAAGTCACGCCGTTGTGACCTTTTAGAACCACATCACAATTTGAGTGTTTAGTAGATGGATGTGACTTGACTAGAAAGATGTAACTTTTGAGGCATCATTTATTGTTGTGCAGAATTGGGCAATTAATACCAACATGTTTTTATTTAAGATCTGCAATGAATCTCTTGAAACCAGTTCCAAGACATTCATTAATTCATTTCATTTTTGAAGTACACTTCACAACTGTACCTGTGGCTTGAAAATAGAATGAATGAATCACATGATACCTGATTACTATATGAGTTTTGCACCCATTCTAAATTGTAGTCATAAAAAACGGGTACTCAAAACGGTATTCATAAGAAAAGGTGTACACTACAGGGATGGAAAATGAAATTTAAATTAATTCATGAATTAAAAGAGTTGTATTGAAACCCAGTTTTGTATAAAAAGAAATTCGAGCATTGATCAACAAATACAAAACAACAATATTAAGTTTGTTTTTGAAGCCGCAATAAAATGAACAAAGAAAAATGAACTAGATTGTTTCCTAATATTATGGCTTAATAAGTATGTAACAACAAACATTTCTATTAATTATGAAACACAACGCTCTTCAGGTGGCTTGATGACTTTGTAGCTCTTGGGTTTTCTTCGATAATAGTAGGTTTGTTCGTTGAAGCCCTAGGGTCGCCATAGGGTCGCCACAAAGCGTTTTTTGAGAAACCTAAATTCACCCTGAATGTCAAATTGAGTGTTTTTTGAGCCATAGGTTTGCCATAGGTTTTCCCCAAACTCGCCCTAGCTTTTTGCTGTGGCGATTTGAGGGCTGTCAAATGGCATGTATTTTTTTTAATGACAGGGATGTGTGGTGTAGTGTTTTTTGAGGACTGGAAAACCCAGGTTTATTTGACAACTCATAGGGTTGTCAAGAAAACCTGGGTCAACCCTGGGGAAAGTTCAACGAACAGACCTAGTATTAGACTCGAGTGCTTGAATCGTTTCTGAATTGTTGGTATAACATCGATCCAAACAGAAAAAATTAAAAGACGTAAAAAAACGAGTTACATATAACACGGTTTGAAACATTAGTGAGCGAAAGATCGATAGTGGCATGGGTTGTGTGCCAGCGCTCGTGCTCCTGCAGGAACCAGAGGTAGTTTAATTCCATTTCATCAATTTCAGAACGAAAAGGCCGGCTCTGTAAAGTCCACTGTTGACGGGTTGAGTCTCACATTCTTGCTTCAGCAACCACATTCTCGTCTGTACGCACGAAACGAAGATGGAAACTATGAGCGTTACGTACATACCATACTGACTTCCCTTCCATATTTCAAGCGGGAGCCAAATGTCAGCTTTAAATTATATAAAGAAACTGTAAACGAAGAGTTAATGGTACAGCAGCGATTAAAAGACTGCTGGTATGAAAACAAATGCATTCAGGATGATGAATGATGATTTAATCTCTAAGCAAGTTGTGAATTTCGTGTTTAATCAGTTTAGTTTCTTCTTATTTCTTCATTAAATATATGAAAATCGCAGATATGTAAATTGTACTTAATTTTGCCGAACTGTACCTACTTTTGTACTTGTAGAAACTCAATTGTACCGAATTTTCCATCCCTGGTACACTATACTGAGTATACTGAGTACATTAAACATTCGTTTACTTATAGTCTAAGAGCTGGAAGCAAATTTTTGGAGTGGAGTGATAACCAAAAATAATGCACATGTATGTATAGGTAGACGCACCATTATATCAGATTCAACCGTCTGGCAGGTTTCTTTTTCAGCCGGGGGCGGGGGTGGGCGTTCGAAAATGGTAATTTTTCAGATTTTGAGGTCGAAGTGATAACCACATAAATGATACATCAAAAAATCAGAAAAATTCCCCTGATTACAAAAAACTCGGTCCCAGACGATTTGGTTTCAGCCTACTGCTTGCCAGACGCATTTTAACACTTTTCAAGTGCATTTTTCAGCTTAAAGCACTAATAACTTTTTTCCTATTACATTTAACCAAGAAAGTGGTACGCCAAAAAATAAGAAAATTTACCCTGATTTGTAAAAACTGTGTCTTAGACGATTTGGTTTCAGTCTACTGCTTGCCAGACGCACCTTAACATTTTTTTAAACGGATTTTTCAAATTAAAGTACTGATAACTTTTTTCTTATCACATGTAACCAAGAAAATGGTACGCCAAAAAATCAGAAAAGTTCCCCCGACTACAAAAAAGTGTGTCCAAAAGGATTTGGTTTCAGCCTTCTGCTTGCCAGACGCATTTCAACATTTTTCAAATGCATTTTTCAATTTAGCTGATAACTTTTTTCTTATCACATTTAACCAAAAAAAAGGTTCGCCAAAACATCAGAAAAATTCCCCTAATTACAAAAAACTCGGTCTCAGACGATTTGGTTTCAGCCTTCTGCGTGCCAGACGCATTTTAACATTTTTAAGTGCATTTTCAGATGAAAGCACTAATAACTTTTTTGCTATTACATATAACCAAGAAAGTGGTACGCCAAAAAATAAGAAAAGTTACCCTGATTTCAAAAAAGTGTGTCCCAGATGATTTGGTCTCAGTCTACTGCTTGCCAGACGCTCTTTAACATTTTAGTAAAATGCATTTTTATACTAAAAGTACTGATAACTTTTTTCCTATCACATATAACCAAGAAACTGGTATGCCAAAACTTTAGAAAAGTTTCGCTGATTACAAAAAAGTCGGTCCAAGACGATTTGGTTTCAGCCTTCTGCTTGCCAGACGAATTTTCGCTTAAGCATGTTTATCAAATTGAATGAATAATTGCTTGTAGTATTTCATTTAAATGAAATTTTTGATTTTCATTCAATTTGATAAACATGCTTAAGCGAAAATTCGTCTGGCAAGCAGAAGGCTGAAACCAAATCGTCTTGGACCGACTTTTTTGTAATCAGCGAAACTTTTCTAAAGTTTTGGCATACCAGTTTCTTGGTTATATGTGATAGGAAAAAAGTTATCAGTACTTTTAGTATAAAAATGCATTTTACTAAAATGTTAAAGAGCGTCTGGCAAGCAGTAGACTGAGACCAAATCATCTGGGACACACTTTTTTGAAATCAGGGTAACTTTTCTTATTTTTTGGCGTACCACTTTCTTGGTTATATGTAATAGCAAAAAAGTTATTAGTGCTTTCATCTGAAAATGCACTTAAAAATGTTAAAATGCGTCTGGCACGCAGAAGGCTGAAACCAAATCGTCTGAGACCGAGTTTTTTGTAATTAGGGGAATTTTTCTGATGTTTTGGCGAACCTTTTTTTTGGTTAAATGTGATAAGAAAAAAGTTATCAGCTAAATTGAAAAATGCATTTGAAAAATGTTGAAATGCGTCTGGCAAGCAGAAGGCTGAAACCAAATCCTTTTGGACACACTTTTTTGTAGTCGGGGGAACTTTTCTGATTTTTTGGCGTACCATTTTCTTGGTTACATGTGATAAGAAAAAAGTTATCAGTACTTTAATTTGAAAAATCCGTTTAAAAAAATGTTAAGGTGCGTCTGGCAAGCAGTAGACTGAAACCAAATCGTCTAAGACACAGTTTTTACAAATCAGGGTAAATTTTCTTATTTTTTGGCGTACCACTTTCTTGGTTAAATGTAATAGGAAAAAAGTTATTAGTGCTTTAAGCTGAAAAATGCACTTGAAAAGTGTTAAAATGCGTCTGGCAAGCAGTAGGCTGAAACCAAATCGTCTGGGACCGAGTTTTTTGTAATCAGGGGAATTTTTCTGATTTTTTGATGTATCATTTATGTGGTTATCACTTCGACCTCAAAATCTGAAAAATTACCATTTTCGAACGCCCACCCCCGCCCCCGGCTGAAAAAGAAACCTGCCAGACGGTTGAATCTGATATAATGGTGCGTCTACCTACACATACATGTGCATTATTTTTGGTTATCACTCCACTCCAAAAATTTGCTTCCAGCTCTTGGTCTATTACTTTTTTTTTCAAATCAAATTCAAATTTATTGAATGACAAACTAGTGAGAATTGGCTGTTGTTGTTGTTTCCATTTTATTGTTTTATTACTATCCTTTTAACTTTATCTTCATAACCAAACCAAAGCTGGAAACCAACTAAACTTTGTAATATTTTAGACAAAGAAAACAGTGCATTAATTTTGCCATCAGTTGCCTATTGCACCACTTTACAATTTTGTAAATAGCAAACGTTTTTATCACAAATTTGTAAAAAAAAATATATTTTGAATTTGCTAAGAATTTCGTTGTTACAAAATTGTAGTTGTGAATCAAAAAATATAAATTTGTTAAAAAGTATCATTTTCTGTTGCACCAAAATAAGTTTGTAGTTGTAGATTACAATCAAAAAAAAGGTTGGAAATCCTACTTTATTATAAGTTTCTGTTGCACCATATGAAAGAGAATCACAAATTTGTTCCAGTTTGTGAAAGAATGCTACAGGTGAAAGACTGTGTGTAAATTTTTCTACAAATTTGTATTTCATAGTAGTTTAAAATACCTTTGCGTAGACGGCAGACAAAACAGACTTTGCGTTGAAGGAAGGTGACATCAATAACTCAGAAGCGGATTTTTGCGCACGAAAAAAAGTTTACCGTCCGCGTGAAAATTATAATATAGACAGCCAATTTAATTTTAATGAAAGATTTCGACTAAGCTGTTCTAAAGCAGAAGAAATCATAAATATTATTGGACGCAGAATACAACATAAAACAGAAAAAAAAAAAACTGCTCATTAGCGCCAAGACAGCCAAAAATTTTTTGTTTTGGTTACACCGGTCAACAGCATTTTTGCGCATGGGTTTTACCTAACATATTTTGAATAAATAAGCAAATGTATATAAAAAACTGCGATAACAGAACGAAAATATTTGCTTTTTTAGAAGTTAAGGGGGGGGGGGAGGTAAAGAAAAGACTTTTTTGCGATTTTCTTAAATATGGATTGAGTAATTTTATTCGGACCTTTCGTACATAATTAAGCATACTTTCGACAATATAGGGTATTTTTTTCATGCAGAATATTGAGGCCTAAGTCGGTAACAGAGCTTCCCCCAGAACGTCTTGAGAAAAAAACAATTTGCGGTGTTCACCATAACTTTTTTTTTTGTGTTGACCGGTGTAAGTTTCGTGGGATTCACGATTGCCTTCAAACTAAATTATTGGCTCGAGCACTCACTACCAATCCAAAGTTGGTGCGGTGTACGCACCAGTTACCCAACCTAATCGAGCTATACGCCAATTTATTAAAGTCTGCAGTTTGCGGGAGATCTTAAACATCATTTGTTCATTGTTGAAAGGAACATAGAAGAACCAGAAGCTTTAATTATTACACAAAGCGTCCCTCTAAACCACATTTACCTTACTTCCAACACTTTGCATCCTTTCTTTGAACCAATTTGTCGCATTAAGGGATAACTACTGTTATAGTTCTTAATTTACAATGCCCACTGACTAATGGCAGTATTCGCTCCTCAAGCGAACACGGCATCAGCAAACGTCTCACTATAGCTACTCTATTCCCGTACGCAGTGACTAACTGTCGCTTAGCATCGTGAACGTCTGCAATTGAGCCGGAGTTTGTATTAATAATCGCCAGTGTCTGTCACATAAATTCCTCTTTTGATCATAATTTGACTCATTTTTCTTGGTTTTTTATTTTCAAATAATTTCCAGCCGAGTTATGGTGAATTCCGCAAATTGTTTTTTTCTCAAGATGTTCTGGGGGAAGCTCTGTTACCGGATTATGCTTCAATATCTCTGCATGAATAAATTACCCTATATCGTCGAAAGTATGCTTAATAATGTACGAAAGGTAAGAATAAAATTACTTAATCCATATTTAAGAAAAAAATTCTCATAATAGGTCTTTTTTTTTACCGTGAAACCCTTCTCCCACCCTAACTTCTTAAAAAGCAAATATTTTCGTTCTGTAATCGCAATTTTTTATATAGATTTGCTTACATAATCAAAATATTATTATATTATGCGAAAAACCTATGGTTGACCGGTGTTATTTATAGTTTCGTTCGCTTCAACGTTCAACAAAATTGTGAATTAAATTTGTAGATTACAAGCGCCAAGCATAAATGGTGCAACAGTAAATTGTAGGTGAAGAATTTGTAATTCTCATCACAAATTTGTCAATTCACTGTAGTTCGTGCAATGCAAATTCAAATACAAAAATTGTGATTGTGGATTACAAATACAAATTTGTGATTCTAATTTGTAAGCTGGTGCAATAGGGCCCTGTGAACAATCACTGTACAGTAACTAGGTTTTTACTAAGAGAGAGAGCGGCCTGCGATTGCGATCCCATCGGTACATGAAAAGTTAATACGTTACAGAGGACAATCAACAGCCGCTCTGGCTTTTGTATTTATCCAGGTTTCATTTTGACAGCGATCGATTCGCAAACCCAGGCCGCGCTGGTTTGCACAGGGCTTAAAACGGCAAATTGTTATTCGTTTGCTGTCTTTAGTTTTCATGTTTTGCGTTTAATTTCTCTCATCCCCCAAATAGGAAAAAAAAAAAAATACATAAGAGTAGGTTGAGTAGCATTTTGTTACCAAAAATTGAAATACTATTCAAAAAGCAAAAGAAAATGTTAACATCAGGGCCGCAGGAAGTGCAACACTCCAATAATTTGGACTTGTAAAAAAACAGAGTCCGAGTTACAGCAGTAATAAAGTTAGTGAGCGACACTATACTGATTCTAATGTCGATTTCCATTGGTAATCCGGAAAAACTCTCCAATATGGGATCTCAAAGTAACACTTTTATTTGTTTTGAAGTTTCGTTGCTTGTTTTGTGTATCGGTGTGAAACGTCAAGCGCTTTTTCAGTGCGCAGTTTCAGTGTGTGAGTGCTTCTGGTTTCGCTTCCTTCTTCAAATCAAGAATCAAATTTTTCTTCTTTCAAGGAGAGGAACTGTCATTTGATGCCAATGGAATGGTTTGAGAAGCGTTCAGAAGGCTTCCGAGCGACCAATGGAAATCGACATAAGTTGCACAATATCAGTATCAATATAAGAGAGTTTTTTTCATTTTATAAAACGAAAAACTTGCTTGCAGAAATTTTAGCCCTATAGACACTTCTATGACTACTTGCAACATCTTAAAATTAAAATTTACGTACTTCATTTCAGAGAATAGCAAGAAACATGAAAAATATCAGTTAACTTTGGACCGTGGCGTTATGGTTAGCATGTCTGGGCAGAGCAGGCAGCCCCAAAGCCATAGAGGAATAGAGATGCCTAACGCATTTCTCATATATTGTGAGGAATTTGTGAAACGTGTTTTTTTTGCATGACGAAACGAGAGAACCATAGAAAAGGAAACAAAACACGTTTTTGTTTGGAAGTGTCATGTCATTTTTGTTTTTTTCTGTCGTTAGACTCTACAGGTTTATTTCCGTTTCGTTTTAAAGTACACTAAACGAAACAAGGAAAAAAACGCTTTTTTTATTTTATTCTGTCTAGCTTAGTATGTGTTCAAATTAGAAATGTTTTTTCGACTATCGAATAAAAAGCGTTTTGTTTGATCCGTTTTGATTTGAGCATTAATATCATAGAATCCGTTGCGTCCGTTCTCTGCCTGATTCAACTGACAGCTCGATTAAATACACACGTTCCTATGAGAGGTGACCCATAAGCACCGGATGCAACGGACGCAACGGAAAAAGTAGCCCAACTTTTAACTTTTTGCGGCCGGACGCAACAGATTATATGGGCCCGGGCCTTAAGTCGTTTTCTCCGAGAAGCTTATTTATTCCCAAATAATTTCTATTGCTTTCATTTTTGTTACTATAAATTTACAATCAAAAGAAGCAAAATATTCCCAGTGTGAAAAAAGAGGCAACAATTTATGTTCCTTTAATAAATCTGAAACTAAAACTTTCTAGGTCCGATCACTTATTCTCAAAATTGATGTAAATAATCAGTAGAAGTAACGAAAGAAATTACATTCTTCTGAGTCCTTTAATGGATTTTACTGATGCGTAGTACTGCGTTCTTTTTATCCTTCGATGTTGCGCGATGTAAACATCGGCTGACATTTGTCGTTCCTAAATGCAAAAAAGTTATGAAATGTAACATAGATGTCGCATGTCGTCCCTAAATGCAATGTTGAAGTGTCAGAATGTTACGTTTCGTAGCTTTTTCCAAATCATCTCTGGGACTTGAGTTTCGATGTTGATCTGTTGTTGCTTAGATTTGTTTTGGTTTTTTTTTCATTAATCTTTCAAAATTCTGTGAACAGTTATTGATTTATTTTCAATTCAGAATTCTTTTTTCTGCATCAAAAAGGAGTTTCCTTTATAGTGCAGTCAATGAAGCGAAAAATAGGGCCCAACCTCCGAATTTTTTTACTGTGAACCGATTTGCATGAAATTTTGGAATTAGGCTCATCTTACCCTTAAATTCAAAAGTGAAAATGATTTGCACACCGCCACCCCCTTCTCGGGGGTGAATTTTTTTTTTTGAAATAACCTCGGATATCGATAGAAGGCCTAATTTTAAGTAAAAAAACAAATATAAAGTTTTTTGTTAAGTCCAATACTTTTCGAGTTATTGGCAATTGAAAATTCGCAATTTGTTCACGTTTTTCATCTATTTATTGCAAATATCTCCAAAACTATACGTTTTATCGAAAATTTTATAAAGAACAAAATTGTAGCAGGTAAAACAATGAACAATTTGGTTTTTTATAAAGTATTCTAAGAACAATATTAAGCTAGATATAAAAGATCAAAACCATTTTTTATTTTGTCTGAAATTTAATGGTTGTAGTCAATGCCATTTAGCGGCGAGCAGATGCATTTTATGCATTCTAATACAAGAAGATGTTTTGTAGTGCTTGAAATAAGCTTTAAAATGAGCCCTATTAAAAGTCTTTTGCACGTAAAATAAGTGAGCTGTAGTGCAAATAAGGGGAGCATCTAATGTTTTTTTCTTTTAAATCAATGGCTTTCATAAGTGCCATTTCCACCAAAATTAAATTTAATCGTATTCCGCCTAAAATTAAGTTTGTTATGAAGAGTTTGATAGATAGTATCAGTTTGGCTACTTTTGGACACATATTTTTCAAAAAAGTCAAGATTAAAAAAAAACAACAAATTTTCAAATTTTTAAAAACCCTACTTTTTTTCATAATATCTCAAAAATGACGACAGATACGTATAATAGTGTAAGAATAAAAAATGTTGGTATTTTTTTGACAAACAATGTCTTTGTTTTTTCTGGTCTTTTAGTTTTTTCTGTCAAACAAAAATTGACGGAGATATGATTGTTTAAAGAGCGCGTGGCAGCGCAATCACAGCCTCTCTTAAGTCCTTTAACCCTTCACCGTTTAAGCAAAAAATTGTTTACTATATATTGCAATCAAGGATGTTTTAGCTCTCTTAATTACCTTTACAATGGTTTCTTACAAATTGTGATAGCATACAAATTGAAGGAGTTATGGTCCAAAAACTCATTGATTTAAAAGAAAAAAACATTAGATGCTCTCCTTATTTGCACTACAGCTCACTTATTTTACGTGCAAAAGACTTTTAATAGTGCTCATTTTAAAGCTTATTTCAAGCACTACAAAACATCCTCTTGTATTAGAATGCATAAAATGAATCTGCTCGCCGCTAAATGGCATTGACTACAACCATTAAATTTCAGACAAAATAAAAAATGGTTTTGATCTTTTATATCTAGCTTAATATTGTTCTTAGAATACTTTATAAAAAACCAAATTATTCATTGTTTTACCTACTACAATTTTGTTCTTTATAAAATTTTCGATAAAACGTATAGTTTTGGAGATATTTGCAATAAATAGATGAAAAACGTGAACAAATTGCGAATTTTCAATTGCCAATAACTCGAAAAGTATTGGACTTAACAAAAAACTTTATATTTGTTTTTTTGCTTAAAATTAGGCCTTCTATCGATATCCGAGGTTATTTCAAAAAAAAAATTCACCCCAGGGTGGTGGCAACCACCCCCAGGGTGGTGGCGGTGTGCAAATCAATTTCACTTTTGAATTTAAGGGTAAGATCAGCCTAATTCCAAAATTTCATGCAAATCGGTTCACAGTAAAAAAATTCGGACCTAAAATGCTTCATTGACTGCACTATTAGCTGGGTTTATATTCTAAGAAATACTTTATTCTTATTTTTGAGAGACCAGCAAAGTGTAACATCGAGTCGTTCCAAAATCCAAAATGAAATCATGATTTTGTAACAAAGTCAAACATACACAACAACAACGATGATTTTGACACTACAGCATCGCGTAACATCGAAGGATAAAAAGAACGGACTTCAGGCGATACTTGCCGATAGTGTTTCGAAAGACGTCCTCTTTTTAATCGCACTACAGCTCTTGGAGAACTACTCAAACCGATACCCATTTTTTAAATTATTTTGAAAGTATATGTATTTGATTATACTTCTTTTTAATTACCTTATTAATGGCTTTATTTAATTCTGGAAAAATGATCGGATAGCATATTACAAATGTGCACATGAGCTTTTAATAGAATAGCGCAGAAAGTATTTATGTCTTACTAGCTGACCCGCCCTAATGGTGAAGTTGTTGAGTTTACTGAATAAATTGAAAATTAAAATTCGATGATTAGTGAAAGTTTGCGTTCACAAATTAAATCGAAAGTTGTAATTGGTTTTGCTGCGTCTCAATTAAAAAGCCTATCAGAAGTTGTCAAAAGAAAAATATGAAAAGCTTTTCCACTGTGGTTTTTTTTGATTTTAAATTTTTTGATTGAAATAAAAATAAAAAACCTAGCTGTAATACTTACCTATTTGTCGGCCCCATGTAAGACGTCAGGGGCTTAAAGAAACTATTTAAATACTACAAGAATAAACAGTTCAACAAAGTGCTTTAATCTGTACAATTCAAATGCCGCTAAAATTGATGATACAGCTAACACATATCTTGTAAACTATAAATTTTAAAATGAATATGTATATTAATCGCAAATATACTTAGCACGATTTTTTTATTTATATCTAATTAATGATGAGGCAGCTCGATGGGGGTAGACCTATTTAAGACGAGATCTGAAACTATAAGCATTTTGAGAGCACCGACCTTGTATTATTTTTGACTTATATCTTTCTTATCGCAAAAAAGCAAAAAATCATTAAGGTTTGAAAACGTGCCAATGAAAAAATACAAATTTTAGTTCAATGAATAAATTTTTAGGCGAAATGAATAAATATTTTTTTGTACCTATGCTATAACTGCAAAAATACAGTTTACAATTATCTTCAAAATACTCTACGACAAGCTCTAATGAGCTTGGTTGTAAACTATTTTTTTTTGGCAGATATAGGATAACCTTGACCTAGTTTTCCCATTTTGTTGTCCGGGCTGTCTTATGTCAAATTTTTTTTGATTGGGTTAGAATAAATATATAAAACAAAAAAATTAATTGATAAATTATTGCGACGACTTTTTGAGCGGCCTTTAAAATTGCGACATGTCGAAATTTAGAATACTAAAAAAAAAGGAATTATGTTTACAGTTTATTTGACCAACAACGCGAAGCTGGTATGTCGCTCTTCTTTACAAATTCAAATACGGGTACAATGCTTCCTACCATAAAACTTTTGTCGAAAATTTTTACCAAATATATTGTTAAAAATTTTCGACATATTTATAGATGAAAAATAAAACGCAGAAACAATCGGTATTCATTAATTTATTCGTCATATGAACCATTTGCTAGTTAGCATCAGCATCAGCAAGGAAATAAGAAAATTAAAAAAAATACTTTTTCAAGAAAATAATATTTTCAAGAAAATGTTTTCTCAACTAGCAATAGGTCTCTGAATATTTGAGAGAAATAAGTTAAACACTGGGTTATCCTTTGAATATCAGAACAGATGACACCGGACAACACAAGGCTTCATTCACCTAGCGAATGGAAGAGTCGTGAATAAGCTCAAGCTAGTCGTGAACAAAAACTTTTCACAAAATGGACAATTTATTTGTAAAGAAGTTTAAAAGAACACATCAGTTTAGTGCAACTTTCTAAACGGTTGGAAGGCTCAAGTGACAAAAAACTTAACGAAAGCGAACAAACGTTCGTTGAACTTTAGCCAGGGTTGACGCAGGTTTCCTTGACAATCCCACAAGCGGTCAAAAATTTGGGTCCAATTGTTTTTTCGTTGCTGGTTACCCACTATTTTAAATTATTGTAAATGTCTTATCCATGCAGATGACATAAAATTCTTTGCAGTTCCATTTCATCTATTGAAAATAGTTTATTGATTCAAAATGATTTGTTTTCTTTTTCAAGCTAATGTCAGTTATGTAAATGATCTGAAACTCAATACATACAGACAAGTGTACATCTATGTTCTATAATCGAACGTTGTATCATATTAAGCTCTGCTTTGTCATTTGAACAATATTTCTCTCAGTGGCGGATCCAGGATTTGGGCATGGGGGGTCTATTACTCAAAATTTTATTTACATATACGAGGTTTAGCAGATTCAATCAGAAATTATTTACATGATGTTGGCGTCGATTGCTCATATATTTATGGCCAAGGATTCGACGGAGCTCCGGCAATGAGTGTCCAATTCATTGGTGCACAGGCTCATCTGGGATCGCATTTCCCCCTGGCAATTTATGTACATTGCGCTGCACAAAGCTTTAGTTTGGCAGTCAATGCAGCATGCGAAGAGTCAGGAATCAAAAATGCGTTAGGAACTATCGGAGCGATTGAAGCATTTTTTCACTGGCCTAAAAGACAAGACTTTGTACACCAAGAAATTTCAAAAATGACAAACAAAAAGAAAAAAAAGACAAAAGTACCAGGTGGGCAGTTGGAACGTACTTTGAATTGCAACCGGCTGTTACTGAGTCTTTGGAAGAAATCAAAACGTGGAAAGATCGATCGAGATACTTCGCAAAATGCATTGCATCTTAGCGATTTCGACGGCTGAATTCCAAATCGCCTGTCACATTATGGAATCAGTTAATTCGATTGTTTTGCCTTGAGTCGGGAATTGCAATCTAAAAACCAAGATCTAGGTGAGGCTACTAAGCTGGCAGACGACGCTTTGAATGAATTTACGTACAAACGCGAAAACGCAGATTCTACTTTCCACGTTATTCATGAGCATGTTGCTAGAATTTCTTCTGAACACGAAATCACAATGAAATTGCCACGCCGCCGCCGCGCCGCCGGCCGTTGCAATCAACAAAAAATCGTTCCGACGTTCAAGCACAAAGTATTGAAGGCTACTACAGAATTTCTTTCTACATTCCGTTTCTTGATACGTTCATTTCTCAACTCAAAAGTTCTCGGAACACAAATCCATTTTCCAAAGTTTTGTACAACTGTTTCTTAAACAAGAATTTAACGAAAAGAAATGCGCTGACCTCTACACATTTTACGAAGATATATCGGATTGTTCGAAAGAAAATTTTCTGTCAGAAGTCAAGATATGGAGAGAACGAATCCACGGCCAGAACATCCAAAATGCGATTGATGCTTTACTGGTTAGTATCTTTCGATCAAAAATTTACATGTAAAAAAGTTTATATGTGACGCGATCCGAGAAAAGGCACCATTTAGGCAAAAGTGAAAGCTTACACAGCACGCTCTGAAAGGCGCTGATGTACCATTCAAACCCATCTAAAAAATCGTTTCTCTGAATTTATATTTTGTGAAATAATAGTGATGTTACAATTTCTGATTGCGCTTCATGAATATTCAGTAAAAGAACTTGTGTAATCAATCATGATCCAACAACCGATTTTTTGCGTAATAAGCCCCTTTTATCGGATCGAGTTACATATGCAAACATCAATCTGACGATGTTTTTCAGGTTATCAATAGCAAGTCGTTCAAGTATGTCGATTATATTTTTGTATAATCAATAAAGTTCTTGAATTTTTAAAATAATAATACTACTTCTCCTTTGCTTTTTTGTCTTGCTCATGCTATATTTTTCCGTCCCGTAACGAAATTTGAACATTAGGAGCCGATGAATGTTACAAATAACATCTTTTAATGTATGTCATTGCTGATTTTTTAAAAATGTAAAAAAAACACGTGGCCTTGAAATACTCGAGCTCGTCAGATTTTTATACAGAGTGATCAACTTGTTGTCTTCGTCCTCCAGGATGATAATCTGACAATTATATGGAGGAGTACTCTTAGTCTGACAATTTGAAAGTAACATATTTGCCGTTTCTATTTTTTATTACTGGATGCAATAAAAAAATATGTGCACATATGTATTATATATATATATAATATATGTAAGTTTCAGTTTTTATAGCTTGAAACTTATATGGTTTTAATTAATCCAATAGGTAAATAACGACACAAGTTGATGTAGAACAGAACTATTATAATTTAATTATAGATTAATAAAATAATTTAACAATAATTTTTAATTACCTAAATCAACAATTATGTCGGCTTAGGGTTCTGTAACCCAACTTCTTGAACAATTGAAAACGAATGAAAAATTATATATCAAAACAAAATATTAATAATTGAAAAGTAAAATCATTTACTCTAGTTATTAATAAAGCAAGTAGTTTTTAGCAAAGTACGAGATGTGGCAAATGTAGTCATAATGGTGGCTAAGTTTGTATGTTAGATGGCAACAAACTTACATATACATATTTGGAATTGAAATTTTTATAAAAATACTAAAAAAAATCTCTGAAAGTTTGAGCCCTTCATATTATTTTCAAGTGCTCGATCAAGAGGTGTGAAGATTTCCCATAGAAAATACACGGAAAGTCAGATTTTTTGTTTTTAAATTTCTATAGCTCAGCGGCATTTCATGGGATCGCTTTAACCGAAGATGGTTTTTCTTCAAAATTGAACGCTCTACAAAAATGCTTATTGCGGCAAAATCGCTACTCACACCGGCGAGGTAGTAAGGGCCACTAAACCAAATTTTTCCATAAAATTCACGTTTTTTCGCAGCTATCTCGTAAATAACAAAAGCTACGGAAAAATTATGAAGTACAAACTTGTAGAGAATTTAGTTTCCTACGAAAAAGGTCTTTTGAACCAAATTGCTAATATCAATACTAAGCGAGATATTAGCCATCATGTATTATACCTTTTATTGACGATTTTACCTAAATCGCCACAAGAAAACTGTCAGATTATATTTTTCCGTAATTCTGATAGCATTACGTTCAAAATTAAAAAAAAAAATTAATCGCGCTCGTGTATTTCAAAATGTCCATTTTTTTACACCTATGTGACTCGCCTACTTACTTAGGGCACGCTCAAATTATCAGATTATTGAAATATACACTTTTCTGTATATAATTAACTTTTTTTTTTTTATAAAAAAAGAGGAGGCTTATGCTAATCTGGAGAACTCAGACCTAATATCCAGTCCATTGTACTACCAGAGTAGCAGCCTTTCCCTTTTTTTTTGTGTTGCAGTAGTTGGAAATAAGTTGTTAGTAATTTCACATATATAACCTCAAGGGCGGCGTCCATATGAAACTGGGAGGCTGAAAGAAAAGTAGATGCCCAGAGCGGGATTCGAACCCACGCGTCCGGCCTATCTACTAAACACTCTACCACTGCACCACGGCCGCCCTTATAATTATAATTAACTCACCTTCTCATGTAACGCGCTTGAGTTTTTCTGAGGATCGATTTTTTTACTAATCTGACGCGTTGGGTTAATATATGTTAGGGGTACATTACAGGGTGCGAGGTTTCTCCCTATATGATTTTCTGACGCGCTCGAGTAACGCACCAAATCCCATCTTGGGCTCCGCTACTACTTCAGATTAATGCGTGGAATTTTTTGCTTGTTGAGGTTCGTGGATTAAGTGTCACACTCTCGGCTACAACAGTCTCATTCTTGTATGCACAGTACGATGACGGAGCCGATTCGTACTGTCAATAATTAGCATGCCAGTCTCACGAACTTTTTGAGCAAACTTGGGTACAGCAGGTGCGTTGCGTCCTTGATTATGGCAAAAACTTCTTTGAAAATAAGTTTTTAATGTTTCGCAATGTGTAGTTAGCCCTCCCTTTATTTATTGGCCGTGTTCTAAAATCTCATTTTATATGAGATCAATACTCATTTGTTTATTTTATTTTATTTTCTAGTGATGAAATTCGAAATGGTGCACGTCTGGAACCAAGAGTGATTGCCAAGGCACCAGAAGGCCAAGGATGTCCAAGATGTGGTGGCTACGTTTACGCAGCAGAACAGATGTTGGCACGCGGACGGGTAATTAGAATTTTTTATTTAAACATACAAAACCAACTTTAATACTTAGGCTGTAGTTAAACAGTATACTAGGTAGTTCTTGGATATAAGTTTAGTTACTAAGCTCACAAAAGTAAAAACGTGAGCCCAACTAACCACTAAAGCCGAGTGTGCGTCAAACAATGACCTTTGGCATTAAATTCTCTTTACCTAGATTCAGTCAAGTGGAGTAAAGGCAAATCTTTAAAATGGAATTAAAGATCTCCAAATTGAAAATGGTTGCACGTTTCAGTGTTGCTATAGGTACTCTAATAACTTCGGCTAAGATTTAGTTTTATTAATTTCAAGTTTTTAAAAAGAACTGAAAGACAACCCATCTTTCAGTTCACTTTGTTTTCAAAAAATAAAATGTTTATCAGGTTAATGCACGTCAATTACTCGTCCTTTTGCCAGCTTATATCTCTTAAAAAGCATCCAATCCTTCTCAACACATCAAAGAAATAATTAAAATAAATTTTTTTTTACTTAAGAAATCGATTTTCAGATTTATTTTAATGTTTTGTTAATGGCAGGGCTACCACCGAAGATGCTTTAAATGCCTTAACTGTAACAAAACTTTGGATTCTACCATGCATTGCGATGGTCCTGACAAGGATATTTATTGCAGAGGTAGACATAAATGTAACTTTTATGTTGACTGTGATAATGACAACATTCCAATATCTGTGTTAATATTTCAATGTTCTGAAGTCGTGTTCGTTTCTTTGATTTTTTTTATAGTTTTTGTTTAAAGTAGAATATATTACGTGGGTTGATAGGATAACGGTAAAATATAAAATTTTACTCAACATTTCCAAAGGTACGTTTTTTAAACAAAAATTGTATTTTTTTTTTTTCAATTCAATTATATAGCAATGGCACAAGGAGTGCTTCAAGTGCGGTTCCTGCAGTAAAGGCCTTGACTCTGTCAACTGCTGCGAAGCCCCCGACAGGAATATCTACTGCAAATGTACGTATTATTAATAAGTTGACAAAATTAGCGCTAATAGTATAGGAATAAGATAATATATATTATGTGGGTTTTCAAGAACAGGAATTCGGTCTAAATATTTCAGCTCTTAACTGATTCCAGTCTTTTTAAAATAAATTCTGATGTTACAAACATAAAAGATAGGATCGATAAATTTTTATTAAAATAGTGTTGGTTCAGTTCAATGATAACTATTTGAGTAAATATCTAATTTTTGTGTTCGTAACGTTGCTATTGTTTTAGTGAGGTGTCTATAGACCCACGGTATGGGTCGTATTGAATTGTCTTTTCGCTTTTAACAAGCGAAAGTAATATCAGAAAAATTAAAGTGATGCCAGATATCAATTTTTAGTTAATTTTTTGAACAATTTTCTTCACAACTCGAAGAAAGTTACTTATACCTTCAAAATATTCTTCAGTGAAGGAATTAGGAACCCCTCTCGTGTTGAAAAGAAAGTTCCTTAAAAAATCGTTAAAAAATCGATAAGTAAAATAACGCAATCGATAGAAAAACCACAAAAAAATACTATCTGGCATCACTATAACCTTTCTGATATTGATTTCACTTGGTAAAACCAAAAAAAATACTTAGGTGAAAGTCTAGTGTGTTTCTCTGCAACGCTGATCGACAACGTTCAAATAGCTCGATTTAGGTCGTTTAACACAACCCAGCACGACCCGAACCGTGGGTGCGTGTAGACACTTCCATTCTTTTAAGATGCGAATCGACTTGGAGCTCAACAATAGTAAAGGTTGAGTTCTTCTGAATATCCCACTTAGGGATCACTTGTGTAAGGCAGCTTTTTGATCCCTTTGAGATAAAATTGTTGGTAGCCGCGGCCGTAAAAGAATAAGTTGGCTTAGCCTTCGCTTAAAGAATTCGAGAAATATTCGATATTTTGCAAAGTTCTTTTCATGACAAAAAGATGACGGTGCGTGTAGACACTTCCATTCTTTTTAGATGCGAATCGACTTGGAGCTCAACAATAGTAAAGGTTGAGTTCTTCTGAATATCACATTTAGGGATCACTTGTGTAAGGCAGCTAAGTATTAGAGTTTTAATCCCTTTGAGATAAAATTGTTTGTAGCCGCGGCCGTAAAAGAAGAAGTTAGCTTAATCTTCGCTTAAAGAATTCGAGAAATATTCGATATTTTGCAAAGTTCTTTTCATGATTATCCGGCTTTTCATATTTGCCGATGTAAAAATAAAAAAAAAAAATATCCATGAGTGCTCAACATTATAACTGTCATATTTGCTATTGTATGGCGAAGGACCATTTCACAAATACACGTCGACTCAATAATGCGATGATTTTATTGCGAGCGCTGCGGCTTATCAGTGATTGCAAAAATTATAGTAAATATTAGTATTATTGTTTTTAATCAGCAAGCAAAAAATAATAAAATCAATAAATTTTCCAAGTTATAAACTATAAACTTAAAGACAGTCCCATAATCTTTTTTTTTTAATAATTATTATTATTTAATAAAAATTATAATTTAATCAATAGTATCACATTTCGTGGCAAAATATTCACTCCGAGTGCGTGTTTTTAGCATTTTTAGTCCAAAATTGTAAGGACGGGCCTTGACGTGGCCAGTTTTATTGATAATAACAAACCGCACAAAAAATACTTACTTCTTTTTTTAATTGCTATATTTCATTACATCTTTTTTCAATTAGTTTGTAATTCAAAATAATAAGCAGCCTTTACACACAACATCAATAATGAACACGTTGTGTGTGTGAAGAATGTTCTAGAATGTTTATTAGAATATATGATTATATGATGTTTTTTTTAAATTTTCGACCTAATTTTGCTTCAAACACACGCAAATTGTAATGCCACAATTTAAAAATGAAAATAATTTCCATTCCTGCAGCATGTTACGGTAAGCAATTCGGGCCAAAAGGATATGGTTACGGCCAAGGAGCAGGTGCATTACAAAGCGAATGCTACTCCAATGGGTATGTTAAGCTAAAGTATTTTTCACTCCAAAACAAAAAATCATAATCATAAATGCAGTGCTCATCCGCAGCAGCTTCCGCTTTAAAAAACATCGCTTGATGAAATGATTTTCCAAAAAAGTATTTTGGTGTTGAATTTTATTTGCAAGCTTTCACTTTTCGCACCATTTTTATAAACGCTTTCATGAAATTATTTTTATCTAAACAAACTTGATCCATGGTTTTATTAAATATGTGAAACCTACTGCTTTTTTTTAAATTCCCCTTGATAGCTCATTATTAACTGAAGATTTAACGTTTACGGAGAAAGTATTCATGCAGTGCTGCATGAAACAATTGTTAAGAACCTGTATCTATATTTTGAAAATTTTATTAAAATCAGAATGATGTATATAGAAAGTGTAGAAGATCAGTTTCACTTTTCAAACACCAGCACAAAGACCAACAATTTTTGATTGTGTGTTGGGATTGCGCAAAGACTTTAAAAATAGAAAGCTGATGCAGCGCCGCACTCAGATCTTTTTTGTATTGGTTTACTCTGGCGTATGTGGAACTTTTTATTTATTCAATGGAAGTCATTGTACATTCAACGTACATGGCAGTGTCACGACTGCTATTCTTTTGAGGTGTTGTTTTGAGATTTGCCTTATCATAGTTTTGAGTTTGAAGTAAAATATGATGTTGTTACTGCTTAAAAAGAAAAAACCAAGCAAGCAGCGAAAACTGTAAAACTCCTTCATTGATTAATTCATCAAACGAAAAAAAACATTCAATTGAGAAGGAAACATCTCGAAAACTCTACAGCAGTCAATAAAATATTTATAAATGCTAATATGGAAATTTTAAGTTCTAAAATAGCAACTGTTCTTATACATAAATAGATATGGGCTTGAGAGAAAACTAATTTGCGATCCTCAATTAATCTTTAATGAATTCTTAAAAATAGGCGCATTTGTTATCACCAGTATGTGCTGAAAGGTGGAAATGCTGGACTCACAAGAAATGACCAGTAAGTTGATCGGATCGGATGAGAGTAGAGGGACGATAATTTCAAACTGATATTCATTCAGCGTTGTGAACGCTTTTCACTTTTGAGATACCTACACTGGAAATAAAAAAGACAGTTTACTCTTTAAATAAATTTTTGGGTGAGGAAATTGAATGTTGACTGCTAAAAAAGGCAAGGAAGATTTTTAAAGTAAACTTGTTGTTTTTTGGTCAACACTTCACGATCGATCTATACATATAATTTGCGAAGTATGTATTAAATTTTCCCTTCCAAAAACTAAAATAAGTATATAACTAAGTTTTATGAAAGATCGATGAAGTAATGTATCACTTGGATGTTATGAAAAAACAATGAGGAGGATAAAAGCAGAATGACAAACAATTTCATTGTGCACAAGAGATGTTCAAAATATTTGCAAAGCTTCGTATCAGCTTCAACGATTTACTTTGAGCCAGATTATAAGCGTGGTTTTACAAGAGAAGGATAGGGGCGGAAATAGCTGCCAAGTTTCGCCACCTTCCTTATTTTCAAATATAGCGTTAAAAATCATAATTCTTCTTATTACCTAAAAGAGAATTGACGATTTTGAGAAAGAAGAAGAAGGATGGATAAAGAAAATTCAACATAATTTATTTTCTATGTGTACCCACAAAAGTGAATATTTTTTGCATGCATGAAACCAGGATCATGGTATATTCTTAAGAATAAAAATTACCCAGAAGCATAGTAAAAGAATCCGTTCGTAAAAGCTTTTAAGGTCAACATATTAACAACAGAAACATTAGCGCAGTTCACACTGTGCAACTAGTTGGAAAGACCCTGTTTGATGGATGTTGAAAGATTGCTAAATTTCACATTGTCAGATCTGTAGTCCAACTTAAAATTAATTTTTCAATAAACTTTCAAGGAATATTTACGTAATCATAGCAGAAATTATCATTTCACTTAGGCTTCGGCTACGCAATGAGCGACAAGCGACTGAACGACGAGTCGCTGAGCGACGAATCAGAGCGATGGGTGGCCATTTACTAAACGACTTCGCTGAGCGATTAGTTGGGAAAATGCCATGGTCAAGTGCGATTCGTCGTAGTTCATATTTATCGAGAATCCGTAGATTTGGTGTGCAGTGTGCACCCTACGAATTGTGAAACGGCAAATTATGGTGAGTTTCATAATTTATATTGATCGATTTTGGGAATATTGTCGTATGTCAATACTATCTTTTGATTTACTGTTGGAAAAAGTTCGACCAAAATTAACAAGACAAAAGAAAGCAATTAGTCCAGATCAACGGCTGGTTTTATGTTTAGTGTTAGTTTTTTTATTTTATTTTTATTTGTATTCTTAAGTTTTGCCAATATAATATTTTGAATGTCAGTTCTTATCTCAAGTTTTTTTGAAATTGTTAAATTGTGCCATAAGGTAAAACTTACTTAGGTGGGCATTACAGTTCGGGGTGAACCTGGGCCTCAACTAACATCCTTCTGTAATGACTTCGATTTCGGGCGAGCTCTCTCCAGTTTTGCACTCTAAGTCGGTTGAGGTCCTAAGACTAGGTCTTCCCCTTCCGCGATTTCCCTGCAATGTGCTTTCGAAAACCCGTCAAACCGGAGCCTTTGGGTCCATCCGCTCTACATGGCCCAACCATCGTAGCCTTGCGATGCGTACTCTTCTGGCTATGCCCATGTCGAGGTACAGCTCATACAGCTCGTTATTGTATTTTCTTCTCCACACATTGTCTTCGCACACCGGACCAAAGATCATTCCGAGAATTTTTCCTCATCCGCTTCCGATAAGGTCCATGCTTCCGCGCCGCGCCGTAAAGCTGGACTGGGATGATCAAGGTCTTATGCAAGGTTACCTTGGTTTTTCTGGAGAGGGTTTTGTTTCTCAATTGCCTTCTTAACCCAAAGAAGCAACGGTTGGCAAGAGTTATTCTCCGTTTGACCTCCGCACTGATGTTGTTTTCCGTGTCTATAGCGGATCCTGGGTAGACGAAGTCTTGTACTACCTCGAAGTTATGTCTGTCTATTGTGACGTTTTGTCCAATTCGTCGATGTTCTGTGTCCTTGTTTGATGACAACATATACTTCGTTTTGCCCTCATTAACCACCAAACCCATTTTTGCCGCTTTTGTTTCAATACTCACAAAAGCAAAAGGATGCAGAAACTAGACATGGCTCTGTACATGGTAAAAGACTTTTGTAAAATTGCAGCTCAACATTATCCTGTTCTTTTTTTCTACCTCTTGCTTTAAAATTCGACGCTCTCTTGTTTTTATTTTTTCGCAAATTTCGGGAGCAGCTAGAAGGAGTGCTGGTTGTAAGCGTATTGACACTTGAATGGGTCACATCTTCTTCGTCCAGTAATTCTGATATTGTTTCTGAGAAAAAATAATAAAATGAGAATATTTCTCTGGTTCTCGAAGATTTCCCTCAGTTGGATCTAAATCAATCGTCTGCTTCGTAAAGGCCATCATTTCAAAAAATGGCCATCTCGTTCTTGTTGGTGCAGCTTCGGATCCCAATACTGAACTTTGGAACTTTTCGCAACAAAGCCAAGCACTACAGTTCATTTTATTAAGTGTGCGTGTATACTGCAGAATTTTGTGTGTGCCGTTATAACAGGAGCACACGCAATGCGTTGAATGTAAGAAATGAGCAATATTTTTAGGAATTTGGGCATTGAATAAAAACACTATTTGTTTTTAAAGATTAAGGGCCGGTCTGTTCAAGTTTGGTTAATTTTAACCCGTGGTTATTTCCAGTGGTTACCATAGATTGCGTCTTTTCAACCTTGGTTTGGTTAACAAATGAATGGTTTGGTTAACTAACCAGAGAAATTGTTAACCAGTCGATTTTGGTCGGTTAACGCTATTTAACCATCGATTTACTGGAATTTCGTCTTTTCACGTTTGGTTAATCTGTCTTCACGCATTATTTTTGACTCATCATTTGGCTATACAACAATTCAGTGTGATTGTGACATTTTCTTCAAAAATAACAAAAATTATGAATAACATAAAAAAAAAACATGAATAATTATAAAATAACTCACTATGAACTGCCGACAATTAACACATGTCACCAAAAAAGATAACCATTGATTGGGGTTACTGATTAATTTGACAGATAGACTGGAAAAATATTGGAATTTCTCAATAACCTACGGTTTGTTAACCAAGGCCGAAAAAATAGTGAAAAGACGCAATTCCTTAACCATAGATCCATAACCACGGGTTAAGCAAAATCTCTGGTAACCAAACCACAGATTTAACCACACTTGAACAGACCGGCCCTAAATAAATAAAAACTAACCAGAACAATTAGGGGAGACCGGGGCTAGTAGACTAGAAATTTCCTTATCTTTTAAAAAAAAAAAAAAAACTAAGAGAGATATCGAAACGAAAAAAGCCTTTTTATAGAACATCATTTTTGTTATTTAAAAAAAATGTCTTGTGAACATTGCTAATACAAAGACATTTTTTTCGAATTTTACATAACGACCTTAAATTGGTCAACTAATCCCAAAACCGGGGTAAGTTGGCCAAGGCTATGAGGTAAGTTGACTATACTCTTATTTCCAGCTTTTTGATACTAAAACTATAAGCGAATATAATTTTATTTGAAGCTTAAAATTATAAATAAATACACTTCATAAGAACTAGATTCAAAAAAAAATGATTTGAAAAAATAAAATTTACTTAACAAACCAAATCCACTCTAAGCGAATTTAAGCCACTTCGTGTGATATAACAAACTGTAAACTTGAAAAAAAAAACCTTTGGTTTCGGCGCTCTCGCGGTTTTCCGCACATAGATATGTCATCATTTTTTTTTTTTTTGAAATTACCAAGAAAAAAAGATGGGTCAACTTACCCCGAAATAAAATAGTCAACTTACCCCGTTCGGTCCTTCAGCACTCAACGACTTTTTTTGGCCTCAGATATCAATATAAAAAACAACTACCAGGTGTTAACAATGGCCACACTAACACTACTCTTTTTCCTAAAAAAAATTTTACATTGAACACAAACAATCACAAGAAAGAAAAAAAGAAAAGAAAACAAAAAATTACTCACGAAAGAAAAAATTTGTTTTTTGGAGATAACACCCGAACGACGTGCGACACCAGTGAAAGACAATATGAGAGTCAGTAAGCGTGTGCTCGATGTAACAAGTGCAATAAACTTGAGTGAAATGGTTTTCTTTTGAAGTTATTGCCGATTAGTCTACTTGCCCCTTGGGCCAACCAGCCCCGGTTACCCCTACAAATTTGTCCAACTTCTTCCCACTCACTTCTTGGGCGACAAGTCTAATAAGTGAATAAGTGAAAGTAAACTACATCCGACCATCCAAGAATCATCAAACGAAGTCTATCCAGCTTATTGTACAATCCGCTAATTTCTTTGTACACTCCGCTAATCTACTTCACGTTATCAGACTTGTCTTTCCAACTTCAAAGGCTTCAAAAATATTTCAAAACAATCCAGCAAGTCCTAAAAAAAATTAAAAAAAAAAAATCTGTCGTCAACAGCGTTTCCATATTCAGTGAGTGAATACTTCTGCTTTTGTTTGCAGTAGTTCAAGATTTTATCAGCCAGAAATCTTGCTGAGCTGAAAAAATAATCCTTTTATTTCTATAGGTATATACTTTTGCCTGTCAACCAACATTCGTGGTCTTATTGCGACAAGAAGTGTTTAGACTTTCAAAAAGAATAGATAAAGGAAATTAACTTTTTTAAGGAATTAGCTCAAAAACTTCCTGGGGAGAGAAACACAAGCTCCACCCTCAGGAGTCCTACTTTGTGTGTTTATTTCTGGTATATGTTATCTTCTCTGATGTGCTGCTTTGAAGGTGTCTCCTAAGGTAAATTATTTGTGTTCGTTTATGTAATGAGAGTTTGTTATTTAATGTAGTGTTTTCAATTATGTTAGCTACACCGTTCGTTTTTTGTTAAAATAATTCAAATACAAATTAGAATAGTATGATGATGACTTCATCGCTTTTGAAAACTTTTGTGAAAAATTAAATCCTGTGGAAGCTTCTACTGAACATTTTGCCGAAATATATGATGCATTCACAAGAACCGTTTTTAGTCTTATTATGACTTTTAAGTTCAACACGAACCGTTACAATAATTTTGATCTGTTTTCTGTTTGCAGATAAGACACAACTTCCGAACAACGATCTAAAATTTGAATAGAATTCTAACTTTCCATGTAAATGAAAAGTTACAATTTTCGAGTGCTTTTCGGCAGAGGGATTCAAGTTTATTTTTTTACAAAATAAGTAACAGATCTTACGCCTGATTTACAATCTATGGTATGCCTTTAAGCAACCTCTGAATATCGCAAATAGAACAGAATATTGAAACAGCTTTATTTTCATAGTCTAGGACAGACAACATACACTTGTTTCTGTACTAGCTATAAAAGCGGGGAGAACTGTCATCTGCATGTAGTTTTTCCACCATTTCGGTATTTCGTTGCTCGAAAATGTTCTGCTGGTTGCTATCTGTCTTCTTCCTACTTTCTGTTATGAATTTGAAGTGAGGACAGAGTGTTGTGTCCAAAGAGTGCGGTAAACCCCTTGACATTACTTATTTATTATTATATTTTCCGTCACTAAGCTTGCTCATAGGATTTTACACAGTTTTTTTCTCATCAGCGATGAACCATTATGATTTCAAATTATGAACTCAAGAAATATTCGCCTAAAGCTAAACGATGAAATTGCGCAGACCTTGAATTTCAAAGGAATTCACGTTACAAATGTAGAAGAATATAAAAAACAATTGTTGTTTCTTAAAAACCTTTTTTGATTGAGATATAGAAATTCATTACAATGTTAACAGCATTCAGAAGGTCTGCGTTTCTAAATTGCTTAGCTTTCACTGACAAGATACTATGGATTACTTCCTGACCGCAATTCAATATGTCATTTACAATGTCATCAACAGGATGTTATGCCCAAAAGTTTGGTGCTCGTGGTTATGGCCATCTTGGAATGTCTTCAATGGGACTCATGTCCGATATTCGAGACGCTGAATGGCAAAGGTATTTACAAAAATATCAGTATAAAGTCCTGTTTTTCTAAGTGTATATGTAGTTTATTTGAACACAACTCATACAATCCAATGTTCTTATCTATCTTCTATCTACCATCTTCCACATATATAAAAATAAATGTATGTTTTTTTGTTCGATATAGACTACTAAACCGCTCAACGGATTTTTATGAAATTTGATCGATATTTCTTTCGGCTTTAGGATGTTAGATTATCCCTTAAAACTACGAACCCGAGCACCGCCGGGTGACTCAGCTAGTTAAAATATAAAAAAAATATTAATAAGAGTTTTGTATAGGGTCAATGGTAATTGTAATTGTAAACGATTTGGCATTTCCTGTTTTTTTTTAACTTCTAATATTTTTTAAGGCGGAGTTATGTGAAATTGAGAATTGATGTTGATTGAACTTAAGCTTGAAGAGTGGTCTTTTAGAAAATAATATTGTCAAATCTGTAAGTTTATTTGCTTCCGTAAAATTCCGTGTTTACATTTACCCCGACATTTTTTTGAAAGAAGAGAAAAATGGGGTAGATGAACACAAGGCAGTCAGTCTCTTAAAGCTGCAGAGTAGAAACATTTAGGGTAAACGTGATCTAAGCCAAAACGAAAACATTTAATGAGTAAAATAAATCGAAATAACGATGTTTACATTTACCCAAAAAAAATTTAACAAGGTCAAAATGTATAGTAATTTGTAAAAAAAAAAAAATTAATATCGCTGGTTTACATAAAAATTAAGAACACAAAGATTTTGTAATTGTAGTTTTTTAGTTAAATTTGAACATTACAATTCAAAAACTTTAACATTTCAACAGTTGTTTTTCCTTCGGCAATAGTTTTTTTCGGTTCTGGCAATAATGCATGAACTTGATTGAAAGGGACAAAACTTTTGTCTATTTTGACGACGTTGTTTTTGAGGAACCAATACTTAAAGCATTCCAGGACTTTGCTAACCTCACAAACGTACTACGTACGTTTTATACCCTTAAAATTGACAATTACAAAGAGTCCTGACTTTAAACTGTTGATTCCCTCAATGTCGACTAGTTCCACCGCTTCTACTTCCTTCTGCCCTTCATTCCACTCGGACTCAAGACTTCTATTTGATACATGATGAAATAGTAGCAGGAACATTTTTCCTACCACCGATTCTATTAAAAATAACTGCCTTTGGAACCCCGTATGTCTATTCGGCTTTTCGGAATGTCTTATTTTTGTTGCTCAAGGCTTTTACTGCTTGTGAGATATCTTCTGACGTATAAGATGGAGACGCCGTTTCTCGATTATAAGAGCGCGGCATCTAAGTAAATTAGAATCACGTTAGATCAATGCTGAGTTCATTAACAATGCATGTTTATGTTTACAATTACCCCAAAGCGTTTACTTTTACCCCATTTTGTTGTTCACATTTACCCATGATCTAAAAAACGTGGGGTGATTGTAAGCAGCTAATAACTTTCATATTCAAAAAAACACATAACATGCTTTAACATTTATATTTTACATATCTACAAATAAAAAGTTACTTACTTTGATCATTCAAAATAAGGTTGCAATCAATTCTTGTAACCCTTAAAAAATTGAAAACACAAAAAAAGGATTGACCACGCCAACGATCAAAACGCAACTAACTAATTTACAGATTGCAGCTGGCACGTGTCTGCATAACGGGAATGTACCGTATTTTCAAATTATGTCATAGTCATGGCATGCCTTGATGGAAAAGTAGTTTTTGAAGAATTAAGTGTGTTTACAATTACCCCTGTTCACAATTAACCCCCTTGACCCTAGTTGAAAAAGATGGAAAATAGAAGTTCAAAAATGGCTGTCACAATAAACTAACACCATTTTGCAAACTGGTTTCATACTTTTGAAAAATTTGTTGATAGTAAAACTCTCAATTTTGTGACTCAAATTCATTCATTTACAAATCAGATACATATCTACTTTAACAAAATTGTTGAATCCTATTTGCAAATTGGTGAATCTCATTTTTAAAAAATTTAATAGATTTGCGAAAAAGTTAAATTTTTAAGAAGGTAAACTAAATTCTGAAAAAAGTAGAAACCTTTTACGTCGGTACTTAAAATTTAAATGTGTTGATATATTGTTTGTCAAAATAGGAGAAGTACCTTAAACACACGTTTTCCAATAACTTTGTGTTAATGCATAGTTTTAGCAATTTACAAGACGTTGTAACATTAATACGTTACACTTAATTCTTCTTATTTGGGACAGAGTATAAGTTCCGACATGGCAAAATGAAGCTACATACTTAAGGGGTTAGGGGTAGTCAGAATTTTCAAAAAATCGATTTTTGTTTTTTGCATTTTCTTAAAGTATAGTATCTTAAAAATATTCTCTAAAAGTTTGAAGTGAATCCGACAAATATCTTTCGAGTTATTCAGCTATATTTTCAGCTTCAACTACTGTACATAAAGCGACTGTAACTTTAAATGCGTTTTTCTCAAAACTATGTTTTTTGAACTGGTGCCAACTTTAACTCAAAAACCGCTCGTTAGATTTGAATGAAATATATACAAGTTTTAGAAAACATCAAAAGCTAGTGCTTAATCGAAGCTTTTTTATTTTGTTTCAAAATTGGATTTTTTATAAACAATTAGTTGTTGATTTTTCCCCAATAATCGGAAAAAAAGCTTCGATTAAGCACTAGCTTTTTATGTTTTCTAAAAACTGTATAAATTTTATTCAAATCTATCGAGCGGTTTTTGAGTTACAGTTGGCACCGCAAAGACCCATTTTTAAAACTTGTTCAACTTAAACCGCCATAACTCGTAAAATAGTTAATTTTGGTTTTGGTTTTTACTTTTGTGAAAAAAATTATTAAAAAATGGCATTTTTCACGCTCCTTACTTGAACCTAAAAATTTGACACAAAAATTAATTTTTTTTTGTAAAATTAAGGGATTTCACTAACAGTTTTTTTCTTTTGATTTAACTCTTTTCATAAGTATCAATACCAATGCCTGCTTAACACGACTTATACTTTGCCAATGTTTTATTAAACTTTTTGCAGCTTTGCTTGCCAATACTTGTGTTATGTCGATTTCCTTTCACCAATTTGCAGTCGACTGCAGTCGCTACTAAATTCGATTCTTTTTTGGGTATTTAGGAAATTAAAAAAGTAGCGATTTTTTTTTATGAATGTGTGTGTGTCCAACTGACTAATGTAGAAAAACAAGCACCATGGAACAAAACAATTACATTCATATTGTTAAGCACACAATTTTTATATTTTTTTTCACCAAATGTTTTCCAAATTCACAACTAAATACAAAACAATTCTGCTTCCTTTAAATTTTTTCATATGCTGATGTCGTTGTTTGCCGTTTTCGATCTGTCAAAATTGTTGTGTGTGTGAAAATCTGTGTGCAAATCCGTCTCAAAAAAGAGATCGACGGCAAGTCGATTTTTTTCCTCCTAAATGAATTCCTTTCAAAAAAAAATTGACTGCAGTCGATTCTTTTTTTGAAAGGAATTCGACATTAGTAAAATTGGTCAAGAGTCTGCTATAAAATAAATATTGTTTTAGAATGATTTACTGATAGAATCTGATAGATATTTTAAAATACTGCCAAACATAATGGGCATGCTGGTTTCCTTTGGCAGACTAACAATATTTACTGACAGAAGTTTGACAGAGTGTAAATTTAAGGCAATAAACAACCAGAAAATTGTCTGAACAATGTCGACAAACAATGACAAATTTATCGCCCGTGTAATTCATTTACTAACCTAAAGACATGTAAGCAACTGCTTTTCACTCCGCACAAAATGACCTCCACCTTTTACATCATTCACATTTAATTTATATACATAGCTACTGTTATCTTTTTTTTAATTATCCTTTTTATAAACATTTTAGCGATATGGCACCAAAAACTGCAGCCATTGATGTAAGCAAAATAAGGGCCAAGCCAGGTGAGGGTTGTCCTCGTTGTGGTGGCGTTGTTTTTGCTGCTGAAATGGTTTTATCAAAAGGCCGCGAATGGCACAGAAAGTGCTTTAAATGCAGGGACTGTACCAAGACATTGGACTCAATTATTGCATGTGATGGACCCGATAAGGAAGTTTATTGCAAGACATGCTACGGAAAGAAGTGGGGTCCCCATGGATATGGATTTGCTTGTGGATCTGGTTTCTTACAGACAGATGGTTTGACGTAAGTATAAGTTTTGTTGTTATGAATTTATACAATGTATTCGTATGACTGGTTATTTGTTTTCTCCTTCGTATGTTGAATTTCACTCATGGATTACCCAGGTTTCTTTGAGAACCTTATAAGCTGTCTGAAAAAACATCGGTTCTTAAAAAAACGCTAAACCACGAATTCATTACGCATCCCTGTCATTTGAGGAAAAGACAGCCCTGCTTTTTAACTTGAACTCGCCCAGGCAAAAACCTAGCGTTACTTTGGGGCGAGTTGAGGTTTTAAATAAAAATGACCAGAGGCCAAACCAAGGGCTTCAAAGAAAAAACCAAATTTGATATTCGGTTTCTCAAATATCCCAAATTTATAAGCTAAGAAGTCATAAGTAGACCAAATGAACTTACTTCCCGTTTAAGATGTTGAAACTTCCGGAAGGAATCATAACGCCCAAAGTCCTCCTATTGCAACTAGAAATCATTTTTGAACTAAGTTTGCAAAAGCATTTTACGATACGATTGTAAAGCGTTTTTCGTATACCTCTTTTTGATTATATCTTCTGCTTGTATGTGTATCGCAAACGGCCTGTCCAAGAGCCCTACCTTGCGGAACACCATGTTTATTTCCTCTAAAGAAAGTTCTTATCTTACCCGAAATTTGTTTTTGGTTTCAATTTCATCTTCAGGCTTTTAGATGGAGAAAAAGACTGAAGAGTTTAAGTTGTTGGTGATATTGAGTGTTTTGTGTTACAAATTATAACATAATGGTTTTCTCTAAGAATCTTTAAAAAGTAACGCCTTTATTTATCTAAAATTTAGTGAAGACCAGATTACATCCCAAAGGCCATTCTTCAATCCTGACACTACTTCCATCAAAGCACCCGAAGGAGAAGGTTGTCCACGCTGTGGCGGTATGGTGTTTGCTGCTGAGCAACAACTGTCCAAAGGAAAAATGTGGCATAAGAGTTGTTTCAACTGTTCTGAATGTCATAGGCCGTTGGACTCTATGTTAGCCTGTGACGGCCCCGACCGTGAAATTCACTGCAGGGCATGCTACGGAAAGTTGTTTGGACCCAAAGGTTTTGGTTATGGCCACGCCCCAACATTGGTATCCACCGGAGGAGAATCAACAGTTAACTAGTAAGTTGACCTTATTTTATACATCTAGGTCATCAGTACTTTCTAACCTAAATTTTAGTCCGGAGGGAGGTCTTTTGCACGGAACGAAATCTTCCGGAGGATGCCCACGATGTGGTTTTGATGTGTTTGCAGCAGAACGAATGATCAGTAAGAGCAGAATTTGGCACAAGAGGTGTTTCCACTGCGCTGATTGCCGAAAATCACTTGATTCCACGAATCTTAACGACGGTCCCGATGGAGATATTTACTGCCGCAGTTGCTATGGTCGTAACTTTGGTCCAAAGGGAGTTGGATACGGTCTAGGAGCTGGAACTTTAACAATGGCGTAATTTTACTTTCTTTATTTTTTTATGATTTATTTTTTTTAGCTTGAAATATTTCTTAATAATACGAAGAGTATAATTTAAAAAAAAAAGAGAAAACTATTCAAATGCGATCGAAGAATTACCGTGATGAATCGATTATGAATAAGTATAGGTGTAATATTTTTAAGCTCGTCAAGATATAATAATTTTAAAATAAATGACTGTTGCAACATTTCAAGCGTACCTACCGAAAGACATTGAAACAGCTTGTAATTAAAAACTAGAAATTAAGAAATTTTATACTTTGAACAGCTGTTGTTATTGTTTTTTTTTTTTTTATTTGGGGTTTGCTGTCAGGAACAGCGAAAACGAATACCTCGTCGAATAACAGCAGAAAAAAAATATTTTTTAACTCGGACATTTACAAGACACATTTTTGTTAAAAAAAGTTGCATAGGGCATAAAATGATATTTCAATTAAGTATACTTTCCAAATATGTACATGTTCCGTTCTAAGATTAGATATAGTTACTTCTTTATTTGTGCATGTTCGTAAAACTAATTTTACATGATTTTTTTTTTTAATCGATCAATGCCATTGAAACGAACGACGACGCGTATTTACACGCATTGAAATACTACCAAGGAAAAAAACTCGGGAAATAATAGAAAAAAAATGTTTTAGCTTAAAAGAAATATTACGTATTTACATGAACATATACACGTCCTAAGTTAAAGGAAACAAACAAATTTATTTAGTACATCCAAAAGGAACTGGGCGGTGGTGCGCTTTTCCTGAATGTTGTTCAATAAACCAAGTTACCTATGAATTTATGTATGTCTTACACATAATGCTTATTATTAAGAGGAGTAACTAAATAAACTTTATTTAACTTAAGAGGCATTATCGTTTTTTATTTAAGTGGTTTGGTTTCTTCTTCTTTTCCGTTGACGGCAAAATGGGCATTATGATCTCAAAGGAATCACTGCGTTTCCGCATTAATATGCACTAGTATGCTAAGTATGACCTTAGAACGTGTTGACTATCTTCCCAAATTGAATTATTTAGTTTAATAAAACATTTATTTACAAAAGAATCAAGCAAACTAAATAAGTAAGTAATAAGCTTACCGATACAATAAATTGAACACTTTTGCTTTTTTTCTGTTGGATGTTTTTAAAATACCAGCTGGATCACTCAGACCTTAATACCGGTCCATTGTACTACCAGTTTGCGACCTTCTAATTGTTATAGTTTTCCAGACGTTTGGAGACAAGCCAAAAGACGCTACCATGATAAGGAGCCTAAGTTACCAGCTCTCACCATGTCTGCGCCGAGTATCTGTAACCTCATGCGAGAAAAGGACATTCACAGAGGAACTGCTCTGCGGTGTCCTCATCTTCTCCACAAGATTCACATAGTGTGGTGTTAAGCATAACACGTTTAAATGCTTGTGTAAAGTGCCCGCTGGCAACGCCAATAAGCTTTCTACAGTCTTTTCCGCTACGAGCTAGCAAAAATGTTGCAGTCTTCTTACTAACGTTGGGGAGCATGCGTTTGTTCTGTCTGCATCCAATGGAGGCATGCCATCTACGGTTGTGGTCTTTACAGATCCAATCGTTGATTGAAGCCCTCACTGAGGACGCTGGCAGACCTAGCGACGGTTCAGGTCCTGAGAAAGCTGTCTGAGATCCTTGCCTAGCAAGTTCACCGGCGATCTCATTTCCAGTTATGCCGTGGTGGCCCGGAACCCAAATGAGCCTCAAGGAATTTAATCCTCCGATCGCATTCAGAGAGCTGTTGCATTCCGTCCATCCATTGTTCGTAACGTGGCTCAAGGCCATTAGGATAGCATACGCCTCCGCTTGGAAAACGGGTGCTTATGATCCTAAAGAGGTGTGCAGTCGTATGTCGTCGCTCTCCACAAAGGCACCAGCGCCAGAACCCTCGTCGGTTTTTGAGTCCTGAACCGAAGGAAAGTTGACTGAATAATTTTGACGCATTTTGAGCCTTGGGATCATCGTGTCCGACGGCATATCCATTAGACGTGAGTCAAAGGATATGCTGCTTGCGAGTTCCTCGAAGCTCCAGTACGAATTGTGCCAGAGACCACATCTCTTTAAACGAGAAAAAGTCTTGAGAGTACACCCCATGATTTAGGTATCAAGGGGAGGAAGATTCAGCAGTGCGTCGAGAGCAGCTCCCGGTGTGCTGGGGAAGGCCCCAGTAACACCAAGACAAATTGTTCTTTGAAGTTTGGAAAACGAGGCAATAACGTATTTACCCGAGAGCTTATTCCAACAAATAACTGACGCATAAGAGATGATTGGTCTTATCATAGCCGTATAGATCCAAGGGACCCTTTTCGGTGAAAGACCCTATGTCTTGCCAAAGGTTCCTTTACATTGCCAGAAGACTGACAGTTCTTTAGTAGTTTTAGACTCGACATGTTAAGACCAAAGAAGTTTGTTATCCAGGATTACTCCCAGATGTTTGACTTCATTTGAAAATGGGATGTTGACGCCTTTAAGCGTAAGTTGGGTCAGACCAGTCAATTTTCTACGTCTTGTGAAGAGGACAACCTCGGGTTTAAGAGGATTGACGGAGAGACCGTTTCTAACACACCAGTGCCCCTGTTCTGTAACTATCGCCTCGATAAAAGCAGGCGATAAACGGTGGAAAATGGAACGAAATCCTACTAAATTCATAGAATTTCGTTCCATTTTCCACCGTTTATCGACGAGGCGATAGTTACAGAACAGGGGCACAGGTGTCAATGGTCAATCATATAAAGCGCAGCCTGTGCTCGGGAACAGACAGCTGGAATACTTTTGCTTGCAACTGACTAAAAATTTCTATTGAGGGTAATAGTATATTGATTATGCCATTTCTTAAGGAACTCGAAAAATGGCTGATTTTTATTGCAGAAGTCGGCCAAAGGGCTAGTTTTCAAGTTAAAACTCCCCAAGTGCTACTTAATTAGAAGGTGCAAATCATAGGGGTCACTTTTGTTTCGGCAGAAGACGTTTGCCATTCCCTTGTTTCGCCGTGGTCGTTTCGACTTTTTTTTTATTTTTGCAAACCTTATTTGGTAAATAACACTTTGCATTCTTTCATTTTGTCTTTTTACCAATACGCAATTATTATTTGGCAAATTGTTGAATGCCCTTCACCTCGCTTTAAGTTACTTGGTCAAGTGTTTATTTTGCCGTTTCGTTGTTCGGCGAGTCGATTATTTCGCCGTAGGTACCTATGCATGAACATGTTATCATCAAAAAGTACATTCTTAAATTTGTTTCCAATTATTTCTTTAACGAAAATAAAACCATAGGTCCGTTCGTTGAACTTTCCCCAGGGTTGACCCAGGTTTTCTTGACGATGAGTTGTCAAAAAACCTGGGTTTTCCAGTCCTCAAAAAACACTACCCCACAAATCACCACACATCCCTGTCATTAAAAAAAAAAAATTACATGCCATTTGACAGCCCTCAAATCGCCACAGCAAAAAGCTAGGGCGACAAAAAACCTAAAAAACGCTTTGTGGCGACCCTAGTGCAACCCCAGGGCTTCAACGAACAAACCTCATGTGAGAAGTTGCTACTTTCGAAATTGGTTAATTCAGTATTTCGTCGCCCGAGAATTGGTTTGTTCCATACGCCATTGGTACTTTTTCGAGAAAAATGCATTTAAAGGTTCGCGTGCTTAGTACTCTGAAACTGTGCGATAGGATTTTATTTTTATTTTTTTAAATTGAAGTTAGTCTTATTAAGACTTCTCCTACCAATTTTCAAATTAAAGAAAAAAAAAAAAAAAATTCTTATTAATTCATTACTTTAAAAGATAGTACATTGTAAATACATATTAATTTGGTAAAAACAAAATAAAAAAGCAGTTCTACTGCTATCACTTTTTTAGTTTCTAAATATTAAGCAATGTTTTAAGATATTGCTTATCAAGTTCAGGTAAAAACGGTAACAAGTATTTAAGGTCCTTTTTCTTTTCTTTTGAGATCGGTGTTTTAAAGGTTTGTGTTAATTTTGCACAAAGCAAATTTTTCGGTGTTGGTAGTGCACCCTTGGTGGCTGTCTTAAATAAACTTAAAATTTTGTACTCTTTTTCTGTCGCCGGACCATCGTCTAATAAAGAAGTCTCTAATTTTATTTAAAATAAACAACAAGAGTTTTTTTCCATTTGTTTTTCCACATATTTATATGGTAACCAAAATACAGACAATCGAAGACCTTTGGGGCTCTTTTGGCTGATTACTGGTTAAAGTAAAACATAAGAGGACAATTGAAGAAGCTTTAGCTGTCTCCGTTGGCCCGAAAAGTCATAGTTCAGAGACGAATCATCTCAGTGGAGAATCCTCTCCACTACAATTGTAGTGCCTTTGAGGCTCTGTTTCTGTGTTGTTACAATTGTAGTAGAGAGGATTCTCCACTCAGATGATTCGTCTCTGAGCTATGACTTTTCGGGACAACAGAGACAGCCAAAGCGTCCTTCGCACGTCCTTCCACTTTGGCAGCCAAGCCACGACTAACTGATTTCATACAATTGTCTCGGGATATCTACACAATTGTAATGAATATGGCACAAACCAATACTAAAATTTTGTTTGCGATCATTGTCCCATAAACATAGCATTTCTTTAACACAAGTGCACGTAGGACAAACCAATTCTCAACATTCTTAGTATTTTTTCTATCCTTTGTCACCGTAATATACACGTGGAACAAAACAATTCTGACAAAAAACTTGACAAAAATTATATGAAAAAAATGTCCCAAACGCCAAAAAATGGTTTATGTCACAAAACAATTCTAGAAAATGTTGATTTCGGTAGATATGGAACAAAATTGATGTTGGATATCTCGGGATTGAAAAGACGTAGCGCAAATCTGATCACAGATTTAGAAAGAGCATACAAAATTACCATAGAATCCATTCCTAACTCAAAACCGACAAAAGTGGCGTATGGAACAAACCAATTCTCGGGCGACGATTTATCGAAAAGCATTTAATATCCTTAAAGAGTTCTAGCAAAATACTTTTCTTGCATAAAATAAGGCATCTCACTCGTTGTTAAAATAGCTACTACCAAATAACGATTTGTACAGTATGTATGTGCTGTAATAATTAGCATTTTATTGTTTTGCTTTTTTTATTTTTTTTCCGCAAAATATTAAAGCTTGTTATTTAATGCAAATCGAAAAAATAGCGAAAAAATCAAATGCCAAATAAAAAAGCCAAACAATGAAATGCCAAATAAAAAATCAAAAAAAGTCTTATCGACCAATTGCTAAACAAAAATTGCCAAATAAAAATTGCCAATCAAATCTGCTGAAATGTAAAATGGTAATCAACAATATGCCAAATAATGATATGCAAAATAAAAATTGCAAAATGAAACATTTTTGACGGACCCAAATCGGAGATATTGGTCCAGAACCATCCTCATCCGTTCTTTTAATATATCCACAAACAAGGCAAAATACTGATGCAATTCCAAGAACGTTTTCTGTAGAGAGCAATGCATCATCAATCAAATAATATCAAACAAAAAATTTTGTTCAAAACGTTTACATAAGTCCCCGACCAAAAAATCAAAAATTTCCAATTTTCGATTTTTTTTCAATGGCATTTCTTTTTGGTCTTAGATACATATGTAGGTATAAGCATTGCTTCTTAAAGAGAAAGTAATTAAAATTTTGTTTAAACTGCTGTATCGGCAAACTTTTACGATTGAATTCATCGATATATGACCCCTTGATCATTGACATTTATGCTCAATTTCTTCATTTTTACACTGATTGTACATTTATTCATATTTTGTTGGAAAAACATTATTTTACTCGAAAAGTATTTTAGATTTATAACAAGTAAAAAATTTATTAATCATCTGAAAATTTTATATGTACATAGACTGCTGGCAGCTCAATTTGCTGCCAACTCGACACTTCCCTATAGCATTTTGGCTCCACCTGAGCTCGAGTCTGCAAATTCTTTGATGAAGCAGATATTTTTTCGAACTCGCTCGGTTGCAAGAGTCCTCAAAGATCTCAACATACATAAATCCGCTGGTCCAGATGGTATCCCCGCCGTTATTCTGAAGAGGTGTTCTTCTACGCTGGCAAAACCACTGCGTAAACTTTTCCATCTTTCCTATTCTGCTGGGATTTTTCCGAGCAGATGGAAAACTGCATTTGTCCAGCTGGTCCCTAAAAAAGGCGAATCTTGCTCCCCTTCCAATTACCGTCCAATTGCACTAACGTCCCTTCTTTCCAAGGTCATGGAAACGTTGATAAACCGTCAACTTATGAAATATCTTGAAGAACGAAAGCTTCTTAATGACCGTCAGTACGGCTTTCGTAGCAAACGGTCCACTGGTGATTTGATGGCTTATCTCACCGAAAAGTAGAACCAATCTTTACATTGTTTTGGAGAAAGTAAGATTATTGCGCTTGAAATTTCTAAAGCATTTGATAGAGTTTGGCATCAGGCTCTTTTATCGAATATGCGTGCTTTTGGTATCGATGAGTCTCTTCTTCGTTGGATTAGAAATGACCTTTCCGACCGTTCAATACAAGTTGTGTTGGATGGCTTCAAGTCTGATACCCACTTCATAAATGCTGGTGTGCCCCAGGGCTCCGTTTTGTCTCCGACTCTCTTCCTCATTTTCATTAATGATCTCTTGTCTGAAACTTCTAATCCGCTTGGCTGACGACTCGACCCTCAGCTTTTCATATTCGTTTCCAAATTCACGTCCCTGCTCTTCGGATGTGGAACTGGAACGGTTGCGTATGATAAGCTCATTGAATTCTGACCTTGACAGCATTGTTTCATGGGGTCTTATGAACCGAGTAGAATTCAATGCTTCGAAAACTCAATGTTGTCTCTTGTCGTTGAAGCTCAACATTCCCCCATTGCCATTATCCATACCTGCATCGAAGAAACCGAAAAGCTGTCAGTACTTGGTATGTGTGTCGACGATGATCTTCGTTGGAATGACCACATATTCGAAGTCGCCAAAAATGCTGCAAAGTGCTTAGGTTTCCTAAATCGATGCAGAAAATTTTTCACCCCCTCTGATCTGGCTACAATTTAGATAGATAGATAGATAGATAGATAAATTAATTTTATTTTCTTTAAAAAGTAGTTATAAAAACAAGATTATGCTGGTTTACAAAATTAGTTGAGACAATAACTTGTTAAAGTTGTCTGTTAAAATTATTTATATAAATTTGTAAGGTCTACATCAGCCCCAAACTAGAGTATAATTCTCATATCTGGTCAGGTGCTTCTCAAACATCTTTGCGTCTACTTGATAGGATACAAAACAGAGCGTTGAAATTGATAGGCGATAGTTCAATTGTAGAATCGATTGATTCTCTTGAACATCGTCGAAATGTAACTTGCCTCACTCTTTTTTATCGCTTCTTTTACAAACAGTGCTCTAGTGAAATAGCCAGTTGCATTCCTCCCCTGAAACAATTTAGCCGCAATACCCGCCTCGCAAGGAATGCTCATCAGTTCTCCCTTCAGCCCAACTTCGGTCGTACAGTTAAGTATAGAGATTCATATTTTAGCCGCTCAACCCGGATGTGGAATGCTTTACCCAACTCAATTTTCCCCACGCAATATAATGTACAGAAATTCAAGAGTGATGTACATCGGCATCTCCTTTCTTATCCTTTCCTTATTTCCTAACACCCGCCCTGTGTTCTTAACATTATAAGGGTAGTCACAACCTCTTGAAGTGCGCGTAAATTACAAAAAAAAAAAAAGACTAGCGAAACCCGGTGCACTTCGTTACACAAAAAAAAAAAATTATGAAATTATACTATTTCAGTTACATAAAGATTATATGAATGCTTTTACTACTAATGATTCAAACTTTCACATAACGTTAATGTTGGTTTCAATCAATCGGTCGAACCGTTCTCAAGTGATGCATTTGGATTGATTTGTTTTATTTTGATGATTTACGTGTATGTATTTTCTATGGACATGAAAAGCGCCATTCAAAAAAAAATGCCATAATTCGGGAATGGGTTGACCGATTTCTTAATAAAAACCATCTACCAAATCGAGCCGTTCTCAAGTGATGCGATCACAACCAACAGTGCACTTCTTTTTATATATAAAGATTTCGCTGTAGTTTTTGACGGTTAATCCTAGTGACTTAAATATTCGTACGAAAAGTGTATTCTGTAATATAGAATAAGACTTAAAACTAATAAGAGCATTGATTATTTAAAGAAAAAGCGACCTTTAATAAGTCAAAATTTCGTAAAATTTTGGCTTTGAGACTTGATAGCTCAAAAACTATTCACTAAATTAACTTGAACTATGATGCCAATTAAATAACAAAGTATAAACTTTAAAAAACACTATAACATGTGGTAGCAAGTGGCTCAATTGATTTTAAATAATTTTTTTTTTCTCAAAAATTAAGTCAGTTTTTTTAGATAGCCTCTCTCAAGCCTAGTTCTGAAATCACATTTTTTGCTCAGAGAATTTATTGCGATAACAGTGTAAGTTTCCTTCTTAATTTTTATTTAAATCGAATTGTGTTTTATCAATTTAGTGGTTTAAATTTTAAACGCTTTATTTTTGAAAAGGAAAGGGAACCGTAAGGGGAACCGGAACTCTTAAAACTTACATTATCCCCTACATTGGGCGCGTTCATCAAAAGTTAGATTTTCAGATTAACTAACTTTTCTCTGATTGGCCAGACGTTAAGTTTTTCAGTTGACAACTCATCAGCTGTTAGTTTTTACCGATTCAGTTTTTCAGTCAGGAAAAGAAGGCTGAAAATCTAGATTTATGTCGATTTCCTTTCACCAATTTCCAGTCGACTGCAGTCGCTACTGAATTCGATTCTTTTTTGTGTATTCAGGAAATTGAAAAAGTAGCAATTTTTTTTATGAATGTGTGTGTGTCCAACTGACTGATAACGAAAAACATGCACCAAAGAACAAAACAATTACATTCATATGGTTAAGCACACAATTTTTATATTTTTTTTCACCAAAAATCCTGCTTCCTTTAATTTTTTTCATAGGCTGATGTTTTTATTTGCTGTTGTCGATCTGCCAGAATTGTTGTGTGTGTGAAAATCAGTGTGCAAATCCACCTCAAAAAAGAGATCGACTGCAGTCGATTTATTTCCCTCCTAAATAAATTTCTTTGAAAAAAAAATTGACTGCAGTCCACGGCAGTTTTTTTTTTGAAAGGAATTCGACATTAGTCCTCTTAATTTTTGTTTCTTGACAGTTTTGTATGAACAACGCTTTAAATAAGTTAGACCCGAGCAACGCCGAGTCGGTCAGCTAGTTTTAGTATAAGATTTTTCTATTCGGAATCGTAAACAAAAAATGTTACTCTCCTTTTCTATGTGCAGTACAGCTAGGAGTGTCAGAAGAAGAATAACTTACATAAGTGACACATATTAGAAAAAATAGTAGGTCCTCTGCTGCACTTATATCGGCTGAACTGTTAGTCAAACTTAGTGCAGAAACAGATGGTTCGGACAGTATAGTCACTTCTGCTGCATTTATATCGGTAGAACTGCTAACCGATATTGTTGCAGAAACAGATGTTTCAGTAGCCGTTTTCTTGGCAGAAAGGACGATTTTACTGCTTTGAAGTTTTATATCTTCAGCATCCATTACTCGTTGGTAGGAACGCTCAATAGCAACATCCCTGCAACAACAAATAGTTGGCGAAGACATCGGAAGTGCATGTTTTCACAATCCTCGACGAGTAGAGTGAAGAGTAAATTCCTTCTCATAAAAGTGCGTGCAGCACATACTTGCCGTTTTATGGTGGATTTACATGCATGAAAAACGGAAAAAGACACAAGATGTAAAATTCATACTTGTCTGATAGAGAGGGAACACACCATCTGCATTTCCTTAGTTATGGCTGCAGATGAAAAATTATGGGTGCAGATGAACATGTAAAGTGGATTTCGTTCCCATTAAGTGAGAACTTAGACCCTCAGTGGACTAAGGTCCTGGGGACTTATTTCCCTGCTCAAGTGAGAATTTAGTCTCTCAGTGGACTTCGTACCTGGGGACTTATTTCCCTGCGCCAGCAATTTCACTGACACAACTTTATATTTAGCTGAATACGTGTATCACAGATAGGTCTCGTGCTACAAAAACAACAATAGGCGTGTTTTGTTTTATGCTAGTATATAGTACAGCATTTGAGCTAAAAAAAAATTAGTTTCTAATATCTTTTTACATACTCCCCGAACAAACCCGAAAGTTTTTTCAACAGAACAGCTGACTTTGACATAGAGCTTTCTTCACTGCTGGACGATGCCTCTAAAAACTGTAAAATAGCACTGTAACAGAGAATCTGATGTATGGAAAATAAGGAAAAAATTACAAATTCATACCGGCTTTGTATCGTTATTCATTTGATAGAACAAATAACGAAACAAACCTGGTATGAGTTTGATTTTGTATCATCTTAAATTTCACAGAGAGCTTTGAAAAGTAACAGCAAGCTTTCACGTTGAGCACCATCTTGTTGTTGAATATATAACCGAAAATACTGTGGATAGATCGTTTTTTTTTAATTGGAATGCTGTACTATATACTAGCATGAAAAAACGCACCTATGAATATAGTTTTCATTTCTTTAATTTTTAATCGAGAGAAAAAATTTCTTTGCAAATATCACATTTTATTTGAACACGTCCTTTCGAAAAGCTTAGATCAAGGACTATTCACATGAGCACGACCAACGAACGACGAATAAATCAAGAAATGAGATTTTAAGTACCTTACTAGCATAAATTCCTTACGAATTTTTTGGAAACGATGGACACATAGTTCATACTTATTTTTAGGTGGATAAACTTTTATTTTTGTGCCTAAAATTAAAAGAATTGAGAAAAATAGTTTATTCGTTACGAATAAACATCTAGTAGGTACGAATTGTCAGACTTTATTCTCGTTCCACATACAATCCACACTCCAACGAATAAATTTTTCGGGCGTGCTTAACCTCAAAATCATTAACCATTTTTGTTTTGCATGTAAATTGTGTTTGTTATTCGTGACGAATGTAAAACACTCATGTGAATAAAATGTCAAAATTAACGAATTTTCGTTCATTCGTCGTTCGTTGGTCGTTCTCATGTGAATAATACTTTAGAGGAGTATGCCATCCCTGTTTTACGGTGGGAAATTACGACACTAATGCCGTTTTCGTTTGGTAAAACTAGAGTACCCTTTTTTTTTAGAGTACCCTGATTTTTGACAACTCAAACGAACATGAAATCAGAGTACTCCGTTTTTGTCAATAGGCGTGTTTTTTTTAAGCTAGTATATAGTACGGCATTCGAGTTAAAAAAAAACGATCTGTCCTCAGTATTTTCAGTTCTATTTTCAGCAACAAGATGGAGCTCAACGTCAAAGCTTGTTGCTACTTTTCAAAGCTCTCTGTGAAATTCAAGATGAAACAAAATCAAATTCATACCAGGCTTGTTTCGTTAATTGTTCTATCAAATGAATCACGATACAAAGCCAGGTATGAATTTTTGTTTTTTTTTTCTTATTTTCCATACATCAGATTCGCTCTTACAGCTCTTTTTTACTATTTTTGGAGGCATCGTCCAGCAGTGAAGAAAGCTCTATGTCAAAGTCAGCTGTTCTGTTGAAAAAAACTTTCGGGTATGTTCGGGGAGTATGTAAAAAGATATTAAAAACCAATCTTTGGTGAGATTTTCCATTGGCAAACAGAATCAATTCATTTTTTATCCAAACCTGTGGTAAAGCATATTTACACTATTGACCAGTCTTTTCTATAGGTTTAGAAAGAAAATAAGTTGATTCTATTTACAAAACCGTGAAATTGAACTATAATATTACCGCACAAATAAGCACAACCCAAATTAAATTAAGTTGAAACAAGTACTGCTAGTCCCAAACTTGAATTTCTATTGAAGAATATTTGATTTTCATACATATATATCTTTCCCTTTTGACAATTTTTTACTGCTTCGTTTGTTTGTTTGATTTGTTTTTTTCTTGCATTGGGCTATATTTTTTAGTCAAATAATTCCATGAGAAAAGATTTTAGCTTCAGCAAAAAAGAACTAGTGCAAAATCCTATATTATATACACCACCAGGTAAGAAACAGGGCGAAAATTCAATATGAATATAGTTTTTATTTCTTTAATTTTTAATCGAGAGAAAAAATTTCTTTGCAATACCACTTTTTTTTGAACACGTCCTTTCGAAAAAGCTTTGATGAACTGAAATCATTGGTGGTGCCATCTTATTTCCAAAGCTGGAAACTATCAATCCACAGCAATGCCATCCCTGTTTTCACTGTGGAAAATTACGACAGTAAAATGATTTGTTGTTGTTCCCCAAGGGAAATTTTTACTGTACTATATACTAGCATAAAAAAAAACACGCCTAATGTATGTGTGCGTTTGACATAATAGTTTGCTTTCAATGCAATTGACTACGTTCAGAAACATATCTCTGCGTATTTCATGAGCAATTAATAAACATTTTTTGTATGGAGTAAAAACTGACAAAAAGAACTTATAACTGAAAAAGATACGCAATAAACTTCATAAATGTCCAGATTGATTTTATACAAAAGTAATTTTAAGCAGTAAGAAATTTTTTTGAGCTCGGATAACAAGAAAAACAGCATGGACAAGTTATGCAAACCAAAACCGATAGGTTTGTGAACGCCCGCGTTGATACCGTTACTACAAACCGTAGATTATGTGTATACAATGTTCACTACATAATTTGATTTGTTCATTAAGTACGAAAACTAATTTGGGATCCATTTTAAACTTTAATTTAATTTTATTTACAATAATATAAACTCGCCCGTTGAACGCAAAATTCGAAATGAGATGTCAAGAATGACAAACGAGAAATGTCATTTATGTTGGTGTGAGTTTACTCTGAAAAAATTTCTAGAGTAGCAAAACTTGCTCTGAGGGTAATTTCAGATTACCCTGAGAGCAGCCAAACGAACACAAAGTCACTCTGACAGCAAAAAGAGTACCCTTAGGGTACTCTTTTTTCCCAAACGAAAACGGCATAAAATGATTTGTTGTTGTTCCCCAATTGAAATTTTTACTGAACTAAATACTAGCATAAAAAAAAACACGCCTAATATAAGCAAATGGAAGTTGGGGGGCAAGAGAAGTAATGGTTTTCCCTCTTGTTCCTTATGCCTCTAAGATGTTGAACTGACAGCTCCACTTCACTGGAAGTTTGACTTTTTTTTCTTGTCAATGGAATGTGAAAATTTTAATTCCATTATTATTGGAAGTTAGTACCGACCAATAATATTTTATCTCAGAGATTAGATGTGTTCAATGGCTTTTTTTTAGATCAGAACAGCACAGCACAGCACAGAAGCAGTGAAAAACGTCAGGCAAGTTAGAACAAGCAAACTTGTCAAAAAAAGCAACAACAAAAACGAAAAAAAAACAACCACCAATTTTTCTTTTTCTGATATCAATTTAATTTAGCGTATTTTCGTCACGAATAAGTAATTTTATTTTCAGCACAAGGTTAGGTGTTGATTTCCTGATTTTTAACATTTTTTTTGAACTTTTCACAACAAATTAAAATTACAATGCGCTTAAAATACTACGAGCAAAAAGTCAACAGCTGCTTTTGACAGTTTTCACCGAACTTGCACTTACTCAAGAGGAGGTGCAGAAAATGCTGTGCTAAACTGTTCTAGAACAGCTCATTGAACACAAAAAAGATCAGAAAAGATCAGAAAAGAACAGAAAATTTCTCATTGAACACCAAAAGGCTGATCTTTTCTGTCTGAAACTGTTCTAGAACAGGTCATTGAACACTCTTATTCTCACATCGAGAAATAAAAAGCTGACTTTAGCTTCGGATTAGTGCCGGTTTTGCATTGTTTTCTTATTATTCAATTGTGGATAAATAATAATTTGAAGTTTATTATTAAATATTATTCATCATCCCATAAATGTTTAGAACGTATGAAGTTTACGTTGATCTAAAAAATGGGAACACATGAAATAGATCCAACCGAAATGAATACCTTCCGAAGCTATGTTACGATGCTGGGCGACTCGTCCGCCAAAGATGAAATAAAACTAAAAGCTGCTCAAGAATTAAGTGAACATTTTGATGTGATAGTGCAAACCGCAGCATTTCCTTCATTTTTGGAGCATTCGTTAAAAATATTTGTTAAAATTTTGCAAGATGGAGAGCCGCAGTTCATATCGGAAAATACTGTGCAGCATGTAAGTACCTACTCTGTTTGAAGAATAATTCACTTCCATTAATGTTTCAATTCGGTCGACCAAGGATTACATTATTTTTCTTCAAGAGGAAAAACTGTTTTGAATGACTTGTTAATTTGTACTAAGTTTTTGTATCCAAATGAAATTGTCACCAAAATGTTTTTGCTAATCACCAAATTTGTTGTGAACTTAATATTAAGTGCGTTGTCAGACCACCAATGGAATCCTCTATACGATATCACTTGATTTGCGGAAAATCCTGCTTATTATACAGTCTGCTCATGTTTCTTTGGCTGTCTCGAATCGTTCCTTGTGCTTAAACTGTATATGAATCTGATTGCGCTTCCTGATGAAATATTTGCCTTAAGGGCAACGATCAAAGCATTTCTTTTTAATGCACTTTAAGTAAACATTTATTCAACATATGTTTTTTATCCCATTTCAGATACGCAAGCTCATTTTGGAAATGATGCATCGGCTGCCGATAAGTGAAATCTTAAGGCCACATGTTAAACTCATTATTTCACTTATGCTTAAACTTTTACGGGTTGACAACGAGGAGAATGTCCTGGTGTGCTTAAGAGTGATCATTGAACTGCATAAAAACTTTAGGCCATCGTTTAATACGGAGGTATGTATGTACAGGAATATATTTATACTCAAGCTCCAATGCCCTTCAAACTTTAACCAAACACTAAACCAATTTTCTCACTTCAGAGTCTTTGACAAAATACAGTTTATAGGAATACAATTGAATGATGAGTTACCCCGGGGGTGCAGTTACTATTTTTTTAACAACTTCGAACTTAGATGTATTTTAATCATTCAGTAAGCTTATTAGTTTATGTTTTATGAAAACAACAACAAACAAAACAAAATTTTTCGACAGTCTATGCCCTGAAAACGAGTCAAAAGCTTCGTTCGTTATACATTACCAAGAGTTGACCCAGGTTTTATTGACAACATCATGAGTTGTCAAAATACTTTTGCTGAATTAACTGTGTAGGTATCAAAACATTTTACACAATCGATTTGTGCATACGATTTCATAATGGTCTAGTACGTTGTTTTCAATATGATTTACTTGTTCCAACCATCTCAATTCTCGGCCATGCTTACTTACTTACTTAGGTGGGCATTACAGTTCAGGGTGAATCTGGGCCTCAACCAACATTCTTCTATAATAACTTCGATTTCGGGCGAGCTCTCTCCAGTTTTGCACTCTAAGTCGTTTGAGGTCTTCATCCACTTGATTGGCCCACCTAAGACGAGGTCTTCCCCATCCGCAGTTTCCCTGCTATGTGCTTTCGAAAACTCGTCGATCCGGAGCGTTTGGGTCCATCCGCTCCACATGGCCCAACCATCATAGCCTCGCGATGCGTACTCTTCTGGCTATGCCCATGTCGCGGTACAGCTCATAGAGCTCGTTGTTGTATCTTCTTCTCCACACATTATCTTCGCATACGCGACCAAAGATCATTCGGAGAATTTTTCTTTCGAAATGACCAAGGGTTTCCTCATCCGCTTTCGATAAGGTCCATGCTTCCGCGCCGTAAAGCAGGACTAGGATGATTAAGGTCTTATAAAAGGTCACCTTGGTTTTTTTAGAGAGGGTTTTGTTTCTCAATTGCCTTCTTAACCCAAAGAAGCAACGGTTGGCAAGAGTTATTCTCCGTTTGATCTCCGCACTGATGTTGTTTTCCGTGTCTATAGCGGATCCTAGGTAGACGAAGTCCTGTACTACCTCGAAGTTATGCCTGTCTATTGTGACGTTTTGTCCAATACGTCGATGTTCTGTGTCCTTGTTTGATGACAACATATACTTCGTTTTGCCCTCATTAACCATCAAACCCATTTTTGCCGCTTCTGTTTCAATACTCGCAAAAGCACCTATGACATCACGCTTTTTTCTTCCCATTACGTCAACATCGTCTGCGTAGGCGAGTAACTGTACAGACTTTTGAAAGGTTGTTCCTCTGGTGTTGACGTTTGAGTTTCTTACAATCTTTTCAAGTATGATGTTGAAGAAATCGCATGACAGTTTGTCGCCTTGCCTAAAGCCTTTTTTGACATCAAAGGTCTCGGTGAGTTCTTTACCGACCTTGACGGAACAGCGTGAAGACGTGAAGCGTTTGGAGACAAAGTCATCTTGCATAGTCGTACGAGTTTTGCAGGGATGCCGAAACTAGACATGGCTCTGCACAGCTCGTCTCTGTAAATACTGTCATACGCGGCCTTGAAATCGATAAAGAGGTGGTGAATATCGATATTATGTTCTCGGGTTTTTTCCAAGATCTGCCGTAATGTGAAAATTTGGTCTATTGTGGACTTCTCTGGTCTAAAACCACATTGATAAGGACCTATCAAGTTGTTGACGTGGGGTTTCAGACGTTCACATATTACAGCAGACAAGATCTTATAAGCGACGTTAAGGAGGTTTATCCCTCTGTAATTGGCGCAATTGTGAGGGTCTCCCTTCTTTAGGATCGGGCATACGATACTGAGGTTCCATTCATCGGGCATGCTTTCTTCCGACCATATCATGCAGATCAGCTGGTGCATGCTCCTTTCCAACTGGTCTCCAGCTGCCTTGAAGAGTTCGGCATCAAGGCCATCTGCACCTGCAGTCTTATTCGATTTAAGTTTGCATATGGCAAGCTTAACTTCCTCTAGGTCGGGAGGACGGCATTCTTGATCATCGTCCAAGCTGAATGGGGCAATCTGCCTGACAGCGGAATTTGTGTCCTCATCGCCGTTAAGCAGTCTGCAGAAATGATCTTTCCAGATCCTCAGTAGCGACTGTGACTCTACAACTATGTTTCCCTGCTGGTCTTTACAGGCTTGAGTTCGGGGCTTGCCACCCCGGAAAGATCTTTTTACTTTTTGGTAAAACTTCCGAATCTCGTTCCTGTCATGGCACCTCTCTATTTCCTCAAACGAGCGCTTCTCATGCTGCTTCTTTTTCTTTTTGAGAATTCGGTGTTCTTCCCTTCTTTTCTCCTTGTAGATCTCGTTATACTGATCGTAAGCAGCCCTTGTTCGTTTTTGCATCAGCATTTGTCGTGCTTTTTGTTTGGCTGCATTTGCCTGCCTGCATTCTTCATCGAACCATGGGTTTCGTTTTGGTGGCCGAGTGAAACCCAGGACCTCAGGGGCAGCGGTTCTGATGGCTTCTTGGCATTGCTGCCACTGGTCTTCAATGCTTAATGCTGACGGCATGGGATTCAAGGATAATTGAAGAGACACTCGATTGGAAAAGGCATTGGCAATCTCTTGCGATTGTAGCTTTCCGACGTCATATCTCTTCACAGCGTTAGTCACAGCATTATCGATTAGCCTCAGTCCGTTTTCGGAGGTTTTGTCATGCAGGCTATGCTTACCGATTGTATCTGCATCTTGATTGTATCTGTGTCTTGTATCTTCCCTAGTTTTGCGTTAAAATCGCCAAGAACGATTTTCACGTCGCTTCTAGGGCACTGCTCAAATGTTTCTTCGAGGGGCTCGTAGAAACAGTCTTTGGTATTGTCGTCTTTCTCTTCTGTGGTGGCGTGGGCGCCTATAAGGCTAATGTTGGCGAATTTAGCCCTGATGCGGATGGTCATTATACGCTCATTGACTGGATTTTGGCTGATCACCTTATCCCTGAGTCTTCCTCTAACGACAAATCCGCATCCAAATAAGCGCTGTTTCTGTTGTCTGTACCAGTCGCCATAGTAGATGTCACAGTTTTTCATCTTCTTTATGCCCGGTCCACTTCATCGCACTTCTTGGATGGCGGTTATGTCTGCTTTGCAGCAGTCCAGGGCGTCCGCTAATTCTCCAGCTGCACGTAGTCCGTTAAGAGATCTTACGTTCCACGTGCAGATCCGGAGGTCGTTGTCCTTTTTTAGTTTGCTTAGGTCGTCAACTTTGAAATCATTATCGTTATCCGAGGCTTTTGGTTGTTTCGGAACTATAATTTTTTTACGTGGTTGGGTAGGTAACCCTACGCACAACCCTTAACCTGGAGGGCCAGGTCCTTTTGGATCCCTTCGGACATAAAAGGCTGGAATATCCAGTGTCAGTACCCTGCTGCAGGGGTCTGAGTGCTGCCGTTGGCTCACCAGGAGCTCATCCGCCACCATCTCTACTTCAATATCCTGTCCTAGTATTGAAAGACCCTGAAAGACCTTTAAACGAAATAATAAAAAATGTTGGAGTAGCATCAAAATCTATAAAACTGTTAATTTTCAAAACTCCCGGAAAACTTTCCAGGTAAAACTACCAAATGACTGTACTAAAGATATCTTTTGAAGTTTATAGAATTCAACTGGAATGCTTCAATTCAAACCATGGTTATGGCCACCAAGTTTATCCACAGTATCCCAAAAATTTTGGAACTTCGCATTTTTTAGTTTTTTATCCATTTTTTTTTATTGAATCTACTCTTATCTGAGCAAATCTTTTTATATTCGTCATAAATGAAAACGTAGATATTCTTAAAAAGTTATATTATTGGAAAATATGCCGAAAATTTTACCAAATCTACTTCAGAATCTTTACCTACTAATGAACGTAAATTGTTCAAAAGAGTTATTCTTAGAGCATCCATTTAACACACAAAAGTTCTGTTGCTGTGGGCCCTTTAACGAACTAAGTTGCCAGTTATAGCGATCAGGAAAAATTTTTAAATGAAAAAATCACTATGTTTTCGTCACAATTGAATAACAAATGTTGTACCAATCGATAGTAAACAGCCCAGAGAATTTTTTTTGTTAAGAAAATGTTCCATTGAACAAATACCTTGCGTTTAAATTGTATTTTTCTATTCTCCTGATGACATTTAATCAGGAAAATAGAAAAATTGAAACTAAACAGAAAATATTTGTTCTATTATACCTTTTCTGGGCACAAAAAATACTTTGAGTGATTTACCATCGATCGGTATAACATTAGTTATTTAATTGTAACGAAAACATAGTTATTATTCCATTTGAAAATTTTTCCTGATTCGTTTTCCTGATCGCTATAACTGGACCCTAAGTCGCTGTTTACCAATTCAAGCGGGCTCTATGCTCCATACCTTAGAAGAAATGAAGGGTAACCTACAGATTTGTTGCGGTTTCTGAGTGTGAAAGCGCTTTTCATGTCAGTATAATTGCTTTCGGAGGACTTGGCAATTTTTGCGTCAGGGGATACCCTTGTAAAAACAACTTAATGTTTTTGGGATTCGAATTTTAAACTGTCACTGCAAACAAGCTAACCATTACTTAACAGGGGGTATGACAATTTTTTTATTGCTCTTTTGAATTTTAATTCCGTTAAAAAAAAAAATGCTTATTTGTTTTTATATACACCAAAACCATTGCGAAGTTATTCAATGTCAAATTTATTGAAATTATACCAAACATTTTCCTTTTCTTTCTATAGATTCAACAATTCCTTTCATTTGTGAAGGAAGTTTACACAGATTTACCGATGCATGTTCAAAAAATATTTGAATCTGTTCCTCAAATTAGAGTTAAAGACCTGAAAGAGCTTGATTTTGAAAAGCTTCTATCTGAGACCTACGCTGCTAAAACGATTTACGTTGAAAAAATGACTGAGACAGGCACAGTTGCGCAAGCGGTAAGAAATGAAAAACATTGATTTTTGTTTTATTGAAATTCTCTTGAACTTGTTTTTCACTTTCAGTATAGTTTTTTACCCAAAGGCTTTATGTCACTTAGAGTATTACAAGAATTACCTATAATTGTTGTTTTGATTTATCAAATTTACAAAAATGCTGTTCATCAAGAGGTTGCAGACTTTGTGCCATTAATAATGACAACCATAACCTTGCAACCAACAATAGTACAAAGGTATGCATCCGTACAAATAGATTGACGTTTTCAAAAGAAGTGTTTTTGTAACTTTTCAGAACATCACCTGTTTTTAACAAAGAAATTTTCGTTGATTTTATGGGTGCACAAATAAAAACGCTTTCGTTTTTGGCTTATATTGTGCGCATATTTCAGGTAAATTAGATGTTTTTACGTATTTTGCCATACATTTACATTAAAATGTGTGTTTAATGCAGGATTCTGTGGTGGCTCACGCACCATCCGTTGTAAAAGGCATGCTGGGTCTCATGGAACTTTGCCCGAAAGAAGCAGCAAACCTGAGGAAGGAACTGCTTATTGCAGCTAGACATATATTTGCCACAGACCTACGATTGAGTAATATTATAACTATTTTCTATTACATCAAATTAACATTGTTGGTCTTCTTTTTTTTTTTAGAATTCATTCCTTTTATCGATCGGATGTTCGATGAAGATCTTCTCATTGGCAAGGGTGTTACTTTGGATTCGATTCGTCCTCTGGCATATTCAACATTAGCTGATTTGGCTCATCACGTGCGTGAAAATCTTAGCCTTAAAGCTTTAGCAAAGGCTGCGAATTTATTTTCAAAAAACGTCCACGATGAATCATTAGCTACTGGAATACAAACCATGTCATGTAAGCTTCTTTTGAATCTTGTCGATTGTATTAGGCAACACAGTGAGTCCGATCCAGTGAAGGCTCGTGAGTTACTGATAACATTACTGAAAGTGTTTACATCTAAATTCCAAAGTATTGCAAAGATCCAGCTTCCAATGATTATGCAGAAGTGGTAAAGTTATAAGCTTTTGGGATCATTAGGAACTACTGATTAAATTATCTATTTAATATAGGAAAACAATAAAAGATCAACAAACACCAGCAATCACGGCTGGTTCAACATCTGGAGAAGCTGCACCAGCAAATGCCGACACAAAGGAAGGGGTCACTTTGGTAAGAAATTTTATTTTAAGTAATAACTTAAACGGGTACCGAACAACTCGCGGATTTCATTTGGCAAGCGATGATCTCGTGGATGTCTAAATTTTTTTTATTTATTCCGCAACAGTCAGCTCGCAAATTGATATTTCGTCTAGCACTGAACTCGCTGAAACATTAACTTGCAAAAGTTATTTTGTATTTTTTTCTTTTGCATTCCAATCAACTGGCTGATAATCCTTTCGAATTCCCTTATCTCGCAAACAGTTGATTCGCCACACGCTAGTAATCCACTTGTTTATTCAATTCTTTGCACGCATTCTTTTAATTAGTTTTATTGATGTTTTTGCGAAATAAATCAATGCGAGAGAAGGTAAAGCAATACTAAATGCAAGATCATCTTACAGCGAGATGAACGCCGAACCAAACATGAATTTGTCAAACAAAATGCGAATTGTTGATATGCGAAATAAGAAATTGCGCATCGACCTATGCGAAATAACTACTTGCGAGAAAAAATCCGTGAGTTGACCCCTACCCAACTTAAACAAACTATTCTATTTAGGTAGTAAACTAGTTTAGACATTTTTGACTGCAGTTAACCAACTTAATTTACTTTGTTAAGAGTCCTTTGACATACTCCACAACCTTAAAACATCAATAGCTCATTATGAGCTAGGACCTTTCTCGATTCTCTCAAACACTTCCTTCCAAGTGTTTCCTCAAAATTTCTTGTATTTTTCTTTTATTTTTCAGTTTATTTATTCTTTCCCAGACACCAAAAAGTTTGATTTTTAATGTTTGATGAATTCTATCTTCTTCTTTTTATGATAAATAAGAAAGTTTAAGACTACGTTAGCACTCACGCGTTGGTATTAACTCTCATGTCCCAACCATGGTAGTCTCGCGATGCATACTCTTCTAGCTATGCCTTTGTTGCGCCACAAAACTTTGTTGAATATCCTTCTCCACTCTTTGTCTTCACATTACTCTCGTAGTACTTTTCTTTCGAAACAACCATGGGTTTTCTCATTCGCTTTAGATATGCTCCATACCATATAGATCTTCAAGAACTCATAAAAGGTTGACATTGTTTTTCTAGAGAAGTTTTTATTTCGCAATTGCTTTCTTATTCCAAATAAGCAGCGATTGGCAAAAGTATGTTGCTAATATCAACTGTGGAAATGAATTTTATACTGCGGTAAAGCTGTAACGTCAATAAGAGTGGTTCTGCTCTGATTATTCGAAATTCAAACAATAAAGAAGACCAAAAATAATTCATTGGTGCACATGATAACGTCACTTGAAAAAATATTGGTGTGCCTGCCAATAAAATGTATTACACATTTTTTCGATATACCTACCAAGACTTTTAGCAGCAATTTTTTTGAATTGATATAATTAATTTATTTAACCATTTATACTGTTGTTATGTATCACATGAAAACGCTACCGATCACTTTAGGAGAGAGCAGGGCCAAACAGACAACTTTCAAAAACAAAACTATTTTCGAAGTTTGAAAAATAAATTTACACGAAAAATAATGCGCAAAACAAAACCTTAGTCCGTTTCTTTACTTTGTGCACAGAAATTCACTATCTATCATCTTCTAAGGAGTGTGGGTAAAATTCTCTCAGATAGAGACATACTGTGCACAAGGTAAAAAATGACTTTTCCAAAACATTCACAGTAACAGTGTGTGTTTCTGTCCACATAAATTTTGGTGGATTTTACTGATTTTCGTTGAATTTCGGCGTATTTCGGGATAATTTACAGCAGTAAACGAATACGGCTTATAATGTTGATAAATAACAAGTTGTCAAAAGGCAGATATTTTACTTGCCATGCCAAAACAGTTTTTTTCAAGAAATTCTATAAACATTTTCAGGATCCATCACCATTTGACCAAGCTGCAAAATCTAATACTTTTGGTGTGACGGGACCGAACAGCTTAAACGTAGCCGAATATAGGAGTCTGGTGAAAACCTTAGTTGGTGGAGTAAAGACCATCACATGGGGCTGTGTAAGCCTCAAGGTATATTTCATCTTTGATTTTTTCTTTATAATAAAGCGTTAATATTTCTTTTTTTTTCAGCCTATTCTAATCGAAAACAAATTATTTCTTCCCCACGAACTTAGCATTTATATTGATTTGATATATTGGGCGCTAGAAACCCTCGATATATACACGGTTGTTCCGAATGTGCCTACGGGCTCGAATCAAATGCCGAAACCTTCGGGCCACATACCTCGAACCAAGGAGGAGAAAGAAGTTCTGGAACACTTCAGTGGAATTGTGAGTTCTTTTTCCTTTGCATAGTTTTTTTTTTTATTGTTATTTGTTTTTAGTTTTTAATGATGCACTGCCAAAACTTTCAAGAAGTTTTTGCAACCACAATCGAGTATATGGTTGAACGAATCTATAAGAATTCATCAATACAAGTGGTAGCTAATTCTTTCCTTGCGAATCCATCGACATCGCCGTTGTTTGCAACAGTTCTGGTGGAGTATCTTCTGGAGCGAATGGAAGAAATGGGATCTAACGTAGAACGATCAAATTTATATCTGCGATTGTTTAAGCTTGTCTTTGGAAGCGTGAGTTTGTTTCCAATTGAAAACGAACAAATGCTTCGACCACATTTGCACAATATTGTCAATCGTTCAATGGAACTAGCCATGACAGCCAAAGAACCTTTTAATTACTTTCTTCTACTTCGTGCATTGTTTCGATCAATTGGTGGTGGAAGTCATGACTTGCTTTATCAAGAGTTTTTGCCTTTACTTCCAAATCTCTTGGAAGGGCTCAATCGATTGCAAAGTGGTTTCCACAAGCAGCACATGAAGGACCTGTTCGTGGAATTATGTTTGACTGTCCCAGTCAGACTCTCGTCATTACTGCCCTATTTGCCCATGCTGATGGACCCACTTGTATCAGCATTAAACGGATCGCAGAATCTGATAAGCCAAGTATGTTTCAAAAATATTTTATTTTTAACTTAACTTTTTTCTCAAACATGCGGTACTCTTTTAAAATAGGGTCTTCGTACTTTGGAACTATGCGTGGACAACTTGCAGCCAGATTTTCTTTATGATCACATTCAGCCTGTACGGGCAGATTTAATGCAGGCCCTCTGGCGCACACTTCGAAACCAAGACAGTGCAGCGCTTGTTGCTTTCCGAGTTCTAGGAAAGTTTGGCGGAGGTAACAGGAAGATGATGATCGAAGCACAAAAGTTGGAATATAACGACAAAGACACACCAACATCCGCAATTATTGCTAACTTCCAAGATCATCGTAAGCCCATTGATTTTCCTGTGGATAAAGTCATTGAAATCGCTTTCAATGCACTGAATCTGAATGCGACTGATTCGTTTTACAGAAGACAAAGTTGGGTGGTTATCAGGTGCTTCCTCGGTATTTTATTTACAAGCTACTAAAAAGATGTCTTTTATTCTAATTAAATTTTCATTTATTATTTCAGCTGCATCAATATGTCTGGAGGATGATAAACACACCCTTCAGAAGCTGTTCATGCATCCCAGCTTTGTGGAAAACAATATCCATGTGTTACCAACGTACTATAAATCGGATGAAGTGCAAGCTCGTCAAACGCACCAGACGGCTTTGACTGGCATGCTTGTTGCGGCTGCCACAAAAGAACTCAGGGAATCAGTTTTGCCATTTATGGTGTCAGTGGTGCGTCATTACACTATGGTGGCGATAGCACAGCAATCAGGGCCATTTCCATTCAAACACCACTATAATAATACTGGACTAGATCCACTGGTATTGATTGATGCGTTGGCAGTGTGCATGGGCCATGAAGAAAAAGAACTATGTAAACCCGGTCAGTTGTGTATCAGTTTGATACTTAAAACAACGACAAATATTTTGGGAAACAAGGAAAGAGCTTGCCGTTTGCCATTGATGCAGTACTTAGCTGAACGAATGGTTGCGCTTTGCTATGAACGACCATGGTATGCCAAAATGGGAGGTTGTATGGCTATTGAATGTCTTTATCAACACATGTCGTTGTGTTGGTTGTACCAAAACCTATTTGCTTTCCTACGAGCATTTATATTTGTTATCATGGATTTGGGTGGTGAAGTATCGAGTGGAACGATTGATATGGCCAAAACGTATTTGGAAAATATGCTTCGAATAAGCATGGTGCCACTTGATAAAGATTACAAAAATAAAGAACTAGTTGCGCTGCAAACGAAAACAATGTATGAAGTTATACACGAATTGGTTCGACAAGTTACCAGTCCAAATACGCTTGTTAGAGAACAAGCTATGTCATCTTTAAGGCTGATTGCTGAATTGCAGAAGAAAACCGTCACCGAGGTAATGGATCCTCACAGAGAGGTATTGGTTGATATAATTCCACCTCAGAAGCATTTTTTGCGTCATCAGCCGGCAAGTGCTCAGATTGGACTCATGGATGGCAATACTTTTTGCACCACTTTGGAACCAAGACTTTTCACTATAAGTAAGATTTTTTTTTATTTTCTTATAGTATTTGTTGTTTTATCAGTTTATAAGCCACCAAAGCTTTTCAAAATATTTCACTCTCGGAGCTGCAAAATCTTTTAAGCATGTGGTAAGGTTTTTGTGGTGGTGGTTATATTGGCACGATTTATGTTTTTGTAATGTGGTTTCCGTCTGTCGAAGAGACCTAATCCGGCGAGCTGAGCTGTGCATCGCAAGCGTGCCAGGTCCCTTCGTCACGACACTTCCTTTTCCGATTTCCGTTTTCTTCCTTTTCTTTACACTTTTTCCTTATCCTCTTATCTTTCCTCTTCCCGCTTTCCTGCTTTTAGTTATTTTACCTCTCCCATCCTAATGTCATCCTTCTGTCAAATTTCCTTTCTTTTCTTTTCAGTTTTCCTTTATCCTTTCCTTTCCTTCCCCATATTCCTCTCCTACCTTACCTACTTTCGCTCTTTCCTTATCTTTACCACTGCCTAACCCACTCCTAAATCCTTCATCCCCTACCATATTTTGCAAACGTCAATCCAATCGTCTGAAAATATGATTTGAAGTTCAGTGGTAGGGATGGTTATTTAATGACTTTATTTTTTTTTTTATATATTTCGAGTCGAATTTCATTGTCGTGTAGGCTTACACTGCAAAAAGCAGACCAGCTGTTTTTGCACTGAGTGAAACACAGTTGGGTGTTGATTAAGAACCTTCAGAGTTCAACTTCTGTGGGTATAGCTTAGTGCCATTATTCGGATTTCATATGGCCTCAGGTTTATATTTGGAATGATGTTACTCACCAACTTAACTTAAGAATGGTCCATGTTCGTCCACGTACCTTAACTCTATTTGGTTCAAATTCTGCATCCGTAAGCATCTCATCCATTGGTTTACTTAAATCCTCACATTGAAATCGCGATTGCGGGTGATTTCTATGTACACAATCCTGGCTGGTTTCGATATTTTGGTCAGACAACACCCGAAGTTAGCTATGTTGAGATTTTCGGTGAGTTGAATCATTTGACTTAGGTTGCAGATGTTGAAGTTCATGCGGATAACACTCTTGGGCTAATTAGAAAATTTTCTTCGTACTCGTTCGATTGTGAGTTCTCAAAAATCTTAAATCTTCTGGACTCTTCACGAGCAGATGGAAAACTGTATTTGTCCAGATACAAATGGCGAAAGACAGTACGACTTTCTTGGCAAAAGGTGCTGGTGATTTGAGGCATATTTAACCGAAAAGGGGAATAAATATTTACACTGCTATAGAGAAAGTATTAAAATTATTTGATACAGTTTGGCATCAACCTCTCTTATCGAAAACGCGTGCTTTTGGTATCGATGAGTCTCTTTTTTGTTGTATTTGAAACTGCCCTTCCAACCGTTCAATACATGTTGTATTGGATGGTTTTTAGTATGATACGCTTTTATAAATGCTGGTGTGGCCGCTCCGTTTTTTCTCCGAAGCTCTTCCTTATTTTCATAAACGATGTCTTGTCTGAAACTTCTTATCGTCTGAACTGTTTTGCTTATATGTAACTAAATTTTGTTTCCTAAATAACGTCCCTATTTTTCGGATGTGGAACTGGAACGGTTGCATATGATAAGCTCATTAAACTCTGATCTTGACAGCATCTTTACATGAGGTAATAATAATATAATATACAAAACAATGTTGTCTTTTGTGGTTAAAGCTTAAGATTCCCATATCGCACTTAACCATACCTGCAGCAACGAAATCGAAAAGCTGTGAGTACTTGTTATGTGTGTAAACGATGATCTAAGTTAGAATGAACAAATATTTGAAGCCAACAAAAATACTTCCAAATTCTTAGGTTTCTTAAGAAGATGCAGAAATTTTGCATCCTTCCGATCTGACTACAATTTGTAAAGGCTACATCCGTCCAAAACTATAGTAAAATTCCAAAATTTGGTCAGTTGCATTTTTCCCTTTATAAGCAATTCATCCGCAACACCCGCCTCGCTTTGAAAGCTCTCCAGTTGCATCTTCAGTTCCAGCTGGGCCGTACAGTCAAATATAGAGATTCACATTTTTGTCGCACCGGTATGTGGAATGCTTTATCCGACTCGGTTTTTCCCCTTCATTACGACCCACAAAAGCTAGAAAGCAAAGTGCATCGGTACGTCATACTTAATCCTCTGCTACTTTCTTTAATGCTAATGTTAAATGTATCAAGGATTTGTACTTAATTCGTTCCAGTTTCTCGACGGAGTTTCTCGCGGCGATAGTTACAAAGCATATGTATGGTATGCATACGTAATATCCATTGGTCAAACTTTGTCTTTGACTAAGCTAGGGATTTGTTATTTTTAATTTTCGTTGTGGAGAAGTCTCCATTACTCAGAAAGTATACCTCCCCTTGAGTACTCTTGAGTCTTGAGGTACCCTAAGGGTCGACTCCGAAAGGCAAACCTTATTGTTTTTTTTTTTTTGATAGCATACAAGGAAACCACGATCACGATACAAGGAAATGATATTTTCTCTGTGAACAGGTTGTGACAATTGCTTTCACTCCAAAACAATTTTGGACTTAGTGGCTTCCCTCATATGGCTTAGTTACGACAGTATAATCATCCTTATTTTAATAAACGTTTTAGTAAAACTCAAGTAAAGTGACATAGCTCTAGGTGCCGCAATTAGCGTTTTAAGTAAAATAACTTTCAAAAGGAAGAAAAGAGCGATAATAAGAACAGAGAAAAGGTTCAATTTTCATTGGAACACATATCTTCGAGTCTTGAGCTCTGTCATTTTGCAGGTGCTTAAGTTTAACGCCTATTGTAATAAGGGTGAATATGCACTAAATCTATTTTCACCCTGAAATGTGTTCGCTGTTTATTCTCCTTAATCATTTTGCTGCTTATGAATATTAATCTTGAAATAATGAAATAAAAAAACCTTTACTTTTCTAGATTTATCCAACAGCTATCACAAACTATTTTTCGACGAACTTCTTATCTTAAGTGATTCGGAGGATTCAATTTTAACAAAACTTGACTGCTATAAGAACGTCACAAATTTGATCCCATTGAGAAAGAGTGCGCTGAGAGCCTTAGCTGCATGTCACTATATAAACGAAAGCACGTACCGTGAAAAAATCATAAACATCCTATTTAAAGTAATGGAAAACAATAACACCGAACTGCAAGAAGTGGCTTTTGAATGTATGCAAAAATTCCTGCTTGTGTTTCAAATTGAAAAAGAAAAGGTTTGTATTTTTTCAATTCAGCTGGTTTTTGTGGTAATAAAGTTATATTTTAATTTGAAGGTTCTTGCTGGAATGCGACCTTTCCTTCTCACACTCGGCGATCATCGCAATTTAAATCTTACAGCTACAAAACGACTATCATATTTTACTCAACTATTTCCTTCAATGTGCACTGAAAAACTAATCGAACAAATTTTGCAACACTGTCAGAAGATGATTGAAATTTCTGTGACAGCAAACAAAAATACGAAACAAGGTGGTAACTTCTTAGCGGCGGTCAAAGCCGAAGAATATGAACAGAAAATTGCAATTTTGATCGGAATGTTTCATCGAATTTCGGCAGCTACTCCAAAGTACATTGACACCTTGTGTCAGCTGGTCCTGAAGACTGAAAACAACCTGATGATGGAATCGTGTCCATATAGAAAACCTCTATTGAAATTCCTACTGAGATACCCCAACGATTCAGTGAATCTGTTTTTGACTGACTCGAATGTTATAAACCATCAGTGGAATAGATTCTTAATCTACATGCTCAAACATAAAGATGGGCTACCCTGTAGAAATGCTATTCAGAGCAGTAAGTCAGTAAGATTAATGCAAATGATCAATTGCAACTGTGCATCATTTGCTCATCTAAATGACCAACAAAAGTATGAAGTTTGCCATCAGGGTGTCTTGATTGTGTACACTTTAATGGAACAAGACGATCAATGGCTCCTTACACAAACCGATATTGTTACTGTCTTGAAAAACCTGTGGCAGACGAGTCTATATAAAACATGCGAAACAAATGTCGCCTGCGATCTGTGGCACCTTGTTGGAAAAATTTTATTATTTTATTTCTCTCATAACACAAATGATATTGATTTGCTGTTCCAACTGCTACGTGCACTGTGCTTGCACTTTATTCCAGACTTTCATTTCCTTCGTGATTTTCTTCAGAATACTGTAGCTCAGAGTTACACTGTTTCGTGGAAAAGGAACGCGTTCTTTCATTTTGTTGAGAATTTTAATAGTCCGCTGCTGTCTGAAGACTTGAAAGCCAAAATCCTCACCGCTATTTTAATACCATGTTTTGCAGTGAGTTTTGAAAAAGGTGAAGGGAATAAGCTAATAGGTGCACCACCGACACCTTACCAAGAAGACGACAACAATATAGTATCTGTGTTCATAAGTAAAGTTTTCGATCCAGAGAAACCTTTTGCAAATGATGATGCCGTACGAATTGCTTTATTGCAGTTTGCTTGTTTGTTAGTTGATAAAGCTTCGCCACATATTCACGACGGTGATGCCAATAATAAACGCCAGAGTAATAAATTACGTCGCTTGATGACATTCGCTTGGCCTTGTCTGCTTAGTAAGAATTGTGTGGATCCTACTGCACGTTATCATGGACACTTGTTATTAGCCCACATAATTGCTCGTTTGGCTATTCACAAGAAAATTGTTCTTCAGGTATTTCATTCGCTTCTGAAAGGACACGCTTTGGAAGCCCGCCCGGTTGTACGTCAGGCATTGGAAGTTCTAACACCTGCAATGCCCCTGCGCATGGAGGACGGTAATACTATGCTTACACATTGGACAAAGAAAATTATTGTCGAAGAAGGGCATTCAATGCAACAACTTTTCCATATTCTACAATTGATTGTTCGCCACTATAAGGTAAATTTGCAATGTCTTTTAGGGTAGACTTTGAAAACTAAATACACATTCTTCTTACAGGTTTATTATCCAGTAAGGCATCACTTGGTTCAGCATATGATTAATTATATGCAGCGATTGGGATTCCCACCAAATGCTTCGTTAGACAATCGGAAGCTATCTGTTGAATTAGCAGAAACCATAATCAAATGGGAGTTGCAGCGAATTAAAGAAGGTGCTAGTAGTGAAAGTGATACAAATGTTGATGACGAACAAGCATCAAACTCTGGAATAAAGAGGTCTTCGACTGATGATCCAAATGAAGTGCGCAAAAAGTTTGCAGGGGGTGATAACGTTCCAGTACAGCAGAATCTTCCAAGTAAGTCTAAGCTCAGTCTAAGCTCATAAAACACTTGCAATATTTTGATAGTAGAAAAAATATTTTGCAAAATTTTTACGCAATGAACAGGGCCTATGTCGTAATGGTTAGTATGTTTGGCTGTTGAGTGGTGGGTTCCAAGTTCGAATCCCAACAGAAAACAGAAATATTTTTCCACGGGTATCACCTTTCGCGAGGAATTGGCAATTCCTGGATAATAATTTCACTGTCGTGAAAAGCGCGATCTCGATTAGACGTTCGGGATCGGCAAAAAATTGTAGGTTCCCTCCATTCCTCACGAAGTATGATTGTGAGAAATGCGCTAGGCCCCCGCTCCCCGCTCTGTTGTGCATCCCCAAACGATTTACAATTGCTTTCCCGGTCGTGTTGCCGTCGCGTCGGTCGTTCATGTTGAATACAGAGTTGAGATTGAATCAGCGTTATCGTTGCCATTAATGATCAGTCTTTAAAAGTGGCTCTCTAAAGAAGGTTCTTTAGGTCATCTATGGAAGTTCCTGCTAGGTGCGCTCTTTTTCGTCTATGGTAGAATTTTTGAAGCTTGTTGTTGCAGTAGCATCTCTTAGAAGAGTTCTCCTTAGGATCCTTCTAAGCTTAGTTCCATTTGTAAGACTCAGAACCACGATAACCGCTCTCCCGCTTAGCCGTTCGGAATTGTAAAAAAAATGTGTTGAATCCCTTCAACTCTCCTTAGGTATAGTTTAGAGATATGCACTAGGCCCTGGGGCTCCCCGAGATCCGTTGTGCCACATGAACATAAACGGACACTAAATACATATAATATAGAATAATTTCAAAACTTGGATTTCGTGTTTGTGTCTGGAATAACTTACCTACCACATAGATAACGGCAACGGCAGAATGGTACAAAAGTAAAAACACCATTATTTATGCATTAGATTTGAAAGACAAAAAGATATCAAAGTGAAAATTATATTTTTTTTTTATTGTAGCGACATCAGCGGCATCTCAGCAGCAAAAAGTTGATGAAATTGAACGTCCCATAGACAAAGTTCAGTGTGACAATGTGTTAAATTTTCTAATTCGACTAGCTTGTCAAGTCAACGACTTGCAATCAACACCAGGAGTGGTATCTCCTGGAGAAACGCTTTCGCGACGGTAAATTAGTATATTCTATTGATAAATCGAGAACATATTCTATTTTATTATTATTGCAGGTGTGTAATGCTTCTCAAGACGGCCATTCGTCCAGAAGTATGGCTTCAACCATTCGATTTAAAACTATCATGGTTAGATAAAGTTTTTGCATCCGTTGAAACCCAACAGCCAAATTTGGGAAACATTGCCACTGGATTGGAGCTGCTTACGTTTTTCATGACAGTGCTACGCAAAGAATACATATTGGCAATAGTTAAACCTATTCAACGTGGTCTTTCCGCATGCGTAACAAGTCAAAACACTCGAATAATACGTCTTATGCACGCGGTGATATCTCGGCTAATGTCCATATATCCTGCAGATTCACACCACAAGCATGAAGATCTCGAAATACTTTATGCAACTGTTAGTAAAATGATCACTGATTCTTTCACCACATACGAAAAGAGTCCCCAGCCAACGTCGTCGTCACTTTTTGGAGCTCTTATGATACTAAAAGCCTGTTGTAACAATAATCCGAGTTATATTGACCGTATTATGTTGCAATTTATGAGGGTGCTCAACCGACTGACTAAAGATCACATGACCATTCCAAATACTGGGCCCAATGTTCAACCCCAAGTTGAAACTGGCTCTCTGTCAGTTGAGCTACTTATACTGTCTCTGGATTTGATTAAGAACCGAACAGTTGTTATGGGCATTGAAATACGAAAACTCTTCATTGGAGGAATCCTTGTTGGATTGATAGAGAAAAGTAACGACGCCAAAATACTTAAATGCATTATTAAAATGATCGAAGATTGGATGAAGAATAAAACCCAAACTTTGCCAATGCAGCAAACACCATCGATTCGAGAAAAGTCAATTTTACTAGTAAAACTGATGCAATATGTCGAAAAGAGATTTGCCGATGACCTGGAATTGAATGCACAATTTTTAGAATTAATCAACTATATGTACCGCGATGACTATCTCAAGCAAACAGAACTAACCAGCAAGCTGGAAGTGGCATTTTTGTCTGGCCTTAGATGCACACAGCCCAGCATTCGGGCAAAATTCTTTGAGATTTTCGATGGGTCAATGAGACGACGTTTGCATGATCGCCTCTTGTATATCATTTGTTCCCAAGCATGGGACTCAATCGGACCGCACTACTGGATAAAACAATGTATAGAATTGTTAATTCTGACTGCCAATACCCAAACACAAATCCAAAATGCCAACGAAAATCATTTAATCCCAAGTATTTCCTCGGTGATAAACCTGGCCGACAGCGAGGAGAAGAAACACTTTGTAATATACACACCCCTGCAAATCGATTCAGTGGATAAGACAACTCCATTTGAAGAAAAGGATGACTTCTTCGATATAGACTTGAGCACAGAATCGAATGTTTTTCGTCATGAAGACTCTGAACGTTCAGTTCCCAATCGACAAGCATCTCTGATCGAACTGATTGGAAAGCAATCGGAGTTTCTTGATGTGAATCGCAAAGTGCGAACTGAACATCTCTTAGCTGCGACATCACAACTCTGTCATATGGACACTCAGCTCGCTGAAAAAATGTGGCTTGCAGTGTTTCCTAAGCTGTGGTCCATGCTTGATGAAGATCAACAACAAGCTATTATGCGAGAGCTGATACCATTTTTGTCGTCTGGTTCTCATGTTATTCAGAAAGACTGTCACCCCAGTGCTTTGAACACTTTTGTAGAAGCTGTAATTCAATGTAAACCACCAATTTACATACCACCTAGCTTGCTGGCGTATTTGGGAAAGGCGCATAACCTATGGCATCGTATGTCTTTGATTCTTGAAGACATGGCAACAGATTGGCAATCGAAAAAAGACAAATACCAAGAAAACTCTGACATTGATCTGAGTGAATATGATCTTACTGAAAATAGCCAATCAAATATCTGTGATTCACTGTCCCAAATGTACTCAGCCCTTCACGAAGAAGATTTATGGGCAGGACTTTGGCTTAAGTACGCCAAATACCCTGAGACAAACATAGCAATTGCTTATGAGCAGATGGGATTCTTTGAAGAAGCTCAAAGTGCTTATGACTTGGCAATGTCCAAGTTCAAACAGGAAGCACCTAACGGACCAATAGCTCTGGAAATGAATAGTGAGTTGGTTCTGTGGGAGAATCATTGGATACGATGTGCCAAAGAACTTAATCAGTGGGATATCCTCTTAGACTATGCGCAATCTAACAAAGACAAAAAGCCTCTACTAATCATGGAGAGTGCATGGAGAGTACCTAATTGGACACTCATGAAACAGGCACTTATCAAAGTTGAACAAATCAACCCGAAGCAATATGGATACAAAGTAAATTTGTATAAAGGCTTCTTGGCGATTTTAAATCAAGAAGAACAACAATTATCAAACGTTGAGCGATATGTTGAAATTGCCTCTGGGATGTGCATGCGAGAATGGAGACGCCTCCCGCAAATTGTCTCTCATATACACTTGCAATACCTTCAAACTGCTCAACAGATAATGGAACTTCAGGAAGCTTGTCAAATTCACCAGGGCCTCATACAGGGACGTAACTCATCGTTGCACGACATGAAGGCCATAGTTAAGACATGGCGTAATCGATTGCCTGTAATTGCTGACGATCTTTCGCATTGGAGTGACATATTCACTTGGCGTCAGCACCACTACCAAATAATAACTCAACATCTAGAACAACAAACTGACCAAGGAAACACTATGCTGGGAGTACATGCATCGGCACAGGCAATAATTTACTTTGGAAAGATTGCTAGAAAACACAATCTCACAGGTGTGTGCCAGGAGTCGCTTTCAAGAATCTACACGATTCCTTCGGTTCCGATTGTGGATTGCTTCCAGGTAATTAATCAAATGAAATTGTGTGTCAATTATTGTTTCGATCATTGCTTCTTTTACAGAAAATTCGTCAACAAGTCAAATGTTACATTCAAATGTCTTCGGTTAGCCGTCGCGCCGAACTGAACGAAGCACTGGAAGTGATCGAGTCAACCAATTTGAAATATTTCAGCCCGGAAATGAATGCTGAATTTTATGCTCTCAAAGGACTTCTTTTGGCACAAATCGGTCGTTCTGAAGAAGCCAATAAAGCTTTTAGTGCTGCAGCTAAGCTACACGATGGTCTGACCAAAGCCTGGGCTCTTTGGGGTGACTATTTGGAGCAAATATTTACATCGAAGCCAAGACAGATGATGATTGGTGTTAGTGCGATAACTTGTTTCTTGCATGCTTGTCGCCATCAAAATGAAAACAAGACACGAAAATATTTAGCAAAAGTTCTTTGGCTATTGTCGTATGATGATCCCAAAGCGTCGTTGATGGATGCACTCGAAAAATATGTAGTTGGAGTTCCTCCGTTGCATTGGTTGCCTTGGATACCACAGTTATTGTGTTGTCTGGTTCAATATGAAGGCAATGTTATTCTCAATCTCTTAAGTCATGTAAGTGAGAATTTAATTTGTATGTAAACTCTTTTTAACTCTTCGATGATCAATAGGTTGGTCGAATGTATCCACAGGCAGTTTATTTCCCCATTCGAACGCTGTTCTTGACCATGAAAATTGAGCAAAGGGAGAGACATAAGGCTACCGAACAGGCTAACAAAATGCAGAGCTATGTAAGTATATTTTTACCTATTGTAACTTATAGTAGGTTTCCGGTCAGGCGGCTCACCCCACAAGCGGATCACTAGTGTGGAGAAGTTAAGTAGCAGATCTGTGATTTTTTCGATATTACGATTCTTATAATGTCGAAAGGAAGTGATAAGTAAGAAGAAGAAGAAGTAACTTTCCGGTCTAGTAATTGTAGCTCCCTACGTGTGTCAGATATCTTCTTGAAGGGGCGTACTACTGCTCGATATTGCTGGTTCCATTTCTATTCATAGCTGATTGGGGTGCGTCGCTCTGTAAATGAAAACCGTCTCAAGCTTAGTAAAGTGATGTTACATACTTAATTTATTTCCAAGCCGACGAAGGCAGGGCTTCCGCTTCAAGCGAACTTTCCGAACGAAAAATTAATATTATGTTTCCAAGTCAATCATATTGAACTTTTAATTTATTCTACTTTACAGCAACAACAAACTGATGAACAATCTGGTGAGAAAACAAATACATCTCAAAACACTCAGCAGACCATCAAAGCTACTTCATCAATGTGGCGTTGTTCCAAAGTAATGCACGTTCAAAGAGAAATTCACCCAACCATTTTGAGTTCCATCGAAGGCATTGTCGACCAAATGGTTTGGTTCCGAGAGAGTTGGACCGAAGAGGTTCTACGGCAGTTACGTAAAGGCCTAATAAAATGTTACGCAATAGCTTTTGAAAATAAAAGAGCAGTGAAGACCGCCACCATCACACCACACACCCTTCACTTTGTGAAGAAACTAGTCTCAACTTTTGGCACTGGAATCGAAAACATTTCAGGATCTCTGGCATCGTCTTCAACAAATTCAGCAGCATCGGAATCGTTTGCCAGAAGAACACAAATCACATTCCAAGACCCTGTTTTCCAGATAATGAAAGAACAGTTTACAAATGACTTTGATTTCTCACAGCCAGGTGCAATGTATCTTCAGTATTTGATAGTAAGGCTCAGGAAGTGGATCAAGATCTTAGAAACAAAAGTCAAAAAACTACCAACATCTTTTTTGATAGAAGACAAATGCAGATTCCTTTCAAATTTCAGTCAAAAAACAGCAGAAGTAGAATTACCAGGTGAATTGCTGTTGCCTGGTCCTTCTCACTATCACATTCGAATTGCCAGATTTATGCCTCGTGTGGACATAGTTCAAAAAAATAATACCGCCGCCAGACGTTTGTATATACGAGGAACAAATGGCAAAATATATCCATACCTAGTCGTAATCGAATCGGGATTGGGTGATGCACGCCGAGAGGAGCGTGTTCTTCAGTTACTACGAATGCTTAATCAGTATTTGGATAAACAAAAGGAAACATCGAGACGCTTTCTTCATATAACTGTGCCACGAGTTGTACCGATATCGGCACAGATGCGATTTGCTCAAGACAATCCAGCGAGTATTTCATTACGGGAAATATACAAAAGTGGATGCACTAAATTAGGAATAGAACACGAAACTCCAATTGAAAAGTATTATGAAAGACTTATTGAAGTTCAAGATCGAGGTACACAAACAACACATACTGTCTTGAGAGATATTCTGCGTGAAGTCCAAGACAAAATGGTGCCTAAAACAATGCTTATGAACTGGGCTGTGCGCAATTTCCAATCTGCCACCCACTACTGGCAGTTTAGAAAAATGGTAAGTACTAGCTCTAAAAAAAAACTACTTTTTTTGTGGGTTTGTTAATTAGTCTTATTAAGTAGGCCATAAAAACAAACTTTAGTTTGATTCTCAAGGATATTTGAACAGTTTTATAATTAGAACAAATTAGTAAGTAGTATATACTTACTAATTTGTTCTAGTTTCGTATTAAGACATCCCTAAAGATCTTTAAACGTTAATTCGTTCAATGAAAAAGTATTGTTATATTTTCAAACATAATCCCTCACTGATAATATGAAGTTTTTCGAAATGTCAGTTATCATCCTTGGAGCTGTGATATATGACCCCTTTTGATTTTTTTTTATTAGAGGAACCGATTTTTTGCCAACCGTTGTACTTATCTTTAATTCTGACTCTATGCAAAATTATCACAAAATAAAATCAATGAATTGTTTAATGAAGCTAAATTGGTAATAGAAACGGAGAATCAGATATTTGTGCTTTCTGAAATTTCTAAAAGCTGTACGATTAGAAAAATCGCAGGGTTTTATGCAGGTTTCAAAATGTATTGTCTACATTTGATTGGGTTTGTAAAAGATCCTAAAGGCTTAAAGACTTGGTTTATAAAACTTTAAAGTTTTTCAAAGTAATTCCTCCCTTGTAAACTAACCTGCTGTAATGTTTTTAATAAAAAAAAAAACACTAAAAGTGGCGACCCTATAAAATGCATTTCCTCTTGTAAGTTCATTCTGCTTTAACTATTTGGAATCCAAACTAGAATTTTTGTGAAATTTTCACCTTTTCCTGGTCCTTTATCATTTTCTTGGTCCTTTTCCTTTTTCTTTGTTACTGCTCCCATTGTTTGGATCTTTCTCACATTCTCGTGTTTTTGTTTCTATTCTATTCGGTCTTTGGATACTTGTTCCTATCTTTTGAATACGAACCTGGTTGGGTCTGTGTCTTTTTCTTGGTTCGTATTGTTACGTCTTTGTCACTTCCATTGTTTTTTCACCTTTTTAAGTTTTTGCCAACTTCTTGAAAGGATTTCGTATCGGGTGCTTATTGATTTGTCGCGTTTTCACCTTTTTTAGGTACTTGTCACTTTCTTGGCTCCTTATTACCTGTTAAGGTCCTTAAGTTTCTTGAACATTTGGGACCTGCTTGGACACTTGTTCAGTTCTTGGGTCTTTGTCATGTTTTTGGGTATTCTTGGTCCTTTGTATTTTCTTTGTTTCTTGTCCCCTTCCTGATATCTTTTTCATATTCTTAAGTATTTGTTAGATCTTAGGGTCCATCTTTTGTTAGTTTTCACCTTCAAGAAGTTATAAATTTGAATACAATATTAATGTTAAATAAAACACAGTGACATTATTTCTCATTGTGTAGTGACAATGAGAAATAATGTCACTGTGTTTTCTTTAACATTAAAATTGTATTCAAATTTATAACTTCTTGAAGGTGAAAACTAACAAAAGATAAAATATATATAGCTATTATATAAAAAATTCTTTTTTTTATAAAGAAGTTATAAATTAGAATTTGAACACCCTTTTAATTATATGTGTCCCCTAGATTCAAAGACAACGTATTCCAGTTTGTTTTAGTTTTGAGATATTAAAAAAAACCGTTTTAGAGACGAGACCTTAGAGATTCTTGAAATCAAACTGCTTTAGTGGCTCTACTTAGATTTTTAAGTGGAACAAAGTTGTTTTGATTCAAAATAGCCTTAGAAATACGTTGCTTTTGATTCTTGCTTTGATATTCAGAACAAATTATCTCCGGAATAAGCTTCAATCACAGTTATAGATAGTTTAAAAAAAAAAAATGAAGTAAACTGCATAGTTCAACTCGATTTTCTCGAAAAGTGGAATACGTTGTTTTTGATTCTAGGAGACACATATATAAAACAAATTGCAAGCATTTGGGGAAAAAGGAGCGGATTAAGAAGAAAACACCGATGCACATTGACTCGTCCGAAGTTGGGCTCAAGTTAAAACTGATTAGCTGTCCTTGCTAGGTGGGTGTTGCGGCTGTATTGTTGTGGGAGAAATACAACTGGCTTTTTCAATAAAGCACTTCTTGTGAAAAGCGATAAATAAAAGTGAAACAGTTACCATTCCTCGGGTCTGTCTGAACGTACGAAACGGATCCTTGAGTCCTTGTCCTCTTCTTGGGTTCATCTTCTTTGATCCTTGTCCCTTTCTATAATCTTTGTCACCTCCATTGTTTTTTCATCTTCTTAAGATGAAACATCGACATACAATAAATATGCCATTCTCTCAATCCATTTATCTATTGATCGAAGTAATCGTTTAAACGTTAACATCAATGAATGTTTTATTTACTGATTTTCATTTATTAATTACAGTTCACACTTCAACTATCACTAGCTTTCTTGTGCGAATATGCCTTTCACTTGACTCGTTTGAATGCCGATATGATGTACCTCCATCAGGATTCTGGACTAATGAATATTTCATACTACAAGTTTGACGTTGACGACGGGACGGGAGACCTTGACGCCAATCGTCCCGTTCCCTTCCGACTGACCCCAAACATCAGTGAGTTCTTGACAAAAATTGGTATATCTGGACCACTATCGGCGTCTATAGTAGCTACAGCTCGTTGTTTTGTTCAGCCCAATTTCAAACTAAAGTCAATATTGCAAGCGATATTGCGCGATGAAATTATAGCTGAACAAAAGAAGCGCATCAAAGACGAACGAACAATGTTTGATCCGAGTGGAGAAATTTCTCTAGACTCTGTTCAAAAAATCGACATGGAAAATATCATAAAAGTTGTAAACAAAGTCGTAGCGGCTGTTATGTTGCGGTTGAATGATATTGCTAACTTCGAAAAGGTTGATTCCAGTAAAATAACTTCACTTTTACAGTCTGCATCGAATCCCGATAACTTGTGTCGAATGGATCCAGCTTGGCACCCGTGGTTGTAAATTATGTTAATTTTTTAAGTTGCAAAATATATATGCAAGTTGTGATTTCGTATCTATAATAAAGTTTTAGCATAGTGTTAATTCATGTACATATTTTTTTCAAACAATAAAAAACAAATCTCTCCAGAACAATATAAATACATTTGTGGTGTTTTTACTTATTAGGAGGAATTTTTTTTATCCAATTCACATAGAAAATTTCTATTTTGGTCCGATTGTACAGACCTAAACTTTTAAAATTCACGGCATTTAAATGCTGTGAATTCTACATATATTTCTAAGCCAACGTGTAAAACATTAATGCGCTTTGAAAAAGGTTATGCTATGGTCTGTTGGCTGCAATGTCGTAGCTCGGCGAAACACAAATTTTTGGAGTTGAGTTTGGTGGACCTCTGATCCTCCATGTCTTTTTTCGATAAACTCAAATGAACTCCGGATATAAAAAAACTATAACATTTTTTTTTCTATTTTTCTTTTTTATATAAATACAAGGTGTTTTGCATGTGAGTGGTGCTAATAAACCAAAATTTTGTAATAATTTAATTTTTTTTTTTTTAATTTGATAGGGTGAAGGTGAAAATTACCTTTACAAGCACGTCGATCTGACAGATCTTTTGTGCTAAATTTGCTATACTATAATTAAAAAAATTTTTTGATTTTTTCAAAAAATTTACTCAAAATATTTTATACTAGCTGAGCCGCCCGGCTTTGCTCGGGTCTTTAGTTTTAAGGTTCCCGTTATCATTCCTCCTCTTCCGTGTGAATATGGGGATGAAATATAATCTTTCTAACTGTGGGACTATGTGGCATCCTAACGCTGAAAGAATTTTTGAACTCTGTCCAGTAGTTCCTAAGTTTCCGTTCCCAACGCATTCCTGTTGGAATCTTACGTTGCCGTCGAAATATGTGAATGAAATATAAGTCTATGTCACTGAGGGATAATGTTACATCCTAAGTTGAAAGAATTTTTGAAATCGGCCAAGTAACTTTAATGTTCCCGTTCTCGTTCCTGTTTCCGATCCTGTCGGTTTATAGGGATGAAATATAGCCTAAGTTACTGATAAAGGGTAAAAGGGGATAATGTAGCACCCCTAATCTTGCAATCTAATTTTTGAAATCTGTGGAGTAGTTTCCATGTTTCCGTTCCCAACCCCGTTCCTGTGGGAATATGGAGATCAAACCTTGACAGGAACCATCTCTGGACTAAACTATGTTTACCATGAAAATTTCATAAAAATCCGTTGGGTGGTTTCGGAGTATACCCCGGACATACATACATACATACATACATACATCCTATTTTATATATATAGATATTTTAATCAAAGAACAAAGTATTAATTACTTTTAAGAAACTTTATAGTATATGGTAGCAGGTGGCTTAGATGACGTATATGGTAGCAGGTGGCTTAGATGACTTTTTTACATATGTGCCAAATTTGCGGCCGATGATGGACAAAGTCTGAAACGTGTAGCCTTTAAACTGACAAAATAATTTGAAAAAGAAAATAGTTCAACTGAAAAAACCCTAATATTTATTTGTTTTTTAATTCAAAAAAGTTTCTCAATGAAATTAGTTAAGTGGTATTACGGATATCAACTATCAAAACTTTTGATCAGTTGTGAATGAAATACTTTTTTGTGATCTATTGTGAACGTCTCTGGTTGCTTGTTCGGTATTATGGTTATCAACATTTTTGATATCTATCAATTTTACAGTCAATCGCAAATTCGTCTTTGATAAACATTTTTTTGGTTTATTTTACTGGAATTGGGTAACCAATCCACAGGTACGTGGTTGACTAGCAGAAGGGCTATATTGTGAAGTGTTTTTTCTGTGCCATATAGCAAAAATTAATTTCGAATTACTTTTTTGAGTTAAATGTGATTAGGGCTCATTGAATGCAGGAAATTAAAATGGTCGCTTTGTACCTAGATGTGAGGATGATGATGAGATGAGATGTAATAATACTGATTTATCAATTGATTGATAGCACTTATAGTGTATCAATTGATTGATAGTTGACAACCATAGTATGGCTGATAGTTAGACACAAATGTTTTTCAACGGGTATCGCCTTTCGCAACGGATTGGCAAGTCCCTCGTTAGTATATTCATTGGCATGAAAAGCGCTTTGTCGAATAGCTGTTCGGAACCGGCAGAAAATTGTAGGTCCCCTCCATTGCCTCACAAGGCATTGTTGTGAGAAATGTGCTAGGCCCTGGGGCTCCTCGCTCTGTTGCGCCACCCTATTTATTTATTTAATTTAATAACATAAATTGTAGACAGCAAAATCCAAAATGGTTAAAGTAGATAGAGCCGCACCCCCCTATCATATGGTTTTTTTTCTTATCTTGACCCAACCTATTCGTCGTTCGTCTTGGGCTAAAATCGTGTCTTGCGCAAAAAACCATGCAGCTATTACTGTTTTGACCGCTCAATTTCAATTGGAATCCATTGGATCATTTCGGATTCAGTTCGAAACAAACTTTCATACCGAAAAAACAAACAAAAGTTCTTAAATCGACCGTGTGAATATAAGTAGCTTCCTTCGTTCAAGCCCTGGTTGCTCTGTGGTCGCCAAAATAAGCGTTTTTTTTTAAAAAAACCTTGCCTGAATGTCAAACTGAGTGTTGTTCGAGCCTTGGGTTGACCCTCACTATCCAGCCTTATTATGAGTTTCACGTGAACAGCTTTTCGCCTGGAACATTTTTGTTCGCCCGGAATTTTAAATGCTATTATGAGTTTCTTGAAAAAAGAAATTAATAAAAGAATTTATTGTTTTCTTGGAGTGTTGATTTTTAAAATCAAAATGAAAAGTTCAAGTGACCTTCACTCCTTATGCGTTTCGCCCAGGCACAAACAGTGGGCTCATCAGTTAGATGCTGTTTGTACCTTTCCAGACCACGGGCAAACCTTCTCTAGGTGCAAGAATGCAATCCCATTCCCCTAGAAATATAAAGTTTACATTGTGTTTGCACTGTAAACTTTATATATGTGTCGACAAACATCGACCAAACATTGCGTCTTAGAAAGGTACAAACAGCATCTAACTGATGAGCCCACTGTTTGTACCTGGGCGAAACGCATAAGGAGTGAAGGTCACTTGAACTTTTTATTATGAGTTTCCCCTGTACAAAATTCCACTATACATTTTTTCCGCTTTTGTTGTTCACTTGTTCGCCTCACAAAAATTAGTGAAATAAATTGACCTCAATGTTTTCACATTACACGGTGAAAAATAGCTCATAATAAGGGAATTTTTTCGAACATGGAAAATTTTTCCCCCGAAACTCATTAGTAAAAAGTGTAATGGGATCTTTTTCGAGGGGAATGTTGTTCACGAGAAACTCATAATAAGGATGTATGTGTTTTTTTTTCTCCAAATTTCAGGTATGTCTGATGAATTAGGTTTCACCTAAAATTTGTTATTTGAATACTAAATTGTGTTTTAGTTTTTAGATTTGCAACAGAGTGTAGTTACTGTCAATTTGCCAAAATGGTGCTAGATTTGAGGTCAGTACCTACATTTTGCCATTTCAAAAATGAATAGACTTCAGAATAACTCTTTCAAGTTGTTATTGCTGATATAAGGCCCCAGTTGCTCGAAAAAGCGGTCGAAAATTGGACTTGACGATTACGCTTCATTTGAGCTAGCAGCCAGCCGTGGAGCCCATGTGACCGAAACCATTTTTTAGCACTAATGGCATAAGAATATATTAAAAATATATTTCATTTCGAATTTGTATACCTCAACTTAAATATCTATATTCGTTGGTAGAACAAATTTTTTGGGAAAAAAAAATTTTGCAGAATAAGTTTACGATTCGAAAGCCCTGAATACTTAAAAAAAAAACACAAACTGGGAATAGGAAAAATACTTTACTTAAAATTTTTTGCCTAGCGCATTTCTCACAACCATGCCTTGTGAGGGAATGGAGGGGACCTACAATTTTCTGCTAATCGAGAAAGCGCTTTTCATGGCAATGAATACTAACGGAGGACTTGCCAATTCCTCGCGAAAGGCGGTACCCGTAAAAAAAACAATTTTGCCTCTGTTGGGATTCGAACTCGAACCTCTGGATTAACAGGCGGACATGCTATCCATCACACCACGGGTTCCACAGGGAAGTTGCTCGTTCCTTAATTCTTTGCTAGTCATATCTCCAAAAGAACGCCATATAAGCTAACCAACCTAATTTTTATGCGTTTTTTAAAAAGGTAGGAAGTAACATGGACAACTAGAAGGAACCTAAGAGAAGACCAAAGGCTTTTTCCTTTCTGATTGAGTTTTGTAAAGAGTTAAAATCAAGTTAACTTGTGCGGCTCCGTCGAGCGTTGTAGTTGTATTCACTTATATTTAATGTTTTGACATTTCTTGCGGCTGCGGCTCTGCAGCCCCAGCAATTGTGTTCACGCAGTTAACTTTTGTTTCCAGTTTTTATTAATTTAATTTTTTACATAAAATCATCTGAATCATTACCATCATCGTAGTTCGATGTCATTTTTTCCGTTGTCATATAACTTTTGTAGTTTCTTAATTCGGCTTCCTCCAGCTTTTTCTTTTCTTCCTCTTTCATTTTTTCCTTTTGCTTTCTTAGAAGATGCTTCTTTTCTTCTCGTTCTGCTGCATCTCGGGCTTCTCTCTGGGCACGAAAGTCAGGATGCTCTTCGGTTTTGGTTTTGTTGAGTCGATTAACAATTTCGTTCACACGCTTTTCAATGCGAATCTTTCTCACAAGATTATCTTGATGGTATGCTACTTGACCAGGTTCCATACCTTGGGTCTTTTTTAGATTCTCCCACATCGTATAAACAACATCTATGTTATTGATTTTGTTTCCTTGAATACTGTTAGCCTTACATAGTTGTGCTGCATCTTCTAACACTGCTGATGGAATGTCATCTATAGTTTGACCCTGAATTTTTTAAATAAACCTGTTAAACAAATGGTAGGTACCAATTGGTGTTCTTACATTTTTCAAACGTAAATAAACATGAGCCGAGGAGTAGTTGTGCACATGGAACCACACATCTTCTGGCCATCCCCATCTGATAAGTTCCTCGTCTTGAAATTGAAAGATTTTAAGTATCTTCATTTACAACACATGATTGGCGCTTACTTTCATATTTGTCAGCACCCATAAATAGTACTAAGGGGGGCGAAACAACATTACTATTGAAGAAAAAAACCATTTCGAAGTAGTTTTCCTTAAAAGATCACGAATAAAATATATGTAATGAGAAAAGTTTTTAGCAGCAAGAATTGTCCGAACCCGGCTTTTACCACAATTTTTTATAATTATTTGGAAATGAACAACGTGAATTGACATGACAGTTGACATGACACTACAAATAAAATGAAATAGAGATGTCAACAAAATATCGATATTTTTTCACGATATATCTGTATTGAGTTCTAAGTATCGAAAAGGTATGAGAAACCAACTTTACTGAATTTTTTTTTAAATTAGTTCAACATTTCATTGACCACTGGGGTTGCAGATCCTTTTACTTTTTACTTACAATAATTTTTACAGTGTGTTGTAAAAAATTGAAATATTAAACAATAATAAAAATGAAAGGGAATTGTGATTTGGAAGAGAGTGAATGAATTTTGTGTTTAAAAAACAGGTATAGAAAGAAGTTTTTCAACAAAGAGAAACACCTGCAAAATGTCCCTTCACATTAAACACTGTTTGTTATTTTTGTTCCGCTTTATTAAATAAATATTATTTTGTTTAAGTAGTTACAATAAAACTAAGCAAGAAAGTGCCATCGCGCCTTCATTTTTAGCTCATTCTCACGTAGGTCATCGAGGCATAAATTTGCTGACAACTACAAGACCAACAACTAGTGCATTGATCATGCCGCTAGTTATATCTTGCGCATCATGCGTAATTTAAGAATTTGATAATACATCGATATATCGATAAAATTTTCCATCAAACATCTCTAAAATGAAATTTTTCACATATCCAGCTGCTTATTGGTTTTGCTTCCACGGGGATAACACGAAGTGCTTACCTGCTACCACAAAGGATCGATACAAGAGGGAAAGCCATTTACATACAACGGCATTTGTAAAAGGCTTTGGGCTTTGGGGGCATTCACTTTTTTATGTCACTACGTAGTGAACTCTTCTGATTGGTTAGAAACAAATACGAAACGAGCTGAAATTCCCTCTCCGACGTAGTGTAAACATTTTAGCTACAAAGCTAGTTTGACGTTTGACAATCAGCCATAGGATAAACATAAGGTTTGTTCGTTGAAGCCCTGGGGCTGCCCTAGGGTCGCCACAAAGCGTTTTTTGAGAAACCTAAATTCGCCCTGAATGTCAAATTGAGTGTTTTTTGAGCCATAGGTTTGCCATAGTTTTCCCCAAACTCGCCCTAGCTTTTTGCTGTGGTGATTTGAGGGCTGTCAAATGGCATGTGTTTTTATTTAAATGACAGAGATGTGTGACGATTTGTGGTTTAGCGTTTTTTGAGGACTGGAAAACCCAGGTTTTTTTGACAACTCATGGGGTTGTCAAGAAAACCTGGGTCAACCCTGGGGAAAGTTCAACGAACAGACCTATAAGGTTTGTTCGTTGAATCCCTGTGGCATGGTATAAGGTTTGTTCGTTGAATCCCTGTGGCCGCCACAAAGGGTTTTTTGAGAAACCTAAAGTCAAATTGAGCCCTAGAATTGACCTAGGTTTTCCCTCAACTCGCCATAGGCTTTTGCTGGGGCGAATTGAGGGCTGTCAAATCGCATGTATTTTTATTCAAATGACCGGGATGCGTGGTGATTTTGTGGCTTAGCGTTTTTTGAGGACTGGAAAACCCAGTTTTTTTTTTTGACAACTCATAGGTTTGTCAAGAAAACCTGGGTCAACCCTGGGGAAAGTTCAACGAACTGACCTATACACAGGCACGAAAAGTTACAAACTGCAAAATTAAAAGAGTCGTTCAGTATTTAAATTTTTTTTAGATATTGAACTGAAGGCAGTGAAGAGATATTCGGCCCTAGCGAGGTATCCGTTCGGAGCGGAAAATTGTCCGCAATGTCGGACGAAATCGGAAAAACTTTTGCAATAAGCTGTCAGAAATTTCACAAATAAAGCAATTGATCGCACTTCAATGCAGTTCGCCTTGTGTGTTGAAACAATATTGGAGAAAAATTCCAAAAAGCTGTTCGGAAGAATACTTCAAAGCAAAAACCTCCGAATCGTACAAATCGGAGAATTATCCTCTCCGAACGGATACGTCGCTAGGGCAGATTTAATCAAATCGTTTCAGGTAATGTTTTTTTAAGAGCAATAAGCAACACGATTCACAACTTTATTATTGTTTCGTGTGTGCTTAAATATGTTATATAAATGTTTTGATAGTTCAGGATTGACTACGTTTGTAGTGCAATTTTGTATTCACAAAGCTAGTTGAAATCCTCTACAATTGTTTGAAAAAAGGTTGCTCATTCAATATTTTACATGAAATTTTCCTTAAATCAGATATGATGAATTTACTTGTATTTGCAGTTGCCTAAAATGCAGAATGAGAAGACTCAAGATATAAAATCAACGGTTACCGGATAGAGAGGAAAGACCCCAATTTCCAAATTCTACACCTCCTTCAGTTTACAAGAAACTTTCTGCAGATGAAAAACTATAGTAACACAGGACCATGTTATTTTGCAATAGGTTCGTTTTTGTCCGTTGTAGTAGAAGCCTACGCTTATGCTCTATAACTATCACCTCGATGAAATTCGGTGATAAGCTGTGGAAACTGTAGGATTCATTCCGGTTTCCACCATTTCTCAATCATAATAGAGCTGATAGTTTGGAGAGATATTTTAAAATGATTTTGACTATCGTTAAGGAGTATTTTTGAAAAGACACCGTTTCCGTAACTACACGCTTAAAAAGTTTCTTAGTACACATATAAATGTAATGGGAATAATGGAATATTTACCAAAACGGGTGCAATACATACATGTATGTATTTATTTCCGTGATTCAGTCACTTTTTCATACCCGGTTTTGATCACCCGGTAACCCATCAGAAATTATGGGAGGTAAAAAAAGAGGCATTTTGAGTGTAAAGCCCTACGTTGTCCAACGTGGCCTGTGACTGAGATATGTATAACGTATTCCTTTTTGTACATATTGCATACCGCGTAGGTGTCTGCCACTTCATAAGGTTCCATATATTGTTTATTTTGTCGAATCGCAAACACAGGTTGCGCTGGTTTGCGCTCTTATTAAATAACAACTCTTGTATAAATTTAACAATAACGCTTTTATTGCACACATAACATAAAACAGAGCCAGTTAATTCATGTTCAATGAAATACTGTTACTTTAAATAGAATACTCTTAAGACGTACAGACTTTGGTTCACTAACACAATATACCTGACAATATATTAGATGAAATTTAAAATTATATCTATTCAACAATTATCCGTTCTTCTTTTTATTTATAAATGGAATGAAAGCCCATTTAGAGCGCTCCCTATTCGAAAGCCAATGCCATTGAGGTAAAGGGAAGCACAGGACACGTAGGTTCCAACTGCAAAGCAGCAGCCATGCAATCCGCTGAGACAGCGTAATCTCCCAGTGCTAACATGACTTTTCCTAAGCTATACCTATCGACAGGAAAATTTTTTTTTTTTATTTTATTTAAAAATCAAGTCATAACTATTGACCTTACCATATTTTTGGACAGTTGGGATCTAGTTTTGTTGCATCTTTTAATACTTTTTCCGCAAGACGTGGTTCGCCTAGGACATGGTGAATCTCTCCAAGCACCCGCAAGGCTTCGGTGTGATTTGGATTGGCTGCAACTGCATTAATTAAGCATTGCTTTGCCTCTGGCCATTGCTGCAGGTATATGCAAATTTGGCCACGCTAAATTTGTAAATTGTTTAAAATGATCTTTTTTCTCATAAAATTATTTAAATAACCATAAACATTATCTGGTGATATTGTGGATTGAGTTGAGCTGCTTCCTGTACACAGTTCAATGCTTCATTTGGTTGTTCGATTGATAGATAAACATCAGCAAGTAATAACCACATCTGTAGTTGAAAAGAAAATAGAAACAAATTCTCGTCATTTTGTGAATGAAAAAGCTACGATTGGGGAAATAGGGGGAAACAGAGGCAGGTAAAGCATTCTAGTGTACGTTCGAAGTCGGGGACTAGGTAAAACTGATGAGCAAGAGAATCAATCGATCTTACACCTATAAGTTTAAAGCTCTGTTTTGAACCTTATCAATTAGGCATAAGAATATTACAGAGGCACCTGACCAAATATGAGAGTTATATTTTAGTTTTGAGAAAATTTATGCTTTATAAATTGTAGCCAGATCAAAAGGGGTAAAAAGATTCCTACATCGTTTTAATAAATGTGTGATCATTCCAACGCACGTCATCATTTACACACATACCAAGTACTGACAGTTGTTCGATTCATGGACAATGGTAGTGGGGAAACGTTGAGCTTGAGCAACAAAAGACAGCGTTGAAGTTTTTTACTACCACTTGTAACAATGCTATCGAGGTCAGAATTCAGTGAACTAATCCTGTTCCACATCCGAAGAGCAGGGAGTTAGAAACGATTACTCTATCAAATGCCTTAAAAATATCAAGCCCAATCCTATTTTCTCGATTTATCAGCGTTTGCATGACCCTGAAAAGAAGGTTTGTTAGTGGATTTCGTTCGCATTAAATCAGAAATGATTGCACCCAACTTTACATCTGTGCATATATGCCTATGAACTTTGGACATGCTCTGCCAACATCTGGAACAGGTTGCAAGCATTTGTTGGTAGTTAGTTGCCAGCTCAGCAATGCACTTTATCCATACTGAGCTGAACGTGCTCAGTATTGATTTGTTTTTTTGTTCAGTGGTAATGAATTGATTATAGGATTGCTGAGATGCGTTGAGATGGGGGATGGTAGGGCAAGGACAAAATGGAGATCAATTATTATGAAGATGGAAGTTCAGGTCCGAAATTTGAAATCCTTGTCACAGCTTAGTTGTTGTAAACGAAAAGGGAGAGAGAGAAAGGGATAGGGAGAGAGAGAGGGAGAGAGAGATAGGGATAGGGAGAGAGAGGGAGAGAGAGATAGGGAGAGAGAGATAGGGATAGGGAGAGAGAGGGAGAGAGAGATAGGGAGAGAGAGATAGGGATAGGGAGAGAGAGAGAGAGAGAGAGAGAGAAAGAGAGAGAGAGAGAGAGAGAGATAGAGAGAGAGAGAGAGAGAGGGGGTAACAAATATAATGAAAGGTCAAGCTTAACGCACTTCAAGGAGCTTTATTTAAAGCCAATTCTACAAAACTACTCTCGAAAGACTTGACTAATGTTGATACCAATGAAAAACCTGACACACATGCCAACCAGTACGCCGCCGGCACCACAAGGAAAGGCTTTGTTACCAAAGAGAATTAGATCTGCTTCATTTTGCCTTATTTAAGCGATACAAGGTTGCATCGTTAGATAGTTTTGATTGCTAGCAATATGTGTGCGTCACCATCGAACACTCAAGCACAACTTAGATGTAATTTTTTGTGTATTGCTATTCATCTGACAGTCGATTAGTACACGTCATAAATCTCATTTCTTTGTTAATTTGAGTTTTTTTTACTCACTTTTAGTTGCATCACCCAAGAGCGATGATTCCCCATTCGCGGGCTGAATGAACTCAAGGAACTAGCTGCTTCACTCAATGCCTGTTCTACTCTGGTGACTGGAATCAATGATGTTGCATAAACTGAATCTAAAGTCATACACCAAAACATATTAACTCTCATGTAAACAAAAAAAAAAAAATCATCTTACTTGAATCTTTGTCAGACATTTGGGATATATGGACGTGGACGATACTTCTTGTGTCAGACTGTTTTTCCAAGTCATTGTTATCACTGCCGCCAGATTGCATATCATAAAGTTCTCGCCAAATATTTAGCATTTTTTGTACTGTAACTAGAGATGTTTCCGCGTCTTGCAAGTGAAGCTGCAAATGAGCTTTGACATGAAGCAAGTTGAGGTTGTCTGGGAACTCGTTGAGGGCATTTTCAACAACATCTAAGGCCTCTTTGGGCCGTTTGCTGGCCGTCAAGAGAAGTGCGAATAGATGCAAACTAGGAGCATGTTCAGTACGCAAAGCAAGAGCACAGCGAGCATGTATCAAAGCTTCAGGAATATTATTGGCCAATGCATACTGTAGAGCTAAGTAGTACTCAGCTAAATGATCATTGTAATCATTTTGAACGGCTTTTTCAAGGGCTTCAGCGGCGAGTTTTTCAAATTTGTCACGTTCTGACTTCATGTTCGATATGATTGCCATTTGTTGGTAACCAATTCCAACGTACAGTTGAGCTCGTGATGTTTTCAAACCCTTTTGTTCTTTATGTAACGCTTGTAGGGAAAATTCCAAACCTTCCTGAAATAAGCCCAGCGACTCGTAGCACAGTCGTGCAGTCATAAGACATGAGAAAGGATCTGTTGGTGAGATTTTTGATGACTCTTGGAGAACACGTAACGCATGTGAATGCTTCCCGGCATTCATTAAACTAAGACCATACTGACGCCATACATGTGGTTCTCCAAACGAAAACTTAAGTGCTTTCTCGAACGACTCATTAAGCAAATAAACAAGACCCCATCGAACTGCAGCCAAAGTAAGAAGATCATACACAGCTGTCGCGTTTCCCATTGCATGTGAACGTACTTCACGAAATTCTGGACTTTGCGATAGCACTGTATCACGTACAGCCAATGCTTCAGCGACCAGAAGCAACAGAATTGTCTCTTCGTGTTGATTGCGCGGACTAAACTGAATACGATGTGAATACATTCGGGGCTTCCACATATTTTTTACTTGGTTAGCACCTCTCGTTCGTCGGGTGTTGAATGGTGGGGTATATATTGTACCTGATACACCACGAAGTAGAACTTCAGCTAATTGACGTGATAGTGTTAAACGAAGTGACTGAGTTGTTCTGGTCTCAATAGCATTTAGCATAACTCGATAACGTTCTATCGCTTCTTGAAGCTTTCCCGTCTTTATAAGTACAATAGGGGCACGTTGCAATGCCATTTCAAGTATTGCTCCCATACGACGATTATTTTCTCCTGATCCTCCTCCAGAGTTGTATGGAGTAGTTGCATTAACTGCAGACGACAATGAAGCAACGTCTTGTTCTTGTAAATAAAGAAGTCCCAGATCAGTGGCTCGTTCAAAGCATGTTATCTAAAAAATGAATCTTTCGTATTAGTTTTAAAAAAACCAAATATTAAAGTCGCTATTGAACTTAGGATCTCAACATAAAAAACAAACATTACCATTTCGGATTCTCGTTCGGATTTCTTAAACTTTGATGTCGGTTTGCTGATTTGATTTTCTAGGCAAAGCCCTTTGATGGCATATGACTCAGCTAGTATTTTCAGACTCCTCCTGCAAGCAAAACAGAAGATAAAAAAAAATTTGCATTTTCAAATAATTCGCTCACAGTGTAAGTTCTTTTTCAGCAAGTGTATTCAATTCGGCTTTTACAAAGTTTTGTAGACTTTTTTCGTGTTCCCCACACGCATAACACAACTTTGCCAAAAGCAAGTACGCATCGAGAGCGATTCCGGCTTTTTGACCATTTTCACCCGTCACCAGGGTCAAGTACTTTTTAGCTTCGTGTAGGCTATTTCTTGCCTTGGCAAAATTGTTTTCTGTGGGGCTTGTGTCTTCAAGGTAAAGTTCAAGATTAGCTTCGCCTATCAAAAAGTTTGCAAGGTGTCCTGCATATAAAATATTATGAGAACCATAGATTTCTTAGTTATAAAAACATTAGTTTTTCATGTTTACCATTAACAGGAGACCCTGCTTTTAATTCTTCGGTTAATTCAATTACTTTTTGCCATTTTCCTTCACTTCGGCAATTTTCAATCAATGCTTCAACTTTGACAGTGTTTCGCAGTCTTCCCGTCATATTTGAAAAACTGATGGAGTATCGGAATAGCTTTGGAACTGAATAAAATTTTATTCAAAATGTTTATTTAATTTATTTATGTATGATGGAACTGAAAATCGATACTTAAATAAGTTCAGTTTGAAATGTTGGTGTATATTTTTCTTTTTTGTGACAGATACAACTTTTACAGGACAGCTGTTGACTGTTGACAGGGTAATTGAAGAGTCATAACAAGAGAAGAAGAAAAAACTTCCAGTTTATCATTCCAGTAGATTCAATCTTCTCTCTTTTTCCTCTGATGGGAAATGAATAAAGGGAAAGAAAAGTAGCAAAAGACTGGATGCGGATACATTTGTATATATGTACTAGACAAGTTTCCGTTTCCTACCAGTTTCGTTCTCAGCAACAACAGCGGCTTCAAATATAGACGTAAACAAAATGGATAGCCTTGATGTAAGCTTTATAAATTTATAATATCAGGATGTGGCAAATAGTCGTGAGGCGGAAGATGATTTATTCAAATGTTGTGATAGAATAGGTGCATTTGAGATTTAATCACCTAACCACAAAAGCAATGATTTGTGGTCAAAACCGTACAACAGACACAAAAAGAAAGAACAACCTAAAAACAAAATCAACTACAAATACGTTCTTCGCTATAAATAAAAAACGTTCACAAAACTATACAAGAGCGACAAGACAGCACTCATGCAAATGGCGGCAGCGCTATTTGACACTACGGTGTCAATTAGCTCTCTCTGTTGATTGGCATTCTCACGGGCCACAGCTCGTTGAGTACCCACATGATGTGAATGGGCATTATCACATGCGACTAATGTAGAGGATGCCTAGATGAGGAGGCAGAGGAAGGATCATTCCACTTCCTCTGTGAGTGTCCTAGTTTGGCCCACACTCGGTAAGAAACCCTCGGAGAATACATCTTCGACGAACTGGGCGACATCTCTAATCTCCCATTGAGCAACGTCCTGAACGTCCTCTCTATCCCAATAAACCAATTACCAGCCCAACCCTCTACCTCTCCAATCCTCCCACCTCCTCATCCTCTGTTTTCCCGGGGAGCACAATGGATCCTTGAGATCCGAGTGAGGTGCTGCCACTTGTAGCTGCACCATCCATGCAACCTAATCTATTCTACCTCTCTCTAGTGTCGTTTTCCAAAATGAAAATCCGAAGTGAATTGGACAGTTGGAGTGATTTTTTTGACAGCTAAACTATACTACAAATGCCAAATCTGTCAACCCAAATCTCCAATTCACTCCGGATTTTAGTTTAGGAAATCAACATAGGAAAACACGCCATTATGTTTTCATATGTCGTTTTCCAAAAACATTTTCACTCTTTCACTCCTTTTTCGTTTATATTAGAATTCGTTTTAAGCGAAGTGACAAATTTGGAGTGATTGCATTAATAGTGGTAAGCTTGTTTCTCTCACGTTAAGGCAGAAAACAAGACTAAAAATCGTTCAGTTGAATTTTAGAAATTATTTAATGGTTTTCGCGTGCTTTTGGAGCTGACAAAAATTAAATAGAAACTGCGGCTTGCTTTGACAAGCAGTCAGATGACAGTTTGTTTCTTTATGTATTGGTGTTCATTCCTTTGCACCTAAACAGAAACGGGGTGAAAAAATCACTCCCAAAATTCACTTAAAACCGCATTTTGGTAAACGTTTGGGAGTGAGTTGGAGACTTTATCTGTCAAATCTGACACTCCAACTCTCCAAATCACTCCGGATTTTCATTTTGGAAAACGACAATAGATAATGTTAAATGGCAGCCGCTCTATTACGTCAACACTATCCTAGGAAACAAAAGCCTTAAGCCTTGCGCAAATCAGCGCGATAAGTGCGTGCGATGCGATTGCGTTAAGTCAAACCTCCATAAGGTTACATTTATTTCATTTTGACAGAAACCGCATGGCACGACGTTATCGCACTGGTTTGCGCAAGGCTTTAGGCTCCCCAAGTTCAAAAACTATGGTTTAATGTCGACCATAAACTGAACTGGAAATTACATACACATTCAGACCAAATTTTTAATATTTTTTTTTGACATTTTGATTTCGACCACTTTTTGACTCTCTCTTTAAGAACAATCTCTTTTATTAGTATTGGTACACTTATTTATTGTAAAATAAAGAGATTGCGTTGATCACAGTTTATGTCATTAAATACTTGAAAACCATGATGTGCTAGAAGTGAATGGAAAACATTTGTTACGATAACTGTTTTTGGTGATCGAATTCAGTCTACGAAATAGGTTTTATTCCTTGCAACCACGAATCGTTTTGCTATATATTTTACGATAAACGAATTGAATATGTCTCGTTTTCAAAAAACATGGTGTTCAAGAAAAATGAATGGGAAAACTAGTCAATTTTAAAGAATCTTTGCTAAATCCGCGTTTTTTTCTCAGTGTGAAAACGCTGTTAGTGCCGGCACTAGCTCAAAAAAATTCTTAAATCATATATAGCTAGTTTTAACTTCATACTTTCCAACAGTGACTTTAAATTTAAAATCAGGTACACCCTAATTTAATTTGTTAAAACGTTCCCTTAATTCCTCTGACAAATACCAGCCCTTTTGTTCTTTTTAGTTTTTAATTATTTTACAATTACAACTATTATTTATTGAGACTTTTATTTTGTTTAACGTGTTTTTTTTGTTTTTTATATGACTAAGGAAAATTTAATTGCTGACCTAGAATTACTCTTGCTCTTACATATGGGTGTATATTTATAAGGTACAATGACTTATTAAGTCAAATCCGGGTATTTAATTTTTTGAATTTATTAAATAAATCATTAAATAATACATAAATCATATTATTATTATTATTATTATTATTTTTTTTTCATATTTTTGTCAATAAAGTATAACTTGAAATTTGGTAGAGTCGGGTTCATCCTCAATAAGTGTTTGGGTTGCTACTCCTATAGAAGTCAGAGAGAAACGTATTTTCATCAATTTGGAAAAGCCTTGTCGTTTATGAGTTTACAATACTTATTGGACAGATATAATATCTGTCTACAATATTAAACGATAAATTTTCCCGTGTAGATATTGTAATGAACACCCAACATTTATACCAATTTCCTAATCGAAAACGTTTAACCGAAAGCACAACTGGCAACACTATAATGGAATGGTATAAAATGACAGGCATTGTTTGTAAGCCAGTGTGTGTGAGTGTAGAGATGCTTGACAGCAAATGTGGAAACCATGGAGAAGAAACTGGAACGCTCTAGATAAGTATTGTTCTATATAAATAGGCCGCTGACGCAACGAGCAGTCACAGTCAGTTTTGATTATAGAGTGAGAAAGTTAAGAGTGAAGTGTTGTTAACCAGTGATAGTCCAATAGTCGAGTTGAGTTCGAATAAAGTATAAATACTGAATAAAGTGGTAGAAATAAATTAATAAAAGTGAAGTTTTATTTTTGCGAACTAAGCGCACGTTACATTGGTGTCAGAAGTGTAAATAAAACTTATTTGACTAATAAAGTGTAAAAAAAAAAAAAAAAATTAAAAGTAAAAAGAAAAATAATAATTATATACAGTGAAAATGGGTAAGTTGTTAGAAGAGCTCAACTGCATTGAGCTTAAAAGTGAGTTAGGTAAGCGAAATCTTTCTAGAGCGGGATCGAAAAATGAGCTCGTCCTGCGTTTGCGTAACTATTTGGAACAGCAAGGGGAAGACGTAAACACTTTTGTTTTTGAAATAGAAGTGGAAGAAGAGGAAGTAAGTGAAAGTGTAGATTTTTCTAGTATGATGAAACTTTTGTTAGAACAGCGAAACGAGCAAAAGAAGGAACAGCAGAATGTTCTCGAACGACTCGAAGTACAACAAAAGAAGATGGAAGAGCAACGAAATGAGCAAAAGAAGGAACAGCAGAATGTTCTGGAACAGCTTGAAGCACAACGAAACGAGCAAAAGAAGCTGATTGAAGAGCAACGAAATGAGCAAAAGAAGCTGATTGAAGAGCAACGAAACGAGCAAAAGAAGGAACAGCAGAATGTTCTCGAACAACTGGAAGCACAACGAAACGAACAAAAGAAGGAACAACAGAATATTCTCGAAAGACTGGAGGTGCAAAAGAATGTTTTGGAAGGTCAGAAAAACATTCTTGAAGGTAAATTGGGTAACATTGAGAAAAATGTATGTGCCCTAGACGAACGCGTTGAAGGTGTGGAGAAACAGCTTTCTGTTGTAGAGAATCGTTTGGAAAGCCGATGCGATAAACAGTTCTCTGTTCTGTCCAAGGAATTAGACCAGATCCGGAAAATCAAAATTCGAGAATCTGCTGGAGAGTTTGCAAGGAAAAAGGAGATGAAACCCCCAACATTTGATGGACAGTCTTCTTGGCCAGTTTACAAGAGACAATTTGAGGCAGCCGCGACAACAAATGGCTGGGATGACGAAGACAAGTACATAGCACTGACTCTTGCTCTTAGAGGACCAGCAGCTGAATTACTTCAAACAGTTCCAGCTGGTAAGAGCGGCGATTTCAGTTCTCTCGTGGCAGCTATAGATAAACGTTTTGGAGATAGCCACTTGAAAGAAGTCTTCCGAGTCCAACTCAATAACAGAGTCCAAAAAAGGGGTGAAAGTCTACAGCAGCTCCAAGCAGACGTCGAAAGACTGGTTCACCTGGCATACCCGGATGCTGGAGAAGAAATCATCAACCAGCTTGCTGTTGAGTCCTTCGTTCGTGCCATTTCCGATATACATCTTCAGAGGTCTGTGCGAACTGCTAGAACACGTACTCTTTCCGAAACTTTAGCATTCGCATTGACAATTGAAGCAGCAGAACAGGCTTCTCAGGGAGTACATCGACTTAGAGAAGCCATAGTCGAAGAGTGCTCGTGCCATAGAGCTGAAATACAAAAGAACCAGCGGAGCGGACTAGCAAGATGTTGGAACTGCAACAAGACCGGGCACTTACAGCGTCAATGCCGACTACCACCAAATAAAGCCGGTTGTCAACATTGTGGAAGCAAGAGATCCAACCCAGAACAAGGTAACAACAACACCAGCGTTACGTATCAGCCCGTTTCCCATCAGGGAAACGAGTAAGAACCAACTTCGAGGGGCAGAGGCTGGTTTCTTGTATCGATGGCCCCAGAACCACCATCCAGGTCTCTCAGACCAAACGAGACAACAAAAGTCTGACTGTGGAAACTACTATTAACGGGAACAAACATGTGGCTACCATCGACACCGGTGCCACAGCCTCCATAGTACGTCGAGACCTGGTAAAGACGACGTGGCTTCATAACACCAATAGCTACCGTCTAAGAACCGCAACGGGAGAAGCAGCAAGAGTATATGGAGAAGTGTGTCTTAAGATCCGACTGGCCGATCTAGTGTTTACTCATCAATTCCTGGTGGCAGATATATGTGACGAGTGCATAATTGGAATCGACTTTATGAAACAGCACGGAGTTATTTTGGACATCGGTAATCAGGTTTTGAAGTACCAAAATAAGGAACTTCCAATGACCTATTCGAACGAAAGTACGTCGAAACTGAGGACTGTCATCACGGAAGATCTGATTCTGCCTCCTTCTTCTGAAGTGTTCGTTTGGACAAAACTGGAAGGTGAGTTTGGAAGCCTTCGATACCTAATGGTGGAACCAGACCCAGAGTGTTCCTCCCAAAGCGTCATCATTGGGAAAACACTAGTAGCACCGAAAAACAAAATGGTTCCCGTACGATTACTAAACACCAGACCGTACGATGTAAGGTTGAAGAAAGGAGAAGTCGTTGGACGTTGCGAATCGGTTGCAGCAATTACGAAGATCACAGACGAAGCCCCGAGAAAAACTATAACTCCGGAGGAGCTCAAAACCATCAGAGCTAAAATACTGTATTCATCCAACCTTGATCACCAACAAACAAGGATGGCTGAAAATCTCCTACAAGAGTACACTGACATCTTCGCATCGCAAAAGGGACAATATGGTAGGACACAGTTGGTGCAGCATCGCATCAACACAGGAGATGCAAGACCGATTCGTCAACCCGCAAGACGCCTTCCACTGGCAAAACAAGGTGAGGTTGAGGAAATGATAACAGCAATGAAGAAGGACGGTCTTATTGAAAATTCCAAAAGTCCTTGGGCTTCACCAGTGGTGCTAGTGAAAAAAAAAGACGGAAGCACTCGTTTTTGTGTGGACTACCGAAGGCTGAATGATGTGACTAAAAAGGACAGCTATCCCCTGCCGAGAATCAGTGATACCCTGGATGCTATGGAGGGAGCCCAGTGGTTTTCGACGCTGGACTTGAAGAGTGGATATTGGCAAGTTGACATCCACCCTGATGATCGGGAAAAGACGGCGTTTTCTACAGGTAATGGGCTCTGGCAGTTTAAAGTTATGCCGTTTGGGCTGTGCAACGCTCCGGCAACATTCGAGCGTTTGATGGAGTGCGTTCTTCAAGGACTGACGTGGAAAGCGTGCCTTGTCTACTTGGACGATGTCATTGTTTACGGGAAAACATTTGACCAACATTGCAAGAATCTAAAAGCCGTGTTTCAGAGACTTCGCGAGGCTAACCTTAAACTGAATCCAGAAAAATGTGCACTTTTCAAAACCGAAGTTAAGTATTTGGGACACATCATCTCTTCCCAAGGAGTGAAGACTGATCCTGAAAAAGTTGACTCCGTCAAAAATTGGCCAACACCACAGGACAAGCATCAACTCCGAAGCTTTCTTGGTCTTGCCACATATTACCGACGTTTCGTTAAGAACTTTGCTGGAGTTGCAAAGAGTTTGCATCAGCTCACCGAAAAAGGGAAGCAGTTCAAATGGTCAGGTGAGTGTGAAAAATCTTTTCAGGAACTCAAATACCGCCTCTGTAACGCTCCAGTGCTGGCACATCCAACACCTGGCAAAACATTCATCATCGACACAGATGCAAGCAACGTTGGAATCGGGGCGGTACTGTCCCAAGTGCATGATGGCGAAGAGAAAGTGGTGGCATATTATAGTAAGGTCCTCTCGAAGCCTGAAAGAAACTACTGCGTGACCAGAAGGGAACTGCTGGCTCTTATCTTGGCAACAAAGCACTTCCATAAGTACATCTATGGACAGAAATTCCTTCTGCGGACAGACCATGGTGCTCTGAACTGGCTGTTGAACTTCAAAAATCCAGAAGGTCAAGTCGCAAGGTGGATAGAAAGACTGCAGACTTATGACTACCAGATTCAACACCGCAGAGGAAAGCTGCACTCAAACGCCGACGCATTGTCCCGAAGACCTTGCAAAGAGGATTGCAAGCATTGTAGGCGACAAGAAAACAAAGAAAATATTACCGCTCAGCGACTAAGAGCTGACCCCATATGCGGATGGAGCAATGAGGAAGTGAGGACCGCTCAACAGGAGGATCCAGATATCGAACCCATTCTCGCATGGAAAGAAAATGAAGAGAAACCTGAATGGGGAGACATTTCTGACCGGAGTCCAGTTCTCAAAGCCTATTGGGCACAGTGGGACTCACTATATGTGCAAGAAGGTGTCCTCAGGCGAAGATGGGAGTCCGTTGACGGTAAATCATATGTGATGCAGTTGATCGTACCGCAATCGAAAGTCAGTGAAGTTCTTCGGGAGATGCACGACGGACCTTCTGGAGGTCACCTGGGAGTTAACAAAACACTGGGGAAGGTGCGACATCAGTTCTACTGGTTACATGCTAGAGACGACGTGGAGAAGTGGTGCCGAACATGTGACAAGTGTGCTGCAACCAAAGGACCTGGTAGGAAGATTCAAGGTAAGATGCATCAGTACAACGTTGGATCGCCTTTTGAGAGGATTGCAGTAGATGTGGCCGGGCCTTTTCCAGAGACCAACGCTGGAAACAAGTACATTCTGGTTGTAATGGACTATTTTAGCAAATGGCCTGAGGCGTATGCCATCCCAAATCAAGAAGCCAAAACGGTGGTCGACCAGATTGTGTTTAACTGGGTAAGTAGGTTTGGCGTACCTATGGAACTCCATTCCGACCAAGGGAGGAACTTCGAGTCAAACATCTTCCAAGGAGTGTGCGGACTACTTGGCATCAAGAAGACCAGGACCACACCGCTTCATCCACAATCTGATGGGATGGTTGAAAGATTCAACCGGACCTTGAAAGAACACCTCACCAAGGTCGTAGGCGACTACCAAAGAGACTGGGATAGGCACGTACCGCTATTCCTGATGGCCTATAGAAGTGCAGTACATAGCTCGACAGGACAAACACCATCTGACATCCTGTTCGGGAAAACCATGCGGCTGCCCAGCGAACTTAAATTTGGATGCCCCACAGAGGAGCCACAGGACACGAACGAGTATGTGGATGACCTCAAGGAGAGACTCGCTGACATCCATAAAAGAACAAGGGAACGGATGAAAACCTACAGCGACCGGATGAAGACACGGTACGACACAAAAGCGACAACGGCAGGATTCCAAGCAGGAGATCGTGTGTGGCTTTATAATCCTCATCGTCAAAAGGGATTGTCACCGAAACTTCAGCAGAACTGGGAAGGTCCTTATACTGTTGTCACGAGGATTAACGACGTGGTTTACCGCATGCAAAGAGGATTGAGAGGCAAGTTAAAAGTAGTTCATTGTGACCGGCTGCATCGATATAGTGGCGAGGCTGCAGATGGAATTATTCGGGACGAACAATCTTAAGGAGGGGGCAGTGTAATGAACACCCAACATTTATACCAATTTCCTAATCGAAAACGTTTAACCGAAAACACAACTGGCAACACTATAATGGAATGGTATAAAATGACAGGCATTGCTTGTAAGCCAGTGTGTGTGAGTGTAGAGATTTTTGACAGCAACTGTGGAAACCATGGAGAAGAAACTGGAACGCTCTAGATGAGTGTTGTTCTATATAAATAGGACCGCTGACGCAACGAGCAGTCAGTTTTGATTATAGAGTGATAAAGTTAAGAGTGAAATGTTGTTAACCAGTGATAGTCCAATAGTCGAGTTGAGTTCGAATAAAGTATAGATACTGAATAAAAGTGATAGAAATAATTTGAAAGGTGAAGTGAAGAACTAAGCGCACGTTACAATATAGACTTGCGCTTGACGCTGTCGGCTCAAAAACATTAAACTGACACAACCAACAAAAACACAATACTCGACCTCAACCCTAGTTGTTATTTCTCGAAAGGTCGCTGAAATTAAGAGAGCTTGTGTGTTTTTATCGCATATTTTTCGTTTACTTTTATTGTTTCTCATACAAACTGATATAAGAAACAGTATAAGTATTCCAACTCTTCAAAATATTATTTTAGTCAAAAAAACATTGTTGGTCTCCGTCCGATTCACTTGGTATTATTAGGTTCGTTCATTGAACTTTCCCCAGGGTTGACCCAGGTTTTCTTGACAACCCTATGAGTTGTCATAAAAACATGGGTTTTCCTGTCCTCAAAAAACGCTAAACCACAAATCACCACACATCCTTGTCATTAAAAAAAAAAGTATATGCCATTTGACAGCACTCAACTCGCCACAGCAAAAACCTATGGCGAGTTGAGCTAAAACCTAAGTCAACCAGGGCAACTTTAGGTTTCTCAAAAAACGCTTTGTGGCGACACCAGAGCGACCCTAGGGCTTCAACGAACAAACTTATTGATATTTTTAATGAATTTAAATTCATAAACGGTGAATTTAGAAGAAAGTTCGACTAAAAATGTAATTTATGTTCATATTATATTTAGTTATTAATTAATATTATCTTTTATATGCAATAATGAAGTTTGATTTTTTGTTAAATTAATTTAAGTTTCTGTTTGTTTTTTTATGAGTTAATTTTTTGTTTCTGCATATTGTAAAATCTACTGCGGTATATTGCAATCTACTGCGCTTTAGTCTGATATATACTGCGCTCCATCATCTGTAGGGTGGCAGCACTGGCAGTCAGTTTTGATTATAGAGTGAGAAAGTTAAGAGTGAAGTGTTGTTAACCAGTGATAGTCCAATAGTCGAGTTGAGTTCGAATAAAGTATAAATACTGAATAAAGTGGTAGAAATAAATTAATAAAAGTGAAGTTTTATTTTTGCGAACTAAGCGCACGTTACATTGGTGTCAGAAGTGTAAATAAAACTTATTTGACTAATAAAGTGTAAAAAAAAAAAAAAAAATTAAAAGTAAAAAGAAAAATAATAATTATATACAGTGAAAATGGGTAAGTTGTTAGAAGAGCTCAACTGCATTGAGCTTAAAAGTGAGTTAGGTAAGCGAAATCTTTCTAGAGCGGGATCGAAAAATGAGCTCGTCCTGCGTTTGCGTAACTATTTGGAACAGCAAGGGGAAGACGTAAACACTTTTGTTTTTGAAATAGAAGTGGAAGAAGAGGAAGTAAGTGAAAGTGTAGATTTTTCTAGTATGATGAAACTTTTGTTAGAACAGCGAAACGAGCAAAAGAAGGAACAGCAGAATGTTCTCGAACGACTCGAAGTACAACAAAAGAAGATGGAAGAGCAACGAAATGAGCAAAAGAAGGAACAGCAGAATGTTCTGGAACAGCTTGAAGCACAACGAAACGAGCAAAAGAAGCTGATTGAAGAGCAACGAAATGAGCAAAAGAAGCTGATTGAAGAGCAACGAAACGAGCAAAAGAAGGAACAGCAGAATGTTCTCGAACAACTGGAAGCACAACGAAACGAACAAAAGAAGGAACAACAGAATATTCTCGAAAGACTGGAGGTGCAAAAGAATGTTTTGGAAGGTCAGAAAAACATTCTTGAAGGTAAATTGGGTAACATTGAGAAAAATGTATGTGCCCTAGACGAACGCGTTGAAGGTGTGGAGAAACAGCTTTCTGTTGTAGAGAATCGTTTGGAAAGCCGATGCGATAAACAGTTCTCTGTTCTGTCCAAGGAATTAGACCAGATCCGGAAAATCAAAATTCGAGAATCTGCTGGAGAGTTTGCAAGGAAAAAGGAGATGAAACCCCCAACATTTGATGGACAGTCTTCTTGGCCAGTTTACAAGAGACAATTTGAGGCAGCCGCGACAACAAATGGCTGGGATGACGAAGACAAGTACATAGCACTGACTCTTGCTCTTAGAGGACCAGCAGCTGAATTACTTCAAACAGTTCCAGCTGGTAAGAGCGGCGATTTCAGTTCTCTCGTGGCAGCTATAGATAAACGTTTTGGAGATAGCCACTTGAAAGAAGTCTTCCGAGTCCAACTCAATAACAGAGTCCAAAAAAGGGGTGAAAGTCTACAGCAGCTCCAAGCAGACGTCGAAAGACTGGTTCACCTGGCATACCCGGATGCTGGAGAAGAAATCATCAACCAACTTGCTGTTGAGTCCTTCGTTCGTGCCATTTCCGATATACATCTTCAGAGGTCTGTGCGAACTGCTAGAACACGTACTCTTTCCGAAACTTTAGCATTCGCATTGACAATTGAAGCAGCAGAACAGGCTTCTCAGGGAGTACATCGACTTAGAGAAGCCATAGTCGAAGAGTGCTCGTGCCATAGAGCTGAAATACAAAAGAACCAGCGGAGCGGACTAGCAAGATGTTGGAACTGCAACAAGACCGGGCACTTACAGCGTCAATGCCGACTACCACCAAATAAAGCCGGTTGTCAACATTGTGGAAGCAAGAGATCCAACCCAGAACAAGGTAACAACAACACCAGCGTTACGTATCAGCCCGTTTCCCATCAGGGAAACGAGTAAGAACCAACTTCGAGGGGCAGAGGCTGGTTTCTTGTATCGATGGCCCCAGAACCACCATCCAGGTCTCTCAGACCAAACGAGACAACAAAAGTCTGACTGTGGAAACTACTATTAACGGGAACAAACATGTGGCTACCATCGACACCGGTGCCACAGCCTCCATAGTACGTCGAGACCTGGTAAAGACGACGTGGCTTCATAACACCAATAGCTACCGTCTAAGAACCGCAACGGGAGAAGCAGCAAGAGTATATGGAGAAGTGTGTCTTAAGATCCGACTGGCCGATCTAGTGTTTACTCATCAATTCCTGGTGGCAGATATATGTGACGAGTGCATAATTGGAATCGACTTTATGAAACAGCACGGAGTTATTTTGGACATCGGTAATCAGGTTTTGAAGTACCAAAATAAGGAACTTCCAATGACCTATTCGAACGAAAGTACGTCGAAACTGAGGACTGTCATCACGGAAGATCTGATTCTGCCTCCTTCTTCTGAAGTGTTCGTTTGGACAAAACTGGAAGGTGAGTTTGGAAGCCTTCGATACCTAAGGGTGGAACCAGACCCAGAGTGTTCCTCCCAAAGCGTCATCATTGGGAAAACACTAGTAGCACCGAAAAACAAAATGGTCCCCGTACGATTACTAAACACCAGACCGTACGATGTAAGGTTGAAGAAAGGAGAAGTCGTTGGACGTTGCGAATCGGTTGCAGCAATTACGAAGATCACAGACGAAGCCCCGAGAAAAACTATAACTCCGGAGGAGCTCAAAACCATCAGAGCTAAAATACTGTATTCATCCAACCTTGATCACCAACAAACAAGGATGGCTGAAAATCTCCTACAAGAGTACACTGACATCTTCGCATCGCAAAAGGGACAATATGGTAGGACACAGTTGGTGCAGCATCGCATCAACACAGGAGATGCAAGACCGATTCGTCAACCCGCAAGACGCCTTCCACTGGCAAAACAAGGTGAGGTTGAGGAAATGATAACAGCAATGAAGAAGGACGGTCTTATTGAAAATTCCAAAAGTCCTTGGGCTTCACCAGTGGTGCTAGTGAAAAAAAAAGACGGAAGCACTCGTTTTTGTGTGGACTACCGAAGGCTGAATGATGTGACTAAAAAGGACAGCTATCCCCTGCCGAGAATCAGTGATACCCTGGATGCTATGGAGGGAGCCCAGTGGTTTTCGACGCTGGACTTGAAGAGTGGATATTGGCAAGTTGACATCCACCCTGATGATCGGGAAAAGACGGCGTTTTCTACAGGTAATGGGCTCTGGCAGTTTAAAGTTATGCCGTTTGGGCTATGCAACGCTCCGGCGACATTCGAGCGTTTGATGGAGTGCGTTCTTCAAGGACTGACGTGGAAAGCGTGCCTTGTCTACTTGGACGATGTCATTGTTTACGGGAAAACATTTGACCAACATTGCAAGAATCTAAAAGCCGTGTTTCAGAGACTTCGAGAGGCTAACCTTAAACTGAATCCAGAAAAATGTGCACTTTTCAAAACCGAAGTTAAGTATTTGGGACACATCATCTCTTCCCAAGGAGTGAAGACTGATCCTGAAAAAGTTGACTCCGTCAAAAATTGGCCAACACCACAGGACAAACATCAACTCCGAAGCTTTCTTGGTCTTGCCACATATTACCGACGATTTGTTAAGAACTTTGCTGGAGTTGCAAAGAGTTTGCATCAGCTCACCGAGAAAGGGAAGCAGTTTAAATGGTCAGGTGAGTGTGAGAAATCTTTTCAGGAACTCAAATACCGCCTCTGTAACGCCCCAGTGCTGGCACATCCAACACCTGGGAGAACATTCATCATCGATGCTGATGCAAGCAACGTTGGAATCGGGGCGGTACTAAGTGCATGATGGCGAAGAGAAAGTGGTGGCATATTATAGTAAGGTCCTCTCGAAGCCTGAAAGAAACTACTGCGTGACCAGAAGGGAACTGCTGGCTCTTATCTTGGCAACAAAGCACTTCCATAAGTACATCTATGGACAGAAATTCCTTCTGCGGACAGACCATGGTGCTCTGAACTGGCTGTTGAACTTCAAAAATCCAGAAGGTCAAGTCGCAAGGTGGATAGAAAGACTGCAGACTTATGATTACCAGATTCAACACCGCAGAGGAAAGCTGCACTCAAACGCCGACGCATTGTCCCGAAGACCTTGCAAAGAGGATTGCAAGCATTGTAGGCGACAAGAAAACAAAGAAAATATTACCGCTCAGCGACTAAGAGCTGACCCCATATGCGGATGGAGCAATGAGGAAGTGAGGACCGCTCAACAGGAGGATCCAGATATCGAACCCATTCTCGCATGGAAAGAAAATGAAGAGAAACCTGAATGGGGAGACATTTCTGACAGGAGTCCAGTTCTCAAAGCCTATTGGGCACAGTGGGACTCACTATATGTGCAAGAAGGTGTCCTCAGGCGAAGATGGGAGTCCGCTGACGGTAAATCATATGTGATGCAGCTGATCGTACCGCAATCGAAAGTCAGTGAAGTTCTTCGGGAGATGCACGACGGGCCTTCTGGAGGTCACCTGGGAGTTAACAAAACACTGGAGAAGGTGCGACATCGGTTCTACTGGTTACATGCTAGAGATGACGTGGAGAAGTGGTGCCGAACATGTGACAAGTGTGCTGCAACCAAAGGACCTGGTAGGAAGATTCAAGGTAAGATGCATCAGTACAACGTTGGATCGCCTTTTGAGAGGATTGCAGTAGATGTGGCTGGGCCTTTTCCAGAGACCAATGCTGGAAACAAGTACATTCTGGTTGTAATGGACTATTTTAGCAAATGGCCTGAGGCGTATGCCATCCCAAATCAAGAAGCCAAAACGGTGGTCGACCAGATTGTGTTTAACTGGGTAAGTAGGTTTGGCGTGCCTATGGAACTTCATTCCGACCAAGGGAGGAACTTCGAGTCAAACATCTTCCAAGGAGTGTGCGGACTACTTGGCATCAAGAAGACCAGAACCACACCGCTTCATCCACAATCTGATGGGATGGTTGAAAGATTCAACCGGACCTTAAAAGAACACCTCACCAAGGTCGTAGGCGACTACCAAAGAGACTGGGATAGGCACGTACCGCTATTCCTGATGGCCTATAGAAGTGCAGTACATAGCTCGACAGGACAAACACCATCTGACATCCTGTTCGGGAAAACCATGCGGCTGCCCAGCGAACTTAAATTTGGATGCCCCACAGAGGAGCCACAGGACACGAACGAGTATGTGGATGACCTCAAGGAGAGACTCGCTGACATCCATAAAAGAACAAGGGAACGGATGAAAACCTACAGCGACCGGATGAAGACACGGTACGACACAAAAGCGACAACGGCAGGATTCCAAGCAGGAGATCGTGTGTGGCTTTATAATCCTCATCGTCAAAAGGGATTGTCACCGAAACTTCAGCAGAACTGGGAAGGTCCTTATACTGTTGTCACGAGGATTAACGACGTGGTTTACCGCATCCAAAGAGGATTAAGAGGCAAGTTAAAAGTAGTTCATTGTGACCGGCTGCATCGATATAGTGGCGAGGCTGCAGATGGAATTATTCGGGACGAACAATCTTAAGGAGGGGGCAGTGTAATGAACACCCAACATTTATACCAATTTCCTAATCGAAAACGTTTAACCGAAAGCACAACTGGCAACACTATAATGGAATGGTATAAAATGACAGGCATTGTTTGTAAGCCAGTGTGTGTGAGTGTAGAGATGCTTGACAGCAAATGTGGAAACCATGGAGAAGAAACTGGAACGCTCTAGATAAGTATTGTTCTATATAAATAGGCCGCTGACGCAACGAGCAGTCAGTTTTGATTATAGAGTGATAAAGTTAAGAGTGAAGTGTTGTTAACCAGTGATAGTCCAATAGTCGAGTTGAGTTCGAATAAAGTATAAATACTGAATAAAGTGGTAGAAATAAATAAATAAAAGTGAAGTTTTATTTTTGCGAACTAAGCGCACGTTACAATATTTTTAATCAGAGGGTTTTCGTGGTAACTGTATGAGGTAATTCTTTTTGTCGCCAGATCAGAAAGATATTATAATATAAAATGTTCAAATAGAGTATTTGGAAACCATACCATGAGTAAAACAAATGTATATAATAGATTAACAGTTTGTTCAAATTATTAATTAAAACATAAAAGCAAAAAAGTATCGAGACTTAAAACAAAAACAAACAGTTTTGATAAATTAAAAGATTAGTAAAATTTTTAAGAGTTAAAACTCTTTTTATATTTCCTCAGATGCACATTTCGGAAGCAATGCTTCAATCGTCAGTGAGATATATAAATTAAAATAAATTATTTGTCAAAAAACTAATAAAAAAAAAAATAAAATGTTTCTAAACAAAATTACAATTGAGTTGAATTGAATCTATTAAAATTTTTTTTTTTTTAAATGATTCTTTGATCGGTCCATCATCACTATTCATTAGATTATTTTTGTTTTTAAATATATAAAATGATTCAAGAGCATCTAATTCATAATTGCTATTTACATTTCTTATTAATTTTAAATTTTGCAAACTAAAACTATGACTATTTTCTAGCATATGTTCTGCAACACTTGACTTTTCTTTTTCATTATATTTAAGATTGCAAAGTTTTTTTTAAATTTTTTTAGAATATGTCTTCCTGTCTGTCCTGTATATTCTTTTGTACAATCATTACATCCGACAGAATAATTTTTGAAGTTGTTCAATTTTATCTTTAGATCATCCAATCAGATTTTTTATTTTTATTTCGCTGCACTGATTGATTAATGGATCTTAAGATAAAATTGAACATCTTCAAATATCAGGAATTTATTCTGTCGGATGTAATGATTGTACAAAGAATAAAATATAATGAAAAGAACATATGCTAGAAAATAGTCATAGTTTTAGTTTGCAAGATTTAAAATTAATAAGAAATGTAAATGGCAATTATGAATTAGATGCTTTTGAATCATTTTTTTTTTGATTCAACTCAACTCAATTGTAATTTTGTTTAGAAACATTTTTGTTTTTTTTTTTTATTAATTTTTTTGACAAATAATTTATTTTAATTTATAAATCTCACTGACAATGGAAGCATTGCTTCCGAAATGTGCGTCTGAGGAAATTTAAAAAGTTTGTGTTTTAACTGTCCAAAATCTTACTAGTCTTTTTATTTATTAGATAAAAAAAACACGTCGATTATCTCAACTAAAAGAACTCATAAAACAGTTTCGTACTTATTCATGTGTTTTTTATCCATTGTCTAGAGAACAAAAACTTAAATTGGCCAAAAGCGATTTTAATAAAATAAATACATGATTTTTCTTAAGCCGAAATATATGTTTCAATTCTCTGCAATTGCCAATTGCTGAAGCTGAACTCAATTCTCATGTTGAAAGCAAAATAATATCAGGAAAATGAAGTGAACGATAGAAAAATATAAAAACTGTTTCATCCTCTGATCTATTTTACTCATCATCATTGCGTTAGTAGAGCACTCGAAGTGATTGCTGAGCTGTCAAAAATATTCCAAAGCCCGAGGCGAAAGAAAGATTAAGGCTGTGTGTGAAAAAACATGATTTTGGACTCAAAAACATGAAAACATGATTTGGGTCTAAAAAGCATGAAAATCATGATAAATCATGATTTCTGGCAGCCCTGTGCGTAAGCTTTTCTATTTATCCTATTCTTTCGGGACTCTCCCGATCAGAGAGAAAATTGCATTTGTCTAGCCCGTCCCTTAAAAAGACGAATCTTCCTAGCTTTCCAACTACAGTCCAATTGCACCAACATCCCTGTTTTTCACGTTCATGGAAACATTGATTGACCGTCAACTCATGAAATATCGCGAAGAATGAAAGCTTTTTAATGACCGACAGTACGGTTTTCGTTGCAAAAGGTCCACTGGTGATTTGATGGCATATATTACGGAAGAGTGGAACCAATCTTTTGTTGAAAGTTATGTCACTTTCCATTAGACGAATACAACCGTCCAGAAGCGTTCAGGAGCATTCTCAAACCGTTTCATTTGTGTAAAAAGATCGCTTCTCATGATTCTGAGGTGTGACAGACTTCTCGATGTGAAGTGAGAATCCACTCAAGAAGCACTGATACATGTTACTCAGATGTCAAAAAGAAAAGTTTTTTCAAGAAATATTTTCTAAGAGCCATAGGTGTTTCACTCACACAAATGCAATTACGTGAAACTGAATAGAAAAAAAGGTTGGGTTTTCCATTGGTTTTAAAAATGCGTGCTTCCCCGAGTGAAACCAATGGAAAGCGACATTAGATTATTGCGCTTGATATTTCTAAGTTTGATAGAGTTTGGCATAAATATCTCTTATCGAAAATGCGTGCATTTCATATCGATGAGTCTCTTCTTCGTTGGATTAGAAATTAGCTTTCTGTTCAATTTTTTTTGGGGGTTTCAAATTTGATACTTACTTTATAAATCCTGGTGTGCCCCAGGGCTCTGTTCTGTTTCCAACTCTCTTTCTTATCTTCATAAATGATCTATTGTCTGAAACTTCTTTTTCTTAACATAAACACATGCAAAAAAATCTGACAGCTTTTCGGGTTCTTGGATTCAGGTACCATTCATGGATAATGGCAATGGATGAATGTTAGGTTTTAACGACAAGTGACAGTGTTCAGTTCTCGAAGCATTGAATTCTACTCTTTTTTTTCTAGTTTTCTTTCCTTTTCAATGATTTGCAGTTATTGAATATAAACTCAATCAAATATAAGAATACATTTTTTATTTAAAAGAATTAGAAAAATTGTTTAAAAAATAAAAAAAAAAAAATAAGTTAAGTTAGTTTAAAACATTTAATTAAATGCTAAAATCTAACTTTTTGTTGGAGCCGGTTTTTGAAAACCTTGTTATTACTCTTCAACATCGATCGGGATTTGTCTGTGGATGTGCATAAGTGCCAGACCGCAAAGGCGATTTTCACTCATTGTGAACCTTAAATAGGTTTTAAGGCGCCGCAATGAAGGAATAGACCGCTCTGCCGAAGAATTCGTAACCGGAAGCGTTGCAAGGATTAAAAGAAAACTTTGTATAGTGCCAAACACATCCTTATTGCATTTATCCATCAACTCAAGAGCAGTAACGGAAAGATGGTTGTTCTGCTCCTTTACCGTTAATCATTTTTTCCGCCACAACACCAGAAGCAAAAACCAGGCTGTGTGTGTATTTTACTGTAAGAGTTGACCAAAACAATTTGTTAGCGACTTAACGGTGGTATCCAACTCATCAGTATTATATCGAATTGCATTTCCGGAATGAAAATTGTAGGTTTAAATACATCTAAAGTTCCCGGTCGAAATCTTTCATGCAAATCGGTCAACAAAGTCAACAAAAATTGACAAAGTCAAGTAGAGGTGCATATAACGAGATTCTGTAGTATACCTCAGCTGAATTAGTGTCAAAATTAGCTCGGTGAATTTGGCGTCCACCATGACGTGGAGTACGAGAATTTCTCAACTCAACATTCAACTGATCACACAAATTCGTTGCATGCTGCCAGATGTTGTGGAAACTGGTTTTTATGTTATCCCGGCGACCTTGAAGAACGGAAATCGTGTTCTTCACCAGCATTGCGCTGTTATTCAGGTCAAGACATCTAGATTGTAGTAACTTGCTCAAGGACTGTGTTAAAGACAACACATCACTCAAACACAAAACTGATACAATAAACTGTGAATTGCATAAAGAAGTTATAAGTAAGGAAGCCTTGCCAGCTGCGATATCGTTTCGAATGCTTCCACAATTTTGATGAGGTCCATAGAAAATTGAAGTACACCTTCATTTCGTTCTACCCAGCTTGTTTCGCAAAGTGATGTGAGGGCACACCCCAAGGTGTTCATGAGGACAGTTTTCCGTTTCGGATGCGATTTGAAGAAGAAGATAACCTCTTTCATTATTGCAACAGTGTCTCGCATGTAGGCATGTAGGTACTTTTGAACTTTGTGAAATGGAGTTATTTAGCTTATGACTGTAGCATGGAGTCCTAACAGCATTTTTCGCTTCTCTCTGAATTTACATGACAGCACCTCGAACTTCTGAAAGCATAACAGCACATCCGTCTGTCCCTATTCCCACACAGCATTCAAGAGGAAGTTTGAGCTTTTTCTTCAGTTGCAACAATACAATTTGGCCGATGGCTTTGCCAGTTAGAGATATCTCCTTAGATTTAAAATTTCCATTCAATTTCTCTTCGGCAGCTAGTTTTTTTCTAGTTTCCCTCCAGATTCGTATTCTTCATCAGTTCTGGAATAAGCTGGTTCCTCAAATGCATCCACAAATGCTATCATTATTGTGAACGTAGCGTAATATAATACTCAGTTGGGAGAGGTGAGATGTATCAGTTGTTTCATCAAAAAGTATTGAATAATATTGTGAATCCCGAACGTTACTCAAAATTTGATCAAAAACTTATTTTTTGTAGCGAATACGTACAGTTTGCTTCAGACTTAACATTTTTATTGACAGAGAGAGAGAGGGGGGGGCAATTGCCCCCATTGCCCCCCCTGGATCCGCGCCTGGTGTGCAATGCTTTACCAGACTTTGCTTTTTCACTGCATTCACAAAAGTTCATAAGCAAAGTGCTTCAGTCTCTCCTCTTAAATTCTCTATTATTTTAGCAAATGCTCGCATTATGTTCTAAGGATTATAAGGATATCATAACTCCTTGATGTTAGTGTTTATTACAAAGAAAAAAGGATATGGTTTCTGCCCCCAACTGAAAATTCAAAATCCAAAATAGAGACTAATGTGTATGCAAAGGAAGAAAAGCCAATTTAAGTCCAATTGAAACTAATCATCAAATAATAAAAAAAAACTATGGTGAATTCTAATTTTGATTTCAGGCTAGATTAACGAACGAATCATCGGATCAGCTGTTTATTTATATTTATTTCCATTCAAATCTACGGTAGTACAAAATGATTAACATTTATCGTATTTAATTACTTATTGCATGCAAAGTGACAGTCATTTAGAAGCATGTTGAAGGACATTAAACTGCAGTGTAATGTTTCTTTATTTCGTAGCTACAGTTTACATCTCCTTTGAACCAACAATGAGTTGAATGAGAGCTAGAAAACTAAAGGTTGCTCTATTTTGCTTTTTATGAAACTTAACGTGAACATTCCTTAAAGGACCAAGTGTCCTTATACCATAATTGTACAAAAAATATTTCAAGCGCATGCGTTTTGCTTTGACACAAAAAACGAGGAAAACTTCCCTTGTTGATGTCATACTATACCCCTTATATGCACCAATAACTTTTCAATCGTTGACTAAGCACGATTTCTAATTGCGTTAATTTTCAAAGAAAATTTCTGTTTCAAGTAAGAAAATATTTTGATTTTACAACAATGTTTATGTGAAAATTAGCCATAGAATTAAAAATTTGAGTTTTCCTGGTGTTCGAAGTTTAAATATTTCACCATTTAAATAATTTACCTTGCCTAAATTTTGGTTTTGGGTTTTTTCATGAGAACTTTTTTCTAGTTAGGTTGTATAAATGTCGATTGAAGGTATTGTAGGTTTTATGGTTTCTCTTTGGGCTAAACAAAATGGTATAACTGGTTTTTTTTTCTTTTACAAAATGTGTTGATCTGATCGAACGTCGATTTTAATTATTAATTTCAAAACTACTTTTACACTTGTGTACACAGTTTTTGTATGTACCATGGCATAGAAAAAATAAATATGTTCTTTTTTTGGTGGTGAAATAATCCAGATACATCCCCATGGTCGTACCTACATACGCTTTAGTGGTTCAGCAAATGCAGTAAAAAATCAATGCAACACCAGAAGAGTGCAAGTAACGGATTTTTTCTTTGCTTGTTAAAACAAATAAAATTTGGAAGTTTTAAGAAACTAAGTGTGGTTACAACTTGAATAATTCTTTCAATGAAGGATATTGGCAAATAGATTTCCGGTTTAAATCAATAAAATTCCTTAACCCAAATCAATAAGTTATATGTGCTGCAAAAAAGTGGATCAACTATACTGGTAGATATATCGGTATGTATAAACACAACATTGAAGTTGAACATGCTCATGTACAATAAAACTACCTACATAAAAGGACAATGGAATCGTAATTAATCAGTGTGGTCTAAGAAAATAAACGAGGTATTTAATAAAGAACGATGGTTTTCCTAACCGTTTCATGGCAAAATACAATTGGTGTATGAACAATGTACATACATATTTTTATTCTGTGAACTAAGGGTTAGTTTATCAGTCACTACGGCGGTAAATAGCTTAGATAACAAACAATGCAATTTTCCTTTTTAATTTCATTTTCTTTTAAAACAATGAGAAAACTAAATCTCTTCGGAGTCAATTAATTTTTTATACCACTCTGTCCGTGATTCATAAGCAAACTGTAGAATGCCACAGAACAATACGAATACCGAGGATAATTTAGTTTAACGAAGTTCTTTTAGTGAGTCATAGAGTAAAATGGTCATTGTTTTTGCATCATGAATCAGCTGGTATCCGTTTTTCTTATTTAATTGATATTTTATTTGGTGTAAAGCGTGTTTTACTTTTTTTCTTTTGAACAGGAACAAATAAATTTTACTTAACCTCTTTAAGAGTTGGTTGCGGGATTTTACAGGGATTTTTTTAAACCAAAGTGAACAGTATTGTGAAACACAAAATTTTTTTTTTGTTTGTTTGGAAAAGTGCTCAATTTATGCTCGATGAAAACGAATTACAACTTGTCCTTTATTAACCACATATTCACAAATTTCAAACAGATGACAAATTTTAACTAGTTAACACATAAATTCATGTTTTTTATGCTGTCCACCTACATTCTTGGTCCCGTTTTGAAATCAAGACCTTTTTGAATGAGCCATCACAGTATTTGTTTCTAGCTTCCTTTTATTCCCCAAGGGACAGCAACTGATGTTCAATCGGATATTCAATTCCAAGACATGAATTCTTATGATACATGGAGATTAAATGATTTGTTGTGTAGATGGTAGGTGCTCCTACCTTTAGTTTTGTTTAGGGAATAGTTTCTGACATTATTATATCAACTGATGATTCGAAACTACATGGTGTGAATTGCTCAGGTTGGTTGATACCTTCTGCATTCTTTCGATACAAATAATTTTGTACTGGGTAAAATCTATCAGAAAGCAGAGTGCTACAGTGGATAAGATATCACTGGACGTAGGTACATTTGGGTTGAACTTCTACGATGGGAAGTCTCTTCTATTTATTTTTATTAGTGGCACACTGAGGACAACCCCATCGGACGCCCTCAATGTACTAGTAGATCTCACACCCCTAGATATCTTCAGCAAACAAGTTGCAGCTAGCTCAGCTACTCGACTCAGAGCTACATCACAGTGGACCAATAATCAAATCGGCCACACTACCATTCTAGATAACTTTAGATTCTTACCGAATCGATCCGACTACAACACCCCCAAGTTGGTGTTTGACAATAATTTCCAAATAACCATACCTTCAAGAGAAGCTTGGGAAAATGGCACTCTCTTGGAAAATGAAGCAATACACTTTTACACCGATGTGATGGTTCAAAAACCAGCGGAGGTGTAGGAAGTGGAATCTACTCAGAACAACTGAATCTCAGTCTTTTCTTCCGCCTACCCGATCATTGTAGTGTTTTCCAAGCGGAAATACTGGCGATTAAGGAGGTGCTGTCTTGGCTCAAAGAAAACCTCATATTCTCCAGGGATATTTAAATCTTCTCGGACAGCCAAGCTGGCCTTAAATCTTTTGCCTCTATCTCTACAAAATATATCACGATCCAAAATTGTAAAATGTCTCTGAGGGAGATGTCAAATCAGTTCAACATTCATCTTTCATGGGTGCCGGGAGGCAGGGACATACCAGGCAACTGCCACTGATGGACTGAGAGTAACAACTGCCTTGCAACCAAAAAAGTTTGGCCGTGTGTAAACTGAAATCGCTCGAAGAGTTTGTTAGCCTTGAACCGCCTATATCTAGGTTCTACCATAGATGTTCTTATCGTTCAACACCTTCTTTGCTCATGCCCTGCACTACTTCATAGGAGAAAAACTCATCTCGGTGAATTCTTCTCCGATGATATCTAAATACTAAAAGTCTTCAAAATACATTAAAAGTTCCGCGTGGTTCGACTAGCGGGTGATTAACCGGCTAGTCCCGTAATGGAAGATAAATGGGTGATCAACTCGTTAATCTTACATCGGGTTTCTGAGATCAGTAGGTGATTAACTTGCTTAACTTGATTAATTCGCGACGAAAAAGAAAAGGCAGGCCAAAACACTCCTGGTACAAGCAAATGCAAAAACAGCAGCATTTGGTTGGCCTCAGACATGGAACAATCCAAAACCGGGAGGCTTGCCGACGCTTTCTGAGGTCAACGCGGCGTACCCCACAGGCGGATCACTAGTGTGAAGCAGAAAAGTGGGAGAGTTGTGATCGCTTCAAGATCACTACTCGTAACGCCAGAAATGGAAAGAAGAGAAGAAGGTGATTAACTTGCTGATCTCTATGGTATCAAAGACGATAATCTTTGTTGAGTAGACATATTTTTATACAGATTCGGATAATTTCCTTCAAACGCTTTGGAGTAATTAATAAAATACAAAATAGACATTTCAACATGGTAATCAGTTTAGCCTGACCACTTCTAAGTCGGCAGTAACATAAAGTTTAAGTTCAAATTAAATACAAATTTTCTGTAAAAAAAAAAAAACAAACCGTGTAAAAGAAAAAATCAAATCTCAATAAAGTTACTACTTCTACTACTACTACTACTCACAATGGGCCCTTGCGGCCTAAGTGTGTCAGGCAATGTACGTTACTCATTGACTTCCACCTAACCTAACCTAGTCTCTTCTTCTTTTCACTAGTACAGGCAAAGCAATAAGGAAATAAGTCCTCGTATTCTAGGAGTTTTATTCTTCGACAAACTGATTAAACATGACATCTCTAACCTTTCACTAAACAGCACCATAAACTTCATTCAAAACTTCAAATGGTTCAGTGAGGGTTCTCAACCCTAGTAGCCAAATCAATCCTCCCCTATTCAACACATTCAACACATCTCCTACGCCCTAAAAAATATATTGTGTATCCCCTATTATAGTAAAAATGCATACTACTTGGAAACATTTGAATCAAAATAAACTAAATCTGATGTTAGTTCAATTGAGGCCATTTTTTTTTAAATAATTATATATATATTTTATTGTAGCTGAATAATTAAACATTTTCTTTTCATTAAACCTATATTGCACAATTTACAGAGATTTGGTATAAAGCTACCTTACTACTGAAATATTTATAACAATGGTTTTGTAATATTATAATAGTTGAATTTATTGATAGAAGGAAAAGCTACAAGAAAAACCTTCATTGAATATTTGAGATGGAGAGAAGGGGAGGAAATATCTGAGAATCACCTCAGCCAAATTATAGACTTCTTACAATCTGTTTTTAAAGTATATACAACATTGTATAGTAAATAAGAAATAAATAACAAAATAATGAACAAACAAATGAATAAATAAATTAATAATTACACAAGTAAATATATACATATATATACATTAACAACAACAATTAGATGAATTGGCAAATAAATAGATAAATAAGTAAATAAATAAGTAAATAAATAAATAATTGAATAAGTAAATAAATAAATAAATAAATAAATATATAAATAAATAAATGAGTAAATAAATAAATAATTGAATTAATAAATAAATAAATAAATTAGTAAGCAAATAGATGAATAAATAAAAATAATAACAAATTTGTGAATAAACAATACAGCAGTTAAATAAATAGTTTAACAAACAGTTATATCACAGGAAGAGAAGAAATAATTCTTTTTAAGGATGTGTATTGCAATTTTTATAAAGTCAGATTGGAAATGAGGTGGTTATCAGATGAGCTACAGGATATATATCTGTTACGAAGTTTTTCGATTCTAGATGGAATTTTTTCAATATTTGTGATTTTATGTAAATCTTCTGTCGAGTAATGCCATGGCAAATTAAGCATCATTTCCAAAATTTTATTTTGCATAGTTTGAAGTCTAAGCAGATGACTTTTTGCACATTTTCCCCACACAGGTGAGCCGTATAACATGATGCTTTGAAAAATTGCCTTGTATAAAATTAGCTTATTTTCTTTACTGAGATTGGACTTTCTATTGATAAACGTATAGAGCATTTTTATCGTTACATTGACTTTATTTATTGTTTGTTGGATATGTAAACCGAAAGTTAGGGTTTTGTCAAGATGAACTCCTAAGTATTTGACACTGGATTTCCATTCTGTTTCCAATCCATTAACTACACTGCTGTTCACTTAATTAGACGCACAAATTTTTGTTTACATAAACCTAATTTTTTTGTAAGTGTGGGTAGCAATTGTCAAACGATTGCATTTATTTGAAAGCTTATTAAATTCTCAACAAAATAACACTAAAAAGTTCAAGGTGAGTGGAAGTAAACAGACATTTTTTTTCACTTTTGTCTGTGCTCCAAGAAAAAGAACAGTTTTTTTTTTGTTCACATGATTAGACGCACCTGTAAAATTAGTTAGTTGGTCGCGATCTGTTACGTGGATTACAGATAGCTGCAAGGTTTAAGCAATAAAAAAGTGTTTGCCACAGATTTCAGTCCAAAATGTTGGAAAAAAAAGTTTTAGCTGCAGAAGAAAAAGAGAAAATTGACGTGTTGCAATCCGAAGAGTTTTAAATGAGAAGAACTGCAAAAAAAATAGGCCAAAGTGACCATGTTGTGAGGAATTTTATTAAAACCAGTGATTCATACGATAAAAACTGCAAAGGAAGGACAAAAACGGCTTTAACTCCTCAGGGTAAGAGAAAAATTTTAAAAACTGCATCAAATTCAGCTCTCTCTACCAGCAAAATAAAGGAAAAGGTGGGGTAACAGCCAGCACAGCAACTGTTCGTCGAGCTATTTCAGGTGCAGACCATCTTCAATTAAAAAAAAACAAAAAAAAATGCCTCCACTAAACGCCATAAGAGCAAACAGCGGTTGGAGTTCGCACGCGTTCACATGACCTGGGATAGCAACTTTGGAAATGAGCTAAATTGGCAAAATGCGGTTTTTCTGACCAAAAAAATTTAAGCTAGATGGTCATGATGGATACAACCACTGTTTCTCTGATTATTTTTTTGGTCATTCAATTTCCTAATAAAATAATTTGTCAGTTCATTTTTACAATGCTCAAACATCAAGCTACAAAAATAAGAAAAAAATTTTTTTTTTCTATGTTATTTAAATGGAAAACTGAAAGTTAAGAACAGGCACCACTTAATGTCAATATTAAAAGCTCAAATTTTGAGAGGCTTCATTTTATACCTTCCTGAAAGTATTAAGTCTGTTTTTTTGTTGAAATAAAAAAGTTGCCCAAAAATGACACATCCTAATAACTATACTTATACATATGTATAACATTTTCTACAGACATTTAAATTTACTATCGGCACAATTATGGTTTTCAATTAAATAACTAGACAACAAGAAAAATAATTGTTTCAAAAATTTCCACACCACATAAAAGAAAGGAATATTAGCTAAATATTATAAATATATTGGTATACTATATTTTTCTTTTTTTTTTTTAATTATGAAAAAATAATGAATAGGTAATATACCGACTATCAAAAAAATATCTGTTTTACTATATTCAAAATAAAAAAGTCATTAAATGATGTCTATTGATTGTGGGTTACAAGGGGTTAGTTGGTAATGTTAAAGAAATAAATAATAATATAAATAAATAAATAAATATCACAACAAGAATTCGGTAATAATTATTTCTTTCTGGAACCACTGGAACTGTGAGCCATATTCTCAATGGCGGCTGCCATTGTTGGTTTCATGAGTAAAAATAAATAAAGTACTTCTCACAACCATGCCCATGGTGAGGGAAATGGAGGGGAGCTGCAATTTTCTCCCGATCGCGAACTGCTAATAGAGAAAGCGCTTTTTATATCAATCGAGATTCGAATCACAAACCTCTCGCGTAATAGCCACGGGCACCACCAAGTGTACCGTATATGTAATTGCAAATGCAAAAATTGTGATTATCGAAATCTATCATTGCATCTGCTTTACAATTTTTGTTATAACAAATATATCGAAAATGTAAATTTCTCCGCAGACTTGACATCAAACGTAAGAAGTAAGAATAACAGGATTGAAGAAATTTTGACTCCTGATGAACCGGAAAATGCGTAGGTCAAAACTATCTCAAAATGAATTATTGACCATTTCGAACCTCAGCTATGTCAAAAATAAAGTTTAGTTGTGTCGCATTAGCAATAGCCATATCAATTTGGAAGTAATCGATCAGCATGACACCCTACAAATTTCTTACTATAGGCTTGTTCGTTGAAGCCCTGGAGTGGCCCTAGGGTCGCCACAAAGCTTTTTTTGAGAATCCTTTAGTCGCCCTGAAAGTCAAATTGAGTGTTTTTTGAGCCCTACGGTTGACCTGGGTTTTCCCTCAACTTGCCCTAGTTTTTTGCTATGGCGATTTGAGGGCTGTCAAATGGCATGTGTGTTTATTCAAATGACAGGGATGCGTGGTGATTTTGTGGCTAAGCCTTTTTAGAGGACTGGAAAACTCATAGGGTTGTCAAGAAAACCTGGGTCAACACTCGATTTACTAGTCCGAATAAGACAATATTGGCCTAGCTACCAACAGCTTAAAACACAAGAAGAGAAAATGTTCGCATATCTCGACTTTGTCGCTTCTATTGTGATATGATGGCGGCAAGTAACATGAAAATAATTTCAACAAATTTTAATTCAATTATCTCCGATGAAAGAAGACTGGCACCTTATAAAATCCTTAAGGACAAAAAACCGCAAATATGCTTCCTCTCTGAAACAAGGCTAAGTACTATTTAAGTGATCTTCCGCTCGACAACCTTATGACGAGTGGTCCATGTTGTTTACTCTACGCCGATAACACAACGATTTTATCAAGTGACATGAAGCCAAGCATCACACTTCAGAAAATCATAGAGAAAATTCCAGTCTTAGAAAGCTACTAAAAAAATGGGGAAATTAACACGGAAAAAAGCAATGTCATATGCTTTAGAAACTCTAGCGGTAAAGGCCATTGGGCGCGTTCGTTGCAATTCAGATTTTAAGATTAACTGAAAAACTTATTCAGTTTTGCGTCGAACGGTTATCTAACAAGACATTACAGTTGCTACTATTTTGATGAGTTTATGTCAAAAAAATTCATTAACTTGTGGACTTTACTGGGAAAAACATTTCAGAAGCGTAAAAAACAATCAGTAATGGAGTTAGAATTAATTAATTGTATTTTTTCAATAAAAAATCACGCACAACAAAATCACCATCACTTGGCGAGTATAATTTTTTGATGTCACTTATCGCATCTGACAGCTTAATAAACTGAATCTAGATTTTCAGCCTTCTTTTCCTGACTGAAAAACTGAATCGGTAGAAACTAACAGCTGATGAGTTGTCAACTGAAAAACTTAACGTCTGGCCAATCAGAGGCCGAGAATAGTTAGTTAATCTGAAAATCTAACTTGTGACGAACGCGCCCATTATCTTGCCGTTAAGTAAGGAAAGCAAAAGGCTGAAATTATAAAACAATGGAATCAATGTCCCACTTAAAATCGAGACCAAAATACTTGGAGTAAATCATCATAACAGATTCATTCTTAACAAACATGCCAGAAGCACACTTTCAAAAGCTAAAATGGTAATAGTTAGCCTATTTAACACTTTAAGCATATGTCAACAAAATTGCTCATTTATAAAACGCTTGTAAGGCCCATCCTAACATATTGTTTCTGCACCTGGTTTACTATTTCTCCAACCGTAGAGCAAGAAAACTAGAGAGTTTCGAAAGGAAAATTTTAAGATTTTGTAGTGGAAAGTTCCGAAAACCAAACAAAAAATGGTTTTCAAATTAAACTTTATACGAAGCAACAAAACTGAAACAATTAATGGTTTATCAAATCGAAATTCTATTGAAAAGACTTGAGTCTCTGGGCTCCCACCCTAATAGCTTACTAAGTTCTTTATATGATCGTAATAGCAATAACTGCATCAATGGTCATCATTACCTTTCGTCTTTTAACCTTCTGCATAGTTCATCGACTCCCCAATTAAGACCAGATACAAATAGAAATCTTGTTGTACACTTTTACGACAAGGCTCAGCCGGGAAACCTAAGAGGATAAATAGATGCGACTTCAAGTACATACGTAGGCCAACGTTGAAAGTGCTCTTATATTCCATTGTATATTTATGCTTTATAGTTATACATTTCAATATGGTCTTTAAGAGCTCCGTTTATGTACTAAATAGTTTAACTAATCAATAAGATATTAGACTTCCGCAGGATAACTTTAGTATTTCTTTTTTTTTTTTTTTGATAAATAAAATCTATTAAATTTCTTCTCTGTGTTTGTACGTAAGTTAGTTTTAAGTATTTATAATAATAATAAAAAAAGATGTATTTTGGGAGCAAGCATACAATATACATATTTTAGAGTTCATAAAGTTAGTGATATTTTATTCAAACTGAAATTATATGTATTGAATTTTGCTTATAAATCGGGAATAGTCAAGCAATCACTTACAAGTCGACAAATATTAGGTCTGTATCTTTACTCACCACGGGATCCCGCGGGATCTCGAAACGTGTATCTTTACTTTTTTTTGACGTAAAAGTGGCAGAGCTTTTGCTTTTTTGTCACTTCCCCTCCAGCAAGAATTTACCCGAACAATTTGCTCGTGCACTTTCTTGCTTGTCAAATCAGCTGTTTGTGAAATCAGCTGATCGAAACATTTCGATTGAACTCAAATTTATATTTGAAATTAAATGAAAAATGGAAAGCATAATCTCTCTTTGTAGGTTTGAAAATTCAAAATAATGTTAAGTATGCAATGTAACATTGCTACGAGCTCATTTTAACACGTTTCTGAAACAAAATTGTTTGTATGTTTTTTTACACCTCTACTGAGAGTGCATGATAAATGTCATTCAGCAAGAAACATCCCAAAGGCGTATCTTTACTTTTCATTTTCGGATGGAGATTACAAAAACAACATTAAAAAGCTCAAGCCCAAACTTTTTCCCGGGCTTTTTCCCAAACTTTACCCAGAAAGTAAAGAAACAGACCTATTGTTAAATCTGTTATGCTACCAAATCAAACGTTTATTTTCTAATTAGTCTTAATAAATGAATTGAATTGAATTGAATGAAATGTGAATGTTGAACTTATGTTTTTTTTTTTTATATTTACAGTTTTTGAACTTCCTTGTGGATGTTATTGGTTTTTTTTTTATTTAAAAGTTAGAGTCATGATCACTCAAACTTCCGCATGAAAGATCGAAAAATGAATCATAATTCTGGTTTTAATGACGAAAAAATGAACGAACCGAACCCACAAATCGCTGAACGAAGAACTAAGTCCGAAATCGGAAATAATCGCAAGGACTACGCAAAAATTGATTTCGGCTCAATGGGTGTAAACTTGAAGGAGCATTTTATGTGTGTATTTTTGCTTAAGTGTTCTGAATCTTAACAGAAACTTAAATAGTTGTATTTTTCTAATCGTAGGTCTTCAGAAAAGCAGAATCTTTTCAATTATTCGACATCGTTTGATTTGAAAGTTCAATCGAATCGAGCTGTTGAATTAAGTCATAATGCAAAGAGTAAGGCATTTGACAATGCAACAAGGAAATATATATCGGGAAATATCAATTCCGACATTTTACTTGCGCTTAAGAATCAGAAACAAGAAAACCGCAATTTCGGCCTAATAAGCGATGCCTTAACCGAGAAGGAAAATGCTTACGAAAATGATAAAGAACTGAACTGTGCAAGTTTCGAAGGGATTGAAGAAAAGGACAAAAACAATGACCTACCAATTGGATGGGAGAAACATGAAGGTTGTTGCTTTGAATTTTTTTTTTAAACTGTAATTTAAACACAATCAATTTATTTGACTTATTTTAGACAACGATGGACCTTATTATTGGCATATCAAGTCTGGTACAATCCAAAGAGAACCCCCTGTTTTCCCCAAGTACAAGTACAGTAGTGACGAAAAGGAATGCAGTACTCCTATGTATGAGTACGCAAATAACCCATCGATTGAAGACCATTATAATAATCTGCCTGTTAGCCCGACTTACTCCCGTTCCGAATTTAGAGTAAGTTTGTGTTGTTTTTATGCCCAAGTGTCTGGGTAATTTGAGATCATAGAGTGAGTTAGATGGGAAAGGTAAAAAGCTGCAGTTCATAAAATACGGTACAAAACTAAATTTGAATTTTTAAATTTCAATTCCTGTATTGGTTTTCTTCCCAATTAACTATTCACACTTTTAAGGAAATTAAATATTTTTTTTGATCAAATTTTTTTAAAAGGATTTTGAAAACTATTCGATGTCGAGAAGCCGAACAATACCGTCACTTAACCAAGAACAGGGGAAGCATACTCGAGAATACATGTAAATTTAATCAATTTGGTTGACTTTTCTTTTATATTTATTTTAAAATACTTTTCAGGCGTAGAAGCTATCCAATTAAAACTGAGTCCAGCCGTCTAGTTAGATTTACTGTTAGATCTTTAGGATGGGTTAAGATAGCTGAAGAAGATCTTGTTCCGGAAAGATCGTCAAAAGCGGTTAATAAATGTATCATTGACTTATCATTAGGACGTAATGATCTCTTAGACGTTGTTGGAAGATGGGGTGATGTAAGTATTGTTTAAAAAAGAAAAACATTCAAATCGCAGAAAAAAAAGTTGACAGCAACATTTTCGCAGTCACTTAATCTTATTTATGCAAAAAAATTTAAGCTACTCAAAAGGCAACATTTGATTGCATCAAGCTGACAACCGTGTACACACCAAATTAATTTGCAGAAAAATTTGTTCATCAATTATTTTGAAGACAAATTAATCTGCAGATGTGTACACAAATTTTGTTCGTTTTCTGACATTTCTGCCAAAAATGTCTGGCAATAAATAAATTTGCAGATTCTGCAAATTTATTCATTGGCAGATTAGTTTGTCGACATTGTCAGCCAAATATTTGTAAACCGTTTACACCCAAATTCAATTTTTACCCTCATTGTCAGCTCAGTTTCACACATTGTCAGATGTTGCAGATCTGACAATGATTGTCAAACCTACTAATCGTGTACACCAAGCTTTATTGAATATAAAAAGCTCGTTTATAAAGGATGTTTTTTTAGACGTGTGTTTTTCAAGAAGAAAAAAGCATATAATTTAATATTTGGCCAAGAATTTGGCTTTAAAATTTGGGGCCGTATGTCAGCAATAAGTTGACGAATTTTGTATTCCAAGGCGCCAATTGTCTCGAACTTACCTGTGTAGACAAGTGATTTCACATAACCCTACAAAAAGTAGTCCAGCCGTGTTAAATCACGTGATTTTGGAGGTTTATCATAATAAATGAAAAGATTAGTAAAGTTGTTAACAGTTAAAACACTTTTTATATTTCCTCAGATGTACATATCAGAAGCAATGCTTCCATCGTCAGTGAGATTTATAAATTAAATTTATTTGTCAAAAAACTAATAATAAACAAAATTGTTTCTAAACAAAATTACAGTAAAGTTGAGTTGAATCTATTAAAATTTTTTTTGAATATTGAATCTTTAATTCGTCCATCATCACTATTCATTAGATTATTTTTGATTTTAAATAATATGTAAAATGATTCAAAAGCATCTAATTCATAATTGCTATTTACATTTCCTATTAATTTTAAATTTTGCAAACTAAAGCTATGACTATTTTCTAGCATATGTTCTGCAACACTTGACTTTTCTTTTTCATTATATTTAAGATGTGCAAAATGTTCTTTAAATCTTTTTAGAATAGGTCTTCTTGTCTGTCCTATATATTCTTTTGCACAATCATTACATCCGATAGAATAAATTCCTGATTTTTGAAGTTGTTCAATTTTATCTTTAGATCCTCCAATTAGATTTTTTATTTTTATTTCGCTGCACTCACTCATACGGATTTTATCATAAGTTTAAAACTCGAAACTCTCGTGTGGCTTCAATTCTTTCACTATAAAATGGCAAACCAAATAAAAATAAATAAATAGGGTGGCGCGACAGAACGAGAAGCCCCAGGGACTAGTGCATTTCTCACAACCATGCTTTGTGAGGGAATGTAGGGGACCTACAATTTTCTGCCGATTCCGAACGGCGCTTTTCATGGCAATGAATTCACTATCGGAAGACTTGTCAATTCCTCGCTAAAGGCGATACCCGTAGAAAAATATTTTTGCCTCTGTTTGGATTCGAACCGCGAACCTCTGGCTTCAGGTAGACATGCTATATATTTGTAGCGTGATGATTCCGAGTCAGTAGGACAACGGGTTGGTCGCAGTATAGAAAATATCGCTGCCGATCAGGCATCCGTAGCAAACGATCTAAACCATTTACATACTTTCACGGCGTCCAACGAATCGACAGATTCTGCATATAACAGAAGTCGAATTTCACCCATGAATGTTTTGATTATACTTCAAGTCAATAGTAAAGTTTTTCAAATACCGTAAATGGTTTTTGATTTTTGGACTAGCTCATCCGCCCTTGTAAGGATAGGTGAGGCTTTATTTTGAAGCCTAGGCAGAGTCTCTGAAAAAATTTGAATCTCATAAGTCATAACACATTCTTGATGGTTTAGGATGTGCTGAATTCAAATCCAGTCACATTATTATTCTATCACGTCATAAAACATCATCTGGTGCCTAACCGGAGACGAATAGACACCCCCTCCCGAAAGATTTATTTTTTTGTCTCGACTCAATTTATCCGCCCTTGGCTTTTTTCGCATCTTATGTAAAACGTTCACCCTGTAGAAGCATACAAAATTAAAAAAAAAAAAGAATGTGAATTTATCAATTACTTGTAATCGACTGTTTATTTAAACAAGTTATTCAAATTATCAGGGTAAAAATATGTACATGGACTTGGAAGATGGATCACTTAAGCTGGTTGAGACAGAAACCTTAACTGTGCTCAATTCTCAACCAATTCACACGATACGAGTTTGGGGTGTAGGACGGGACAATGGCCGGTAAGTACATAACTTAGCAATTTTATTATGATATACATATGTACACACAATTTTGTAACCAATTGTATTTCAACTCTATTCTTTTTGCTACGCTTCCGATTTTAGAGAAAGGTATGGTATTTTTACTCTATTAACAAAATATTCATATATTTATTTTAGTTTAACTGTTGAAAATGTTGAAAATGACTTGAAAATGTTTACCATTTTAGGGATTTTGCTTACGTGTCTCGCGACAGATTAACAAGAATTCACATGTGTCACGTGTTTCGTTGTGACACTGCAGCAAGGACAATTGCAAACACTTTACGGTAAGTATTTGACATGGAAAACCCGTAGTTTTTTTTTTTTTTTTGATTTAAGGTGATTTTTCCGGTTAGACAAAAATGTGTTATACTTATGCACATGTAGGTACCAAATTGACTTCAAAAATTAAAGCTATCTGAAGTGACTTGGTTCGTTCCAAATACTTCCATGTACGCGTACATATGAAGATAATTCTACTTCAGTTTCGTTACATTTGTTTTTACCAGTAGTGTTTTGGTCTGCCTTTCGTTTTGTTTGCGATCGTGTCTGAACGTTGTTTGGTATGGTCTTTATGACGGAGTTCTTCTTTGAACATGACAATACCATCTGAGTCGGCCGTGCTAAAAATGGTATATTTGACATGAAAGCTTCCACAGATTCCAGCACTTCTAATACGATCAAGCTTTGTTACTCCTGCTGTCACACGGAGCATTTTCACACCAGTTTCCGGCAACATATTTTCAAATATTTTTTAAATTGTACAACATTGTGAGCCAATGTGACTGCTGGACGCACAATTACAGTGTAGTCTTCCCTTCAGCTTTGGGGGGCATTTTTATATCACAGCTTTTCTACACTAACTCAGTGATTAAAGTTGTCATCACAGGTCTCTTCGCTATTGATGGCACCATCGTCAGCAAAGAATAGTTGATGTAGTTTGGTGTTCTGAGCTTTATATTTCTGCAGGTAGCCAATTACCCTAAGAAAGCGAAAGACTTAAGGCGCTTCCTTGGCGTAGGTGTACCTACCGCTCCTTCATGCATATCCTATATCATCCGCATATAGGCTTCAGGAACTCCTCATTGTCTGAAAATCCTTAATATTAGATCTCGTGGTAGTCGATCGAATGTTTTTTCGAAGTTAACCAGCACAGCATGCAAATTTTTAACAAATCCTTTTATTTCGGATTGCATTTGTTGTTGACTGAGCAGCGCTTTGGTTATCAGATATTTATTTTTATTTATTTATTGTTTCACGCAGTTTTACCCCTACCCGCTTAACGATCTTCAAAGTGTGGGACATCAGCTTGATCAATCGGTAGTTGTCACAATTGTATGTATCTTCCTTTCCTTTGAATTTTGTAAGAAAATAACTCTTCCTCCATTGCTTACAGGTAGAGTATTACCTTCTGAAAGCTTGGAGATGAGAATAGTGAAAATTTAAATGTACTGGCGTAACACAAACAAAGTTTGGAGAAATTATGCTACATTAAACATAATAATTATTAGGTTCGTTCGTTGAACATTCCCCAGGGTTGACCCAGGTTTTCTTGACAACCCTATGAGCTGTCAAAAAAAAAAACTGTGTTTTTCAGTCCTCAAAAACGCTTTGCCAATTTTTTTTCCTTAGGACCACCCTAATGTATTATACGTAAAACCATCCTCTTGAATCACTCTAATCATTAAAAAAAAAACCGCATCAAAATCCGTTGCGTAGCTTTAAAAATCTAAGCATACATAGGGACATAGGGACTTAGGGACAGAGAAAGCGACTTTGTTTTATACTATGTAGTGAAAGTAAAGAAAAGTAAAGTAAAGTAAAGTAAAGTAAATTAAATTAAAGTAAAGTAAAGTAAAGTAAAGTAAAGTAAAGTAAAGTAAAGTAAAGTAAAGTAAAGTAAAGTAAAGTAAAGTAAAGTAAAGTAAAGTAAAGTAAAGTAAAGTAAAGTAAAGTAAAGTAAAGTAAAGTAAAGTAAAGTAAAGTAAAGTAAAGTAAAGTAAAGTAAAGTAAAGTAAAGTAAAGTAAAGTAAAGTAAAGTAAAGTAAAGTAAAGTAAAGTAAAGTAAAGTAAAGTAAAGTAAAGTAAAGTAAAGTAAAGTAAAATAAAGTAAAGTAAAGTAAAGTAAAGTAAAGTAAAGTAAAGTAAAGTAAAGATAAAGTCCATACTTCCGCACCGTAAAGCAGGACTGGGATGATAAAGGTCTTATACAGGGTTACCTTGGTTTTTCTGGAGAGGGTTTAGTTTCTCAATTGCCTTCTTAACCCAAAGAAGCAACGGTTGGCAAGAGTTATTCTCCGTTTGATCTCCGCACTAATGTTGTTTTTCGTGTCTATAGCGGATCCTAGGTAGACGAAGTTCTGTACTACCTCGAAGTTATGTCTGTCTGTTGTGACGTTTTGTCCAATTCGTTGATGTTCTGTGTCCTGGTTTGATGACAGCATATACTTCGTTTTGCCCTCATTAACCATCAAACCCATTTTCAGCTTCTGCTTCAATACTCGCAAAAGCACCTATGACATCACGCTTTTTTCTTCCCATTACGTCGATATCGTCTGCGTAGGCGAGTAATTGTACAGACTTTTGAAAGATTGTTCCTCTGGTGTTGACGTTTGAGTTTTGTACAATCTTTTCAAGTATGATGTTAAAGAAATCGCACGACTGTTTGTCGCCTTGCCGAAAGCCTTTTTCGAAATCAAAGGTCTCGGTGAGTTCTCTATACCGACCTTGACGGAGCAGCGTGAATTCTCCAAAGTCATCCTGCATAGTCGAGAGATGGTGAATATCGATATTATATTCTCGGGTTTTTTCCAAGATCTGTCGTAATGTGAAAATTTGGTCTATTGTGGACTTGTCTGGTCTAAAACCACATTTATAAGGATCTATCAAGTTTACCTCCATATTTATTTTTCAACTGGAATTGGAACAAAAGACTCCATTTGTTATTTATAACTAATGGATTCTAATGGACTAATGGAGTAAGGACTCCCATTCCCGTGGAATATGGAGATGACTTAAAGCGTATGTTACTCGGGGAGAGTGTAGCATTCTAATGGTGGAAGAATTTTTTTAAATCGGTGCTGAAACTATAGTTCACGTTTACATTCCCATTTGAAACTATAGTTCCCTGAAACTTTAGTTCACGTTTACATTCCCATTCCCGTGGGAACATTGGGATAAAGTATATAGTCTATATATTTTCTCAGGTTCTAGACTATCTCAAAATTTCACTTAAATCGGTTCAGCAGTATGGCGGGAGACGGTAACATAGAAAGCAGAACAGACAGAGTTACTTCCACATTTATAATATTAGTTAGGATAAGTTTTTTATATTTCAGAAATAAATTTTCACAAAAAAGAGATGATGTTGTGATGGATTGTTGTTATAATTTTGCAATTCGTTTTTCTTTACAGCGATATTTGCAAACAAATTATGATTGAACGTTCACTTCAATTGGATCCAAACAATATCGGAACAACTAATTGTAAGAATAAACAAGAAACAAACCGCCCGACAAATCTTCAAACTGAAAATCGTGGATTTAGACACTGTAAGTTACCAATTGCATTGTAAGCATCAATTTAATTTTTGTTTTGATTTTTATGCGTTATATTTTTTTCACTTAAAAAGTAATAAAAAGAAATCTTTCAAAATTGATTAATGTATTGCCACGGTTGTAGCTTAAGTCACTTAAATTACGAGACACTCTTTTTAACATTTCGGTCGGTATCTCACGAATAAATGCTTCAATGTTGGCTTCCTTGCGTAAATCAAAGCGGCCCCAAACGCGAAATAAAATTTCACCGAACTCGGTTCTCAATTGGAAAAAAGCGCGCTATAAACTTTTTTAACAAAGCTTCATTGTTAAGATTATTGATATTGGCACAAAACACGAAATTTTCTTGAACTAGCTAAACCAACTCGATAAAATTACAATTATTTGTACCAAAATAACGTTGCCTGACTACTTATAGTTTCAAATAAACATGATTGTAACAATTTAACCCATTTAGCAAATAAAAAGTTCATCCTTTTTTTAAGCTAATAACAATTTATTTTTGCACTGTCATTTAGCACAATCATTTCCAACACCCATGGAGGAACCGAAAAAGATATTAAAAGCTTTGTATGTTGGTTGCAAAGAAGTTAGTCGACCCACAGGAATGGAAATCATAAACGAAGCAATCAATAGTGTCATAGCACAAACAAGAACTGAAGATTGGGAGAATGTAAACGTTGCTATAGCTCCCAGTATGATAACTGTCCGAAGTTCTAAGGTAATCTTTCGCATTTAAAGCTTTTTGAAATTTTGAATTTTTTTTTAAGTTATGAAATAAAAATCGTGCAGCACTTTGGTGGATGTATGTTCCTATCTGCTCTACATATCACATAAGAACCTGTCTTAAGGGGTAGTTATAGCTATGATGAAAATTTATCATTGAACCAAATCATTGAAACGGTCGGTGTTGAAATTTTTTTGATAAGCTGAATATAGCAACAACTGAAAAATTGCTGTCTTTACCAAGACCAGTCATCGAAATAAAACAGAGCTTTAGAATGAGGTCTGATGACGAATGTGATAAGTCTGAAAGCATACTACATTCGATCATTCAACATTCATCAGACCAAGTCTGTGTATTGTGTAGTTGTATAGAGTGAACCCCATTTTTACGAACGTTTGTTTGACAACCATATGCAAACGCAACAAATTTTTCACCCTTCAAAAAAAGAGAAAAACTTAAAATTATATTTAGACTGGGTCTGTGTTTCGTAAATGTCAAGACGACTATCTTCCAAAAAAATTTGTATAAAAATCTACCAAAATTCTTAAGACGATTGCAAAATATCTGTCCTTCAAACGCTAAAATCGAAGTTACATGAAACAATCTTTTGACCATACAGTCAACGATTGACGTTTAGACGACACACAGTGGGGCTAGATACCCCAATAATCGGAATCAATTCGGGGAATGGGCCTACTTTATTGATATTAGTTTTTTTTTAAGTAGAAGTACCATAAACATGAATAGGAGAGCGATAGTTGTGCTCTTAAAGTATGTTTTAATGTTTCTTTAAGGGGCTATACCAGTGTAATTCATGAAAAATTGGGCGATTTTTGAGAATTTTTTCAAAGGAAAGTACTGGATAGAATGGTTTGAAGTTTTTGGACATAATAAGGTATATTTTCAGCTGTAATTTATGATTTTTGTATTTAAAAATATTGAAAAATGACGGAGTTATCTGTTGTCTTCAAAGGTGCCAAAAAAGTGCTCCAAATTCTGACATGATTCCTGTCAAACGAGTTGCTGAAGAAAAAAAAAATTTTGAAAGGGTATTAAAATTGAAGGTATTTCCTATACAATGACCCACAATTTTTGAAAAATATCAAAAAATCAACATAATGGTGTAGTTTTTAAAAATAGTCTTTTTTGGGGTAAACATTTGTAAAATTTTCAACCAATCAAAAAGATTGTAGTGAATTGTATCGTAAATATATTCAAAAACACTCGATTTGAATTTTAAGTCGATCGGCTAATTTTTCTTTGAGTTACGATGAAAGAAATTTGGAAAAATGTCGTTTTGAGAAAAACGCGTTTAAAGTTGAAATTACCGCGGCACAGAATTTTTTGAAGGTGTAAACTATCGAAACAAAAAAATCTTGAAAGTGTCACACTGGTAGCCCCTTAATATTTATTTAATGAAAGAAACAAAAGAGAAATGAAAATAAACTTTTCAGTTTTTGAGATTAAAAAAAAGCAATGCGCTTGGATCGCAGTATCTCAACTCTCAACAGCAACTTTTCAGTTTCATTGAAGTCCTTAGAACTAGAACTACAAATGTAACAGCGCTGAAAAGTGCTGGTGTCCGTCAGGGCAATACAAACTTTTAGGTCAACCATGTAAAAAACAAGTTTATGCGAAACTTATGAGAGGCATAACGACTGAATTTGAGCATCGACTCGATGCTTCTCAGCTTCCATAACTTGTGCAAATTCCTTCTTGTATTCGAACTTAAGTGGGCGGCAGTATTTGGTTGATGAAGATCTCGGATTTTGCAATCTACACTATGATCCATTAAAGACTGCACTGTCACCTCAGCTGTTTTTTTTTTCAAATTCGTTTATATATTTTTTTTAACAATTACAAATGCTCCGATTTCTTCCTAATTAGTTTTTCACTTCAAAGTGTTCCCAAAAAGTGAAAAATTAAAATATCAAAAAAAAAAACTTTCCAGTGTTACCTGGGGAAAGCAATTATATAGCAAAATAATTTTGGGTTTCTGATTTCGGACGATCCAGTACTGAGTTAAGAAGGGCACAGCAACTCTACTCTTTTTCGAGACGCTTCACAATAAATACTGCCATTGCCGTAGTTTTTGATAGTTCTTTATGAAATTTTTACACAAATTTTTTGAAATATTATATTTGAAAACAACATTGATTTTAATAAAAAGACACTAGCCGTGTGGACCAAAAAAAAATCATCAATATGTAGGGTGATGTGGTCATAAATGCACCAGTGGTGCAAGATGCACCATAGCTATATTTGCCAAATACGCCACTGTATTGGCGTATGGCTCACTCAAATGTATCCGTTACTTCCAGTTACCACGGTAGAGTTCAGTCTGGTAGTGGTTCTCTTAGCTGTCGCACGTGTGCGGAGATTTTTTTACTTTCATAGCGAAAAACGAAAAAAAGAGGGTGAGTTAATTTTTGTAATATTTCCATGAAATTCCAGTGTTAGTTCATTTGAAAGTACTAAAAGATTTGCTTGGAGTTTTGTTCTTATTTTCATGTGAAGAGTGCGTAGTTTTGTTACGTTCTTTTTGAACAGCTATAATTTGTATCAAAAATTCCATGGTGGTGCAAAATGCACCACACAAGCATAGTGCTCAATGCACACTCAATGATAATACTGTATCGGGACCTACCAAACGGCAGCACTCCTTATATAAATTTTCCGAATCCCTGGGTTCACTAAATTTTCGTTGAAAGGAATTATTATTTGTTATTTAGTTTTGTTTCTTTTTTTTTGAGAATAATTTATTTTTGCTAATTTTTTGTGTGATATGAAGTCTTTCGGTTTATTTTTATTTATTGTTTTTCTGTTTACTTTTGTTTTAATAAAAAATAGTAATGCTTTAAATCAATTTGTGGTGCATTAAGCACACTGGTTCATTGTGGACATATGACTGGTGCATTTAGTACCAACCATGGTGCTCTATGCACCATTTGCCATTTTTCGAACAATTTATGTTTACTTAAAATTTTCAGATCATATCGACAGTTGAATTTTGTAAATATTTTCAGAACTAATCTATCAAAAGCATATCAAAAAGCCAACCAGAAACGACTTATTTTAAAAAAGTTATGATCATTTGAAAAGAGGGTGGTGCATCTATGACCACGTTACCCTACGTTTTTTTTTGCGCATTAACCCTTAAGGTAGTCTATTCGGAAAATTTCACTAAAAAAAAGTATGAGCACTGATGTTAAACTATTTTTACAAACAAAAAACTCCGCGTAGAAACGTCTACTTTTACTCTAACTATATAAAAAATATACCTTTATTTATTGAAAATATTATTTAAACACCATTTATATGTCAACGAAAAAACGTAGAGCCATAAAATGTATTTTGAAAAAAGTAAATATTTAAAACTATTAAATTCAGATTGGTTTTAAATTTTCACATTATTAAATTATATTATCAAAGCCATACAGAAGCACTACTTACTTATCAATTGTCTTAAGAGTAAATGAAATGTGCCTTTCAATTCGGTCGTTTGGAGCAAGCAAGCAACTTTAAAATATAACTATTTTTGCAAATGATGCATTAGAATGAAAAACCAGTTTTTATTTTCATAGCTTACAATTTTTTTTTTGAATTTATTCCGACTCCTTCATAAGAGCCGGCCCACTGTGCGACGCCGACGGTCGTTTAAAAAGTTACTGAGTGCAGGTCCTGAATGATTGCTGATTTTCACTGTCGATACAGCATTTCTGTCGAGGTGATAACTAAAAGTGTGTGGAATAGAGTTCTTGTCGCGTCAGTGAGAGCACTTTCACATACCGTCACATAAAAACAGTTTGACTGCTGAGCTTTTCTCTGTTACAACCTTAGAGGAATAAAGAACAAGAGGGAAAACCATTACTTCTCTTGCCTCGCAACTCCCATTTGTTTACATTGTTGTTTTTGTAACACGAGATCTATCTGTGATACACGTATTCAACTGAATATAAAGTTGTGTCAGTGAATTTACTAACACCACTTTATTTTCGGATTTCAAACTGGTTTTGAAATCCGAAAATACACTTTATTTTGTGTTTGTAAAGTCAGTTTGTGGACGGATGCAGTTGTGTGTGTGAGGATTGCTCTCTTGTTCTTTATTCCTCTATGGTTACAACTAAACACAACTATTAACCGTTATTTGTATCCCAGCTTTTAGTCAAAAATAGCTCACTAAATATTTGTTTTTGAAAGTTCTCAAATTCATAAAATCTAATTTTTTTGTATTTCAGTTCAGGCCTAGTCCATAAAACATTCTCTGGGTTGTAGTGTTGGCTTTCGTATATTTCTCAGTATAAGTTTTTCTTTAAATCACTCTTTGTACATAAACCTAGGCAAATCTTCGAAACTGTAGCCTCGAAGCGACTTCCGCAATACAAATTCATAAAGATTCATAGCAACGCGAGCGTAGGTCCACAAGTTAAGTATAAGTAAAATCCTTTCCGACACGTATGAAACTGTAATTTTATTTGGGACGATTGGCCCAAGAATACAACGTTAGAATCGAAAATTTGCGTAGTCTTTTAATAAGAAAGGCCTAAGTGCAGATGTCAACTTATTTCGTTGCACCAAAAAATGCCTAAACATTTTTCACAATCTTCTTCCCGGAAGAACATAAACAAGCAATAATTTTATGAAAGTATTTCTTTTTTACAGGACTACGGCAAACTCATAGCTGAATGCAGAGTTAGATACTTGAGCTTTTTGGGTATAGGAAAGAACTTCAAAAAGTGTGCTTTTATTGTTCATACCGCACGTAACAAATTTGTTGCCCACGTTTTTCACTGTGAGCCATCTAGTGGTGCTTTATGTAAGACAGTGGAAGCTGCTTGCAAGGTAAATATATTTCTACATAAGATTTGTTTCGAAAATAATTAATTTTGATTTCTTTAGCTTCGATATCAGAAGTGCTTGGATGCACACCCAGAAAATGCTTTTTCTTTCGATTCTAGCGCACCCAGCAAAGGAATTGGAGCTGCTATTAAAGATATCATACATTCTCTATCTCTAAAGAAAGATAAGTGCGTCTTACCTTAATTAAAAAAAAAAAATGGAATTTATGTTTGAATTAATAAAATGATTATCATTTTTATTCTTCTTTGAAGATACCTAACATTTTTTCCTAAAAAAGAGAAAAAAAAAACAAACAAATAAAATAAAATAAAACCCACAATTGTTATCAGTATAGAAGGTATTCATATTTAACGCGTAACTGTTTACTTTATACAAACATTATGTGCTTATAAGTTTAATGTAAAGCTTAAAATTAATGGAAATATAAAAAATTGGCTATCTAAAAGATTTTTAATTTTCGTTATTTTTGCTGCCGGCATCATTGATAGAAGGATCAATTTTTTCTATCTGTAAAAAAAAATTAAACGTAAGGAATCTAATATTAAACGAAAATGCACTCATTATCAATGTGAATAAATAGAATTATTATTCTTTCACCCAGTGACCCAGTCAACAGAGTTCGAAGGTTGAAGGTTCGCAATACAAAGGGTTGGGTAGTTCTAAAAAGTTGATATCTTGTTAAGGGTAAAGTCGATAAATAAAAATCAATCAACAATGTAAATAGAACATTTCAGGAAATCTAACTAAAAATAAATGTCTGTCAAAGACACATGAGAGGAGCTGGTAAATTTGTTTTTAAGGACGAATTACAGAATATCTTTCACATGACTGCTTTGTATCCCTCTTGTTATTTATTCCTCTAAGGAACGAGTGAAGGAATATTCAAAGGTTCATCGCGAATGACGTTCGGCTTTGTAGATCATCAACCACCAAAACAAAAGCAATTATGACTTTTGAAGTTCATTTACTAGCGCTGTCTAGTATTACTGTCAAAATAAAAGATTTACGGACATATGGAGTGGTATAAACTTACACTACCAGAGATTCAGCGTAGGAACTTGTTCGAAATGTGGACCGAAAATCGACAGATCGCACCAACCAGATTTTTAAGCATTGCGCGAACCAGCGTGGCCTGTGATTGCAATCTGTGAAACGTCTTCTGAGTGGCATAAACTTACACTACCAGAGATTCAGCGTAGGAACTTGTTCGAAATGTGGACCGAAAATCGACAGATCGCACCAACCAGATTTTTAAGCATTGCGCCAACCAGCGTGGCCTGTGATTGCAATCTGTGAAACGTCTACTTGTTTGTATGTATCGCAGGCAGCGTCGATGTGTGCCATAAGGTTACATGTGTGTCATTTTGACAACGAACGAATCGTTAACACAGGCAGCGCTTCATTTCCATCTATATTATGTCCAGACGGGTTATGCTGTTAACGTTATGCTGATAACACCTAGTGTCCAGACGTTGTTATGACTCCTTGCACAAATTCTCCATTTTGTGTTGGAAATTGTTTTGAAAAAAGGATAACGTTATAACATAACCCGTCTGGACACGCAAAGTGTACTGCTTATTCAGATAAATCAGATTTAATTTCGCGCATCGAGTCCCTTTCTTCCACCCCCCTTTGCCCAGAAACGACCGATATAACGTTATGGACATAACACGTATGGACAGGGACATATAAAAATGAATCCCTATATCCCTTGATCACGCCATCACGCGCGAACGGCTGCACCAATTCCACTATTTTTTTTTTGCTTGTTATTGTCAGGAAAAGGTTCTTATGACTGAAAAAATTTTAAAAATTGCGCGGATATTCTCATAGTAACGGGGTTGGGAACGGAGACTTAACAACTACTGGACAGATTTCAAGAATTCTTTCAGCATTAGGGGTGTTACATTATCCCACTCCATCAGTAACTCTACCAGAACCACAATAGACCAAATTTTCACACTACGGCAGATCTTGGAAAAAACCCGAGAACATAATATCGATATTCACCACCTCTTTATCGATTTCAAGGCCGCGTATGACAGTATTTACATAGACGAGCTGTACAGAGCCATGTCTAGTTTCGGCATCCCTGCAAAACTCGTACGACTATGCAGGATGACTTTGGAAAATTCACTCTGCTCCGTCAAGGTCGGTAAGGAACTCACCGAGACCTTTGATGTCGAAAAAGGTTTTAGGCAAGGGGACAAACTGTCATGCGATTTCTTCAACATCATACTTGAACAGATTGTAAGAAACTCAAACGTCAACACCAGATTAACAATCTTTCAAAAGTCTGTACAATTACTCGCCTACGCAGACGATATTGACGTAATGGGAAGAAAAAAGCGTGATGTCATAGGTGCTTTTGCGAGTATTGAAACAGAAGCGGCAAAAATGGGTTTGATGGTTAATGAGGGCAAAACGAAGTATATGCTGTCATCAAACAAGGACACAGAACATCGACGAATTGTACAAAACGTCACAATAGACAGACATAACTTCGAGGTAGTACAGGTCTTCGTCTACCTAGGGTCCGCTGTAGACACGGACAACAACATTAGTGCGGAGATCAAACGGAGAATAACTCTTGGTCCCCTATTATACGATGTCTCACGAGACATGTCTCATTTTTGACGTTCCTTTTAAATTTCCATCCCGTGAGACAGACATGGTGGTGCAAAATGCACCACACAAGCATAGTGCTCAATGCACACTCAATGATAATACTGTATCGGGACCTACCAAACGGCAGCACTCCTTATATAAATTTTCCGAATCCCTGGGTTCACTAAATTTTCGTTGAAAGGAATTATTATTTGTTATTTAGTTTTGTTTCTTTTTTTTTGAGAATAATTTATTTTTGCTAATTTTTTGTGTGATATGAAGTCTTTCGGTTTATTTTTATTTATTGTTTTTCTGTTTACTTTTGTTTTAATAAAAAATAGTAATGCTTTAAATCAATTTGTGGTGCATTAAGCACACTGGTTCATTGTGGACATATGACTGGTGCATTTAGTACCAACCATGGTGCTCTATGCACCATTTGCCATTTTTCGAACAATTTATGTTTACTTAAAATTTTCAGATCATATCGACAGTTGAATTTTGTAAATATTTTCAGAACTAATCTATCAAAAGCATATCAAAAAGCCAACCAGAAACGACTTATTTTAAAAAAGTTATGATCATTTGAAAAGAGGGTGGTGCATCTATGACCACGTTACCCTACGTTTTTTTTTGCGCATTAACCCTTAAGGTAGTCTATTCGGAAAATTTCACTAAAAAAAAGTATGAGCACTGATGTTAAACTATTTTTACAAACAAAAAACTCCGCGTAGAAACGTCTACTTTTACTCTAACTATATAAAAAATATACCTTTATTTATTGAAAATATTATTTAAACACCATTTATATGTCAACGAAAAAACGTAGAGCCATAAAATGTATTTTGAAAAAAGTAAATATTTAAAACTATTAAATTCAGATTGGTTTTAAATTTTCACATTATTAAATTATATTATCAAAGCCATACAGAAGCACTACTTACTTATCAATTGTCTTAAGAGTAAATGAAATGTGCCTTTCAATTCGGTCGTTTGGAGCAAGCAAGCAACTTTAAAATATAACTATTTTTGCAAATGATGCATTAGAATGAAAAACCAGTTTTTATTTTCATAGCTTACAATTTTTTTTTTGAATTTATTCCGACTCCTTCATAAGAGCCGGCCCACTGTGCGACGCCGACGGTCGTTTAAAAAGTTACTGAGTGCAGGTCCTGAATGATTGCTGATTTTCACTGTCGATACAGCATTTCTGTCGAGGTGATAACTAAAAGTGTGTGGAATAGAGTTCTTGTCGCGTCAGTGAGAGCACTTTCACATACCGTCACATAAAAACAGTTTGACTGCTGAGCTTTTCTCTGTTACAACCTTAGAGGAATAAAGAACAAGAGGGAAAACCATTACTTCTCTTGCCTCGCAACTCCCATTTGTTTACATTGTTGTTTTTGTAACACGAGATCTATCTGTGATACACGTATTCAACTGAATATAAAGTTGTGTCAGTGAATTTACTAACACCACTTTATTTTCGGATTTCAAACTGGTTTTGAAATCCGAAAATACACTTTATTTTGTGTTTGTAAAGTCAGTTTGTGGACGGATGCAGTTGTGTGTGTGAGGATTGCTCTCTTGTTCTTTATTCCTCTATGGTTACAACTAAACACAACTATTAACCGTTATTTGTATCCCAGCTTTTAGTCAAAAATAGCTCACTAAATATTTGTTTTTGAAAGTTCTCAAATTCATAAAATCTAATTTTTTTGTATTTCAGTTCAGGCCTAGTCCATAAAACATTCTCTGGGTTGTAGTGTTGGCTTTCGTATATTTCTCAGTATAAGTTTTTCTTTAAATCACTCTTTGTACATAAACCTAGGCAAATCTTCGAAACTGTAGCCTCGAAGCGACTTCCGCAATACAAATTCATAAAGATTCATAGCAACGCGAGCGTAGGTCCACAAGTTAAGTATAAGTAAAATCCTTTCCGACACGTATGAAACTGTAATTTTATTTGGGACGATTGGCCCAAGAATACAACGTTAGAATCGAAAATTTGCGTAGTCTTTTAATAAGAAAGGCCTAAGTGCAGATGTCAACTTATTTCGTTGCACCAAAAAATGCCTAAACATTTTTCACAATCTTCTTCCCGGAAGAACATAAACAAGCAATAATTTTATGAAAGTATTTCTTTTTTACAGGACTACGGCAAACTCATAGCTGAATGCAGAGTTAGATACTTGAGCTTTTTGGGTATAGGAAAGAACTTCAAAAAGTGTGCTTTTATTGTTCATACCGCACGTAACAAATTTGTTGCCCACGTTTTTCACTGTGAGCCATCTAGTGGTGCTTTATGTAAGACAGTGGAAGCTGCTTGCAAGGTAAATATATTTCTACATAAGATTTGTTTCGAAAATAATTAATTTTGATTTCTTTAGCTTCGATATCAGAAGTGCTTGGATGCACACCCAGAAAATGCTTTTTCTTTCGATTCTAGCGCACCCAGCAAAGGAATTGGAGCTGCTATTAAAGATATCATACATTCTCTATCTCTAAAGAAAGATAAGTGCGTCTTACCTTAATTAAAAAAAAAAAATGGAATTTATGTTTGAATTAATAAAATGATTATCATTTTTATTCTTCTTTGAAGATACCTAACATTTTTTCCTAAAAAAGAGAAAAAAAAAACAAACAAATAAAATAAAATAAAACCCACAATTGTTATCAGTATAGAAGGTATTCATATTTAACGCGTAACTGTTTACTTTATACAAACATTATGTGCTTATAAGTTTAATGTAAAGCTTAAAATTAATGGAAATATAAAAAATTGGCTATCTAAAAGATTTTTAATTTTCGTTATTTTTGCTGCCGGCATCATTGATAGAAGGATCAATTTTTTCTATCTGTAAAAAAAAATTAAACGTAAGGAATCTAATATTAAACGAAAATGCACTCATTATCAATGTGAATAAATAGAATTATTATTCTTTCACCCAGTGACCCAGTCAACAGAGTTCGAAGGTTGAAGGTTCGCAATACAAAGGGTTGGGTAGTTCTAAAAAGTTGATATCTTGTTAAGGGTAAAGTCGATAAATAAAAATCAATCAACAATGTAAATAGAACATTTCAGGAAATCTAACTAAAAATAAATGTCTGTCAAAGACACATGAGAGGAGCTGGTAAATTTGTTTTTAAGGACGAATTACAGAATATCTTTCACATGACTGCTTTGTATCCCTCTTGTTATTTATTCCTCTAAGGAACGAGTGAAGGAATATTCAAAGGTTCATCGCGAATGACGTTCGGCTTTGTAGATCATCAACCACCAAAACAAAAGCAATTATGACTTTTGAAGTTCATTTACTAGCGCTGTCTAGTATTACTGTCAAAATAAAAGATTTACGGACATATGGAGTGGTATAAACTTACACTACCAGAGATTCAGCGTAGGAACTTGTTCGAAATGTGGACCGAAAATCGACAGATCGCACCAACCAGATTTTTAAGCATTGCGCGAACCAGCGTGGCCTGTGATTGCAATCTGTGAAACGTCTTCTGAGTGGCATAAACTTACACTACCAGAGATTCAGCGTAGGAACTTGTTCGAAATGTGGACCGAAAATCGACAGATCGCACCAACCAGATTTTTAAGCATTGCGCCAACCAGCGTGGCCTGTGATTGCAATCTGTGAAACGTCTACTTGTTTGTATGTATCGCAGGCAGCGTCGATGTGTGCCATAAGGTTACATGTGTGTCATTTTGACAACGAACGAATCGTTAACACAGGCAGCGCTTCATTTCCATCTATATTATGTCCAGACGGGTTATGCTGTTAACGTTATGCTGATAACACCTAGTGTCCAGACGTTGTTATGACTCCTTGCACAAATTCTCCATTTTGTGTTGGAAATTGTTTTGAAAAAAGGATAACGTTATAACATAACCCGTCTGGACACGCAAAGTGTACTGCTTATTCAGATAAATCAGATTTAATTTCGCGCATCGAGTCCCTTTCTTCCACCCCCCTTTGCCCAGAAACGACCGATATAACGTTATGGACATAACACGTATGGACAGGGACATATAAAAATGAATCCCTATATCCCTTGATCACGCCATCACGCGCGAACGGCTGCACCAATTCCACTATTTTTTTTTTGCTTGTTATTGTCAGGAAAAGGTTCTTATGACTGAAAAAATTTTAAAAATTGCGCGGATATTCTCATAGTAACGGGGTTGGGAACGGAGACTTAACAACTACTGGACAGATTTCAAGAATTCTTTCAGCATTAGGGGTGTTACATTATCCCACTCCATCAGTAACTCTACCAGAACCACAATAGACCAAATTTTCACACTACGGCAGATCTTGGAAAAAACCCGAGAACATAATATCGATATTCACCACCTCTTTATCGATTTCAAGGCCGCGTATGACAGTATTTACATAGACGAGCTGTACAGAGCCATGTCTAGTTTCGGCATCCCTGCAAAACTCGTACGACTATGCAGGATGACTTTGGAAAATTCACTCTGCTCCGTCAAGGTCGGTAAGGAACTCACCGAGACCTTTGATGTCGAAAAAGGTTTTAGGCAAGGGGACAAACTGTCATGCGATTTCTTCAACATCATACTTGAACAGATTGTAAGAAACTCAAACGTCAACACCAGATTAACAATCTTTCAAAAGTCTGTACAATTACTCGCCTACGCAGACGATATTGACGTAATGGGAAGAAAAAAGCGTGATGTCATAGGTGCTTTTGCGAGTATTGAAACAGAAGCGGCAAAAATGGGTTTGATGGTTAATGAGGGCAAAACGAAGTATATGCTGTCATCAAACAAGGACACAGAACATCGACGAATTGTACAAAACGTCACAATAGACAGACATAACTTCGAGGTAGTACAGGTCTTCGTCTACCTAGGGTCCGCTGTAGACACGGACAACAACATTAGTGCGGAGATCAAACGGAGAATAACTCTTGGTCCCCTATTATACGATGTCTCACGAGACATGTCTCATTTTTGACGTTCCTTTTAAATTTCCATCCCGTGAGACAATCACTATTACATGTTCAATTTTGAAGGCTCACGTCTCAAATTTGACAATTCTTCATTTCTCTTTCAATCCTTTTCTTGTTGTCACTTTATAAATTTCAAAGTTTTATTTTTCTCTAAATAAAGTAAGTTGCTTGATAAAATTACAAAAATAACAAATTGGTTTTACAACTTTTGATTTGAAAAATAAAAAACAAGACCACAACGAAAATGAAAAAACAATCAGTTGACGCTCATTTGACCAACACAAAAAATACATTAAAGCAAAATAGCAAAAACGAATATGGGAAAAGAGAAACGTCAATATGAGACTGCTAAAAATCGGCACGGTACTCATCGGGAATTTTTTTGTGCATCTCATTTCCTCACATCTCCTTTCTTTTTCGCACTCATGTGAGACTGGGCTCGTGAGACATCATGTAATAGGGGACTTGCCAACCGTTGCTTTTTGGGTTAAGAACGCAATTGAGAAACAAAACCCTCTCTAGAAAAACCAAGGTGACCTTGTATAAGACCTTGATCATCCCAGTCCTGCTGTACGGCGCGGAAGCATGGACTTTATCGAAAGCGGATGAGGAAACCCTTGGTCGTTTCGAAAGAAAAATCCTCCGAATGATCTTTGGTCCCGTATGCGAAGACAATGCGTGGAGAAGAAGATACAACAACGAGCTGTATGAGCTGTACCGCGACATGGGCATAGCCAGAAGAGTACGCATCGCGAGGCTACGATGGTTGGGCCATGTAGAGCGGATGGACCCAAACGCTCCGGCTCGTCGGGTGTTCGAAAGCACATTGCAGGGAAATCGCGGAAGGGGAAGACCTCGTTTTAGGTGGCGCAATCAAGTGGATGAAGACCTCAACCGACTTGGAGTGCGAAACTGGAGAGAGCTCGCCCGAAATCGAAGTCGTTATAGAAGGATGTTGGTTGAGGCCCAGGTTCACCCCGAACTGTAATGCCCACCTAAGTAAGTAAGTAATCCCACGGGAACAGAAACAGGAACGAGAACGGGAACATTAAAGTTACTTGACCAATTTCAAAAATTCTTTCAATTCTAGGATGTTACATTTCATTCACATATTGCCACGGAAACGGAAGATTCCCTCAGGAACGGGGTTAGAAATGGAAACTTAGAAACTTAGACAGATTTCAAAAATTCTTTCAGCATTTGGGATGTCACATAATCCCACGGTAAAAAAGATTATATTTCATCCCCATATTCCCACGGACACGGAAGAACGAGAACAAGAACCTCAAAATTGAACTAAAACTCGAGCAACGCCAGGCGTCATATAAAAACAAGATTTCATGTATCTTAAAATCAGTACTAACTTTATATCCATAGTTTTCTTGATTTAGCGATGTCAGATAGAAACGAGCTGTAATTTGCATGGCGATGAACATTTCAGCAGCAAATCAAATTCATCCGCTGTTTCATTTTGCAAATTTAACTGGAAAGCCTTCTGGAAATATTCAAACTGGAAGCGAAGTATCTTCATTCTTTCGTATTACTACTCTATGACTGTTCGTCTTCTATCCGTTGCTATTTTATGTGGCATTTTCTTGTATATTTTGATTCTGTAATGGAAATTGTCAAGCTAGTCAAATTCACGAAAGCATGTTTTCATTTTTCATCTTATTTTTTGTGTTAATTGGAGTATTAATATTGTTGTCTGCAGTTAACAAATCAGTGGGAGCAAGGAGACTTTACGTTAAATTGCTGCTAAAAATATTTGAGGTAATTCTATTCAAATAGGTTAACAGTGTTGAAACAATATCAAGAGATTTATCGATTGGACTTTAGATGGTATCATAAGTATATCGTTTGGTCAGAGTTCAATCCTTTTAATTATATTCAATACATTGTAAAAATTATTGATTGGATTTCATTGAAAATGAATGATCATTTTAAAAAGAACATATATCCAATATCCAATGGCTAATGAATGGAGACGGATCACTCCACAAGTGAAGTGTTAAGTGTACTTTGGCCTTCAACTCAAGTGGATTATTTAAAGTGTTTTACGTAAAAAGGAAGATATCACGGCTTTGGATGGATCGTAAAATAAGATAGTAAAAGTAACGTTATTAATTAGAGATATATACCTACTAAGGTGAAAAATAAGCGATTAACATCTCTGATAATAAAACATTTCACTTCGGCGCACTATTGGCCAACGGTGAAAAATTTAACTGTATTGAAAATGTTAGTACCTATTCGTACCTGCGTCGCACTTTTGTTAAAAGGTAAACCCATGTTTTTGATGAAAATTCTTTTATTGTAGAAAATTATTTTTGTGGTTAAGGTTGCTGGGTTTTGATACGAGTATCTTCTTTCAATTTTCCTCAAACAGAAGATAGCCTGTTTCCAACTGGTCTAATCAAAATTATTTGTATAAAACTCAATGATTATTTGTTGTATCTATACTCCTATACTCAATGACACATACACAACTCACAAAAGGTGTGTTAACTTTGATATGAAACGGGTTAACGTTTCAATCCAGAAACCGGGCATTTGAACATTTTTTTAAGAAAAGAGTTTGAAGTATTCATGTTGGGATAAACAGCTAGAAATTGTGTAAGATTAGTTCTGCCTTCAGTCGTCCTTGCCTCTGACGTCTGCCAGAACTGTTTATTTTTATATGCATATCCTTTTTGAGTTGTTGGTATAAGTTAAGGATATTGCAAATATTATAAAACAACATATTTTCATTTCTTTTAGTTTTTTTTTTTGTTGCTTATAAATGGGCATTACAGCCATTATCTTTCGCCAACAATTTCGATATCGGGCGAGCTCTTTCGGTTGAGGTTTCTTTCAGTCGATTGCGCCACCTACGACGAGTACTTCCCTTTCCTTAAAAAAGCGCATGACTGTGTGCCGCCTTGTCTCAGTTCTTTTATGTTCCACTTTATTGCGCCACCTAAGACGAGGTCTTACCCTGCCTCAATTTCCCTGCAATGTGCTTTCAAAGACCCGTCGAGCCGGAGCGTTTCGGTCCATCCGCTCTACATGGCCCAACCATCGTAGCCTCGCGATGCGTACTCCTTTGGCTATGCCCATGTCGCGGTAGAGCTCATACAGCTCGTTGTTTTATCTTCTCCTCCACACATTGTCTTCACATACGCGACCAAAGATCATTCGGAGAATTTTTCTTTCGAAATGACCAAGGGTTACCTCATTCGCTTTCGATAAGGTCAATACTTCCGCGCGATAAAGCAGGACTGGGATGATCAAGGTCTTATACAAGGTTACCTTTGTTTTTCTGGAGAGGGTTTTGTTCCTCAATTACCTTATTAACCCAAAGAAGCAACGGTTGGCAAGAGTTATTCTCCGTTTTATCTGATGTTATTTTCCGTGTCTAGCGGCTCCTAGGTAGACGAAGTCCTGTACTACCCCGAAGTTATGTCTGTCTATTGTGACGTTTTGTCCAATTCGTTGATGTTCTGTGTCCTTGTTTGATGACAGCATATACTTTATTTTGCCCTCATTATACATCAAACCCATTTTTGCAGCTTCTATTTCAATACTCGCAAAAGCACCTGCTATGACATCACGCTTTTTTCTTCCCATTACGTCAATATTGTCTGCGTAGCCAAGTAATTGTACAGACTTTTGAAAGATTGTTCCTCTGGTGTTGACGTTTGAGTTTCTTACAATCTTTTCAAGTATGATGTTGAAGAAATAGCATGACAGTTTGTCACCTTGCCTAAAGCCTTTACCTTTTTTTTAGAGACAGTTTTGTTCCTCAATTGCCTTCTTGATCCAAAGAAGCAGCGGTTGGCAAGAATAATTCTCCGTTTGATCTCCGCACTGATTGCAGACGAAGTCCTGCACTTAAGTTATGTCTGTCTATTGTTGCTTTTTTTCCAATTCGCCGTTTTTTCCCATTACAAGATCTGCTTTGCAACTTTAAGGAGTCTCTCCTTTTTAGGATCGGACATGCGATGATGAGATTCCATTCATCAGGCATGCTTTCTTCCTACCATATTTAAGCAGAACAGCTTGTGCACACTCCTTTCCAACTAATTTCAAGCTAACTTAAAAAGCTCCTGCAGTTTAATTTCATATCAACTTAACGCAAGCTTAACTTCTTTTTGGTTGAGAAGACGACATTCTAGATCATCGTCCTTATTGCAGGAGGCATTCTGGCTGACAGCGGAATTTGTGTCTTCGTTGTCGTAGAGCATTGTGCAAAAATGGTCTTTCCAGATCCTCATTGGCGACTGCGATTCTATCACTATGTTTCTCTGCTGGTCTTTACAGATTTGAGTTCAATGATTGCCACCCCGGCATGGCATGATCTTTTTACCTTTAGGTAAAACTTCCGAATCTCATTCCTATGGTGGCATCTCTCAATTTTCTTCAACGAAGGCTTCTCATGCTTTCTTCATGATTATTTTTTTAAGACACTACCTTTACTTATTTTCTTGTTTTTTTGATTTATTTTAGTTTGGCAGAGCAAATATCGAATCTTCCCAAAGAAATGACAAAGTCCAGAACGATACACCGGCAACAGATGAACAGAAATCAGAAGGCACATGTGAAGAACCCAACGGCGTAGCCTGCAATGGAAATAGTGTTATCAGTCGAGACAACGTTCTGCAACCCGTTACAGATAATGTCTCTTCAAATGCTCCATTAGAACCTAAAAATGTAAGTACATCCTTCGACAATCAAAATTGAACTTACGCGTTTTCTTTCTCACTCATTCACTGTCCGTAGGTACAAGTTTCATTCCAACTAGAAAAATGTTTAACGTATGTAAAAGCAGGAGTCGAGGCCATCATCGAGGATCAAGTGACATCTCGTTTTGAAGCTGAAGAATTAAAAAACTGGAACTTATTGACTCGAACTAATCGTCGTTATGAATTCATATCATGGAAGCTAACAATTATTTGGATGATTGGATTTTTTGTGCGTTATGTCATCCTCATGCCCTTAAGAGTAATTGTTTGCTTCATTGGAGTAAGTTTTTTGCATATTTAGTGAAGCAATTGAATATCAAATCCTTTATTTCTATTATTTCTAATTAATCAAATCAATTGAAATGAAAAAAGGTCGTAATAGCCATCATAACGAATTGTTTGGCCGCGTTAATACCATTTCATTTTATTCGGCAACCAGTCGCAAGCCTTTGTTATAAATTGACCTTCCGAATTTTTGCGCGATCGTTATCAACTGTGATTACGGTGCACAATGAACAATACAAACCCAAATCAGCGGGCTTTTGTGTTGCCAATCACACTTCTCCAATTGACATCGCAGTTCTATCCACGGATTGTACTTTTTCTTTGGTGAGAAGTTAAAATGGCAATCGGCATTCGTTTGGGTCACTAATTTAAATTGCGCTTTTATTTAAATGTTGCATTTTTGTTTTGTTTCATATACATATACCATATAGAGTAGTTTTTCTTTTTGTCTTAGTTTCTGTCTTCCTTAAAGGTTAAGCAAAAGAAAAATCTTATACAACTTTTATCTGCTTCCATACTGAACATTAAATATGTTAGGTTATTTGGCTCACAGTGTGTACGTCTGTCGTTGGATGTTTACCTGAAGGAGACAAAAAGCGAGCAATTGTTCATGAAGTGCTTGGGCATTGCTTTTCATTATTATCGAGCGCTATATCCGCTGTTATTAATTACCACAACATTGAAAATCGTCCAAGTAGTGGAATTTGCGTTGCGAATCATACAAGCCCCATCGATGTTCTTGTCTTAATGTGTGATACAACATATTCTTTGGTATGTACTAAAAATTTAAGTTTCTTTGTCTCACGATGCATACTTTATTATTTTTTTTTTTACTAAAAATTCTTCAATTACTGATTATTTTATGGTTGCGGTTTTCTATATTTTCTATAAACAAGCTGTAGAAAAGTTTATTTATTAGTTTGCTTATAATTTTCTTCAATTTACTTTGCTAACTAACTTTAAAATGGAATCACTCCTTTCAAAGTGATTGTGTGTATTTTCTTTTTATATCATATTGAATTTAACTTACAGTTCTTCTATTTTTATCAATGACCTATGGTCCCGCATTATCTTTTGTTGTAGAAAAACTTAAACTCCTCCAGTAAATATACAAATTCTTTTCATTGAGTTACACCGCCAATGATTGACAGAAATGCACAAGGCCCTGGCTTAGATAATGTCTGGTTAATTAAGGGGGAAGCTGGCCTAGAATTTTGAAGAAACCGACTTTTTTTTTTGTCTTAAAAGATACTTTAGGGTCTTAAAAATAACATATTAAAGGATGGATGCCGGCAAAAATTTCTAAATGCCCAAACTTTACATTCTGCGGCAGCGCCCCACAGGTATGCCATATGATTTTATAGTACATACTTAAAACTTGAAACGCGTTTTTTTTCGAAATCACTTTTTTTGAATTGGCAGAAGACATAACTCGAGCAAATCTTCACCGATCTATACGAAATTTTGACAGTGCATTCGAAATACCTCTCCGGAGACGTACGTAGGATTATTTTTTAAATAGCATAGTTTTTTTTAATCAACAATTTTGTCGTTTTTTTATAGTGAAAATTTTAATGTTTTATTCAAACTTGCACCATTTTGCGAAAAAACAAAATATCAAAAAAATCCTACATATTGATCTTGTTGTTGTTAAATAGACACTAAAAATTTTCGGGATTTTATTCCAGGAGCAAAATTAAAGAGGTTACATCTTCGGCCATGGACCCATCTAAAAAATGAGGCGCCTACGAAGAAATGCTGGACAGCCGCCATTTTGAATTTAAATGACACGAAAAGATTTGCATTTGTATATTAAAACCTAAATTATAAAACCTTTTTCACAGATTGTCGATTGATCTTTTTGTTGAGTCACAAAAAATTCATTAATTATGCCCATTTTTTCACGCTCTAGACCAGCTTCCCCCTTAATTCCCTCTTACGAGGGGTTGGGTTCCATTGCTCTCGTTTTGTTTATTTTTTGACTTTATTCTTTCAAATAAAAATCGGTGCGGGGCTTAACCCAGGTCTACCAACTGGGGCTTAAGCAAACTATCTACAGTTTCACACGCCAAGTTGGTTGACGAGGACCTGGTCAAAATAAAAAGCAAAATCAAAACTCCCACTTTTCACTTTCAATTTCGCTGCCAATAACTTTAAACTTTCCTTCCTCGGATTCAGCCCTATCCTATCAAATGGATATCTTCATATTTGGATAACCACCAATATAGAGTTCGTTTCCGTTCTACTCTTTCAGTTCTTTTTGTGGCAACCTCCGGTGTAGCCCAAGGCAGCCATCTTGGACCCCTCTTTTTTATCCTTGCCAATAAAAAAATGATGTTGAAAAGATAATAATCCAATATTCTTCTATCCCACTTTACGCGGATGACGCTAAAATTTTCAAAGTCATCACCTCCGATCGAGATTCTCTCGAGCGAATTAATTTTTCGTTCTCATATTGACGAAGTAATATCAAGAGCTGATTCCGCCTTTGGTTTTATCAAGAGTTGGTCCAAAGAGTTCCGCAACCCCCTTGTAACGAAATACCTCTATATTGCCTATGTTCGCCCTCTCCTTGAGTATGCACCGTAAGTGTGGGCTCCATATCAAGCGGTTCATATCTCAAGAATCGACGTTTTCTGCTCTTTGCCCTTCGGGATCGGGACGTTAGAAACTTTCTCACCCTGCCTCCTTACCGCGAACGTCTCGCAATCATTAATCTCCACTCCCTAGAAAACAGAAGGAATGTCTTTAACATCATGTTCATTCACCGACTTCTTACTGGTAACCCCTTTTAGACCTTATCTCCTTCAACACTAATCCCCGAGATCATCCCGATTTTTTTTCCTTCCTGCTCGTTTTTTAAATGGCATTCCATAACTTCTTCGACACGAAAAATACGTAATAGATTTTAAAACGACTAAAAACTAATAAACATCTGTCAAAATCACAAGATATTGGAAGAAAGTTTGAATAAAAAATCATTGTTTAGAGCTCAAATGCGGTTGTACATTTATTAGCACATAAATAAATAGGATATTAAAATTATAAGTATAGAAATGTATTACAGCACAAGTAGTGAAAGTGAAGAAGGTTATAAAAAGAAAACAGATACGGCACAATTCATATCCATTCGACTTGCCTGATTCAAAGTGAGTTCACACTTTTATCCCAATAGTTGCTTTTAAATAAATCTTTTGTACGTTCTAACAGATTTAGGCAGTTCTTTAGATTGACAAAAAAAGCGTTTAAGTATTTGTTGGGTGAAATCAGTGATAAAAAAGGATTCGCCATCGTTCATCATCAATTCCAATCATATTGAGATTTGCAGTCACCTTAAGAATTTTAGCTGATGGAAGTTACCAACACGGCCGCGGCGCCGGCAATGACTTTATTTTGGGACTAACTCAACCAACAGTTAGCAAATTTTTCAAAGAAATTATCAACGTCATAGAAAAATATATTTGCCCCAAATGGATTCGATTCCGAATGGCAAAGCTTTACTTTTCAATATGACGTGATTTTCTGTTGTCATCGGATGTATTGGTGTTGCCCTTCCCTCTCCATAACTTCACCTCGATGTGTATGCAGTCTGCGTTTGCGATGATGAAGGAACTGATGTGGCATTTGCCAAGGGGTTAGGAAGCAAAATGAACTGCGATATACCAATGGCGTTTCCGCTCGGGCTTACCACTTTTTCTATACATATGTAATAAATTTGCAACAGCTTCTTCCAGCGGAGATAAAATTTTTAGTTTGTTTGGACCTCCTCCAGTCGCATTCAATTCTTTTGAATTGTGTATCATTGTTTTTTTTTTACATTATGCTTCATGTTAGTTCAAATCTGATAAAAGCAAACATTTATAAAAATGTATACATCGATGTGAACTTTTTGATTTCAAGTGGATTTTTGTTCAGGGGAAACTCATAATAGCTTTTAAAATTCCGGGCGAACAAAAATGTTCCGGGCGAAAAGCTGTTCACGTGAAACTCATAATAAGGCTGATTGTATTTTGACAAAAGTAATTCAATACCTTAACCAACCGTCCCCGTATCTTACTGGAGGACCCTTCCTTTTAAGCTGCTCCGCTATCGCAGCCCGTTCCTTTTTTACATCGTTTGTTCTTAACTTCCCTACAAAAAACCTCGAGCTAACTTTACTTTCCTCCCTATCAACTCGACGAGCGTCTCAAAGTGGTTTTGATTTGTCAAATTCAAATACAAGTCAAACAAATGTTTTATTAGTTATAAAATTTTTCAAAATAAATTCATTTAACAAGCTGTTTTGCGGCCTTCCATTTGTATGTCGCCATCGAATTTTTGAACGAGTCATATCAACGTTTTTTTTCGTCGTCGTCGTATTTTTTCGACGAATGGAATGAAGAATAAATGCATTCAACGACATTTGACGTCTACAGACGACTGCACACGACATCAAAACGAGTGTGCAAGATCGAAAACGACTTATGGAATACAGATTGTGTCGTGTCGTTTTTTTCGATGTCGTTTTCGACATCGGTAATAGGGGTGAATATGCTTTTCTCGATGCTTTCAAGCTGTCGTCGCAGCTTTAACGATGACAAACGCATTCGCTGTAAACATTGTAATGAATTCAGGCAAACCAAGAGTGTAGATAATTATTAACCTATTTGTTTTTAGCCGTGAAAATAGTTTTGCGCTCAATGCGAAGTTTTGTTTTCGATTCTTATTCCTATGTGGCAAAATTTGCAGAGAGAATCTTTTTTTTTAGTTTGTGCTTTATTGCGTTTCCACCTCATTGTGATTATTAAGTTGCTGGAGAATATACAAGTTTTATATGTGCATCTCTTGCATCTTCAATGCTCAAAACTCAGTAGGTTTGAATGGGAGTCGACGCGTCGTAGTGGAAAACGCGTGTATGCGTCGCGTTTTGAAAATCTTTGTAAGATCAATTGCTAAGTGCTGTTCAAAAGGATTTACCTTAAACATATGAGCGAGATATTGCTCGCGTTCGTCGCAGTTTTGAATCTTCGATATTCAATCTGTCAGTTCAAGAACGCAATTTAAGCTCTGTGTCAGATATAAAATGGTACTGTGATTCACCTCTCGGTTCTACATAGTTAGTGGTAAAAGTAATTGGAAAACATACAGATTTTCCCAGTTTGAAATTAAGGAATTCGATTTCTTTTTGTTTTATGTTTATGATTTATTTGTGTAACGTAGTATGCAAATTATATTCACTTCAATCAATTTTGATGAAAAAAAAATTAAAATCATATTGTGCCCTCAAAAATATATTTTCGTTGCTGATAATTTTACTTTCAATATCAATTTACAAAACAGAATATCCGAACATCAATAATAATCAATTTCAATCCAACAAGTAACCGAAAACTAGTAAAACAAAAAACTAACCCAAGAATACCGAGTAAAGTCCGATTGTCATACTCTCAAAATTGAGCGTACACCTATATGAAAATGAGTAATATGCTACTTTTAATGACAAAGACACGAGTTTTTTGTCAAGCTCTTTTGAATTTCTTTTTTTTATTTCATAATCTTAGAAATACAAGAGGAAAAGTTGCTTTACTTACTGCAAAATTTCTTTTTTTTAAAGAACAGTTCCTAAATTGCATAATTTTAACGCACAAAATTGAGCGTACACTATGTTTAAAGAAATTTCAGAATCAAACAGCACGAAAATTTACCGCTACTTTTACTTGTCACTGAATTTTATTTGATTGCAGTTTCCTTTGCGATTTTATTTTCATATTTCATTTAATTGTGTCATTCATTTAAAATAATTTTTGTTAAAATGTCAGAAAAAAGAAAAGAAACCGATATTTCTACCCGTGAAGTTATTTTAAAGTTGCATTTAAAAGGAAAATCTTTGCGGGAAATTGGAGAAATTGTCGGGCGAACCCATTCCACTGTTCAAAAAATTATAAACAAATACCGCTACGAAGGAACTATCCTTAACAAAGCTGGAAGGGGACGAAAAAAGATATTTTCTCAACAAGATGAAAGAGTTATTTTGAGAAAAATCAAAGAAAACTCTAAAAGAAGTGTACCAAAGCTGGCGGCAGAAATGGCTTTATTCATACAGAGACCAGTGTCAACCGAAACTGTTCGCCGTGTACTGAGGAAGAACGATGTGAACGGCAGAGTAGCTAGGAAGAAACCGCTTATTTCTAAAACCAATAGACAAAAACGTCTTGCGTTTGCTAGGGAGCACCTTAACAAACCCCAAAGTTTCTGGGACAATGTCATGTTCTCCGACGAAACAAAAATCAATTTATTTGGCTCTGACGGAAGGCAAATTGTATGGAGAAAGCCGAATACAGAATTGAAAACAGAGAATTTGCGCCCCACAGTTAAACATGGAGGAGGTAGTGTAATGGTGTGGGGGTCTATGGCTGCAAGTGGAACGGGGACTTTTGAGTTCATAGAGACGATTATGGATAAGTGGAAGTTCTTGGACATTTTAAAAAGAAACATGCGCCAATCTGCTGTGAAACTCAATCTACCACCGGACTTTTACTTCCAGCAAGACAATGACCCCAAGCATACATCATATGTTGTGAGGTCATGGTTGCTTTATAATGCAAGACACCAGCTTAAGACACCACCGCAGTCACCGGACCTCAATCCTATCGAGCATTTATGGGATGAAATGAAGCGAAGGCTCCAGAACTGCAACCCGAGCAATAAAAATGAGCTGAAAGCCAAGATAACAGAAGTTTGGGAGAATATTCCACCTTCGTTCACAAAAAAGCTAGTGGAATCGATGCCCCGGCGTCTACAGGCTGTGATAGCGGCTAAAGGTGGCCCCACAAAATATTAAAAATAAAATTTACCATTTTTTTTGCAATTTATAATGAAGTGTACGCTTAATTTTGTGCCATGTTACTGAATAGTTATTGAGTTTTTGTTTCGTTATTCCGTTTTGTTCATTGTTTTCATGTTTTTTTTCTAGTTTATGAAACTAAACATATTCAATAAAAGAAACTGAAAAAAAGTAATCAAAAATATTGCATTTAAGTTATCAAAACCACTCTAAAACTTTTTTCTCGCTAGTGTACGCTCAATTTTGAGAGCAACTGTATATGTATGTTGTTTTCCTTGTTTTGACAACTAGAACTTTTTTTAAGAATTTTCAGACTGTTTTTTCCATCTGAAAATTTATGTTCGAAAATCAGAAAAATCTAACTGTCAGCTAAATGTCAGCTGAAACTTCTGACACTTTTGACCAATCAGAGCGACGAAAACTGACAGTAGTTTTCGAAGTCCCGGTGCGAAGAACGCGAGCATTGACGGTATTCGGTTTGGAAAACTTTGGGTGAAAAGGGGAAAATCTCGCCGGATCGTATCATACATAAATATTAGGTTGAGTATTATTTGATATGTCGATACTTTCCTATAAAGATGAGCAGTATCATAAATGTAGTTTATGTGTAAGCAATCTTCATACATTCTCTGTCAGCTTTCATAGTAACTGTATTTGTTTAGTCTTTTAAAATTACTGCTTTCCTATTCAATAAAAATTTGTTTTCCACTCTCCGTAGCTTAACTCATTCTTGTGATATTGTATAGTTTAACTACTTTTGTTTTTGTCTCTAACATTTGCATCAACGTTCTTGAATGTTTAATATCTCATTAGAAATGATATTGAAACTAATGAACGATTTTCAGATTGGGCAAAGGCATGGCGGGTTCTTGGGCCTGTTGCAAAGAGCCCTAGCCAGGGCATCTCCACACATCTGGTTCGAAAGAGCTGAAGTTAAAGACAGACACACAGTAGCAGAGCGTCTACGTCTCCATGTGTCGGACCCAAAAAATCCTCCGATATTAATTTTTCCCGAGGGAACATGTATAAATAATACATCTGTGATGCAATTTAAAAAAGGCAGCTTTGAAGTTGGGGGCATCATATATCCAGTGGCAATCAAGTGAGATCGATTAAATTATATATTTCAATCAAACAGCAAGTTTTATTTATTTAATTTGCAGGTATGACCCTCGGTTTGGAGACGCTTTCTGGAATAGTTCAAAATACTCCATGATGCAATATCTGTACATGATGATGACATCTTGGGCAATTGTATGTGATGTCTGGTATCTGCCACCAATGTATCGTCAGGAAGGCGAATCTGCAATTGATTTTGCAAACCGCGTGAAAAGTGTTATCGCCAAACAAGGCGGACTAATAGATTTAGTTTGGGATGGTCAGCTCAAAAGATTGAAGCCAAAAAAAGAGTGGATGGAAATGCAGCAAATCGAGTTCGCGAAGAGCCTCAAAAATGACTGATATGCTATAAATATTATAAAAAATATCCCTTGTTGTATATTTCTTAAATTATGATCAACTTTTTTTTTTTCCTTACCTTTGTAACATTATAATTATAAATACAATAAATTTGTATAGGTCACAATTTTTTGACAGGAGTAATTGAAGTATGTATCTACAACAGAACAAAACCTAGGAATAAGCTTTATTTGTGAGGCCTAAAGTTTTTGATAAACTAAGATCCAATTTCGTTCTAATATACATAATAGTAACAACTTTAACTGTTTCCGTTTTGTTTTATTTTTGGAAAATTTGGGGATGTCAATGAAAGTTTGTTGCACTACCTAAAGATGAAAAATGAGGATGTAAGCTTTTCGTTTAATTAAGTTATGGAAACAACATTGGGTACAAACTTTTTTTATTTACTTTCCAGAAGTAATATTTCTTAGTAAAATAGACTGCTATTCCCACATAAGAAAAATACAGTTCATCTCTAAACAGTGTTCTTATGAACTCCATTATTACGATTTTCACAAGTTTATAGCAACTATACTTCTGGTGCGTTAACGACAATCATGCCGAACTTGCGACTTATTTGCCGCAATTACTACAACGCTACGACTGCAACAGCACTGTAATAACTACGAAATATTATCATGATTACAAAGGTGATGCAGTGATTACGACAATGCTGTCGTAATCACGACAAATCTGTGAATTACGTTAAATTTGTAGCGATTGGGAAAAATCAGTCGCGATTAAAAGTCTTTAGTGTTTGTCAACGATCGGTCGGTATCCGACAAATCTGTCGCAATCACGACAGCGCTAATGCCATTTCGACAAAACTTTCACGATTACCCAAAATCTTTTGTGATCACTACAAATCTGTAGCGATAATTACACATATATCGGGATTTTAACAACCCTGTGGTTATTACGACATTACAGGGCTCGTATAACAAACTGACCCTTCCCGCGTAGCTCTGGTCCTCCGGTGATCTAGTGTATAGCACTACAATATTTAGATGATATGAAATCTATGTTACTAGGGAATATTGATATTGCATTCTTATCTTGAAAAAATTTAAGAAATCTGTTCAGCTGTTTTGAAGCTCCACTTTACGTTCCCGTTACCGTGGGAATATGGGGATGAAATATGGGAAAGAAACATAATCGATGTTAATCGGGGATAACACCGCATCGTGATGGTGAAAAAAAAAAATAGAAATCGATTAAGTTGTTTTTCGACTTCCAGTTCCCGTTCCCAGAGGAATATGGGTATGAATTCCAGACTTGAAAATGAAAAAGGGAATGATTTAATAACATTTACGTTGCGTCGGAATATGAAAAAAGTTTGGAAAAATACTAAAATTAATAATAATAATAATGAAATAATAAAATTAATCTAATACAAATATTAAAATAGGACTTGAAAAGGAATGTGATAAAAATAAAACGGGAAATAAAATATTTAATTTACGAAATAGGAGACGGACTTACGGAACCTAATTTGTGAAGTATCTGAAAATCGAAACTCGTTGCTCAACGAACTGGAAGGTAACATATTTCTAAAAATGTTTTTTTATCCTCATTATTGATATTTGAAGACATGTAAGTTTTTGCTTTGGTTGACCAAATACTATTTTTCTATTTTTTTTTTATATGATATTTATTCTTTAATGATTTAATTCGTACAATTTCATATTCAGCCCTATCACACATTCCATCGTAATCGAAAAAAGTCTAAGTTTCCCGATGTTGCTATCACATAATCCATTCGGAGTGTAATGAATTTCGAAATTCGTAATTTGGTATCACAAATTCCGAATGAAACGGAAATATGACGTCCTTTTCTACGACAAGTTTCTTCTGTCGTAGAGCGTAGAGCCATAGGTAAAATCCATTTGTTAAAACATAAAAAACACATTTGTATAGAACAATTTTACAAAATATAATTCTACTTAAGAAAAAACAATGAAGACAAAAATTATCTCGTAAATTAAATTAAACCCAACTCTGTTTTTATTCCCTCCCAGTGGTCATTAACATCGTCTTTTGGGCGTTTAGCGTATCCTTTTGCCGTCTGGATTACAGGATAACATTTCATATAACCTGTTGTTTGTTTGTTGTTTTCACCCTTTAAGAACATCGGTTATTATAAACAGAAACACATATCAATGAATAGAATTATTTCCAAAAGAAATTACATTTTTTCAAAAGACTGTCTTTGTTATGCCCGTTTCCAAATTTGAGCGGCGAAATTGACAGATTTGGAGTGTTTAAATAGTACTCGTATTATTGTTAAATTACTTTATCTGATAGCCAAAATAACACTTGAATTTTATCTGTAAACAAACTTGGATTTCACAAATTATTTTATGGTTTGTTAAAAAGCACAAGTGAATGAATTTGTGTTTGACCAATTGGAAAGTACTCAGGGACCACGTAACAAAAATCCTCTTTTGGGAATTTATAACTTGATGAAGAAAATATTTGATTATATTCGACAGTAAAATTGTTTATTTCATATAACATTTAAGATTTGATCAATAATACAGATCTATTATAACTTATTCTAAGCACAAAAAGTGCAAATAAATCAATTTTTACTAGAAAACAAAAATCGGTAAAAAATGTGTTTGGGAAAAGTTAAGGGATTTTTTTTTTTTATATTTAGGGATTTTTGTTTCTATTGCTTCGAGTATTTATTTTCACATGACTTCGAAAATGGACACTCATTGGGTGCGTTCGAAAAAAAATGGGTAGCATAACTAGTGCCCCTGTTCTGTAAGTATCGCCTCGATAAAAGCAGGCGATAAACGGTGGAAAATGGAACGAAATCCTACTAAATTCATAGAATTTCGTTCCATTTTCAACCGTTTATCGCCAAGGCGATAGTTACAGAACAGGGGCACAGGATACCTTTGTATCCGGGTAAGTTTTTGAACGGCTAAGAATAGGTATCTGTCAAATCAGAAACAGCTGATAAATCGAAGTGAAAACAAACCAAACCAAATGTGTTTTAAAAATTGCAAACAACACGTACCACTTATTATTCGATTGCAAACTTCTTCACAATCGTTTACTTCGTAAACAACGTCGTTTAGATTAATTAGGAGCACCATATTTTAAATTTTATGTTTACAAAAAACAATTTTGCAACAAAGCACTATGACAGAAAGCAAAACAAAAATGAATCCAAGTCAGCTGTTCTCAAATTTCAAATTGGGTAGCTTGCATGATTTTTAAGGTACCTTTGGATCGCTTTTCCCTCAAAAGATGTTTTGCAGTCAGCTGCTTTTTAACATGGGATTACACTAACAACAAATGTCACGAAAGGAATCTAGTTCGTCTTAGGTAAAAATCCGAACGCAACCATTTTTTCAATCAGGCAATGCTTTTTTCGAATTCGTTCGGAATATGTGATTGCTTTTTGTCGGGATTCGTATCGTGATTTTTCACTCGGGGATTTCTCCGAATGGATTTCATGATAGGGGTGAATACATACTAGCTGAGCCGCCCGGCGTTGCTCGGTTCTGTAGTTTTAAGGTTCCCGTCCTTAATTATTTTAAATTTTTGTTGTCAAAATTGATTAATAAAAACAAAAGTATTGTTTGAATTAAATTTTTTGTTCATTACAGTTAACAATATAGGAATTATTACTTAGATACCGACTGCAGCTCCATTTGCCTGGCTGATTTGTGAATCTAAACCATCCAGGGCGCCACTCAAACGCATACAGAAAAATTCATTTAAATCGGTCAAGCCGTTTAGGAGGAGTTCAATTACATACACACGTACAGCAGAATTATATTTATAAAGATAGGTAAGTTAAATAAAGAATAATAGGTGTCATTCTGTAGTTTTAAAAACTAGTATCGAATGACCCGTTAAATTATATAATTCAAAAGTGAATATTACAAAATTAATGAGTGAATGTGGGGTTCACATGTTGAAGCAAAATGCATTTATATAAACATGTTTACAATTTACAATCCAATCTTTGAGATTACAAATAAAAGAACATATAATAAAGACAAGAAAAAAAAAATAAAAAAAAGCTTGATAATTTAATTCAAGAAAAGACTTCTAACTGCTGATAGTGCAGTCAATGAAGCATTTTAGGTCCGAATTTTTTTACTGTGAACCGATTTGCATGAAATTTTGGAATTAGGCTCATCTTACCCTTAACTTCAAAAGTGAAAATGATTTGAACACCGCCACCACCCTGGGGTGGTTGCCACCCCTTTTCGGGGGCGATTTTTTTTTTTTTTTTTCAAAATAACCTCGGATATCGATAAAAGGCCTAATTTTAAGCAAAATATCAAATATAAAGTTTTTCATTAAGTCCAATACTTTTTGAGTTATTGGCAATTGAAAATTCGCAATTTTTTCACGTTTCTCATCTATTTATTGCAAATATCTCCAAAACTATACGTTTTATCGAAAATTTTATAAAAAACAAAATTAAAGCAGGTAAAACAATGAACAATTTGGTTTTTTATAAAGTATTCTAAGAACAATATTAAGCTGGATATAAAAGATCAAAGCCATTTTTTATTTTGTCTGAAATTTAATGGTTGTAGTCGTCAATGCCATTTAGCGGCGAGCAGATGCATTTTATGCATTCTAATACAAGAGGATGTTTTATAGTGCTTGAAATAAGCTTTAAAATGAGCACTATTTAAAGTTTTTTGCACGTAAAATAAGTGAGCTTAGTGCAAATAAGGGGAGCATCTAATGTTTTTTCTTTTAAATCATTGGGTTTTATAAGCGCCATTTCCACCAAAATTAAATTTAATCGTATTCCGCCTAAAATTAAGTTTGTTATGAAGAGTTTGATAGATAGTATCAGTTTGGCTGCTTCAGGACACATATTTTTCAAAAAAGTCACGATTAAAAAAAAAACAACAAGTTCTCAAATTTTTAAAAAACCCACTTTTTTTCATAATGTCTCAAAAATGAAAATGATACGTATAAAAGTGTTAGAATAAAAAATTTAGGTATTTTTCTGACAAACAATTTGGTTTTTTAGTTTTTTCTGTCGGACAAAAATTTACGGAGATATGATTGTTTAAAGAGCGCGTGGCAGCGCAATCGCAGCCTCTCTTAAGTCCTTTAACCCTTCACCGTTCTAGCAAAAGGTTGTTTACTATATATTGCAATAAAGAATGTTGTAGCTCTCTTAATTACCTTTACAATGGTTTTTTATAAGTTGTGATAGCATGAAAATTGAAGGAGTTATAGTCCAAAAACTCATTGATTTAAAAGAAAAAAACATTAGATGCTCCCCTTATTTGCACTACAGCTCACTTATTTTACGTGCAAAAAACTTTTAATAGTGCTAATTTTAAAGCTTATTTCAAGCAGTACAAAACATCTTCTTGTATTAGAATGCATAAAATGCATTTGCTCGCCGCTAAATGGCATTGACCACAACGATTAAATTTCAGACAAAATAAAAAATGGCTTTGATCTTTTATATCCAGCTTAATATTGTTCTTAGAATACTTTATAAAAAACCAAATTGTTCATTGTTTTACCTGCTTTAATTTTGTTCTTTATAAAATTTTCGATAAAACGTATAGTTTTGGAGATATTTGCAATAAATAGATGAGAAACGTGAAAAAAATTGCGAATTTTCAATTACCAATAACTCGAAAAGTATTGGACTTAATGAAAAACTTTATATTTGATTTTTTGCTTAAAATTAGGCCTTTTATCGATATCCGAGGTTATTTTGAAAAAAAAATTCGCCCCCCAAAAGGGGTGGCAACCAACCCCAGGGTGGTGGCGGTGTTCAAATCATTTTCACTTTTGAAGTTAAGGGTAAGATGAGCCTAATTCCAAAATTTCATGCAAATCGGTTCACAGTAAAAAAATTCGGAGGTAAGGCCCTATTTTTCGCTTCATTGACTGCACTATGAACTATCCATTTCAAAGAGCTAGTTTCTTACCTTTTTAAGGAACAAGCTTAAAATTGTTATTTTTCTTATATCATATGGCAAGTTATTAAACAATTTAGGTGCAGAAGCTGTAAAAAATTTGAAAAGTGAGTTCTATTAGCCTTCGGAACGTTCACTAGAACCCGAGTATTTAATCTTAAAACATGAAGGTTAGAGTTTCTATGAAAAACACTGTATCCACTTCTCATAAAAAACAATTTGAGGACTTTAAAGATACATAAATGTTTTACTAGTAGTACTCGAAGATGTAAGAATAAAGGCCAGCTTGTAGTAAGTCTTGATTTCTTACAGATTATCCGGATAATTTGTTTTTGCGATATTATCAACGGATCAAGTGCATTAAAATAAGCGCCTCCCCAACTAGCTATCCAATACTGCAGCTTATAGATTGTACATTACCATAATATATCTTCGTAAGCAGTTTTATGGAACAATACTCTTTCAAAAGGTACATTTTTCGAGTTGCTTACAAAAGATATTTTTTTTAGATCGTCACCATGATCCTTCCAATTTAAGTGGTCTAATAATACTCCCAAATACTTAAATCGATTAACAAAATCTATTTTAAAGCAACTGTCATCACAGAGAATATTATTATTGAAGTTGTCAATAGGTTCGTTGAAGCCCTGGGGTTGCCCTAGGGTCGCCACAAAGCGTTTTTTGAGAAACCTAAATTCGCCCTGAATGTCAAATTGAGTGTTTTTTGAGCCATAGGTTTGCCATAGGTTTTCCCCAAACTCGCCCTAGCTCTTTGCTGTGGCGATTTGAGGGCTGTCAAATGGCATGTATTTTTTTTTAATGACAGGGATGTGTGGTGATTTGTGGGGTAGTGTTTTTTGAGGACTGGAAAACCCAGGTTTTTTTGACAACTCATAGGGTTGTCAAGAAAACCTGGGTCAACCCTGGGGAAAGTTCAACGAACGGACCTAATACCACAAGTGTGATTCGATTGTTGAATTTTTTTACATGACGAGGAATGAAAAAAGACATCGCAATATATAGGATGCACTTTCCTTAGGGTACATAACATAATCTATGTTTTCATGCTAATTACGAGCTCATGTTTGGCAAACCATTGCCTTAGAATCTGCAAATCTTTCTGCAAATTAACAAACGCTTCAAATACAGAGTTATTCACATATGTAAAAGCTATGTCATCGGCAAATGCGGATCTACACTGTAACGGGCTATTGGTTTCATCGGGGTCGTGCTGGCATGCTGGTCCGGCTCCTGCTCGCCGTTGGGCGTGGGAACTTGACCCCTTAAACCCGCTGACAAAAATCATGCCAGACTTTCGTGCTGTCAAGGTGTTTTTAGCACACGAGAAAATGCCTCTACCCTCCCTACCTTGTCACCTTACTCGCCTCGGTGACCCTTAACTGGCATCATCCCCTACCTAAGCGATCATCCTTTCCTCTTTAGACTCCTCATCCCATTTTGATTAACTTAGTTAAAACACATTGTAATTATCATTTTTTTTAATTCATGTATTTGAATATCTCCTACTCATACCCTACAATACTGTTTACATGCGTCGTAATTGTGTGTATTTCTTGCTCGTGATTGGCTTTAGGTTTACTTTATGATGTGTGTATGTTTAATTTAGTGATTTAAGCAACTGGACTTGTAAAATGTTCAACTTCTATGTTCTTTGTATTGTTCTTTTAAATGTACTTAGCACTTTCTATGTATTCAAATTTTTAAACGTAGCTCTTTGTGCACGTAATTAAACAAACAGATTAAAATTATACAATTAATGAAATTATAAAAAAAATAACGAATCCGAAACTAATTTCAATACACGCAAGACAAAAAAAAATACCGGGATTTAACTTCCTCTTTTACACGATTAAATTTAAAGCAAGCAATGGTCCCCACTTAACCCCAAAAACCAGATATATATATGTAAATTTTAATATAGTAAAAAGTGACAGGGCGCATAAAAGACTTACCAAATGTCGATGATTTTGTTGTTGTGGCCACAGCATTCAAATCCTCGATGGTCTTTCCCGTCGTAACTACTAATTCGCTTTTGTTCTCGAATTTTCAAGATAATTAAAATCAATATATATATAACCTGGTTATATGTTTATCAAAAATTAAAGCTACGTTAACGCGCGTATTTGCCGTTAATATCGGATTCACTTCACAATAATTATTAAAAGAATTAAGAACAAAAAAAAAACCGAGCACACACTTATTACAATAAATTTACTGGTTGCCTTGAATGGTTTCAAATCAGCCTCCTGTACTCAACCTCCGAAGCCTTTCCTTCCGGATTACGCCCCCTTTATATCTCTCCTGACGAAGAGCCTACTTGCAGGCTAGTTAAATATGTAGCGCACCACTTAATTAAAGTGTATTTTTATTCTCTCAGGTAAGGTGCTTCCTATTCAAATAAATACAGGTACTTTTGGTACCATAAAAGAAAATAAGTATGGCTGCAAACCATTCACCGACAGAAAATTTTACCTGCTAAATTATGGCAGCTGAATATATGTGGCGGATGCTGGCAATGATGTCCACAAATTCACCGCAGGTCGTCGAGTGATAGATGCCGCCTTGAGCAAGCCAATCAGCAACCAGCTCGTTAGAAAAGTTAACCAGCTCGTGAGAAAAGTTAACGAAAGGATAGATGCCGCCTTGAAACAACCAATCAGCAGCCGACGCGAGCCCACCATCGAGAAAAACAGAACCAGAGTTCAGTTTAACAATTAATCACGACCGAACAACATCTCATGTCCGCAGCTCCACAAGTACATCGTCACAGAAGTTTTTATACGATTCTCTAAAAGTTTTTATCAAAATTATAATTTAGTTTTTATAATAAATTAATTTGATTGTTCGTTTTTGGAATTTAGTCGTTCTAATATGGAAGGGGCTGAAGAAAGTCCCAAAGTGGTGACCCCGACGTCGAATTCGGACGACGAATTTTTAGACATCGACACCGCAGCCGTGGGCGAACAGCCAGACGGCATGGTAGCGGCAACAGTGTACGCGCGGTTGCAGATTCCCACGTTCACAGAGTCTGATGTCGACAACTGGTTCTACCTAATGTCTTTTTATTTCCGCGCATCTGGCATAACCACGGACTTGCGCAAATTCGACACCGTCTGCGCTCAATTGCCATTGGGCCGGATCACCGAACTCCGGCCAATAATAGACAGCGCCCCCGCAACAAAAAAATTTGAGTATATACAAAGTAAGTTAACTGATTACTTTGACGACAGTCAACAGAAACGGCTTCACCGCGTCTTGCATAATATGCCACTAGGGGATAAGAAACCCAGCCGGTTATATTATGAAATGCTTCAAGCATCTAGAGGGTCGCTTAGCGAACAAGTGCTCCTCGATCTATGGGCTGCACGTCTTCCGCAGTCCGTCCAGGCAGTGATCGTGCTGACCAAAGGTACAGCGGCGGAAAAAACTAAAATAGCAGATACCGTCATGGAGAACGTCGAGCTGCGACAGTTAAACGCAGTCACACCCGCAGTAAGACCATCACCGCAAGAGACCTCAACCCAGGCAGAGAGCCCTCCGACTTCATCCGAAATGGCAGTTCTGGTCCACGAATTGTCAAGAATCTTAACGGACCGACGACCGCCACGACAGCGCAGCAACACATCGCAACATGTAGACAGGCCAAGCGTGTACAACCAACGAAGGAGAGAACAGTCAGTCGAACAGCTTGATTATTGCTGGTTCCATCGTAAGTTCGGTAATAAAGCAGTCAACTGCCGCCAACCATGTCGCTTTCGGTACTCTGCACCAACGGTAAACCCCTCGCAACCACCTTTATGACTCGACCCAACGCACTCGGATACAAGACGACGTGGCGCTTCCATCAGCCGCCTCTGCATACGCGAGCAAAACACAAACCTTCCATTCCTCATCGACACAGGTGCAGAAGTTTCCTGCCTCCCGCCATCATCATCGCTAAAAACACCACGTGCAACGAATATGCAATTATTCGCTGTGAACGGCACGCCAATAAAGGTTTTTGGCGAGGTAACGAACGAGCTGAACCTCGGTCTCCGCCGCCCGTTCGTATGGACGTTCATCGTGGCTGACGTAACTTCACCAATCATCGGAGCGGACTTTCTGAAACACCATGATCTGATGGTGGACGTAAAAAGAGAACGTCTCGTAGACTCGCGTACTAACGTCCTTTACAAATCTCTACACGCCATTACCAGCAACCAGACGTCCCCACAGCTGATCGACCGAAACAGTCCGTTTGCAGATATCCTTGATCAGTTCCCAGGCTTGACTCGCCTCGCACCACCCGGAGCATCGACCAACTCGGAGGCACTTCATTTTATTGAAACGAGCGGCCCCCCTTGTAGAGCTCGGGCACGCCGTCTCGCACCGGACAAGCTGAAGGCAGCAAAGGAAGAATTCGAACTGCTAATGCGTGCCGGGATATGCCGCCCATCGAAATCGAATTGGTCAAGCCCTCTTCACATGGTACGGAAAGCCGACGGATCCTGGAGGCCTTGTGGGGACTATAGAAACCTTAATGCGATTACCATACCAGACCGCTACCCGCTTCCATACCTGCATGACTTTGCCACCATACTACGAGGTAAGTCAATATTCTCAAAAATCGATTTGCAGAAGGCCTTCCACCAGGTTCCGATCAACCCAGGCGACGTACCCAAGACCGCCATTATAACACCATTTGGTCTGTACGAATTCACACACATGACATTCGGCCTACGCAATGCGGCACAAACGCTCCAACGACTGGTCCACGAAGTCCTCCGAGGAGTCGAATATGCCTTCCCATATATGGACGACATTTGCATAGCATCGTCAAACATTGATGAACACCGTCAGCATATCCACGAAGTACTAAAAAGGCTTGCTAGCCACAACCTCGCCATTAACGTAGCCAAATGTGTGTTCGGGAAGAAGGAACTCGAGTTCCTCGGGCATTTCATCTCAAGCAAAGGTATTGCACCTCTGCCCTCACGAGTGGAAGCAATCCAGCGAATAAAACGGCCGGATACGGTCAAGGAGCTAAAAGGATTCATCGCGACGATCAACTTCTACCGCAAATTCATACCCCATGCAGTCTCCACTCAAATCCCACTGTTAAAGATGACACCTGGCAACAAAAAAAACGATAAAACGATCTTAAACTGGACCGAAACCACCATCGAAGCATTCAACAACTGCCGCAAACTGCTAGCGAACGCAGTGTGCTTGTCGCACCCCGTACCTGATGCAGAACTGACCCTCATTACAGACGCATCAAATACAGCCGCAGGAGCGGCTCTTCATCAAATAGTGGATAACGTCGCTGAACCGCTAGGATTTTTTTCGAAGAAATTCTCTTCGGCACAGCAGCGTTACTCTACTTACGACAGGGAGCTTACCGCGATGTACCTAGCTGTACGACACTTCCGGGATTTGTTGGAGGGGCGGACGTTTTACATACAAACAGACCATAAGCCGCTCACATTCGCATTCCAGCAACGTCCAGAGAAATCTTCACCACGTCAAACAAATCACCTATCTTTCATCAGTGAATTTACTACGGACATACGCTACATCAAAGGTGAAAACAACCACGCGGCAGACCTCCTTTCACGCATTGACTCAGTACACTCCACGAACGACCTATACTTAAAGCTGTCAGTAGCACAAGAAACAGATAACGAACTCCAAGAGCTGTTAAAAGGTAACCCTGTTCATTCTATGCAACTAACATTATTTTCATTCCCACACATAGACAAGCCGATTTATTGCGACATTTCACATAATCGCATTCGACCGTTCGTAACCAAAGACCTACGAAAAACGTTCTTCGAAGCAACACACAATCTTTCCCATCCAGGCCGCCGCGCCTCCGCTCGTCTAATGTCAGAGCGATTCGTCTGGCCTAACATAAGACAGCACTGCGCCAACTTTGCAAAAATGTGCATACTGTGTCAGCAAACAAAAGTGCAACGACACACCAAGTCGGAACTCCGACGATACCCGACCCCAGACGAGCGTTTCGCCCACATCAACATCGACATCGTAGGCCCGTTTCCACCGTGTGAAAATCAACAGTACATCTTAACGGTTGTCGATCGATACACGAGATGGCCAGAAGCGTACCCGATGCCAGACATGACCGCCACCAGCTGTGCAACGGCTCTCATCAGCGGGTGGATCGCTCGATTTGGATCACCTGTGCGAATCACCTCGGACCGAGGAAGGCAATTCACATCCTCAATCTTCGAAGAGCTGTGCAAGAGTATGGGCACTAACCACTCGATGACAACATCATATCATCCGCAATCCAATGGCATCGTGGAGCGGTTCCACAGAACACTCAAGGCGGCCATAAACTGCAACGACGCAACACGATGGGTAAAGCGCTTACCGTTCGTACTATTGGGTCTCCGCTCAACATGGAAAGAAGATATTAACGCCACTCCAGCAGAGCTTGTCTACGGAACCTCATTAAGACTCCCGGGTGATCTGCTAGCACCAAAACAAGACAACCGGCCCCAAAGTGACTTCGTAAAAGAGTTACGACATACCATGCGCCAAGTAACTCCATATCAGACAGCCTGGCACACAGAACACAACTCATTCGTCCACAAGGATTTGCAAACCTCATCGCACGCGTTCATTCGAAACGACTCGGTGAAACAGTCGATCGTTCCTCCCTACGAAGGGCCGTTCGAAATAAAACAGCGGGGCGATAAATTTTTCACCCTCAACGTCAAAGGAAAAACAACGAAAATATCGCTAGACAGACTCAAGCCAGCGTACATCGAAACAACAGAAAGCGAATCAACACAGCCATCCATTGAAGAACAAAACACGAAAACGAAACCGCCACAACCAGACAAATCTCATCCTTCTTGCACTCTAAAAGGTCGCGCAATCAAAAAACCAGCGCGATATCTCTAAAAGTGCAAAAGTCTTCTGGGGGGCCTATGTGGCGGATGCTGGCAATGATGTCCACAAATTCACCGCAGGTCGTCGAGTGATAGATGCCGCCTTGAGCAAGCCAATCAGCAACCAGCTCGTTAGAAAAGTTAACCAGCTCGTGAGAAAAGTTAACGAAAGGATAGATGCCGCCTTGAAACAACCAATCAGCAGCCGACGCGAGCCCACCATCGAGAAAAACAGAACCAGAGTTCAGTTTAACAATTAATCACGACCGAACAACATCTCATGTCCGCAGCTCCACAAGTACATCGTCACAGAAGTTTTTATACGATTCTCTAAAAGTTTTTATCAAAATTATAATTTAGTTTTTATAATAAATTAATTTGATTGTTCGTTTTTGGAATTTAGTCGTTCTAATATGGAAGGGGCTGAAGAAAGTCCCAAATATATATTATTTCCTGCAGAAACCTTCTGGGCAATTTTACTTCTCAGCAAGTACAAAATATTCCTAGTTATCTATAACAATTATACGTTATACACTTTAAAAAAACTATTTACTTAAAAAAAACTTACACGAACGAAATAACCTTCATCGGCAAAATAACCATGAAATTGGTTTTCCTTGGAACTTCTGGTCCGTTTGACTTTGAATTTGCTAATGACGCAAACAGCACAATGTCAAACGGATTCAGAATCTCAATGTTATGTTTCACCGCTTATTTGAGAGGTCATAACGTTCTTTTTTTTCTCCTTTCCCTGCTCTAAACAATTCCTATCTTCCTTCTCAGCAACATTTATAACATCTACCATATAAACGAGTTTAGCATATGCTTAAACCATCTTTCTCTTTCCTAACCACTTTCTGACCACCTACTAGGGAATTTTTATGTGTCAAATTGACAAGACCTTCCTCCACCTGTCATAAGTGTTGTTTACATAAAGTGTTTTCCGACTCGTGCGCGAAATAATTTGTTTAGTGGTTTCATTTGTGTTTATTTAAATAAAAGAAACATATTTCGTTACAGGGCTTCGCTATTTTGTATGCGTTAAAGCATTCAAAACACGCGAACGAACCCACGTACCCATAAATCGCCCTACTTTATTCCTATGGACCTATTCTTATCTGTCCATACAAAAATTTTTCTTCGCGAGCACGAGGCGGCGAGAAAAGATAAAACGTAAAGAATAACCTAATAAAAAGTAGTTTTCGGATGGTGTGTGCTAAAATTGAGAAAATGAAGGGGAAGAGTGAAAACAAAAAAAAAATATAAATATAAATAAGATAAAAAAAAATTTATCACTAAAATCACCCCCAGTGTAAAAAGTGTACAGTGAGTGAAATGTGTATATACACAAAAAAAAATATACAAAAAAAATAAAAATAGGATTTTTAAAGCAACGCCGGATCAGCTTTACCTTATAACGTGGGTGCCGAACCTACATAAAAGCCGGGCTGTATTTTGCGTCAGATAAGTATTTACTATTATTTCTGGATTGAGGAACCGATACTTTGTGGAACGTTTTCTCTTGCTTTCAGGTTATTGTTTGATGTCTTTGGCGTGGTAGATACCTATAAGTTTACCATTCAGCGTTTCCAGTTCGTACATGCAACTGCCTACCACTCTGCGGACACGACATTTGACAAACTTAGGAAGCAGTTTTGCATTGATTCCCTTTTCAAAGCTGCTCTGCGTAAAGTTTCGATGAAAAACTTCTTGGCCAACTTTAAAAGACACGGGATTTGAACGTAAGTTGTATGTTTTTCTTGACTTAACGTGTGCCCTGAGTAAGTTCTCTGATAACCTTTGTCTAGTAATGGCAGTTTTAGCACAGTTTGGCACAACCAACAATTCGGGGTCAGTCAGAGCATTCAAATCTCGTAATAAACGATAAGATGAACCATGGGATATCATCGTTTGTCCAAACAACGCGAAGTATGGCTGGCATCCGATAGATTCGTGCATGTCGGATCTCAATGCACATGCTATACTGGACAGATGAATATCCCAATCGTTTTGCTCCTTGGAAATGAGCACTCGCAGCTTACTTAAAAGATTACGATTGACTCTCTCCGAATTGTTAGCTTGTGGTGAATAAAATGCCGTACGAATGTGCTTAATGCCATAGTTTGCCAATAAGTTTTTGAACTCATTGGAGACAAACTGACATCCGTTATCAGAATGAACAAACTCAGGGGTGCCGAAAGTATGAAATATTTCACATTCCAAAAACTGAGCAATTCGTGTCGCGGTGGCTTTCGGGAGTGCTTTTAAGAAAGTAAATTTAGTAAAGTGATCTAACGCAATAAATATATAAACGTTTCCTCGTTTTGTTCGTGGGTAAGGTCCTAATAGATCGACGAATAAACGTTGCATTGGTCTTTCCGAAACGATTTGGTTATTGATTGGTGGGCGAAGGGTTACATTTGGAGCTTTTACGGTTTTGCACGTCTCGCATTCACTCACGAACGTTTTTATATCCGTTACCATTTTCGGCCAGAAATATTTTTCGCGTATTCGAGCGTACGTTTTAGCGAAGCCGCTATGGCAGTTCAGCTTAGTATTATGGGACATTTCGATACATTTGTGAGTGAGTGCATCGGGTAACCAGAGCCTCCACAGCGAATCCTCGTCGCTTACATCGCCGTTCCTGAACCTTACTCTTTTGTATATATATTTTCCCGATACAACAAGGTCAGGAAGTGCAGATTGATTGGAGTTGACATTTTCTCGCAGTTGGGAATATTGCTCCGAATTGAACTGATCCGAGTCGAGGTCGACCTCTGCGCCTAATGGTATCAAAGAAAGCTCATCCATTTCCATTCGCGATAGAGTATCCGGAACGACGTTGAGAGATCCCTTTCGGTGTTCGATCGAAAAATCAAAACCTTGAAGTTCCAAGCTCCACCTTGCCAATCGTCCACTCAAGTCTTTCATGGACATGAGCCACTTAAGGCTTGAGTGATCTGTGATGATCGTAAAAGGTAATCCATCAACATACGCTCGGAACTTTCGAATACTCAATACCGCTGCAAGACATTCTTGCTCTGTCACTGTATAATTTTTCTGAGCTTTGTTAAGCTTCTTTGACATATAGGCAATCGGTTTTTCATTCAAATTCTCATCCAACTGAAAGAGAACACCACCCACTCCTTCTGAGGATGCATCGCACTGGATAGTGAACGGCTTTTTAAAATCTGGTTGCGATAGCACGGGAGCCGAAGAAAGCGCAGTTTTGAGTTTATTAAACCCATCTAAAGCTTCAGGTGTTAGCTCAAATTTACTCTTCTTTTTCAAACAATCTGTTAGAGGAGCTGCCAGATCGGAATAATTCTGAATGAACCTCCTGTACCAACCGGTTAAACCTATAAACCTACGAACTTGTCGTTGAGTTTTGGGAATCGGGAAATTGACCATGGCTTCGATTTTAGCAGGATCGGTTTTTAGAGTTCCTTGGCCGATAATGTATCCAAGATACTTAATCTCTCGCATGCAGAACTTGCTTTTGTCGAGGTTGATGGTTAAGTTCGCCTTGCGGAGACATGCAGCAACTTCGTTTAATATCCGAATGTGCGATTCGAAATCGGATGTACATATGAGGAGGTCGTCCAAGTAGACGAAAACATTCTCTCTGAGGGATTGAGGCAACATTTTATCAATGACGCGTGACATTGTAGAACCAGCATTGCTCAAACCAAAAGGCATAACCTTGAATTGGTAGAGTGGTCTACCTGGTACTGCAAATGCGGTCTTCTCTCTTGACTTTTCATCAAGAGGAATTTGCCAATAAGCGTCCTTCAAATCCAACCCCGTGATAAAATGAGTGTCTTTTATTCTACTTAACAACCCCTCAATATGTGGTAACGGATACGCATCTTTCACAGTTACTGCATTCACTTTCCGGAAATCCAGGCAAAGGCGAACCTTACCGGGTTTTCTGACTAAAACCACAGGACAACACCACGGTGAGTTGCTAACCTCGATTACTCCAAGCTCTAGCATGCGATCCAGCTCCTTATAAGCCTCTTCTTGTCGCACTGGAGACATAGGATAGTGGCGAGATTTAATCGGAACCGCGTTACCTGTATCGATCGTGTGACCACCTAGCGTTGATTTGCCTAAACCTAAAACTACAAAGTTAGGAAACAGCTTCTTTGTTAATTCTAACTGAACAGATTGCTCTGGAGACAGCGCAATCAACTCAGCATCATCTTTCATGTTGACATCTCCTTCATGTGACCAGTCATCAGTTTGGATTTCGCTTAATTCAGGCATAAGATGGAATTCTCTCCAAAAATTCATCCCAAGGTAGAGTTTTTGAGTTAGATTGGGAATCAGGTAATATGAAATGGGTTTAGTGACACCTTTGTACTTGGTCTGTATTTGGCAATGACCAACAATGGCATGGGACTTCCCATCGGCAGTACGCACAACATTTTTGTACGACTTCACTTCAATTCCAATTCTTTTTACCAAATCCCAACACTCGCTACCTAGCACAGAAATAGAAGCTCCGCTATCCAGTAAACCAAAAACCGGTTCATTGTCCAGTTGAACATTGGCGTACATTCTACCATCTGCGTCCGACGAAATGATGGATTCCAAAATTGCTTTGCGAAAGTGTTGGCGATTTCTGAACCGATGCCGACACTTTTGTATTTGGGAGCTAGCTACACTATTATCAGTTCCCATAATTCGAGAACGAACCTTATAATAGTTAAGCTTACGCTCATGAAGGGATTTAAGGTTGTGAACAATTATAGGGTGAGTTTCTACATCACTTGATTTTTCGTGTTCCAAGATCTTAAGTGGAACACGGTTGTCACTTTTAGTGTGATTCAGTTCTGTTTCGGGTGGTCGGGGTTGTTGTTCGCCGGACGAAGATCCCCGCCCCTCCTTTCGTCCCTGTAGGAGTTTCCCGGATGCTTGGTGCATTCTGGAGTACTGACTCCTTTGGTTCCACACACGAAACAAAACAGCTTTCTCACATGAGAGGGACACATATAAAAGCTGTGACCTTGCTGATCACAGTTCCAGCAGATGAAATTTGCTGTGGAGTTGGTCCTCTTAGGCGGACCCATGGCCGCGATTTCCTCACCAGTCAAGTCCATTACTTCGTCGCTATCGAGAACAGAAACTTCATGAACTGACTTTTGTGAAGAGAACCTCTTCGCCAAAAACCTTTCCGCAACTCTAGCCTTGTTTCTTAATTGCTCAAGACAGTTGCAATCAGCTGACAGCAGGATTTCTCCAAGTCTGTCCTTAGCATTATTTCGCAAAACATCAACCAGTTTCTTTTCATCAAAAGGCTCCTTAAGACGGTCGTTAAGAACAACGACGGAATTATAAAAATCGTCAAACGATTCCTTGTACCCCTGCCTACGAGTAAGTATGCGCATGTACACATCTACATCGTTCTCCAACCGCCCAAACTCCTTTTTCATTGCCCTCTTCACTTCCGCAAATTGAACTTCCGGGTTCCTTTTTAAATAGGACCAAAACCAACTATTGGCTCTTCCAGTCAACAACGTATGGAAGTTAGAAGTTAGTTGCTCATCGGTGTATTCACACGAAATTTGAAGGCGGTCCACCTTAAATAAAAAGTCGGTAACATTTTCGGTGCCGTCATACTTAATATTCCAACGGTCTAGTCGACACTTATTCGTGGAACTTGAAAATGCGTTGGACAATGAACTTCGGGGTCTGGGGGTAGGTTGGAGACCGCGAGATGTGCTAGCCTCTGCACCTGTGCAGGTCTGGCTGCTTCTCGCAGTATCAAGGGCACTCGGAATCGAACTAGGCCGACTGACGTCCTCCATCTTGTTTATGATATTGACCATAAACTGATCCATTTGTTGGAAGAAACGGACTTGATTTAACATCAAGCTTCGGTCAATTTGCGAAGCCAAGCTTTCTACGCTTACCAGACCACTGGCACTAGCACGATTTCCTTCTCTGACGTTTTGAAGGTCATCACGATCCCCGTCCTCTAACTGCCTATTATCATTCATTTCGAAGGATAAATCTGAGTTTGTTGAGTTTAACTCTGAGAAACTGAATGATCTATCTAAGTTGAACCTGTCTATTCGACTGTAATATCTTTGGTAGAACCTCTCAAATTGTTCTGCGGACTGAACTTGATACAAATCAAAATCTTCAACGATTGAAACTCTACGATTTGAGCTCATAACTGAACCACTCAGAAAACTCACAACTAAACCACCCCAACAATCAACACTCAATGCAATATCACACAATAAAAAAAACAAAGTATGCCACAAAAATTGAAACTAAAAAGAAGAAAAGATAAACTTTCTAAAATATGCTAACACTTAAAAAAAAATTAAAAGAACCTAAAAGTAAAAACACTAATGTACCTACTGGCCTAAACCACTTACAGTTCTAAACAATCTTATAAAAGAATGGACGTAAAACCAACCCAAAAACTCACAATTCCTGTAAGTATGCTGAATCTCAAATAAAATTTCAAAATGTTAATAAAAATGTTCATAAATATCAAGGGATGAGGATTGCTGTCTTGAGGAAAGACCACTTTTAATGGCAGGGGAGATGCCTTCGACCTGCGAGCCAAAAATAAAAAAAAAAAGGTAACTAAAACATTAGCTACTATACTATACTGAATCTAATAACAAAAATTTTTCTTCCAGGACATATGCCACCAAATGCTTAGTCGCAAAGACTCTAGAAGAATGACTCAAGATTAAAGCAGGACTTCGAAACAACATCCGTTCGCATTGTCGAGTCTCCACTTGATTAATTTCGGTAGTTGTATGCAGATAGTACCGGACATTGGACTACTCGCTATACAAATAGCTCAAGACTCGGTACTTGCACATTCTATTGCAGAGTTAAAACAATTTTGGTTTCCTTTCCCTTATCGCAACGCGATACCGAAGACATTACCTTCAGTCACCGGGACTTATAAAGGCGAGGAAGCCATTGTTTGAATTAAATTGAAACAGAAATGAAAATTTAAAAGAAAGGAAAAAAAAAATTGAAAATGAAATGAGAAAAAGAAACTAATAAAACTCAAAAAGTAAACTAAAACAAATGAAACGGCTCAAAAAAAATAACTGCCTCGCTATCAATGATAGCGGGCTCCACGTTCAAGGGCGCCATTTTGTAACGGGCTATTGGTTTCATCGGGGTCGTGCTGGCATGCTGGTCCGGCTCCTGCTCGCCGTTGGGCGTGGGAACTTGACCCCTTAAACCCGCTGACAAAAATCATGCCAGACTTTCGTGCTGTCAAGGTGTTTTTAGCACACGAGAAATTGCCTCTACCCTCCCTACCTTGTCACCTTACTCGCCTCGGTGACCCTTAACTGGCATCATCCCCTACCTAAGCGATCATCCTTTCCTCTTTAGACTCCTCATCCCATTTTGATTAACTTAGTTAAAACACATTGTAATTATCATTTTTTTTAATTCATGTATTTGAATATCTCCTACTCATACCCTACAATACTGTTTACATGCGTCGTAATTGTGTGTATTTCTTGCTCGTGATTGGCTTTAGGTTTACTTTATGATGTGTGTATGTTTAATTTAGTGATTTAAGCAACTGGACTTGTAAAATGTTCAACTTCTATGTTCTTTGTATTGTTCTTTTAAATGTACTTAGCACTTTCTATGTATTCAAATTTTTAAACGTAGCTCTTTGTGCACGTAATTAAACAAACAGATTAAAATTATACAATTAATGAAATTATAAAAAAAATAACGAATCCGAAACTAATTTCAATACACGCAAGACAAAAAAAAATACCGGGATTTAACTTCCTCTTTTACACGATTAAATTTAAAGCAAGCAATGGTCCCCACTTAACCCCAAAAACCAGATATATATATGTAAATTTTAATATAGTAAAAAGTGACAGGGCGCATAAAAGACTTACCAAATGTCGATGATTTTGTTGTTGTGGCCACAGCATTCAAATCCTCGATGGTCTTTCCCGTCGTAACTACTAATTCGCTTTTGTTCTCGAATTTTCAAGATAATTAAAATCAATATATATATAACCTGGTTATATGTTTATCAAAAATTAAAGCTACGTTAACGCGCGTATTTGCCGTTAATATCGGATTCACTTCACAATAATTATTAAAAGAATTAAGAACAAAAAAAAAACCGAGCACACACTTATTACAATAAATTTACTGGTTGCCTTGAATGGTTTCAAATCAGCCTCCTGTACTCAACCTCCGAAGCCTTTCCTTCCGGATTACGCCCCCTTTATATCTCTCCTGACGAAGAGCCTACTTGCAGGCTAGTTAAATATGTAGCGCACCACTTAATTAAAGTGTATTTTTATTCTCTCAGGTAAGGTGCTTCCTATTCAAATAAATACAGGTACTTTTGGTACCATAAAAGAAAATAAGTATGGCTGCAAACCATTCACCGACAGAAAATTTTACCTGCTAAATTATGGCAGCTGAATATATATTATTTCCTGCAGAAACCTTCTGGGCAATTTTACTTCTCAGCAAGTACAAAATATTCCTAGTTATCTATAACAATTATACGTTATACACTTTAAAAAAACTATTTACTTAAAAAAAACTTACACGAACGAAATAACCTTCATCGGCAAAATAACCATGAAATTGGTTTTCCTTGGAACTTCTGGTCCGTTTGACTTTGAATTTGCTAATGACGCAAACAGCACAATGTCAAACGGATTCAGAATCTCAATGTTATGTTTCACCGCTTATTTGAGAGGTCATAACGTTCTTTTTTTTCTCCTTTCCCTGCTCTAAACAATTCCTATCTTCCTTCTTAGCAACATTTATAACATCTACCATATAAACGAGTTTAGCATATGCTTAAACCATCTTTCTCTTTCCTAACCACTTTCTGACCACCTACTAGGGAATTTTTATGTGTCAAATTGACAAGACCTTCCTCCACCTGTCATAAGTGTTGTTTACATAAAGTGTTTTCCGACTCGTGCGCGAAATAATTTGTTTAGTGGTTTCATTTGTGTTTATTTAAATAAAAGAAACATATTTCGTTACAGGGCTTCGCTATTTTGTATGCGTTAAAGCATTCAAAACACGCGAACGAACCCACGTACCCATAAATCGCCCTACTTTATTCCTATGGACCTATTCTTATCTGTCCATACAAAAATTTTTCTTCGCGAGCACGAGGCGGCGAGAAAAGATAAAACGTAAAGAATAACCTAATAAAAAGTAGTTTTCGGATGGTGTGTGCTAAAATTGAGAAAATGAAGGGGAAGAGTGAAAACAAAAAAAAAATATAAATATAAATAAGATAAAAAAAAATTTATCACTAAAATCACCCCCAGTGTAAAAAGTGTACAGTGAGTGAAATGTGTATATACACAAAAAAAAATATACAAAAAAAATAAAAATAGGATTTTTAAAGCAACGCCGGATCAGCTTTACCTTATAACGTGGGTGCCGAACCTACATAAAAGCCGGGCTGTATTTTGCGTCAGATAAGTATTTACTATTATTTCTGGATTGGGGAACCGATACTTTGTGGAACGTTTTCTCTTGCTTTCAGGTTATTGTTTGATGTCTTTGGCGTGGTAGATACCTATAAGTTTACCATTCAGCGTTTCCACTCTGCGGACACGACATTTGACAAACTTAGGAAGCAGTTTTGCATTGATTCCCTTTTCAAAGCTGCTCTGCGTAAAGTTTCGATGAAAAACTTCTTGGCCAACTTTAAAAGACACGGGATTTGAACGTAAGTTGTATGTTTTTCTTGACTTAACGTGTGCCCTGAGTAAGTTCTCTGATAACCTTTGTCTAGTAATGGCAGTTTTAGCACAGTTTGGCACAACCAACAATTCGGGGTCAGTCAGAGCATTCATATCTCGTAATAAACGATAAGATGAACCATGGGATATCATCGTTTGTCCAAACAACGCGAAGTATGGCTGGCATCCGATAGATTCGTGCATGTCGGATCTCAATGCACATGCTATACTGGACAGATGAATATCCCAATCGTTTTGCTCCTTGGAAATGAGCACTCGCAGCTTACTTAAAAGATTACGATTGACTCTCTCCGAATTGTTAGCTTGTGGTGAATAAAATGCCGTACGAATGTGCTTAATGCCATAGTTTGCCAATAAGTTTTTGAACTCATTGGAGACAAACTGACATCCGTTATCAGAATGAACAAACTCAGGGGTGCCGAAAGTATGAAATATTTCACATTCCAAAAACTGAGCAATTCGTGTCGCGGTGGCTTTCGGGAGTGCTTTTAAGAAAGTAAATTTAGTAAAGTGATCTAACGCAATAAATATATAAACGTTTCCTCGTTTTGTTCGTGGGTAAGGTCCTAATAGATCGACGAATAAACGTTGCATTGGTCTTTCCGAAACGATTTGGTTATTGATTAGTGGGCGAAGGGTTACATTTGGAGCTTTTACGGTTTTGCACGTCTCGCATTCACTCACGAACGTTTTTATATCCGTTACCATTTTCGGCCAGAAATATTTTTCGCGTATTCGAGCGTACGTTTTAGCGAAGCCGCTATGGCAGTTCAGCTTAGTATTATGGGACATTTCGATACATTTGTGAGTGAGTGCATCGGGTAACCAGAGCCTCCACAGCGAATCCTCGTCGCTTACATCGCCGTTCCTGAACCTTACTCTTTTGTATATATATTTTCCCGATACAACAGGGTCAGGAAGTGCAGATTGATTGGAGTTGACATTTTCTCGCAGTTGGGAATATTGCTCCGAATTGAACTGATCCGAGTCGAGGTCGACCTCTGCGCCTAATGGTATCAAAGAAAGCTCATCCATTTCCATTCGCGATAGAGTATCCGGAACGACGTTGAGAGATCCCTTTCGGTGTTCGATCGAAAAATCAAAACCTTGAAGTTCCAAGCTCCACCTTGCCAATCGTCCACTCAAGTCTTTCATGGACATGAGCCACTTAAGGCTTGAGTGATCTGTGATGATCGTAAAAGGTAATCCATCAACATACGCTCGGAACTTTCGAATACTCAATACCGCTGCAAGACATTCTTGCTCTGTCACTGTATAATTTTTCTGAGCTTTGTTAAGCTTCTTTGACATATAGGCAATCGGTTTTTCATTCAAATTCTCATCCAACTGAAAGAGAACACCACCCACTCCTTCTGAGGATGCATCGCACTGGATAGTGAACGGCTTTTTAAAATCTGGTTGCGATAGCACGGGAGCCGAAGAAAGCGCAGTTTTGAGTTTATTAAACCCATCTAAAGCTTCAGGTGTTAGCTCAAATTTACTCTTCTTTTTCAAACAATCTGTTAGAGGAGCTGCCAGATCGGAATAATTCTGAATGAACCTCCTGTACCAACCGGTTAAACCTATAAACCTACGAACTTGTCGTTGAGTTTTGGGAATCGGGAAATTGACCATGGCTTCGATTTTAGCAGGATCGGTTTTTAGAGTTCCTTGGCCGATAATGTATCCAAGATACTTAATCTCTCGCATGCAGAACTTGCTTTTGTCGAGGTTGATGGTTAAGTTCGCCTTGCGGAGACATGCAGCAACTTCGTTTAATATCCGAATGTGCGATTCGAAATCGGATGTACATATGAGGAGGTCGTCCAAGTAGACGAAAACATTCTCTCTGAGGGATTGAGGCAACATTTTATCAATGACGCGTGACATTGTAGAACCAGCATTGCTCAAACCAAAAGGCATAACCTTGAATTGGTAGAGTGGTCTACCTGGTACTGCAAATGCGGTCTTCTCTCTTGACTTTTCATCAAGAGGAATTTGCCAATAAGCGTCCTTCAAATCCAACCCCGTGATAAAATGAGTGTCTTTTATTCTACTTAACAACCCCTCAATATGTGGTAACGGATACGCATCTTTCACAGTTACTGCATTCACTTTCCGGAAATCCAGGCAAAGGCGAACCTTACCGGGTTTTCTGACTAAAACCACAGGACAACACCACGGTGAGTTGCTAACCTCGATTACTCCAAGCTCTAGCATGCGATCCAGCTCCTTATAAGCCTCTTCTTGTCGCACTGGAGACATAGGATAGTGGCGAGATTTAATCGGAACCGCGTTACCTGTATCGATCGTGTGACCACCTAGCGTTGATTTGCCTAAACCTAAAACTACAAAGTTAGGAAACAGCTTCTTTGTTAATTCTAACTGAACAGATTGCTCTGGAGACAGCGCAATCAACTCAGCATCATCTTTCATGTTGACATCTCCTTCATGTGACCAGTCATCAGTTTGGATTTCGCTTAATTCAGGCATAAGATGGAATTCTCTCCAAAAATTCATCCCAAGGTAGAGTTTTTGAGTTAGATTGGGAATCAGGTAATATGAAATGGGTTTAGTGACACCTTTGTACTTGGTCTGTATTTGGCAATGACCAACAATGGCATGGTCCCATCGGCAGTACGCACAACATTTTTGTACGACTTCACTTCAATTCCAATTCTTTTTACCAAATCCCAACACTCGCTACCTAGCACAGAAATAGAAGCTCCGCTATCCAGTAAACCAAAAACCGGTTCATTGTCCAGTTGAACATTGGCGTACATTCTACCATCTGCGTCCGACGAAATGATGGATTCCAAAATTGCTTTGCGAAAGTGTTGGCGATTTCTGAACCGATGCCGACACTTTTGTATTTGGGAGCTAGCTACACTATTATCAGTTCCCATAATTCGAGAACGAACCTTATAATAGTTAAGCTTACGCTCATGAAGGGATTTAAGGTTGTGAACAATTATAGGGTGAGTTTCTACATCACTTGATTTTTCGTGTTCCAAGATCTTAAGTGGAACACGGTTGTCACTTTTAGTGTGATTCAGTTCTGTTTCGGGTGGTCGGGGTTGTTGTTCGCCGGACGAAGATCCCCGCCCCTCCTTTCGTCCCTGTAGGAGTTTCCCGGATGCTTGGTGCATTCTGGAGTACTGACTCCTTTGGTTCCACACACGAAACAAAACAGCTTTCTCACATGAGAGGGACACATATAAAAGCTGTGACCTTGCTGATCACAGTTCCAGCAAATGAAATTTGCTGTGGAGTTGGTCCTCTTAGGCGGACCCATGGCCGCGATTTCCTCACCAGTCAAGTCCATTACTTCGTCGCTATCGAGAACAGAAACTTCATGAACTGACTTTTGTGAAGAGAACCTCTTCGCCAAAAACCTTTCCGCAACTCTAGCCTTGTTTCTTAATTGCTCAAGACAGTTGCAATCAGCTGACAGCAGGATTTCTCCAAGTCTGTCCTTAGCATTATTTCGCAAAACATCAACCAGTTTCTTTTCATCAAAAGGCTCCTTAAGACGGTCGTTAAGAACAACGACGGAATTATAAAAATCGTCAAACGATTCCTTGTACCCCTGCCTACGAGTAAGTATGCGCATGTACACATCTACATCGTTCTCCAACCGCCCAAACTCCTTTTTCATTGCCCTCTTCACTTCCGCAAATTGAACTTCCGGGTTCCTTTTTAAATAGGACCAAAACCAACTATTGGCTCTTCCAGTCAACAACGTATGGAAGTTAGAAGTTAGTTGCTCATCGGTGTATTCACACGAAATTTGAAGGCGGTCCACCTTAAATAAAAAGTCGGTAACATTTTCGGTGCCGTCATACTTAATATTCCAACGGTCTAGTCGACACTTATTCGTGGAACTTGAAAATGCGTTGGACAATGAACTTCGGGGTCTGGGGTAGGTTGGAGACCGCGAGATGTGCTAGCCTCTGCACCTGTGCAGGTCTGGCTGCTTCTCGCAGTATCAAGGGCACTCGGAATCGAACTAGGCCGACTGACGTCCTCCATCTTGTTTATGATATTGACCATAAACTGATCCATTTGTTGGAAGAAACGGACTTGATTTAACATCAAGCTTCGGTAAATTTGCGAAGCCAAGCTTTCTACGCTTACCAGACCACTGGCACTAGCACGATTTCCTTCTCTGACGTTTTGAAGGTCATCACGATCCCCGTCCTCTAACTGCCTATTATCATTCATTTCCAAGGATAAATCTGAGTTTGTTGAGTTTAACTCTGAGAAACTGAATGATCTATCTAAGTTGAACCTGTCTATTCGACTGTAATATCTTTGGTAGAACCTCTCAAATTGTTCTGCGGACTGAACTTGATACAAATCAAAATCTTCAACGATTGAAACTCTACGATTTGAGCTCATAACTGAACCACTCAGAAAACTCACAACTAAACCACCCCAACAATCAACACTCAATGCAATATCACACAATAAAAAAAACAAAGTATGCCACAAAAATTGAAACTAAAAAGAAGAAAAGATAAACTTTCTAAAATATGCTAACACTTAAAAAAAAATTAAAAGAACCTAAAAGTAAAAACACTAATGTACCTACTGGCCTAAACCACTTACACTTCTGCTTATTGAAAAGAAAACGAAGTTCTAAACAATCTTATAAAAGAATGGACGTAAAACCAACCCAAAAACTCACAATTCCTGTAAGTATGCTGAATCTCAAATAAAATTTCAAAATGTTAATAAAAATGTTCATAAATATCAAGGGATGAGGATTGCTGTCTTGAGGAAAGACCACTTTTAATGGCAGGGGAGATGCCTTCGACCTGCGAGCCAAAAATAAAAAAAAAAGGTAACTAAAACATTAGCTACTATACTAAACTGAATCTAATAACAAAAATTTTTCTTCCAGGACATATGCCACCAAATGCTTAGTCGCAAAGACTCTAGAAGAATGACTCAAGATTAAAGCAGGACTTCGAAACAACATCCGTTCGCATTGTCGAGTCTCCACTTGATTAATTTCGGTAGTTGTATGCAGATAGTACCGGACATTGGACTACTCGCTATACAAATAGCTCAAGACTCGGTACTTGCACATTCTATTGCAGAGTTAAAACAATTTTGGTTTCCTTTCCCTTATCGCAACGCGATACCGAAGACATTACCTTCAGTCACCGGGACTTATAAAGGCGAGGAAGCCATTGTTTGAATTAAATTGAAACAGAAATGAAAATTTAAAAGAAAGGAAAAAAAAAATTGAAAATGAAATGAGAAAAAGAAACTAATAAAACTCAAAAAGTAAACTAAAACAAATGAAACGGCTCAAAAAAAATAACTGCCTCGCTATCAATGATAGCGGGCTCCACGTTCAAGGGCGCCATTTTGTAACGGGCTATTGGTTTCATCGGGGTCGTGCTGGCATGCTGGTCCGGCTCCTGCTCGCCGTTGGGCGTGGGAACTTGACCCCTTAAACCCGCTGACAAAAATCATGCCAGACTTTCGTGCTGTCAAGGTGTTTTTAGCACACGAGAAATTGCCTCTACCCTCCCTACCTTGTCACCTTACTCGCCTCGGTGACCCTTAACTGGCATCATCCCCTACCTAAGCGATCATCCTTTCCTCTTTAGACTCCTCATCCCATTTTGATTAACTTAGTTAAAACACATTGTAATTATCATTTTTTTTAATTCATGTATTTGAATATCTCCTACTCATACCCTACAATACTGTTTACATGCGTCGTAATTGTGTGTATTTCTTGCTCGTGATTGGCTTTAGGTTTACTTTATGATGTGTGTATGTTTAATTTAGTGATTTAAGCAACTGGACTTGTAAAATGTTCAACTTCTATGTTCTTTGTATTGTTCTTTTAAATGTACTTAGCACTTTCTATGTATTCAAATTTTTAAACGTAGCTCTTTGTGCACGTAATTAAACAAACAGATTAAAATTATACAATTAATGAAATTATAAAAAAAATAACGAATCCGAAACTAATTTCAATACACGCAAGACAAAAAAAAATACCGGGATTTAACTTCCTCTTTTACACGATTAAATTTAAAGCAAGCAATGGTCCCCACTTAACCCCAAAAACCAGATATATATATGTAAATTTTAATATAGTAAAAAGTGACAGGGCGCATAAAAGACTTACCAAATGTCGATGATTTTGTTGTTGTGGCCACAGCATTCAAATCCTCGATGGTCTTTCCCGTCGTAACTACTAATTCGCTTTTGTTCTCGAATTTTCAAGATAATTAAAATCAATATATATATAACCTGGTTATATGTTTATCAAAAACTAAAGCTACGTTAACGCGCGTATTTGCCGTTAATATCGGATTCACTTCACAATAATTATTAAAAGAATTAAGAACAAAAAAAAAACCGAGCACACACTTATTACAATAAATTTACTGGTTGCCTTGAATGGTTTCAAATCAGCCTCCTGTACTCAACCTCCGAAGCCTTTCCTTCCGGATTACGCCCCCTTTATATCTCTCCTGACGAAGAGCCTACTTGCAGGCTAGTTAAATATGTAGCGCACCACTTAATTAAAGTGTATTTTTATTCTCTCAGGTAAGGTGCTTCCTATTCAAATAAATACAGGTACTTTTGGTACCATAAAAGAAAATAAGTATGGCTGCAAACCATTCACCGACAGAAAATTTTACCTGCTAAATTATGGCAGCTGAATATATATTATTTCCTGCAGAAACCTTCTGGGCAATTTTACTTCTCAGCAAGTACAAAATATTCCTAGTTATCTATAACAATTATACGTTATACACTTTAAAAAAACTATTTACTTAAAAAAAACTTACACGAACGAAATAACCTTCATCGGCAAAATAACCATGAAATTGGTTTTCCTTGGAACTTCTGGTCCGTTTGACTTTGAATTTGCTAATGACGCAAACAGCACAATGTCAAACGGATTCAGAATCTCAATGTTATGTTTCACCGCTTATTTGAGAGGTCATAACGTTCTTTTTTTTCTCCTTTCCCTGCTCTAAACAATTCCTATCTTCCTTCTTAGCAACATTTATAACATCTACCATATAAACGAGTTTAGCATATGTTTAAACCATCTTTCTCTTTCCTAACCACTTTCTGACCACCTACTAGGGAATTTTTATGTGTCAAATTGACAAGACCTTCCTCCACCTGTCATAAGTGTTGTTTACATAAAGTGTTTTCCGACTCGTGCGCGAAATAATTTGTTTAGTGGTTTCATTTGTGTTTATTTAAATAAAAGAAACATATTTCGTTACAACACACTCCATCGATGATTGCCCTGCATATGGTACAAAAGTGACAAATTTACATCGAATTGAATCCATTGAATGCACAAAGTAGTTTATGGGTCCTATTACTCACAGCGGAGCATTGCCCATAGGCGCTTCATATGAGTGATTGTGCATGCGGATTGAGAGCAATCATGCATGTGTGGTATGTTGGTAAAATTGCTCAGCCAAGTGATAAAATTCGAATGAAGAGGAGAGTGACAGCGGAGTTTTAGCTTGACATCTTTACAACTTGCCTACTAAGATTGCGCAGTTTGCATGAGTAGTGTAGGGCGAAAGCGATATTTCGCAATCTTCTGATTGCGCATGCAGGCATAAGTAGTGTAAAAAAAAAAATAAAATAAATAGGGTGGCGCAACAGAGCGGGGAGCCCTTGGGCCTAGCACATTTCTCACAACCATCCCTTGTGAGGGAATGGAGGGGACAGGGGACCTACAAATTTCTGCCGGTTCCGAACGGCTAATCGAGAAAGCGCTTTTCATGGCAATGAATACTAACGGAGGTCTTGCCAATTCCTCGCGAAAGGCGATACCCGTAGAAAAAACATTTTTGCCTCTGCTGAAATTCGAACTCAAACCTCTGGATTAACGGGCGGACATGCTATCCATCACACCACGGGTACCACAGGCATAAGTAGTGTATGGGCCCTATTACTCACAGTGGAGCATTGCTCATCATTATGTGCTTCTTATTTCTGTTTTAATAAGAATATGAATTGACATAAATCAAGAACAAAAATGGACCCAAAACTGAACCCTGAGGTACACCAATATCTATTTTCAACTTATCACTTAAGAAACCATTTAATTTAACTCTTTGAAATCGGTCGGATAAGTAAGACTCTAACCACTTGCATAAATGCCCTCGAAAACCAGTTCTGTAAAGTTTGTATAGCAATATTTTATGATTGACCATGTCAAAAGCTTTTGTCATGTCAATGAATAAATTAAATGAATTTTTACTATCATTAAAGCCTTCGCAAATTTCGGAACATAATTTTAAAATTGCATCTTCAGTAGACTTACTTTTTCGAAATTCATCACTAAAAAAATTATTTTTATGTATTTATACAAAAGATAGCATTCGGTCTTTCATGAGCTTTTCAAAAAGCTTGGAAAACGTTGACAACAACGAAATTGGGCTATATTGGCTCATTAAGCAACGATTTCCTTTTTTAAAGAGTGGTGTCACCTCTGCAACTTTTAAGGATGCTGGAAAAACACCAGAGCTTACACTTACGTTGAAAATGTTTGAGAGTACATTGTTGAAATTTAGCCAGAACATCTTTCAAATGAAATGTCTAAGAAGTACTGCCTCATAAAGTTTGAACTCGACGCTGCGCTCTTTGTCACAAAAGGCAAAAGTCGTGTTAAAACTTAAAATTCGATGTTTTGTTCTTTGTTTCATATATAAATATGAAAAGAGCTTCAAAAACAACATACAAAGTAATTTTCTGACTGCTATTTTGACTTATGTATAAAGATTCTCAAAGTTTTTTCTATTGTGGAAATCAACAGCAGAAATAAATTTCTTTGTTTTATTTTCGCAACTGTGAAATATTTAAGGAACAATCTCAGTTTTCTTGAATGTAATTTAGTATTTTCATAGAAAGTCAAACTTTGTTATACCGAACTTCTTTATAACGTAAATAATTCTCTCTATAGCGAATTTCATTTCGTTCCCCTTCCCCTTAAAAAATATCCCATACGAATAAGGTTCTTCATTACGAAGTTCCCTATAACGAAATTCTCTTTATAAGGAACTAATTTTTTTTGACCCAGAAGCAAATTTGTTTCTTTATAACGAATTGTCAATTTTTAAATTTTTTTTTAAAAAAGGGTACATGTTTTGTAGAAGTTTTACGCATACAGACAGGTGAATCGTTTAAAATTTAAACGATTCACCTATCTTTAAACTTTAAATTTACATTTTAAGTTCGCGAATCACTTATACAAACGAAACGCAAGGCTATTTCGCTTTCAGAGAAATTGGCGATTATTGAAAAAGTTAAAAGTAGAGAAAGGAAAAAAGATGTGGCTGAACAAACATTTTAAAGTTTGCCGAAGTAAGTTCAAACTGAAGCCAAAAAAAATTAAGAAAAACAAACTGCGGTGATGTAAGCAATTTTCAATTCAATGCATATTTTTATTTTTCTAAATTGGAAAATTTTTATAATAAAACTAAAACCAAAACTGTTCATGTTCAATCAATTTGCAGTTAGGGTCTGTGGATCAGCCTACAGAAGGGTTTTCGGAATTGAGTCTCTAGGTCTTGAAATAACGGTACCTGCCATAAAACCGATATGATAATACTTTTTTTTCTCGAAAACGGCTCAAACGATTTCGATAAAATTTTGTGTGAGGGATTAATTTTGGATTGTCTTTCTTATGATGTAAAAAAAATTTTTGGAAAGAGGCTGAAAACGGTACCTCCCTTAGTACCGTTCTTTTTTTTCAAAACCGACTTTCTCGTTAATGTCGTGTAAGCCATGACTTGACGAAATTTTGGATTTAAGAAGTCGTAAGCTCTTAAAGAAAGACTGCATATCAATATTTAAAAAAATTTACTTTTGAAAATTTTTATAAATTTTTGTAAAAAAATTTGATTTTTGGAAATAGCTATAAAACTATTACTTTGATTTTTTGAAATTTTTTGTCAAAATGACTTTTAGCAAGATCTTGAACTTTTCATACTTGACTTTTAATAAACAGTTTTTCAAAAAAAGTGAAAAATAAAAAACCGTTTTTTGAGAAAACCGGTCCAACGATTTTAATTAAATTTTTATCATGCATATGTATTAGCAATTTCAAAAGAATGGCGTTTTTAGATTTTTGCTTGAAGCCTTTGGAATATTTAATTTAATTTTTTCATTATTTTGCGTTATTTAATTCAGTTTTCATAATTAATGTGTAGTTGGCAATCCTGTACCACAAAATATATTATGAAGAGCGAATACCAAAACCTTTAACTCAGCCTTAAAATTTTGACATCGTATTTAGAACACAATCGCAAGTTCGTGCGACCCAGTCGTGCCCATTTTTTTAGGTTTGAGTTGAGCTACGAAAAAAGTCTTTCGGAGTCATGCAAAAAATCGGCCATGGTAGTTGACCTCAACCATTTGTTAAACTTCTAATCCGCTTAACTGTTTTGCTGACGACTCGACGCACAGCTTTTCATATCCGTTTTCAAATTAACGTCCCCGCTCTTCGAATGTGGAACTGGAACGGTTGCATATGATAAGCTCATTGAATTCTGACCCTGACAGCATTGTTACATGGGGTTATAAAAACCGAGTAGAATTCAATGTCTTGTCGTTGAAGCTTAACATTCCCCCAATGCCATTATCCATGAATGGTACCTGCATCCAAGAAACCGAAAAGCGGTCAGTACTTGGTATGTGTGTATACGATGATCTTTGTTGGAATGACCATATCGATGGCCCCATGCAAAACTATACTAAGTGCACAAATGTCATTTTTCAGGAGAGACGTTCAAAGTTTTTTGGGTATAACTTTTTTTTTACTGAATATATTTCTAAGCTAGATATATCAATGATTTTGTAATTTTTATATTTTATTTTTAAATAAAACCCCAAATCTGTGTAAATGCGTGGTCTTCGGTAGATCTCACTTGGTATATTAATTGGTGTATATCTCTTACTTTGAGAGATTCTATGTAATGTTAGTATCTTACTGCACGGAAATAAGATTTTTGAAATCTATTTTATGTTGACTAAGTATGAAAGTGGATGCAGCATTTTAAAAACTCAGTGCCCTAAGTGCTACTTAGAATTGTTTATTTCGCATCTATTGCATTTTCAATGCATATTAGAATATTCTAAATCATATAAAAAAATGGATTAAAGATCAACTTTATTGTATAAAACAAAAAAAAAAGGAAGAAATATGAAATTCACATTTATAAATAAAATATAGTTGTTGATTTAGTCATCATTTTCGGTATCTGATGGAGCTCGAACAGAGGATGCAGTTGTTAATGTCCTGTAGAATTCCTGATAAATTAAAGGAATAAGATTCTGATCGCAAAGCCAAATTAGGTCCAAATATTTTTCAGCAGAAACGGCAATTGGTTCTTTGTAAACTCGTTCTAACACTTCCTGCGGAACCTTTTTTGTTCGGTTCTTGTTTCTTTTCTTTGTTTTTGCACAATTTAATTCTATTACTTTGAATTCATCCTCAAAAAGGTACTTGTAGTTCATTTCATAATGTTTATCAGCATTGAAATATACTTCACGAATTTTGCTTATTGTCAGTTTCTCGTTTTCGGTATTTTTTAGCCAATTAAGAGAATTTGAAAAAGTTTTAAAATCTTTGAAATCATCTTGTGTCATTTCTAATACTTTATATCCCGGTTTTTTGGCTTTTGCATTCCTTATAATTGAATACCATTGGATTGGTGTATATACTATTTTGTTTTTCTGACTTTTTTCAATTAAGGCATGTACACTATCGCCTTCGTTTTGGGTATGGCCTTTCTCTAAAAATCTATGAGTAATGTTAATCTTAAATTTTTTCGACGCCCACGCAAAAAACCCGAACAAAACCTTGTTCTTATTTTGTCCACCACAGTTATCTGACCAAAAATAGAAGTTAAGTACACCTTTTGCCACATATTCTTCAATGAATTTGAAAATACAGTTCGAAACCTCTAAACACCCCTTTTTGGCTATGGTTTCATCCCAAACATAGCAATTGGCTACATGAGAAGCAAGTTCATAAACAGTAAAATTATAAACTTGTAGTTTTCTTTTATAATAAAAGCAGCTTGCATTGGCAGTAGGAGTGGAAAGTATTTTTTCGAAGTCAAAACAAGCAGTAACAGTGGCTGTTGAAGCTTGTGCAGCAATTTTGTCAGCTTCTTTCAACTCTCGAGCTTTTTGTTTGTTGAACAAATGTCGATCATTTTCTAATTTTGAAGCATTTTTTTCTTCTGGAGTCATGTTTTCGAATTTTAGACATACATCGCATTGATCTTTTTTTGGAATATAAAAGCTTAAATTAAAGTTAAAGTTAAAGATGTCACGATACTGCCTTAATGTAACTTTATATATTGAATCGTATTCTCTTAGTTCAAACCATTCTTCGTAAAGACGAAACATTTGTCCAACTGATTCAATTTCATTATTTAAGTATTTCTTTTTCGAATCTTTTCGGCAGTAATGTGAATCTACTAATGGATATGACTCAATGTGTTCTTTTACAAACATTTTTGAAGTTTCTCTTAACTCATTCACTGGCCTCAAATGCTGACCTCTTTTGTCTGGACTTAGAGTTATTCCGTTACTCATTGAAATCTTTTCGAAAACAGTCCGAATAGTTTGTGCGGAGATCGAAAACGTATTTAAAAACATTTTTTGGCAAACTTGGACTTTGCGTTCAACATTATCTTGAATAAAAACTAAGTTATACCTTCTGGTGCATGTCCGTCTTGACGTTACACCAACAAGAGCTCGTTTCTTGTCATTATTTTCAACAAGTCTTGATAAAAAGTCCCACTGCCTTGTTCTGCATCCAAGTTTATAAAAGCTTTTAAAAAGGTTATACCTGGCCTCTTCTGAAATTTTGCTTTCACAATTTGTCCTGCAAGTGCTTCCACAGCCTTTAAGCATACGTTTTTCTTCTACTGTAACGCCTTTTGAGGAAGTGAAAGGTTTCCCTGAATTTTTTAAGCGTTTGGCTCCATTCCGTTTCCATAGTTTCTGATTGAGAGAACGCTTACTTCCACATTTGGTTTTGAGATTTTCAGGAGTGTTGTATTGATGGTTATGATCAACATTTTTGTGAGGTGGTGTCAAAACACTATGTGCTGGAGTGGAAATGCTAGAGTCAGACGAATATTCATTGTCTGGGGCATATTCACTTCCACTGTCTTGAAAGGGCTCTATAAAATTAAGTGATTAGTTTAGAACAGAAAGTTTTTTCCACTAAGTTACCCGAAAAGTCTAACTCTTCACATAATTCAAGGGCATTTGGAGAGGCAGAAATAGTCCCAACATCTACTTTGATAAATTAATTAAATATTTGAAGACATTGTCTTTTGAAAAATAGTTTACTAACTTGTGTCCATTGTATTGATTGGTTGGAAATCATCGATTTCGTTCTCAGGAGAGCTCATAGTTTCATCTGAGTAGAAATTTATTATAAGCACTGTTTTTCAATATTTTACTTTTCTACTTACTCAGATTATTAGATTTCCTTGCAAGATCAAGCATTTTCCTTGCCCTAAATGCCATAATTTAATATTTTTCAATATAACTTTATCACTCACTTATGTCTCAAACAAGAATGAACCAAGAACCTCCAAACATAAGCATTGTAACGGTACTTGGAATATGACATGAGACAAAAAGAAACAGTATGAATCATACTAACGTCCATTTAGGTATTATCTTCGATCTCTTTTGTACACACAAAAGAATACCAGGTGTCACTTGAGGGAATTTCACTTTCGAGAATTCCATGCAAAACAATACTATGTCAAGATAGTATAAAATAAACAAATGAAAATATCCGAAATAAAAATACTAAGAGCAGTTAAAATGATTATGCTTGGAAAAAGTATTAAAAATGGGTGGTATACCAAGTCTTATTTTGGCTGTAATTGCAAGGTTCTTTGTCGGATTTGAATGAAAAAAATATGGAAAATAAAATTCGATACGGCGGTTTTTATAGGATAAATAACTCAAAACTATACTATGTTGACTTAGTATAGTTTTTTTTGCATGGGACCATCGACATATTTGAAGTCGCCAAAAACACTGCTAAATGCTTAGGCTTCTTTAGACGATGCAGGAAGTTCTTCACGCCTTCTGATCTGGCTTTCATCCGCCCAAAGCTGGAGTATTACTCCTATATCTGGTTAGGTGCTCCTCAAATATCTTTGCGCCTACTTGATAGTATAATCGTAGAACCGATTGATTCTCTTGAACATCGTCGAAACGTTACCTGTCACTCTCTCTTTTATCTCTTTTTTCACAAACAGTGCTCTAGTGAAATAGCCATTTGCATTCCTCCCCTGAAACAATTTAGTCGATGTTTGTCGACCAAACATTGCGTCTTAGAAAGGTACAAACAACATCTAACTGATGAGCCCACTTGTACTTTTAATTTTGATTTTAAAATCATAACACTCCATAGAAAAATAATAAATTCTTTTATTATTTTTTCTTTTTTCAATTTAGATAAAATATATAGCCTATGTCCTTGCTCAAGTTCTAGACTATCTCTGTACTAAATTTCATTCAAATCGGTTCTGCAGCTTAGGCGGGAGACGTTCTTTTTTCTGCGAAAATTTTCTGCCAAAAATTGCGAAAAACATTTATAGTAAATTTTTTTTAAATTCCCTACTTTTATAGGCTTGCAGTTCTTTTTATAACGTGAAAAAAACATTAGAAACCATATTTCATTTTAAGTAAATGAAATTGGATCAAAATTTCAAATTTCAAGCAAAATTTCTCGAGACGCCTTCTTCGGAGTCAAACAGCACAACATACAATCACGATTACACAGCATTGCTGAATATTTTGAAACATGAATTGGAAAAGGACCCATACACTTCGTTTGCTTTTTTTAGCTCAATATTGCAAAAACATATAGACACATGTTTTTCTGTATTGGTAAAAAAATTTAACAAAACTAAATTTCTTAAGCCTTGGATGAATGTGAATCTCCTAAAGCAAATCAAACAAAAGAGTAAAATTAGTGTTAAGCTAAAAAAACATCCAAATAATGTAAAGTTAAAAAAGTACTACCTTACACTTTGTAAAGCTGTTAGCACAAATATTAAATTGACTCGAGAAAGGTATTATTCCAACTTATTTGAAAAATCGAAGGGCAATATTAAAGAAGAATGGAAAGCAGTTGACATCATATTAGGGAAAACAAGGAAGTCTAACGTAATAGAAACTATTGTAGAAAACGATGTTCCTCTAACGGATATTAACTGTATTTCGAACAAGTTTAACGAATATTTTACAGAAGTATCAGTAAAATTAAATCCATCCAGCAATTCAGGTGGCAACAACTGTGATTGTTATATCCGTCATTGTCTGGATGCTGACTTCTTTTGAAACCTACAAAACTATCTTATCTTTGAAAAACAAAAACTCTTGCGCTTCAGATAAAATACCGAGTAACTTACTTAAAAAAATGGCGTTTTATGTTTCAGATGTTTTGAGTTACATATTTAATTTAAGTGTTGAACAGGGTTGTTTTCCAGAACAGTTTAAGTGTGCGGAGGTAATTCCCCTCTTTAAGAAAGGCGACAGAAAAAATATGCAAAACTACCGACCCATCTCTATTCTTCCTACTTTTTCAAAATTATTTGAAAAACTTATGGTCAAAAGAATTACTACTTACCTAAATAAAAACGAGTTCTTTAGAGCAAATCAATTTGGTTTCCGTTCAGGTAAATCAACTGAAGACGCCATTCTAAGGCTATGTAGTCAAGTTTATAGTAGTTTAAATAATAATAAATCTGCAATGGCTCTTTTCATCGATATGACGAAAGCATTCGATATGGTTGACCATGATGTACTATTAGGTAAGTTGCATAATGCGGGATTTAGAGGATTAATTTTTGAATGGTTGAAATCATACATAAAAGGAAGAGTTCAAAAAGTTGTTGTAAATGGTACACATAGTGAAGCTCGATTTTTAAAAAGTGGAGTGCCACAGGGATCTGTGCTCGGCCCTTTGTTTTTAATTGTCTACATCAACTCAATTTTTAAGCTCCGTTTGAATGGCCTCTCGACCGCATTTGCTGATGATATATGTATCATTTACACACCAGTCACATTCTGATCTGAATTGTGTTTTGCTGATTGAAGAGGACCTTGAAGTGCTAAGAACTTGGTTTTCTAGCCATAAGTTAGTAATAAGTGAGAAGACCAAGTTCATGACTTTTAAAACAACTGGTCATCGAATTTGTGATTATGATTTGTTTTTCCATTCTCCAAGTTGCAGGCAATTCAGCTTTCCAATACACAATTGTGGTGAACCTAATTTCCAACAAAAATATTCTTGTTCCGATTCTTGTTTCAAAATCGATTCCGTTAATAATTTCAAATACTTGGGTGTTACAAATTACAATTGATTCCAACCTTAACTGGAAAGACCACTGTTACAAAATGAAAAATCAATTGTTGCTCATAACGAGAAAAATGTATCTTTTAAAACCATTCTGCTCTAAGAAAGTTCTAACTTCAATTTATTATGGTCTTGCCTGTGGCGTAGATAGCTTTTCGGTATGGTATGATATAGTTGCCCATTTTTTTTTAAATATTAATAATTAAAAAAAAAAAAAGGCTTCATTGAATTCATTTTGTATGCAATAAAAACTTATATTTTTTAAAGATAATATGAAACAAATATTGATGTAATAAGTAAAGTAATATTAATTTAAAAAATAAATCACAAAATAGAATCCAGTTTTTTACTCCTTTTGGACTTATTACCTCGTCTGATGTTATATGTATTTCGCGATGAATATCTCGAGCAACCAAACGATCCTGCAAACAAGTAAACAACCAAAGCCAATCACACTGTTATTAAAATAGACATATTTTTAAGAATCTCATTTCGGTGGTCATGCTTTTTGTATTGTTTTTGTTCTCTTTAAACTGGAGAATGTTCTTTCGGGAGTTGACATTGATACTATTGAGTACCTTGGTATATAAGTACATCTATGAATACAAAGTACATACAAGTATTCATGTCACCCACACACAATATGAGTGGCACCATTTAATCCGGATAGTCCAATTTTGATACAAAGCGATTCTAGTCAAAGTGGAATTGGGTGTTGTTTAATTCAGAATAATAGAATCGTATCATTTGCAAGTAGAGCCTTATCAGAAAGGGAAACTAGATATTCCCAAATTGAAAAAGAATTATTGTCCGTTTTATTTGCTGTAAAAAAGTATCATTACTGGATATATGGGCAAACGATTACAATCCAAAATGATCATAAGCCGTTGGCATCATTAATTAAAAAAGAAATACATAAGGTCCCTTCCAGTAAGCTACAAAGAATGCTAATGAAACTGTGGAACTACAATATTATATTGGAATGGGTACCGGGCAAATTCATGCATGTTGCGGATTACTTATCAAGACACTACTTAAAAGCGGAACAAAGTAAGGAAGAAAAAAGTATAATGGAGACAGTCTTAAGTGTGGATGTGACGGAAAGCTCTGAGAACGAATTACGGGTTGAAACGGGAAACGATAAAATCTTAAAGAAAATAATGGTATTCTGTTTAAACGGCTGGCCAAAATCAAAAGACAAATGTTGTGACGAAATTAAACCGTATTACAAAATAAGAGACTCAATATACTTGAATGAGGGAATCCTATTTTTTGAAAATCGTATACTAATTCCAGAGGAAATGAAAAATAAAATGTTGAGGCTGCTGCATGAGAGCCATTTTGGAATTACTAAAACGAAAAAACGGGCGAAAGAAATAATATTCTGGATTGGGATGGATGCAGATATTGAAAATATTGTGATGAATTGCGGTATTTGCCAAAAATTTCAAAATAAGTGTCAAAAAGAACCAATGGTCGAACAAGAAATGCCTACCCTGCCATGGCAAAAAATTGCTTCTGATATAGCAGAATATGGAAATGAAAATTACTTAGTGACCATTGATTACTTTTCAAAGTGGATTGATGTGAGAAAATTAAAAAGCAAATCGGCAGCGGAAATAAAAAGACATTGGATGGAGTTATTTTCTGAACATGGAATACCTAAAATTATAATTGCTGACAACAATCCCTTCCCTGCTAGGGAGATCAAAGTATTTTTACAAAACTGGAATGTGGAGTTGAGAACTCGTAGTCCGTTATATGCAAAAGGAAATGCGTTGGCAGAAAGGGCAGTAGGAATCGTAAAATCAATACTCAAGAAAAGTAAAACTCATGAGGATTTATGTATAGCCTTACTAGAATATCGAAACGCTCCAGTAAAAGACATGACATTTTCACCTTCACAACTACTAAATAATAGACGGTTAAGGACGAAATTACCAATCAGTGAAAAATTACTCATTCCGACACTAAATAAAGACGTACAACAACAACTTGCAAACAAAATGAAAAATTATGCAAACAATTATAATGCACATGCTAAATCGAGAAACTCTTTTCAGAATGGTGAACCTATTTATATGCAACAATCAAACAAATGGATAAGGGGAACAATCTTAAAAAATGGCCCGACACCGCGCTCATACATAATTGAAGATGTAAACAAACACATTTATAGGCGAAATAGTAGCTTTATCAGATCAAATCCCGAGTCAAGCATAAAAATTCGAGCAAATGAAATACCAAATATTGCAGATTCGAAAACAAGAAGTGGTAAAAAGTATAACTGTTCTCAAAATAGAAACAAAATTTGAATTCAATATAATCTGATCAAATTTTTTTTTTATTGAATTAATAGAAGACATTAGCGTAGCGAATATAAGTTTCCGAAAATGTATATTAGATAGTAGTCATGAATATTTTACTATCATTGAACTATTAGACGTTAAGTAACTTCTCGCAAATTTAAGTTTAATTTAATTAAAAAAAAAAAAAAAAAAAAAAAAAAAAAAAAAAAAAAAAAAAGGGAGATATTGAGTACCTTGGTATATAAGTACATCTATGAATACAAAGTACATACAAGTATTCATGTCACCCACACACAATATGAGTACGGTAAATAAGATCATGTATACACATACAGCCTTATTTATAAACCCATAATAGGGAGTGAATAGCGCTATGTTCCTCTTATAATATCTCTGAACAGAAAAACGTATTTATAAAACTTTTTGAACGTAACATAGGCTGAACGCCGATTTAGGTAGTATAGTGACTGAATAAATTTGTGTCTTCGCTATTTTGAAATGACAGGGGACTGTTAGTACGCCGGCGGATACATAGATGGCTTTCAGAGACCGGTTTGTTTTCGATAGTGAAGAACACCTGTGTATTACTGCTCAATGCTATAAATTATATTATAGATTATAGATAGGTAAGATATACACATCATAACTATAATGGTTTATAAATAAGAATTTTTTCAACGTGCTATTCACTACATAACTATTCATCCGTTCAGAGCTATTTAGGGAAATCTAATAAATACGGCTGATAGTATGTAAGCTATCTTAAGTTAACAGTTTAGTAATAAAGTGTCTGTCTCACGAGTCAACAGTGTAGCTGTCCTATAACCAAATATATATAATATATTGAGAAAGCTTTCTTCTAAGAGCTATCGAGCTCTTCCAATGAATTGTTAGAGGAAGTATTATTTCTTCGGATTAAATATCTCTCCCAAGTTTTTAATTCTTCTAACGAAGAATCCTTGAAAAGAACCGAAAACCCTTCTAGTATGTTTTCATGGTTTGTAAATTTTTCTCCAAGGTCCATTGTTTTCAATTCTTCTCTTGATTTCTATGTGAAAAAAATTGAAAACAGTAACACGAAAATATTCTGCAGTACTTTGAACCGATTTTTTAAACGATTCTTTTGTTGGTTCACTTCTCTCTTAGGCTTAACCTCAATGTCAAGGACTTCAGCTATTTTTTTCGCATCTTTAAACACTTTCGAAAATGAGTCATCTTCTGCCCGTTTAATTTTTAGTTGATCCCTTAAATCTTTGGCGAGATCCATAGCTTGGACGAAATCAGAATTTGCTCTTTGAAACTGACGACTTAATGGCAACGAGAGTTGGTAAACCATACTTTTAACCTTAAAGCTAATCAAAAACTCGAAATCCATAGCGTTTTTTAAGTTCTTTGCGTCACTTTCCAATGTTCTTATTTGGTTAAGAGTCTCGAACACAAACGGAAATTGGTCCTCAAAATCTTCAACTGCTTGATGTTTTGAGATCTATCGCGTCAGATTCAGCCGCTTTCGCTTAATTGTTTCTTGCAGCATATATTTTCTTTTCGGTGTATTGAAATAATTGTAAACTGCTTCAATTGTGGTTAGGCATTCTCTAATGGCTGGTATTTTGCTGTAAATAGATATAGCAAGGTTCAAAGAACGTGCTGCACAATGGACGTACAGAGCATGCGGAACAAATGGGCAAATAATTGCCTGAACACCATTGTATCGACCAAACATATTGCTTGCTCCGTCGCACTATGGGACGAAATGAGCTTTAGCGTCTCATAAATGGTTTTGAAAAATTTTACAATTCGAAAAATCTAAAGATGAGGCCTTAAAATAGAAAACCAGCTCTTTTCGAAACAGTAACTGATTTTTTATTTTTTTTTATTTTTGGTACTTAAATTGCTGATCAAATCTGTCACATTAATTTGATTATAATTTCTCTACAAAGTTTGAAGTGAAATATTTTGTAGTTTCCTGAATATAAGTAATTGATGTTACATATTTTTGGAAAGGTCGTTTTTTTTTTCTTTATAAAACAGTTGTTTTCATTTAGATTTACTTCAACAGTTAATTTAAAGAAAAAAAAAGAAAAATAACCTTTTATGTGCTTTGTGATTTTTTCAATTAAGGTTTTCTTTGTTACCTCCACCTGCCTCCACCTCGGGACCGATTTTTTTGAATAACCTCGTCCGCATACGTTCGCCCTTTTTTTTATAAGCAAAAATGTGTAAAAAGTGATTTTTTTCTTTATGATTTTGAGTTTGTTGCTCTTTAATTTTCATTACAATGATAGAAAATATTGAAATTCTGCTCATGCTTACTACCTAAGTAGTTAAAAATGAATAATGGTTAAAAAGAATCATACGAAATGGTTCTCTCCTGGTTAACACCATACAAGTCATACAAGTGAAATAATTATTACCAAATTTCATCACATTTTTTTTTAACATGGTTGCTCCAAAACAGAAGCGAAATAATTTTTAATAAATAAATTAAAGTATCACTCTCTTATAATAATAACCTCCTTTCAACCTCATATGAATACATATACTTAAGATAACCATACAAACTGACCGTTAAAACAAGGCGATAAGAGAGAAATGAGTCATCCAGCGAGAAAAAGCTCTGAAAAATCTTCACGATCAGCTCCTTTCATTTCAAGTCTAGGAAAAACCAGGACATATGAAGTGTAAGAGTTGTTAGATGAAGCTAAATTGCTTTTAGAAACAAAGAGTTAGATATTAGTGCTTCCTGAACCTTCTAAAAGCTTTACGATTCGAAAAATCGCAAAAATTTCTTTGGTAGTCCAAAAGTATGTTGCAATAAAGACTTTCTTAGGAAATGAGAGGGTATTCGTTTAAATATCTTAGTTTGTATGTTCAGTTACAGACACTTCTGTGATACTTTTGTCATACTAGTACTCTCTACGCGTCTGATACTGAACATGCAAAATAAGATATGGAAATGAAAACTTTCTCATTTCATAAAAAACTCTCTGCTCTCCTTGTAAACCAAATTTTACTTTGCTACGATGACGGCAATCCGTGTCGACTTCGTTCCGAAAAATATTTTGTTCATTTTTCGGTCGATGATAACCTAACTTAACTAAAACAATCTCAAATTGATTTTTTTTTTTTAGAAATAACTACTTGTTTTATACTTGTTTTACATGAAATAGAATTAAAGCAACAGTTGAGAAAACCTCAAAAATCTGGGACATCCTACTACATGTACATTAAATTATCTAGTGGAAAATTGTTGGTTCATGTAAATAAAATAAAAAAGAGGTTGAAAATGACTCTTGGAACACAAGTTAGGATATTTATATATAACCCTGGGTTCAAAGGCCGAAGAATTTACATTTTTAAAATCAAAAGGAAGCTATGGTAACCCTACCATGTCAAAGTTTTTTGCTTAATTAATATTGATACTGCCTAGAAAATAAATAAAAGGCTTTTTTTACATTAATATCTTCTCTTGTTTAAAATTTCAATGTAAAAATTATGTTTTATAATTTTGAACATTTTTTTTATACTCATGACATTGGCGAATCTCAAAAAACTATAAAAATTTATATTAACTATGTATTCAAGATGATATGTTTCAAATTTCACTTAATTCGATGAAGAAACAAAAAAGTAGATTTATGAGACGCTCAACCTCGTTTCGTCCCATAGTGCGTCGCGTCGCCGTCGTACCCTTGGTCGATCAAAAAGAAAATGTCAAAATCACAATTTTGATGATTTTCCACTATGAGCTTCGCAAGAGCATCACCTGGATTGTTAATACAGTAATGTTTGGTAAACTGCTGTATTAGAGATTTTAAGAGAAAAGAATTTACTCATACCTGTTGTGGAAAATCGATATAAAAAAGAGATTCAAAATATAATGTGATTTGCCGAAATAATTATTTCTTTCAGATGAAGTTGACTTTGTACTTTCCCCGTAGAACGTAGATATAGAATGTACAATCGTTTTTGTATGAAGGTTTCCCTCGTGTTTCCTAAAAAATTGACAACAAAAATCGTCTTACTGAAAGTTGGCCCTTATACAAAGAATTGCGAATTCTACCTATGAAACATCTTTATATTTTTAAAGTTCTAAAAGAATTTTTTAAGCAAAGCGGTAATATTCCTAGTAGAAACTCGGAGTTATATAATCTAAGAATAAACAACTTGCACCTTGTCAATGAACCTACTGTCCACAAAACTCATTTCTCAAACTTTTATACTGCAACAGCACCAAAATCATTTAATAAACTACCTCTGTCTATCAGAAGAACTCGAAACTTAAACTCTTTCTTAAAGAAAGTAAAAGATTGGCTTTTCACAATTGACTTAAACTTAATTGTAGACTATTGTTAAAATGTGTATCAAGTTTAAAAATAAAAATGTATTTTTTAACGTATGTCAGAAATAATTATTGATTTGCTTAACTGATTCAATCATTGTAATTTTCGTAATACTGATTGTCACCCCACAACAGTTTCTTATTATTGTAAATTAAATTCACAAATGTATCATTCAACACTAACTTTGAAGTTAAGGAATGATAGCTATTATTTATTCTTTTCATTTACCATTGTACCATATATGTAGTTTTAAGTTGAAACGAAAAAAGTTCTAAAATTCTAATTCTAATTCTCTAAGGAGTCTTTGCATATGGGACTAAAGATCATTCGGAATATTTTTCTTTTGAAACGACCAAGGGTTTTCTTATCCGACTTCGATAAGCTGCTTCCGTAAATCAAGACTGGCATGATCAAAGTCTTATAAAGAGTTACTTTGGTTTCTCTAGAGAAAACTCTTTCTAACACCCTCTGTTTATCAACTGCCTTCTTAACCCAAAGAAGCATTGATTGGCAAGAGTTATTCTCCACTTGACCTCCGCACTGATCTTTTTTCCCGTGTCTATAGCGGATCCTAGGTAGACCAAGTCCTGTATTTCCTCGAAGTAATGTCTGTCTATTGTGACGTTTTGTCCAATTCGTCGCGACATATCCGCACTGGTTGTAAGAGAGCTTTGATATTTTTCGCAGTCGGCCACCCAATATCCACTCAACGATCTGTAACGTGTGGAACATCAGTCATGCGAATACCAATTCGCCAAAAAAATCTTTTCACATTCTGTCATTTTAGCCGTATCTCCCCTACAAGCTAAAATTATCGGAAATTATATTAACATACAATTATTTCAAGAGAACCGCTTCTTTTTTAAGCTCATAAACTTTTCATTTATGGTTAATGATAAGAAGTGCTTGCTCGTGTCAGCAAGTCAAATCTTAGCATCTGTTATAAGTTAAACATCGCGACAGGAACATCAAAAAAATAATAATCAATTTCAAACATTTCTTAAAACTTTTGAAAGACATTTTTGTTTTGTATTTTATATCTTCTCAGCCAGAACGGCCTCTACTGTACTTAAAAAACAACCGGCTTAGGTGAGTTTGGTTAGATTACCATATGAGGTTTAGATGTTTAAACAACAAAAAAAGTTGGTTTTTCGATGTTATTGCGAATGTTTGTATATATTTATTATGTGGAAAAAGTGACACTATTGATTTTTATTAATCCTTTCAAATTCAAATTAGGAAACCAAAAACATTTCGGTCCTACAAGCAAAACTTACTTTAAGTCCTTACCATAGCCTGAAAAAAAAATAATTATTGAAAAATAACAAAGCTCCTGGAAGCGATGGAATACCAGTTGAGTTTTTCAAAAATAGTAATGACCATCTCAAGAACTATATACTGGATTACTTCAACCTCCTATATGAAAATGCCTGTGTGCCTTTAAATTTTTCTAAAGCTTTCATATTTGCTATTTTTAAAAAAGGAGATCATATTCAACCTGAGAATTATAGAGGAATTTCTATGCTCAACTTTCTTCGGAAGATATTTGCTGGGATTCTATATGGAAGACTCTCCACATGGGTTGAAAGGACCAACAAACTCAGCATGTTTCAAGCCGGATTCCGCTCTGCATATTCTACAATGGATCACATTTTTGCATTGATAAGCATCTCTAAGAACCACATTGAGAAAAATAAAAAACTGTATGTCTGTTTTGTGGATTTTAAAGCAGCATTCGACACAGTAAATAGACAGGCGTTATTCTACAAATTGTCAACTACTGGAGTGTCTCAAAAATTTCTTATGCTTTACTTCAAGTTTCTAGCATCATCAAGTGCAGCAGTATGGGACGGATCCAAGTTATCCGAGTGGTTTGCCACCACTGCAGGTGTCCCGCAGGGATGCATTTTGAGCCCTCTGTTGTTTGCTCTATTCATTGACGATGTGTCTTCTATTCTTAATGGCGGTGTACTTTTTGCAGGAACTCTCATCAAGGTCTTACTATATGCCGATGACTTAGTTCTGCTGGCGGACAACCCATTTTCGCTGGAACTACAAATCAATAAACTGGTGGCATATTGTGATACATGGGATCTTCACATTAACGCGCAAAAAACGAAGGCTATGGTTTTTGAGAGCCGAAAGAGTAGAAGACTTCCTGAAGAAGCTTGGCGACTTTGTAACGAACAAATCAACACAGTACTTGAATTTAAGTATTTAGGAGTACTTTTAACATACAATCTGAATCTTGGAAAACATGATAAGGAAAAAAGCAGTGAAGCTAAGTTGGCGCTTAATCTGATGTGGCCAAAATTTTTCGCTAATCAAAATATTGACCACTCATCCAAATTTGGAGTCATTCCCTTTGAAGAATTTGAGGCGGTTCAAAGAATGTTTTTCAAGCGTATTTTCAGGTTGCCAAACTCCACACCGACCTATGCCATACACGTAGAGTCTGGCCTACCACCAATCTTCATAAGGAGCCTGAAAGCAAGTTCGGAATACTGTTCGAGAGTGATGAGAAGAAGTAATACAAGTCTCCATAAATTGATAATGGCAAGACAATTACGAACAAATGCATTCCCTTTCAGGGAATAGAACCAGCTGGCCTTATCCCACGATTTCTCGTTGTCGTTATCTGAAAGCAATGTCTATGAGTGGCCTAATATTTTTGCGACGATTATTTCAAAAATTGATGACAAGATATTTGACGAACACTTAACCAGGGCATCATCGTCAACTTCGAGGAATATCTACAGGAGCCTAAACCATCGAATACTTACCGAAGATAGCTATTTTAATCTGAAGAACTCTTCGTTTAAAATAAGCACGATATTCAAAGCAAGGGTCGAAATTCTCAACTTGAATTTCATCCCCCATAGAGTCGATCGTCAGCAAATTTGTAATCTGTGTAATACAAGGGAGTTAGACGATATTTACCATTTTATCGCAGTGTGCCCTATTTTGCAAGAGATACGACGGTTGTATTTCCAAGAAAGTTTTTTGTCCGTTAATAGTCTCTACGAAATATTCGGCCCTATCGTGGTAACCGTCGGAGCGGAATTCTCTCCGATCGGAGACATTTTGCTTCGTGGTAGTTCTCCGATCGGACGATCCGACGTTCTCCGACAAGTTTTTGTTGCGGAGATTTTAGTTTTGGGAATGCAATGCATTGCCGCATTTGTGAAAAATTTCTTACGACGACAACTACTTTGAAGCAAAATTTAATCTCCGAAAAAAGATGCGTTGCGGAGAAAACTCCGCTCCGACGGTTACCACGATAGGGCCGATTAAATGGTGCTCGGGGTTGGTCTCTTTTGTATGGTTACTGCAAACATGCTTTAACATATCGTAATAGCTTTTGAAAGTTAACCTCAATGCCTATTAGTGCTTTTATGTTTCAAATAATGTAAAATTATCACCTTTTATGTTTAAAATCACTCTAAAATTGTAATTCTTTTATTGCAAATCGTCTAAATTGTTAAAAAATAGTAATAAATTAGTAATAAAAAATAAATTATAATAATAAGAATAATGATAAACTCGCTTTCTCATTAATTTTCGTTTTTTCGATTATAATTTTGATTAATGTAATAATAATTTGTATATTACCCTTTCTTTTTTTCTTTATTAATTTTGTTTTAAAATGTCATTTCCGGCAGACGGCAGAAAAGCCATGTCCGTATTCTTAGGATTAACCACTGTAAACTCTCTTTTTTATGGAAAAAAATAAAGAATATATAATAATATAATAATAGCCTGAAACCATTCAAAATTAGTCGTTTTGTTTATATGCGAACCATTTTTATCTGTTAATACTTTTGATAGCGTCTCTTACGTTTGATTTGGTGAGTAGCTTGATTGCGCATAGTAGTAAGTGTATGGTGAATGTATAATGTATAGGTGAATTTTGTTTGAAGTGCAAGTCGCAATAATTTACATAATCATTATAATTAGTGTGCATTTAAGAAGATTAGCTATCATCACAATTATAAATCCTTAGCTAATATGGTCCAGAGCCAAAAATAAATTTCTACACTCTGAAGATATTATACCTATACGAATCTCCAACTTCTAGAGAAGGTATGTACAATTTTTATGAGTCATAAGTTTAATTACTTTGCTTATATTTTTCGAACTATAACAGCCTAATTTATTAGATTTCACTAATACTCGTTTCAACCTCGTATTAGTTAATGCTAGTTGTAGCACTTAATATTCCCTTACGCCAATCCTTATTTATAAAACATTTTTCAACCCGTATTAGTTACGCCTTGCTTATGTCAAATTTTTCATCAAAAAAATTACCCATCTGTAGCTCTGGTGACTATAAACGTAAACAAATCCCAGCTGACTTCATTGTGGCAGAATATTTATTGTGTATTATTCATAAACACTGGTCAATAGTGTAAAATTGCCTTACCACAGATTTGGATAAAAAATTAATTGATTCTGTTTGCAATGGAAAATCTCATCAAAGAGTATTTTGACCCTAACCCGGAAAAAAGTTCTTAGGCTATGATGTTTGATGGCATCGCGTGTTGGTGGTATTTGTGCCATCGAAAGTACTTTTTGATAATTTGTAAAAATATTGGAAACGACAGTTACTAAGGGCCTGGTTCAACTTTGCTACATATAAAGAAACTGCAGTCAATATAAAAGAATGAAAAACAACGATAAATGTCTTGTGACAATATTTCGGTGAATTTCAAACATAAAATGTTCTCTGATTTAGCATTTTATAGGAAATTTTATTAACATTTTTTTTATGAAGCATTGCATATACCTATATGCAACCAGAAAGAAATGTTTTTTTTTAAAACTGACAAAACTCAAAAATTGGAAAAAATTGCCTTTTTTTTGTCGGGAATTTTATTATTTTGGAAAAAAAATATTTTTTTAAAGATACTTTTCGATTCTACTGATTTCTGATTTCTACAAAAAACGTCCGGAATTGCATCAAAATTTTGCTTCGTTCTCGAGATATATTGAAAAAACCAATGAAGTTGGTTTAGAACCCATATCTCTGAATCGCACCCTCTAATTTAATAGCACTTTCGGTTTTTTCTATAAAATTAACCCATTAATCGATTCATGCAATAAAAGTCCATTCAGTGTCGAGTTCCTTTATATGCCCTTTTTTACGACATAATCAATAGATATGAATAATCAAATGACATTGGGCCCCGAGTAAGTCCCTTGGCGCACATGGGACTGATTGGGGCTTTTGACACTTTATTCCTTGTGGTAAACCTAAGGTCTCTACGAAGATTTGGCTCTGTCGGAATTTTCTTTATTTCAATTGTATAAATTGTCCGTTTGACATATTTGGATTAACTTTAAATTGAACAAATTTCAGCAAAAGAATTGATGCCTTTCATCTTTTTAGTAATTATTTATTTCTCTATCAAAATTTAGTTCGCATTCAGCATTCGGACAGCTGGTCCCAATTTGTTCTTCATGTAAGTTTGAAACTGTTGGCATTTAGCCCTAAAAATGTAAATACAAAAATTAAGGAGCAATTTTTTTTCTAAAAAGGTACCTATATTACCTTGTATCTAGGTCGAATGAACTTCCCCATAAGACCACTCCGTGTGCTCCTAATTTCTTAGCTTCATTTAGGACTTTGAAAGTCTCTATGCTCTCGATGTAGTCAAGAGTATCTGTGTACACGTATCTGTGGTACACAAAGACTTCTATCTTCTTCTTAAGAATTGAAGCATTTGCAACACGTAACGCCTCTATCACTCTTCCCCTAACCATCGGAATGCGGTTCTCAGCTGGCATACGCTCTTGTAAGTAAACAGACGGGTATATTGCATCGGAAGATTGAAACATCCATCGGATCCTTAATTTATTATTTTAAAATTCATTAAAAGATTAGAAATTGCTTACCATACGTACACACTCACATATTATTTTCATCTCGAACTCCTTTTGCACACATGTCCGCATTTGCACCATTCCCATTGAAACAGTAAGGAAAAGCATAGTAACCCCATTTAGCATTCGGACGAATTTTTTTAACTGTCACTAATGTTTTCAGCATAAAGTCCTTAGCCGCCGATTCAAAATTATTTTTTGCCAAACGCTCAATTTCTTTCTTAGACGCTCTAGGATTGTTTTTTTGTTCAATTTGCATTGATAAGGTTTTGTATGGCTTAAGTGTTCCAAAGTTTTGTCTATATACTGGTCGCCATGATTCAAAGTCCAATACTGCCAAACCTGAGAAATCTTGGTTAGGTATTAGTTCATTTATTTGAGATTCTATAAGTTCCAAGTGCTCAGATAGATTTCCCCTTTGCGGAACACCATGATTTCTGTAAACAAATTCCATGGATGATGTGTTTTGCAGAATCGCTGGGAAATACCCGGGATCATATAGAATTGATATTTCATTTCCGCGAAATGAATCGTCTTTATTTTGATTTATTCCGTATTGTTCCAGCAGATTATCAAAAATTATTTGATATTTTTTGCACATAAAAGTGGGAATGTTCCAGTAGATCTTGAACTCACTGTTAATGAAGTATATAAACGAATGGTGTTAGATGAAGTCTTTGCGCATATATAAAAATAAAAAAATTACCTTGCTGCGATGCATATCCATAGACAATAGAATATTGTTAATTTACAAAGCAATATTTTGTAATCCATAACGCTCTAAAATTCATATGATAATCATTGATTTATACACATTTATAGCGAAGGAGTACCTAAGTGTTTATTAAGTTTTATGTACAGCACTCTTATTTGCTATAAACTACCATCACCCGCAACTACAAGGCCGGACTAACAGCTTTTCGATCTTAACAGTCTACAATATATATATTGAGACACATTACTTAAAAAATGTCCATTTGAACAAATAATAAAGTATCAGGTAACCATTTGCTTCTTATTATTATTATTGAAAAGATAAATAATGACCCCTTCCTACAATGCAAATAAAAGTGGTTTCAACAATCAATATTGACAAGAAGGTAACAATGAATTGACTACAAAGCAGATATTAAATAGAAAGACTAACCCTTTGAGCAACTTTTCTGCAAGTGTTGATATCACTAAATAGCTGCAATATTAGTTAAAACATATGAATTTGAATCATGTTTTACAAAAAGACTTCACGAGTTTAATGCCTTATAGCAAACAGTTTACTTGAGATAGTTAGTAAGGTATATGGCGAAGTGACGCAGTTGCAGAACATTCCAATTCGAATATGCGATCTTTTTTTTATTGCGAACGCTTCAAAATAATGTGAAGTTATTTTACTCTTTTATAAAAAAGGAAAGTCAAGATTTTGTTCTTCGTCAAACAATTCTTAACACGTTACTGAAGGGAAACTTAGTTTTCCATTTGTTCTCGCAAAATTGAAATAAGATTTTGCAACAGTTCACATTTAATGTCTCAAAAGTATGGAAGTGGAATTGGTGTTGTCAAAAAAAAGTTCAACGAAAGCTTGAAATGAAAAATTCTAGATTCAATGCAAAACGTGGTCTATATTATGTCTTTTGCGGTATCAGTAACGGTAAAAAAGGCAAAACTGTTTGGCTAGACTATACTAGAGATACCGTTAGAGTTTTGGCAAGAATTCTCTTTCTTTTCAGCTATATAATATTAAGTTATTATTTTTATTCTAGACAATGTATTTGGTTAGGCCCCCTATATGCCAACATTCCTACATTGTTATCATTTTTTTAATTTTTAAATTACCTAGTATAAGTATCAATTGTAAATATATGTATATCGTTCAATAAACATAAACTATAACTACGACTATAGAGTTTTGGAAAAAAAAGATGGCAAATTTCCTATGCAGACGGTTTACGAACTCTCACCTCCGAGCTTATAGAAGGTGATAGTCTGCCTAAAGCACTAAAGTGAAAATTACCTTCTACCAATGTACAAAGGGGTAGGAGATACACGACGACTTTGCTATAACCACCGTTTGATCAAGCTGAAATCGTACATTTTGAAGATCATTGAGCGGATATTGGGTAGCCGGCTGCAAAAAATTGTAAAGCTATCTGATAAGCCCGCATTGCTTACCTCGGGTAAATCACAAACTGATGCAATCCATGACTTGCATGTTGTGCTAGTTGACTTCGAGATCTAATATGGGTGGCCCTCAGACAACGTGGATTTCCACAGGTACATATATGTGCACATGATCAAGGATAATTGTGAAAGAGCAGTGACGAACGCAAGATGTCACCGAAGTATTTCAAGTCTCATAAGGAGTTCTGGAATACAAAGTACAAAACACGAAAGTACATCAAATATTCTTTGCTGACGATGGAGCCATCGACTGTAAGGATTCTAAATCCCTGCAATAAACAATAGCGGAGGGGCCTAGCACATTTCTCACGGCCATACTTTGTCAGGAAAAGAACGGGTAAATCTATCGATCAGCGATTTTCATGGCAATGATATTACTGTCGGAGGACTTGCCAGTTCTCCGCGAAGGTGATACCCGTGAAAAACATTTTTTGATGTTTCCAGGATTTCAACCTCGAACCTACCTCGAAAAGGCCACAACAAACACTTAACATTTGGTCAAACTTATGGCATTAGTCCAGTTACTTACTTTGACCGTTTTCTGATCCAGGCATGTATATTCTATATGTATCCTAGACATTTATTTATAAGGTTTACACTTAGGCAGCACTTAAACACAACTTAAATGATCGAGAATGCTTAAAGAAGTTTGAAGTGGCGAAAGAACTCTGCCGTCAATTGTGATAGAAAAACGACCTTATTGATGGGAAGACTCTACACTGCGGTTGTGCGTCCAGCCAATATTGGACAATGTACAAATCCATGAGAGTAGGTTAAGAGCAGCTTAGATGTTCCGTATGACAGCAAGAGTAAGAAAACTTAATCGTACCATCTTGCAGAAAAACAATAAAATAACAATGCTATCATTGGTTTTTACGAATTCGATTTCAAATACCAGCCTATTACCAGTTATAAGTCAAGAATAAAAAAAAAAATTTGTTAGCTTAATGAATTCTTATGATTCTTCAGGTCATGTGAGTTTGGTGGCGATCAAACCAAAATACATTTTTAGGCTTTTTGAAAATTTTTTGTCAACATTTTGCATAAGTAAGACTAGAGCAACGCCACGCCCGCCGCAAAGACTCCAGGTCAATTGTGCCGATTGAGCTGAAATTTTAAGGTAAGGTTAGGTGAAGATTGCTTAGCCAGAAGGTGTTCCTAATATTTTTTTTTTATTTAACTACTCTTATCTGTTCTATAATTCAATATTGAATTCGAATTCGAGAAAATTGGTAAATAACCTTTTTATCAACAAATTAAAAATACTAGCGCATAGGTGCAAAAGTATCCTTTTGCTAATTTTTTAAAATTTAAAAAACATAAAATGGCAATTGTCATATCAACAATGACACCAGAGCATTGCACCTCAAAGCTACGATTTGGCTGAACTTAATCAACGTAAAATCTCTGACTTTTAAGAACAATTTGATAATTTTGTTTCAGACAGTTTAGTTGTGTTTAACGACCTGCTCTAGATCACTTTAGAGCAGCATTTTCTGCACTTGCTTTTGAGTCAGAGCAGATTCGTGAAAAGTGTCTAAGTCAGCTGTTGACATTTGCTTCAAATATTTTTGTTTATAATTTGCGTTTTGCAATTTATTTGAAATTGCAATTAACTTAGAATCAATTGAATTAACATCGCATGTTAGTTTAGTTTTGATTCCAATGTTTTCGAATACAGTACGGACTCGGTTTACGCAATCCTCGATTCGTGCAACTCCTCGATTTTCGCAGCACTAAAATCGTAACACGTCTTGCCTCTATAAGTGCCACTTTTCAAAAAAGCTACCTCGATAAGTGCAACTTCATGTGTTTATTTATGCGTTTTTTATATTCACGTTCTTCTTTCGATTCTTTATTCCTGCCGTTATTTTACAGCTAGTTTGTCTGAGCAATATTTCTTGCAAGAACATGAATAAAATGCATCTGTGTTTATTTGAGTGGGTTGTGATCTCGTTAGTGTTCAGACTACCAAATTTGTTTGTCAAATTTGTTGTATGAAAAGGTTGACGGAAAATACCCATAGCGTTCAAGGCTATGGCCCAATCACTCCGTCACGCGTTCGACTTTAGCGGCCACAACTGACAACTCGATTAAAACACATGTATTCTTATGGGGAATGGGCCATAAGCAACGTGCGTGACGCCCGTGGCGGCGTTGAGATTAAAACATTTTTAATATCAACGCACTTAACGACTTTGACATTTGCTATTGGTATTTTTTGTTGGTTGGTAGACACACATGCACACACACATGGTGCTCAGTGTAACAAAAGCGCATTAACGCGACGGATTCATTGGGCCATCCAAAATTTACACAAATTTTAAAGTTGAAGTTGAAGTTGAAGTGTGACGGAGTGATTGGGCCATAGCCTTCACACTCATCAAACAAATCGTCAAACTCCATTCTGATTTGAATTTTAACCATGAAGGACATAGTAAGAGCAGCGCTTATTAGAGATGAAATTTTAAAAATGCAAGAAAAACAAAAGAAAGCGTGTTGGGATTAAAGAGGTGCACTACCTGAAACCATCGTAAATTCCACTTTCAATGTAGGTACTGAGAAAAAATTGTCTTTCTGTGCGATGTGCACTACTTCAAATTATTTGGGATGTGAAATTTCTTGCAAGTTTGACGAGTAGCGTTCACATCCGTCAAACTTGTTGTCCAACTTGCACCCAACATCCAACAAATTTGACAAGCCACTTGATGGAGAGTTCACACTAACAAATTTGCTTGACAAACTCGATGCTTGACAAACAAATTGGATAGTCTGAACGCCTCTTTTACTAAAAATTCATACAGAAAATATGACCCAGTAAGTGCAACAGCCTCGGTTACTGCAACTGCCCGAATTTTTATTAGTTGCGTTAATCGAGTCCGTACTGTATGTATTTTTATTATAATAGGATACGAAATACATTTTTGCAAGCCAGCTAGGTCATAAAATGATTGTTGTTTTTTTTTTGGTTGACTTTTGGCACCAGCTGACTCTGCTCTAAGTTGCCTGACATTTTTCATGTTTCTTGCTCTGCTCTGAGCTGCTCTACTCTGCTTTTTTTTTTCATTAAACACACTTTTTGCAATGATTTAAATTTCTAATACCTTTTTAGACAGTATGTATGTTTTGTCTTTAGCGGAGTTCACACTGTACAATCAGTTGGACAGACTTTGACTTGAACGACCAAAGTTGGATAATGTGAACCCTCACACTACCGCTTGACCAACTTGTTGGATGGTTTTCAAATATTATAAGTGGAGGAGTATATGACATAAGGTTGGACTAAGTTTGATAAGTCTGAACGGAAACTACATCCGACCATCCAACATCTTCTGTCAAACGAAGTCTGTCCAACGAATTGTATAGTGTGTGAACTCGGCTTTTCGCAAAATTTTCTTAAAACTCGAATTGGTATTTATAAGAAAAAAAAAAACATTTATAAATGTCTTTATTGCTACATATAGGTCTCCTTTCTATTTGGAAAAGAAACATCAACGGCGTCTACTGTGGCGTATACGTACCATTTATCAGAACATTATTTTCAAACTGGAAAATTATATAATTTGAGGTTGGGCACACAAAATGATTGAAGATATATGTATACTTATGTTTTCAAATTTAAAAATTCACAGTTACATATATGAGGTTTTAGTACACAGTTAATGAAATCTTGCCTTTTTGGGAAAAACTGCTTAGCACAACAAATAGGTGGTTATCTCTGTCCGTTACTTCAATAAGTTCAGTCAATCCAGATCGAAGGAGTCTATAGTATAATAACTCAAAGCACTTTAGTCACAAAATTTAACGAAGTGAACACTTATAAGGAAGAGAAACAATTTGACACATTGTTGTTGTGTGTCCGGAGTTGTAATGGAGTAGGTACTGAATTATTTATTCAATTAATTCCATATACGAGTATTTCTGATCATTACACTTAATTATTCACCCAAACGTTAATGTATCACCTACATGCGGGAGACCTTGGCATAGTTGGTTAATAGTTCCGCGGTTGATTGAAAAGTTTTCATTTCATGTTTCAATGAGCCATTGAAGTCTTTTCAATAAAAAAAAAAACAATGTAATGATGGGGACAATAATATTCTATTTCCGGAAAATCAAGCATGGCAAGACAAAGCAAAAATAATTTTAAAAAAAAATTACGAAGTAGCATATTCAGATCTTTGTCTTAATCGAAGTGTAAAGGAGACTTTGCAGATCAATTCTATGATTAGAAGAGATACTGGTGAACATCATCTAATGTTTGTAGTATGTTTACAAAAAGATGCATCTTAACATATTGCGACTTCATTGCACAAAATAAATCAGTTTCAATTCAATCGAAATCAATTGAACTCTCTTCAACCTTGACAATCTTGTGCAAACCTATTGATAGTATACGTGTTTAGCTCAAGCAAAAATGTAACTTAGCCAGAAAAACTCTCTATTTCTTTTTATTCATGCTCTTAGTTGTTACAGGCAACTTTTACACGTCAATAAGAACGTTTTTGGTTATATTCAGTGAGGAGGGCCGTGGTGCAGTTGAAGAGTGTTCAGTAGATAAGCCGGACGCGTGGGGTCGAATACCGCTCTGGGCATCTACTCTTCTTTCAGCCTCCCAGTTTCATCTGACATTCATATATTTTCATCTACTGCACCACAAAAAATGTGAAGGCTGCCACCCTGGTAGTACAATGGACCGGCAATTAAGTCTGAATGATCAGATTAGCATAAGCATCATCTTTTTTTTTTAAATATATATATGTATACTAGCTGAGCCACCCGGGGTTGGACGGGTCCGTAGTTTTAAGGATACCTGTCTAGTCCTTCGTTTTCCGTAGTTTCTAAGTTTCCCCCAATCCCGTTCCCGTGGGAATATTGGGATCAAACCTTTACCTAGACTAAATTATACTTAGCCTAAAAATTTAATTGAATTCCGTTGGGCGGTGTAGAGGTCTTTACCGGACAGGCAATCGAACATACATACATACATTTATTTTTAAATATACACATACACTATCGATATTGTAGATTTGAATTGATTTGTTTCATTTATTTGTTGTTTTACGTGTATTTTATATGGACTATAGTGACATTCAAAAAAAATGCCATAACTCGGGAACGGGTCGACGGATTTCAGATTTTTGGTTTCATTCGGTCGAGTTGTTTTCAAGTGATGCGATCACAACCAACCGCACATTTCTTTTTATACAGGGTGTCCTAATTAATAATAATTAATTCGTGTAACATACTTCGAAATGTGGTTCTTGGTCATATTCTAAGAAAAAAATTGTTCTACAGTAAAGTCCCACAATAAAATCCAAAAACGGGCTCTGGCATGCATTCAAACCGAAGGAGGGCACTTTGAGCACTTGTTATAATTGTATTTGTATAAAATACATAAAAAACTACTAAAAGTGCCCATATTATTGTTTTATTCAAACAAACCTCAAAGCTAAAAATTTTTTTTTTTTTTTTAGTTTTACCCATTTTGTATTTTTTCAAGTATCATAAAATGTATGGGTCTTTGAGTGCACTTATCAATGATTTTTTTTTATTATTGTTTTGTTCATCCGTAAAAAATATGACCAAGAATCACATCTTGAAGTATGTAACATGAATTACGGGACACCCTGTATATTAAGAAGACATATATTAGGGCGGATCGAAAACCCACTTTTTTCGCGGATCGCTTCTATTTACTTTCTTTTTTATGAAGCATTGCTAGAAATGCCATTAAAAAAAGTGACAAACCTCAAAAATTGGAAAAAATTGACTTTTTTTGTCGGGAATTTTATTATTTTGGATCAAAATTCTTTGTTTATAATTTTTCAAAAGAAACATTTCGATGCGAAAATTTGATCTCTATAAAAAACGTCAATTGCATCAAAATTTTGCTTCTTTTTCGAGATATATTGAAAAAACGAATGAAGATGGTTTAGAACCCATATCTCCGATTTGCACCCTCTAATTTAATAGCACTTTCGGTCTTTTCTTCAAAATGAACCCATCAATCGATTCATACTATAAAAGTCCATTCAATTTCGAGTTTCTTTATATGCCCTTTTTTACGACATAATCAATAAACTATAAAATATAAGAGAGTTCGCACGTTTTGCACTGTAGTTTGATTAATATTTATCAAAATCCCATACTAGGTTATATGAGCGTAAAGCTCTTGAAAAGACAAAAAATTTTTTCTTTTTGCGTTTCAATAACTGTAAAATTGTGCCGCGTAGAGTCATTCAAAGCTGAGGAAAATACAAAAAATGCCAAAAATTACGTTATTTCAATAACTTCTTTTGCGTTTATCTTAGCTTCTAGATCACCTATAGGGTCGCTTCTGAGCCGAAAAATGTAAAAACGAAGTCGGTCGGATACGTGCGTGCATCTGTCGCATGAAAAAAAAAACTTTGAGATTTTTTTTGAGACTGATTTCTTAATTTTATACTTAATAAAGACGGTTTTTTGCTATTACGAAGCAATCCGCGAAAAAAGTTGTTTTTTGATCGTCCCTAATATACAGGGTGATTTGCATAAGGTGTGACAAAAAGATAGGGTGTGTAGGTTGTAGGGGCAATTTAAGAATTACCTTTTTGTCACACCTTATGCAAATCACCCTGTATATTCAAAATATACATACATTTGCTATTTCAAGCAAACGCTTGGATTTCATAAAAGAAAAATTTAAAATAACAAAAGAACCGTTGTCTGTGGAAACAAGGTGGAAAAGCAGAGTCAAGGCAGTGAAAGCATTATTGCCACAATTTGATGATTTAGTGGAATGCATTTTAATTTTTAGAATTTCACAGAAGAATCCGATGTGTCAAGTGATTGTGGCTTGATTTTAAATGAGTACTAATTAATTTGCCTGGGGTTTATCATATCTCTGTATTTGTGGTATGATATACCACTGCGGGCTTATGTAAAAAGTTGACTTTGCCAAGTCAATATAAACATTGCTATCCACGCTTGAATGCATTCTGTACTTGGATCAAGGAGTACAAAAACAGAGCTTCAACAATGAACGAAAAAATGTTGACTAAGAAGGTAATAGGTAAAATTAATTTTTTTAACATTGTGATCGACTTTATTACTAGCAGTATTCACTCCAGAACCGAAAGAAAGGATTAACTTTATCTTTTTCTTTTTTTTTATTATTAGTCTTCAAAACATACAACAAAGTGACAAAGTACTCAATTAACCACATTTCACACATTTTTTCATTGAGAACACCTGCTTGAGAGCATTGGGTTGAAATTGACCTGCCAACTTGTTTTTATTGCGGTGGGGTCGGTTTGGCGAACGAGGTCTACCTGTTGAGTTCAAGAACAAAACGTCGAGTAATTTTGTACACTAAAATAAAAATATGTCTTACCTAAGGACATATAAAATGCAAGAATGTTTTGTTGAACAAATTAATTCTAATTTGAATGTCAAGTCGTCAACATATCACGATGTCAAATTACTCTCGGGCCGAATTAACTGATATGCATTACTGCTACGGTATGGCTCATGGTCGAGGTCGAGAAGCGTAAAGACTCTACGCTGAATTTTATCCCAATAGGAGGCATCCCAGTCATACGATATTTTCAAGAATTCATCAACGTCTTCGAGAACGTGGAGTACTGGAGCAACGAGGGCGAGACAGTGCATCTTCCGCAGACGTGCACACAGAGGAAAGAATTTTGGGATTGGTCCGACGAAATCCCTTCATTAGCACAAGGAGGATAGCTACTATGCTTCATTTGCCCCAAACTAGAGTATGGGGAGTGATTCATACCGACAAGTTGCACCCGTACCACACTACGCCAATTCAGGAGCTAACTGCCAACGACAAGATATTAAGAGTTGCATTTTGCCGAACATTATTGCTAAGATATGAAACTGAGCACAATTACTTTCGAAGGATATTCTGGACGGATGAAGCTCAATTTACCAGAGACGGAGTAATAAATTTCCACAATTTACATCACTGGAGTAGCAGCAATCCGCATAACAAGATACAAACCAAATCTCAACACCGCTTTAAAGCTGTAATGTTTGGCTTGGTATTGTTGGGCAGACAGTTATTGGACCCAGGTGCAATAACAGTTATTGGACCCAGGTTCCTGAGTTCAGTTATAATATCTGCAGTTACTACGAGACCTTCTGCCCGATTTGATTGACAACGTTTCATTGGCCATAGCAGACAATTTAATATACCAGCAAGATGGAGCTCCAGCACACTACAGCCGCATTGTAAGGAACTGGCTTGATGACCATTTTAGTGACCGTTAGATTGGAAGAAGAGGTCCCACAGAATGGCCACCTAGATCACCAGAGATTTTTATGCTTGGGTATTCATGAAGGGCTATGTTTACGAAAAGGAAATAGAATCTTTGGCTGAACTGAAACAACGGATTGAAACGATTGCAGTCAAATTACAGGAAAATTTATCAGGTATAAATTTATGTGCAGAAATAAGAAGGCGCTATAGTCTTTGCCTTCTTCAAAATGGGGATCATATTGAAAATTTTTTATTAGAAGCTTAAGATAAAAATCTTATATATAAAAATGAATCGCAAAATGTGTTGGTAAGTGCATAACTCAACAACGCCTGGACCAATTTGGCCAATTCTTTTTTTGTTGTGATTGTTATTGTCAGGAGAAGGTTTTTATGACATACAAAATTTAAAAATTGATATTCCCACAGGAACGGGTTCGGGAACGGAAACTTAGAAACTACTAGACAGGTTTCTAAGACGATTCCAGCATTAGGGGTGCTAGATTATCCCCTTCCATCAGTAATTTAGATTATATTTCATCCCTATTATACAACGGGAACAGAAACCGGAACGAGAACCGAAACCTTAAAGTTGCCTGAAAGATTTTAAAAATTCTTTCAACTCTTGGATGTTACATTCATCCCTTAGTGACATAGACTCATGAATCATTCCTGTCAAGGTTTGATCCCTATATTCCCACAGAAACGGGTTTGGGAACGGAAACTTAGAAACTACTGGACAGATTTCTAAAACTCTTTCGGCATTAGGAGTGCTACATTATCCCCCTCCTAGACTATATTTTATCCCTATAATCCGACGGGAACAGAAACGGGAACGAGAACCGAAACCTTAAAGTTACTTGACCGATATCAAAAATTCTTTTAACTCTAGGATGTTACATTATCCCTAAGTGACAATGACTTATAAATGGTTCCTATCAAGGTTTGTTCCCCATATTCCCACAGGAGCGGAAATAAAAGAAAGCGCGGATATTCCGACAGGAACGGGTTTGGCAAAGGAAACTTAGAAACTACTGGACAGATTTCTATAACCCTTCCTGCATTAGGATTGCTACATTATCCCCCTCAATTAGTAATTTAGATTATATTTCATCCCCGAGAACCGAAACCTTAAAGTTACTTGACCGATTTCATTTCATTGTCCCTCAGTGACATACTTTATACTTTATACTTATATTTCACATATTTCCATGGTAACGGAAGATTCACACAGGAACGGGGCTAGGAACGGAAACGTAGAAACTACTGGACAGATTTCAAAAATTCTTTCGTCATTGGGATGCCACATAATCCCAAAGTAAAAACGATTATTTTTCTTCCCCAAGTTCCCACATAAGCGGAAAAACGAGAACGGGAACCTTAAAGCTACAGACCCGAGCAACGCCGGGTGGCTCAGCTAGTATTATAATAAATAGTAACTTAGTATTTTATTTTATTTTACAAGAGCATTGAAAATAAGCCAGAAAAATACTACTTAATTACGTAAAATTTTGAAAAAAAAAAAAATGGTTTGAAAAAAAAAAATATGTTTTTTTTTTCAAAATTTTGACTTTGAAAATTAATATTTCAAAAACTATTCATTTTAACAAATTATTTTAAAATTTAAATTAATGTATAGGTTTTTGGCTTTTCAAAATGCTATAGCACGACTCTGTAGGTATTACCGTTATTTTTAAATAATTTTATTTCCGTTTTAAGTGATTTTTTTCTTAAATTGCCCCTCCCGCCTAAACGGGGGAAAATGGACCCCCCCTCCCATACGATTTTTTGCTTGTCTAGGTCCAACCTACACACCCTATCTTTTTGTCTTACCTTATGCAAATCACATATATATTCAAAGTATACATACATTTGCTATTTCAAGATCCAGCAAACGCTTGGATTTCATAAAAGAAAAATTTAAAATAACAAAAAAACCGTTATCTGTGGAAACAAGGTGGAAAAGCAGAGTCAAGGCAGTGAAAGCATTATTGCCACAATTTGATGATTTAGTGAAATGCATTTTAATTTTTAGAATTTCACAGAAGAATCCGATGTGTCAAGTGATTGTGGCTTGATTTTAAATGAGTACTAATTAATTTGCCTGGGGTTTATCATATCTCTGTATTTGTGGTATGATATACCACTGCGGGCTTATGTAAAAAGTTGACTTTGCCAAGTCAATATAAACATTGCTATCCACGCTTGAATGCATTCTGTACTTGGATCAAGGAGTACAAAAACAGAGCTTCAACAATGAACGAAAAAATGTTGACTAAGAAGGTAATAGGTAAAATAAATTTTTTTAACATTGTGATCGACTTTATTACTAGCAGTATTCACTCCAGAACCGATCGGGCCTAAGATCTCTTTGAAAAGAAGGTGCAATAATGTTATTAAACATTGCTTTTGAACTTTGTTGGATCGTAATGCAGGGGAAAAGCAGAGTCTGGAAGTTGCGACTAAAATATGAATCTCTTTACTTTACTGCGTTCGTCCGAAATTGGGTTCAAAGTTAAACTGATGAGTATTCCTAGCGAGCGGGTGTTGGAGAGGAATCCCACTGGCGCACTATTTGTAAAAAGAAAAACATAAGAGAGAGAAAGGCAAGTAACATTGTTCAAGAGAATCAATCAAAACTATCACCTATCAACCTTAACGCTCTGTTTTGTATCCCATCAAGCAGGTGCAAAGATGTTTGGGGAGCATCTAAACAGATATGAGAATTATACTCCGAAGAGCAGGGAAATAAATTTGAAAACAAATATGAAAAGCTGAGGGTTGAGTCGTCAGCAAAGCAAAAAAGAGGGTAAAATTTCAGACAACAGACTATTTATAGAAATAAAGAACAGAGTCGGGGACAATACGGAGACCTGGGACAAAACAGCATTAATTATCATATATAATCATCTTATGTACAACTTATGTATATCGAGCGGTCGGCAAGGTAGTTTCTTATCCTACAAAGTAGGGACTCATCGATATAAAAAGCATGCAGTTTCGAAAAGAGAGCTTTATAGTAGGGGAGCCCCGGAAGGGATTTTGCGCTTTAGGTACTCGAGCGCGTCAGAAAATCATATGGGGAGAAACCTTGCACCCTGTAATGTACTCCTACCATATATGAAACCTTAATGTTGGGGCGTTCGTTGAGGGCAGCCCGTCAGATTAGTAAAAAAAAGTCGATCTTCGGAAATACTCGAGCGCGTCAGATTAAGAGATGGTAGGTTGATTACATCCAGAAGAGTGTATATTTCAATAATCTGACAATTTGAGTGGGGCCTTAGTAAGTAGGCAAGTCACAAAGATGTAAAAAAAATCGATGTTTTGAAATACTGGAGCGCGATTAATTTCTTTTTTATTTTGAAGGTAATTTTATCTGGATTACGGAAAACATATAATATGACATTTTGCTTGGGGCGATTGAGGTAAAATCAGTCAGTAAAATGTAAAATATATGATGGTTAATATCTCGGTTAATATTGATATTAGCAATTGGTCCAAAAGACCCTTTTGTAGAAAACTAAATTTTCTACAAGTTTGTAATTTACAATTTTTCTGTAGCTTTTGTTATTTACGAGATAACTGCGACAAAACGTGAATTTTATGGAAAAATGTGGTTTAGTGGCCCGTACCACCAACGACTTCGCCACAAAGAACATTTTTGTAGAACGTTTAATTTCGAGAAAAAAACATCTTCGGTTAAAGCGATCCCATGAAATGCCGCTGAGCTACAGAAATTTAAAAATAAAAAATCAGCAATTGTCAGACTTCATAACCAAATTGCTTATTTAACCCGCTCTGAACAAACCGGCCCTAAGGGCCGGTTTGTTCAAGCTTGGTTATTTCTAATCAATGATTATTCCAGATGATAATCATGGATTCGGTTTGTTCACGAAATATTTAATCAAGGAATCTCTGATCAGAGCTTTTAATCATAGATTTTGCTAACCAGGCAATTTTTCTGGGTTAGCTCCATTTAAACAACGATTAACTGATATTCAGTTTGTTCAGGATTGATTTTTGTTCAAATCACAGCTATCCCTTCAGAATAAAAAACTGTCAGGCTGACATATCACCTTGAATGAGGCATATGGACGCTGTAATTTTAGTTTTTTTTATAAGTAGTTTCTGTAAAACAAAAACATAAATCAATTCTACTATAAATAAAAAAAGCGTGGGCTTGGCTGAAGTGGTATTTTATTAAACCATAAATGGCAGTATTTTCTTTGAATTTTAACTTTTAAAATTTTTATTTAAATTTTTAAGCGATGTTCCTCAGCGGCATGTCTAATTTTTTGTTCATGTGCCTCCTTATTTTATGGCAGCTGTTGGCGTAGTATTTCTTTTTCAAAACTTAAAATTTCATCAACTTGACATTTTTTTGGTTCTGCACTGCTTTGGTCAATGTTCTCAGTTGTGTGGTTGCCTTGTTGTGCAGCTTGCAGGGCGAAATTTACATTATTTTGGGTGTTTTGTATGGAAGTAGTTTCTTCTTGTACTACAGCTTCAGCTTCGCGAACTTCTTTTTCAAGTTGTCTGACAATTCCCTGTTTTCCAACCAATACAGCTTCTGCAGCACTTCAGCTTGCAAAGCCCTTTCAGCCAACTGAGCTGTAATCTGAGTTGTCCGGTTTGAGCATTTGATGCTGTTTTTGCCTCTTGTGCAGCTAGATGGTTTTTGCTTTGATGACCCCTCATACCTCTGTTAGATTGCCAATTAGTTTGGAGTTTCTTTATTTAGGTGTTCCGAGTCGCCATACCTACATACATACATATGTTTGAAACTAAAATGAAATTAAATTTAAATCTCGATAGTTTTGACAACCGAAAAAAAACTCTCTCATCAAAAAATGTATGTAATTTCAATAATTTCCTTGATTAAGTTTTGACATATAGACTGGAAGGGTCGGTTTGTTCAAGCTTGGTTAAGGGCCGGTTTGTTCAAGCTTGGTTATTTCTAATCAATGATTATTCCAGATGATAATCATGGATTCGGTTTGTTCACGCATTATTTAATCAAGGAAACTCTGATCAGAGCTTTTAATCATAGATTTTGCTAACCAGGCAATTTTTCTGGGTTAGCTCCATTTAAACAACGATCAACTGAAATTCAGTTTGTTCAGGTTTGATTTTTGTCTTTGTTGTCCGGCTGCGGTTTGAGCATTTGATGCTGCTTTTGCATCTTGTGCGGCTTTGAGAGCTATGCTAGATGCTTTTTGCTTTGATGACCCACTCATAGCTCTGTTAGATTGGCAATTAGTTTGGGGCTCTTTATTTATGTAGGTCTTCCGAGTCGGCATACTAACAATATTTGAAACTAAAATGAAATTAAATTCAAATTTCGATAGTTTTGACAACCGAATTTATTTTCAATAGATTTCCTTGATTAAGTTTTGACATATAGACTGGAAAATGGAACGATTTTTGATTAACCCATGATTTGCTAACTAAGCTATGAAAAATGTGAACAAACACACTTTGGTGATCACAGATTCTTAATCATGGATTAAGAAGAATCCTTGATAACCAAATTGCTTATTTAACCCGCTCTGAACAAACCGGCCCTAAGAGTACGCCGCCATATAATTGTCAGATTATCATCCTGGAGGGCGAAGACATCAAGTTGATCACTCTGTATAAAAATCTGACGCGCTCGAGTATTTTAAGGTCACGTGTTTTTTTTACATTTTTAAAAATCAGCCATGACTTATGGCCCCACTCAAATTGTCAGATTATTGAAATATACACTTTTTAGAGTACACTTAACATTCACTTTAAAAATCTGACACGCTCTAATAACTTTTTTTTTTCTTTTTTCAACCTCTCTTTACGCCCATTTGCCCCCAGTAAATCGTCAGATTAATATATATCGGTTATCAGAAAGGCAAAGCGCGTATACTGTATGAAAATCTGACGCACTCGAGTATTTCAATTCGACTGTTTTTTTTTACATTTTAAAAAGCTCATACACGCCCATCGTCCCACTAAAATGGAAATCTGTCATACACTTTTTTTCGTTTTAGAACCTAAACTTCACAGTCCAATAAGTCCCCATGACGCTTGACCATGACAATTATGCCAAACTCTATCAAATGACCTAGAAATATCAAGCGCAATAATCTTACTTTCAACAAAACAGTCTAAATTTTGGTTCCACTTTTCTTTGAGATATAGGTACCATCAAACCACCAGTGGACCTTTACCAAAATTGTACTGTCGGTAATTAAAAAGCTTTCGTTCTTCAAGATATTTCATGAGTTAACGGCTGATCAACGTTTCCATGACCTTGGAAAGAAGGGGCGTCCAAGTCGATCGGAGTAAAATTGACGAAGTTATGAGCATTTGAGCGTCTATTGCTCCATGACGGGTTTTGTACCTAGGCGGCAGCTGCGTGGCTCGCTGTTGTATTTTTCGACCCCGAATAAATGCCTTCATAAACGAGCCTGTTCCGGTCTTGCTATTTATATTCGAGGCATGGGGTAAATTAGTAAAGTGTTCTCAAACTTATGTTTGTATTCTAAAGTATGTGTCGAAATCAACTATCGAACAAAAAATCACCTGGGTACGATCTAATAACTGCTCAGGTTATGAAAGAAATGCCATCAAAAGCCTTTATAAAACTCCAATTCATAATAAATGCATGCCTAAAGACCCAATATTTCCCACATCATTGGAAAATTGCTGAAGTAATTGTTATACCAAAGCAAGGTAAGCCACCAACAGAAGTGACCTCTTACAGACCAATATCGCTTATACCAATAATGGCAAAAGTCTTTAAAAAATTGCTACTGAAAAGACTAAGCAAAGTCATAGAAGAAAGAAATCTAATCCCAAATCATCAGTTTGGATTTAGAAATAAACATTCCACGATACACCAAGTTCATAGAATAACGGATGCAGTTGAAAAAGCATTAGGTTAGGTAGGTTAGGTTGAATGGGGGGTGCAGCCACAAGTGGCAACACCTCACTCGGATCTCGAGGATCCATTGTGCTCCCCGGGAAATCAGAGGATGAGGAAATAAGAGGATTGGAGAGGTGGATGGTTATTGTGGTAGGGAACTCCCACTGAACCATTTGGAGCCCTGAGTAAATTTCAGGACGTTGCTCAGTGGGAGGTTAGAGATGTCGCCCAGTTCGTAGAAGAAGTATTCTCCGAGGGTTTTTTTCCGAGTGTGGGCCAAGCTAGGACACTCACAGAGGAAGTGGAAAGATCCCTCCTCTGCCTCCTCATCTTGGCATCCTCTACATAAGTCGGATGTGCTAATGCCCATTCTCATCATGTGGGTACCCAACGAGTTGTGACCAGTGAGAATGCCAATCAACAGAGAGAGCCGAGGTCTGCTTAGCTGGAGTAAATTTCTGTTTTTTTCTTGGAAATATCTGGCCAAAGGTTTCTAGAGACTCGGCATGTTTCTAAAGATGACCACTTGTCATTGGCGATTTTTAGAAAATTGTGTCTGATTCTGCTTAGTGGCTTTAGAACTGAAGTGTTCGCTTCGCTGGATTCGAGTGCTGACCCGATTTTTGCCAGCTTATCCGCCATTTCATTACCGATAATGTCACGATGTCCTGGAACCCAGGAAAAAGCATTAAAAGAAAAACAAGTATGTTCGGCTATATTTTTAGATGTTGCTCAAGCATTCGACAAGGTATGGCATGAGGGGCTAGAGTATAAACTGCAAAGGGACCTACCCAGGCCACAGTAACTTCTTTTTTTTTTTTCTTTTTTTATTGAGACTTTACTTAACTCTAGTGTACATTTTATATCCGTATTTTCTAATTTTGGCCGACTTTAAAGGTATGTCTGGCTTAGTATAATTCTTAATGAAAATCTTTACAGAGATTTTAATCTTAGTTTTAATATTACTTAAATATAGTACAGATTTAAGTGCATGCTTGCTCCCAGCATGCAACATCAACTTTGCTTCTATTGGGCGACCTACCCAGGCAGTACTACGAAATACTAAAATCTTATATCTCTAACCGGCTCTTCAGAGTACGGTATGATCAAGAATATTCAAAGCTATGTAAAATACAAGCCGGTGTTCCACAAGGAAGCGTCCTAGGACCTACCCTGTATTTGCTATATACAAGGGATATTCCAGTGGATAACAACACCATTATGGCTACTTTTGCAGATGATACTGCAATTTTGGCATCCAGTAAGTGCGTCGTCAAGGCTGCTGAGAAATTGCAAAATGCCGTCGAAACCGTTAGTGATTGGACCAAAAAATGGCGTATCAAGCTCAATGAAGCTATATCTGCACATATAAACTTTACAAATAAAAAGTTAAGCTACGTACAAATATTCATCAACAATCAAGCTGTACCTTACGCCAACACGGCCAAATACCTTGGGATGAATTTGGATGCAAAGCTAAAATGGAAAGAGCATATCAAAAAGAAAAGGGAAGAGCTCAACTTGAAGTATAGAAAAATGTACTAGTTACTCGGTAGAAATTCTGACCTATCTGTCGAAAATGAAATCATGCTTTATAAACAAGTACTTAGACCTGTTTGGACCTATGGAATCCAATTATGGGGCTGTACAAAGAAAACAAATACTGAAATCATCCAAAAGTTCCAAAACAAAGTCCTTCGTGGAATAGTAAATTCACCATGGTATATAAGAAATAGCGATTTACATCGTGACCTACAAATAGAAACGTTTACAGAAGTTGTAAGAAAATATGCTGTATCACACAATCAGCGACTGCATAGTCATATCAACTCTGAAATGGAGTCCGTATTAAATACGAGAGGCAATGTTCGGAGATTAAGAAGAACCAAGCCACAGCCACACGAGCTAATGGTCTAAAAGTCATGGGAAGCATTAAAAGTTTAAGCTTCCCTTAAAGCGATTATATTATTGAGAAATAAAAATCTGTTGTCGATCGTTCATAGATTGGTTCTGATTACGAGGAGTTTTTAGTGAGGTAAGAGTCCCACACTACTTGGTGTCGAATACTGCCAAGTGTCTTTTGAAGATTTCCTCCTGAAAAAAAAAAAAAAAAAACTTATGTGACTTTTCAGATTTGTCCGTGTGCACGATAGCTCAAAATCTACTGAACTAATCGCTTTAAAACTGTACACAGTACTTCTTCACATAATTCACCAGTGGCCTAAATCACCAACTCACAAATTTGTAATTACAAGAGTTTTTTAACAAAGTTTGTGAGTTTCTATAAAAATGTTGCTTCACCAAACCTCGTTCATTACAATATTGCACTTGAATTTTACAAAAGGAAGTTTGTGGAAAAATTTCCACAAGTTGAACTTTACAAGTAACAAACTTGTCAATACACTAATTTGTGAATTTTCATTTCACCAAAGAAAATAGATCTACAAAATTTGTTTTGTTTGTAAGAATATTCTACAGGTGAAGGTTGACGTGTAATTTTTGTTACAAATTTGTTATTCTTTGCTTTCATAACAAAAATGTATTTGCGACGAAGGCATAGCAGCCAATGTGATGTTGTTTTGATAGTTAATAAAAAGTTTATCGACCGCGTATAAATTATGATATATTTGACTTATTCGATTTAAATGAAAAATTTCATCTCAGTCGATGCAAGGCAAAGAAAATAGTTTCAATTATTGGACCGCAAATAGCCCACTCTAATGAAAAAACTGTGTTTTAAAACCATGGCAGCAGCTTTGAGTTGGCTAGGGAATGAAGGACAATACCAGTGACGGATCCAGGATTTGGGCATGGGGGGGCCTATTACTCAAAATTTTATTTATATATACGAGATTTAGCAGATTCAATCAGAAATTATCTACATGATGTTGGCGTCGATTGCTCATATATTTATGGCCAAGGATTCGACGGAGCTCCGGCAATGAGTGTCCAATTCATTGGTGCACAGGCTCATCTGGGATCGTATTTCCCCCTGGCAATTTATGTACATTGCGCTGCACATATCTTCAGTTTGGCAGTCAATGCAGCGAAGTGTCAGGAATCAAAAATGCGCTAGGAACTATCGGAGCGATTGAAGTATTTTTTACTGGCCTAAAAGACAAGACGTTCTACACCAAGAAATTTCAAAAATTACAAACAAAAGTAAAAAAAAAAACACAAGTTGAAGCCTGTTTGTCCAACCAGGTGGGCAGTTGGAGGTCGGCTGTTATTGAATCTTTAGAAAAAATCAAAACGTGGAAAGATCGAGAAAAGGCATTGCATCTTTTGACAGCGATTTCGACGGTTCAATTCCAAATCGCCTGTCACATTATGGAATCAGTTAATTCGATTGTTTTGCCTTTGAATCGGAAATTGCAATCTAAAAACCAAGATCTGGGTGAGGCTACTAAGCTGGCAGATGACGCTTTGAATTAATTTACGTATACAAACGCGAAAACACAGATTCTAATTTCCACGTTATTTATGAGAATGTTGCTAGAATTTGTTCTGAATACGAAATCACAATGAAATTTCCACGACAGTCGCCGGCCGCTGCCGCCGTTGCAATCAACAAAAAAATCGGTGCAACGTTCAAGCACAAAGTATTGAAGACTACTACAGAATTTCTTTCTACATTCCGTTTCTTGATACGTTCATTTCTCAACTCAAAACTCACATCTCGGAACACAAATCCATTTTCCAAAGTTTTGGGCAACTGTTTCTTAAACAAGAATTTAATGAAAAGAAATGCGCTGACCTCTACTCATTTTACGAAGATATATCGGATTGTTCGAAAGAAAATTTTCTGTCAGAAGTCAAGATGTGGAGACAACGAATCCACAACCAGAACATCCAAAATGCGCTTGAAGGCGCTGATGTACCATTCAAACCCATGTCAAAAACCATTTCTCTGATTTTATATTTTGTGAAATAATAGCGATGTTACAATTTCTGATTGCGCTTCAGGAATATTCAGTAAAAGAACTTGTGTAATCAATCACGATCCAACAACCGATTTTTTGCCTAGTAAGTCCCTTTTTTCGGATCGAGTCACATATGCAAACATCAATCTGACGATATTTTTCAGGTTATCAATAGCAAGTCGTTCAAGAATGTCGATTATATTTTTATAATTAATAAAGTTCTTGAATTTTTAAAATAATAATATTACTTCTCCTTTGCTTTTTTGTCTTGCTCATGCTATATTTTTCCGTCCCGTAACGAAATTTGAACATTATGAGAAGATAAATGTTACAAATAACATCTTTTAATTTCCCGATTGGGGAGGGGGGTCCGGACCCGAAAACCCCCCGCGTGGATCCGCCTATGGACAATACCATGGAGTTGCCGATATGCATGGGATATCTAAGTCCACAGTTTAAAGATGCGTACATAGAGTTTGCACCGCAGTCTTCAGTTTAATGTTCGAAAGAATTAAGAATGTTTTTCCATTCTCTTACTTTGTCTGAATGTGTTAAGTAATCGGAAAACTTTTTTGTCTCTTATCAAAAAGGCTGCAAATATTTTATTTTCTTTGTTCATTTTGATGTCGACGCAGCACAACGTTCAACAATATTGTGAAAAAAATTTTATAAAAAACAAGTTTTTCTTGATGCCGGTGCAACAGGAATTTTGATCACTTGTGACCTACAATTCTGTTTTCTACAACTTTATTAGGATCGATCACAAGTTTGTAAACTAAGATCTTGCAATTAGTGAAACAAAAAACGGGGTAACAAACTTGTAATTGTAAATTACAAGTACAAATTTGTGGTTGGAACTTTCATTTTGGTGAAATAGGCCAGCGGTATTGTCGAGAGCTTTTCGTTTTTTTATAATTACTAATTTTTTAACAACAAATTACCCGATTTTTTTTTTGTGAAAATCGGGTTCTTGTTCTTGGCTCCCAAGTGCTAGGAAAAATCGAAAGAAAAATCTTCCTATCATTATTTCGAGAAACATCTCCTTTGACGAGTGCATTTAGATTTTTGTTTCAGATGATTCTGTTGATGGTGCACACCACAAAACAACTTTTTTCGCTCAATTTTGAATATTTTGCAGTGTCAACTTAGGAGAATGTTGCTTAAATGTTACTTTATTGTATGTAAATTTTTCAATAAACGTACACTACATGTTATACGCCAAATATCCCTTTTTCGACCGAGTTAACTTTACCCCTCCTCCATAAGGGACAGGCTGAAACAAATATAACTGTATCCATCTGCTGGGGAAGAGCCCTGGAGAAAAGGAAAAATAGAAACGCTAACGCAGTGGTTTTGCTACTGAAAAGAACACCTCTTCAGAATAACGGCGGGGATACCATCTGGACGAGCTGGATTGTGTATATTGAGATCTTTTAGAACTCTCGCAACCAAGCAAGTTCGAAAATACCTACTTCTTACTGTTCTTAACGAAAGACAAAAAGTTTTTGTTTCCTTTTGGACGCAATAGTATTTTTTGACTTACTTGTTGGTCATGAAAAAATTGGCCTTTTTTATATGAGCATTACAGCTGGCCGTTTAAACAAATTTGGGTTTTCTACTGTAGAGTCGTCTTTGAATATGAGAATAGCGACATCAAACCTTGTGAACTAAATGAATCGCCCTGTACTTCAGCCGTTGAGAAGGCTGTTTTAGATCGTCTTTACGGGAAAATCCGTCTCCGTCTAACGTGAAGGTTTTGCTTATTTTTTATCAGTTCACTATTAACGGCTCACGGATAAAAAAAGCAGAAGATAGTTCATAGAAGTAACTAAAAGAAATTAGAAAGTCTTGAAACGCACAATTATGAGCTTATCATTAAAAAGTTTAAGAAAATGGCACAGTTCCACCAAAAAAAAAAGAATTTCATCAATAAAGAAATGCAATGCAACAGGAAATTCTTTTCACTTTGAGTTTGAGCATATCAGTCTTTTGATATCGTCGAGTTTTAAGATATGCTTTCGTTTATATTCACTTATAGTTCGAAAAATATAAGCAAGTAAATAAACTTATGACTCATAAAAATTAAACCTTCTCCAGAAGTTGGAGATTCGTATAGGTATAATATCTTCTGAGTGTAGAAATTTATTTTTGGTTCTGGACCAATCTTGGAAAGTGTCATCTTAGTAGACTATATTAGCTACGGATTTATAATTGTGATGATAGCTAATTTTCTTAAATGCACACTAATTATAATGATTATGTAAATTATTGCAACTTGCACTTCAAACAAAATTCACCTATAGCTCATGATTTTATCGCATTTTCAAAACCGACACACACTTATTACTATGCGCAATCAAGCTATTCACCAAATCAAACGTAAGAGACGCTATCAAAAGTATTAACAGATAAAAATGGTTCGCATATAAACAAAACGACTAATTTTGAATGGTTTCAAGCTATGGTAAGGACTTAAAGTAAGTTTTGCTTGTAGGACCGAAATGTTTTTGGTTTCCTAATTTGAATTTGAAAGGATTAATAAAAATCAATAGTGTCACTTTTTCCACATAATAAATATACACTTTTTTACACTTACTGCCCCGCCTTATCTTCGCAAGTCAATGCTCACGCGAACTCCCTCTTCCCTTGCTTGCTTGACGTAGTTTATGTAAATACAAGTCATTTTTATTTTGAAGAACTAAAATTATGATTATGATGGTTGATATTCATAATCCATGTCTGTACATACACATGTGTAAATATAATATTTCGGTTCCGTCAATTGCATTAACGAGAAGATTCAGACAAGGCAATTATGAAAACTTCTTGCTTCTTAAGAACATTATAACCAGGTTCCGGAACACTTAGAGCATCTTATACAAACAACTATTAATTTACCTATGATTTTATAGACAGCTTTAGTGTATGTTTCCTTTCCATTCTTCTTAATTGTGTGTTTACATCAATCCAGTAAAATACTTATTATATTTTTCTCACATAACGAACCTAGACCAACAATTTTTAAATCAAATACAAAACAAAAATGTCTTTCAAAAGTTTTAAGAAATGTTTGAAATTGATTATTATTTTTTTGATGTTCCTGTCCCGATATTTAACTTATAACAGATGCTAAGATTTGACTTGCTCACACGAGCAAGCACTTCTTATCATTAACCATAAATGAAAAGTTTATGAGCTTAAAACAGAAGCGGTTCTCTTGAAATAATTGTATGTTAATATAATTTCCGATAATTTTAGCATGTAGGGGAGATACGGCTAAAATGACAGAATGTGAAAAGATTTTTTTGGCGAATAGGTATTCGCATGACTGATGTTCCACACGTTACAGATCGTTGAATGGATATTGGGTGGCCGACTGCGAAAAATATCAAAGCTCTCTTACAACCAGTGCGGATATGTCGCGACGAATTGAACAAAACGTCTCAATAGACAGACATTACTTCGAGGAAATACAGGACTTGGTCTACCTAGGATCCGCTATAGGCACGGGAAAAAAGATCAGTGCGGAGGTCAAGTGGAGAATAACTCTTGCCAATCACTGCTTCTTTGGGTTAAGAAGGCAATTGATAAACAGAGGTTGTTAGAAAGGGTTCACTCTAGAGAAACCAAAGTAACTCTTTATAAGACTTTGATCATGCCAGTCTTGATTTACGGAAGCAGCTTATCGAAGTCGGATAAGAAAACCCTTGGTCGTTTCAAAAGAAAAATATTCCGAATGATCCCATATGCAAAGACTCCTTAGAGAATTAGAATTAGAATTTTAGAACTTTTTTCGTTTCAACTTAAAACTACATATTTGGTACAATGGTAAATGAAAAGAATAAATAATAGCTATCATTCTTTAACTTCAAAGTTAGTGTTGAATGATACATTTGTGAATTTATTTTACAATAATAAGAAACTGTTGTGGGGTGACAATCAGTATTACGAAAATTACAATGATTTAATCAGTTAAGCAAATCAATAATTATTTCTGACATACGTTAAAAGATACATTTTTATTTTTAAACTTGATACACATTTTAACAATAGTCTACAATTAAGTTTAAGTTAATTGTGAAAAGCCAATCTTTTACTTTCTTTAAGAAAGAGTTTAAGTTTTGAGTTCTTCTGATAGACAGAGGTAGTTTATTAAATGATTTTGGTGCTGTTGCAGTATAAAAGTTTGAGAAATGAGTTTTGCGGACAGTAGGTTCATTCGTTCATTGACAAGGTGCAAGTTGTTTATTCTTAGATTATATAACTCCGAGTTTCTACTAGGAATATTACCGCTTTGCTTAAAAAAATCTTTTAGAACTTTAAAAATATAAAGATGTTTGATAGGAAGAATTCGCAATTCTTTGTATAAGGGCCAACTTTCAGTAAGACGATTTTTGTTGCAAATAATTCGATCAAGATGCTTTTGAGCAATAAGTAAAGGTCTAAAAGTATTTGCATAAGAACCACCCCAGCTAGATAACCCGTATTGAAGTTTAAAATGTGCAGTACGGGCCAGTGGCGTAGAAAGGGGGGGGGGATCAGGGGGATATATCCCCCCCATTGGGATCGATAATTGTTCAACATAACTAGTCATGAATCAAATAAGTTAAGGAAACACACTCTGAAATTGAGTACCTACTTCCTATGTGAATTAAGTCTTATTAGTACTCAAAGGATTGTACATTCTTTATCCTCTATTTTATTTTTCGTTTAATATTTTTACAAAGGTTTGTCACCGCACATTTTACAATATAGAGATGTGATAGCTGTTATCTTTCTTCTTAAATATTATCTTTTATTATTTTCAAATTAACGAGTTAGATATTTAATATAATCTTGAAGGAAACACGAGGAAAACCTTCATACAAAAACGATTGTACATTCTATATCTACGTTCTACGGGGAAAGTACAAAGTCAACTTCATCTGAAAGAAATTATTATTTCGGCAAATCACATTATATTTAGAATTTCTTTTTTATATCGATTTTCCACAACAGGTATGAGTAAATTCTTTTCTCTTAAAATCTCTAATACAGCAGTTTACCAAACATTACTGTATTAACAATCCAGGTGATGCTCTTGCGAAGCTTATAGTGGAAAATCATCAAAATTGTGATCTGGACATTTTCTTTTTGATCGGCCAAGGGTACGACGGAGCAAGCAATATGTCTGGTCGATACAATGGTGTTAAGGCAATTATTTGCCCAAAATTTGTTCCGCATGCTCTGTACGTCCATTGTGCAGCACGTTCTTTGAACCTTGCTATATCTATTTACAGCAAAATACCAGCCATTAGAGAATACCTAACCACAATTGAAGCAGTTTACAATTATTTCAATACACCGAAAAGAAAATATATGCTGCAAAAAACAATTAGGCGAAAGCGGCTGAATCTGACGCGATAGATCTCAAAACATCAAGCAGTTTAAGATTTTGAGGACCAATTTCCGTTTGTGTTCGAGACTCTTAACCAAATAAGAACATTGGAAAGTGACGCAAAGAACTTAAAAAACGCTATGGATTTCGAGTTTTTGATTAGCTTTAAGGTTAAAAGTATGGTTTACCAACTCTCGTTGCCATTAAGTCGTGAGTTTCAAAGAGCAAATTCAGATTTCGTCCAAGCTATGGATCTCGCCAAAGATTTAAGGGATCAACTAAAAATTAAACGGGCAGAAGATGACTCATTTTCGAAAGTGTTTGAAGATGCGAAAAAAAATAGCTGAAGTCCTTGACATTGAGGTTAAGCCTAAGAGAGAAGTGAACCAACAAAAGAATCGTTAAAAAATTCGGTTCAAAGTACTGCAGAATATTTTCGTGTTACTGTTTTCAATTTTTTTCACATAGAAATCAAGAGAAGAATTGAAAACAAAGGACCTTGGAGAGAAATTTACAAACCATGAAAACATACTAGAAGGGTTTTCGGTTCTTTTCAAGGATTCTTCGTTAGAAGAATTAAAAACTTGGGAGAGATATTTTTTGATCCGAAGAAAGCTTTCTCAATATATTATATATATTTGGTTATAGGACAGCTACACTGCTGGTATCAATGTCAACTCCCGAAAGAACATTTTCAAGTTTAAAGAGAATAAAAACAATACAAAAAGCATGACCAACGAAATGAGATTCTTAAAAATATGTATATTTTAATAACAGTGTGATTGGTTTGGTTGCTCTAGCTATTCATCGCGAAATACATATAACATCAGACGAGGTTATAAGTCTATTATTATTATCTTTAAAAAATATAAGTTTTTATTGCATACTAAATGAATTCAATGAAGCCTTTTATTTATTTATTAATATTTAAAAAAAAATGGGCAACTACATATATCTATCCCCTACAGCTATCTACGCCACTGGCAAGACCATAATAAATTAAAGTTAGAACTTTCTTAGAGCAGAATGGTTTTAAAAGATACATTTTTCTCTTTATGAGCAACAATTGATTTTTGATGTTGTAACAGTGGTCTTTCCAGTTAAGGTTGGAATCAATTGTAACACCCAAGTATTTGAAATTATTAACGGAATCGATTTTGAAACAAGAATCGGAACAAGAATATTTATGTTGGAAATTACGATTTGAGTTACTTTTGCTTAATTAACACGATAAGCGTGGTGTCAACTTGCGCCACGGTAAGGCCGACTAATACTTATACACCCTTATTTATAAACTCGTATTATCGGCGGATTAAGGTTACTACGAATTTAATACCCCTCTAATACTCCAAACCTTAGGGGCCAATTATAGCCATAAGGAAAAACCATCAGGAAAAGTTGAAACAAATGGAAACATGAATTTTTTCCTGATGACCGTTTATAGCGAACAGGAAAAATATGTCAGTTGCCATGCTCTCAACCCATCGCAGCCACAAACCAGCAACTGCTTTTCCTTATGCAATGCACACGAAAAAAAAAAATCTGCTGAGTCTGTCAGTGGAATACACTGAGAATGGAATCCAAACAATTGGAACGATTTGTCGGCTGAAATTTCAATCAGCTGACGCGAAAATGAAATTGCATCAGGAATTAGAAAAATGCAATTTTGACAGAAAATATTTGTTCAATTATACATTTTCTGGCCGCAAAAAATTCTTTGAGTGATTTGCAATCGATTGATCTAACAATTGTCTTTCAAATCGGAAGAAAAACTAGATTTTATTCCACTTGAAAATTTTTCCTGATTCGTTTTCCTTATCGCTATAACTGGCCCCTTATTTATAAAAAATACACCAGTATTAGAGGTGGATTAAGCTAATACTGGTTGATAGGAGTATTAAAGGAGGATTAAGGTCGCATTAAGGTCTAAACGTCATTTTGAGGATAAAAGTGTAAGAAAAATATTGTTCAAATTTTTTGAGGAAAAGTGGAAAATTATTTTGGTTTTGTGAATAATTTTAATTCTTTTTCCGCCTTAACTACGAGAAAAATAAATTAATAAATGAAAACTAATATTTCTTGTTTTGTTTTGTTTGATATCCATTTTAGAAAAATTTCCGAAAACCACAAAAAAAAAAAATAAATCATAATACTCGGGTTCAACGCAATTTAGTTTTTCAGGTAATCTAACTATTTTTCAATCTCTAATTGGTCAGAAGTCACGTATCAAAAGAAGATCTGAAACTCTGGCCAATCAGAGTCCGAAAGAAGTAAGATTATCTGAAAAAACTTAATGCGTTGTACGTGCACAATGAAGTCAGCTGGGATTTTATTACGTTTATAGTAACCAGAGCTACATGGTTTTTTTTTTTGATGAAAAATTTGACATAAGCAAGGCGTAACTAATACGGGTTGCAAAATGTTTTATAAATAAGGATTGGCGTAAGGGAGTATTAAGTGCTACAACTAGTATTAAAATCTAATAAATAAGGCTGTATATATATAAAAAAATATTGCTTTGTAAATCAACAATATTCTATTGTCTATGGATATGCATCGCAGCAAGGTAATTTTTTTATTTTTATATATGCGCAAAGACTTCATCTAACACCATTCGTTTATATACTTCATTAACAGTGAGTTCAAGATCTACTGGAACATTCCCACTTTTATGTGCAAAAAATATCAAATAATTTTTGATAATCTGCTGGAACAATACGGAATAAATCAAAATAAAGACGATTCATTTCGCGGAAATGAAATATCAATTCTATATGATCCCGGGTATTTCCCAGCGATTCTGCAAAACACATCATCCATGGAATTTGTTTACAGAAATCATGGTGTTCCGCAAAGGGGAAATCTATCTGAGCACTTGGAACTTATAGAATCTCAAATAAATGAACTAATACCTAACCAAGATTTCTCAGGTTTGGCAGTATTGGACTTTGAATCATGGCGACCAGTATATAGACAAAACTTTGGAACACTTAAGCCATACAAAACCTTATCAATGCAAATTGAACAGAAAAACAATCCTAGAGCGTCTAAGAAAGAAATTGAGCGTTTGGCAAAAAATAATTTTGAATCGGCGGCTAAGGAATTTATGCTGAAAACATTAGTGACAGTTAAATTCGTCCGAATGCTAAATGGGGTTACTATGCTTTTCCTTACTGTTTCAATGGGAATGGTGCAAATGCGGACATGTGTGCAAAAGGAGTTCGAGATGAGAATAATATGTGAGTGTGTACGTATGGTAAGCAATTTCTAATCTTTTAATGAATTTTAAAATAATAAATTAAGGATCCGATGGATGTTTCAATCTTCCGATGCAATATATCCGTCTGTTTACGTACAAGAGCGATGGTTAGGGGAAGAGTGAAAGAGGCGTTACGTATTGCAAATGCTTCAATTCTTAAAAAGAAGACAGAAGTGTTTGTTTACCACAGATACGTGTACACAGATACTCTTGACTACATCGAGAGCATAGAGACTTTCAACGTCCTAAATGAAGCTAAGAAATTAGGAGCACAGGGAGTGGTCTTATGGGGAGGTTCATTCGACCTAGATACAAGGTAATAAAATTTCTCCTCAATTTTTGTATTTATTTTTTTAGGGCTAAATGCCAACAGTTTCAAACTTACATGAAGAACAAATTGGGCCCAGCTGTCCGAGTGCTGAACACACAGAAAAATAACAGCGTAAAATCAAGAAAAACAAACATATTTCAACATTTTTTAGCTATGGTTTTGCTTTCATACCGTTTCTCGTTGATTTAACATGCTTACGAGTTTGAAAGATGAGCTTAAATTTGTTGTAAAAATAACATGAATTAAGCTTAAAGTGACAAGAATACCTTTTTGAATCAACTCATTATTTGTTTTGAAATAAATTTATTCACATGTGAAAATGATTCTCATTCTCGTAATGAAACAAAGTCTCGTAATGAAACAAAGTGAACAATCCTGTTAAATCAAAGCGAGAAACTTTTTAAAATGTGTTAAACATTAACTTCGCTATGAATTAATACGATGATTCCCTTAAAAACAATCGCTTCCATTAATGAATGAACACGAAAACGTCCTTAAAACGTAATGGTTCCCACTTTAAAATTATATTAAGCTTCACGTTGGATTAACACTTCCCTCAAGTAAAATAACATTATATTGCAGTTAAAATGCTGGTCGTTAGGGTGGTTCGCAATACAACAACAATCGCAAAAATATTACTATGCGAAAATCTTAAAATCTTTTTTTTGACCCAATGTAATGTATACTTACAATTTTTACCTAAGGTCTTTCAATTAAAATTATTATTATAATATATGATAATGATTATATGATTGAAAGAAAGTTGAAATTGGTTTAAGTTTTTTAGTATTTTTTTTATTTTTTGTTACCATTTTATTTATTACTGTCATAAAAATAATTATAAACACTTATTTCTAAAGTATAATTTTCCATTATTGTTTGGAAACAAGTTCATTGGTGGGCTCGTAAATTCCTTTAGTTCTTTTAATATAAAATTTTGTTCTAATAAACCTATTTCATACGACTGAAAGTGATTATCAAAAATCTTGGATTTTATTTTACAACATACAACAAATATATTTATTAGTAGACATTATAGCAAAGTACAAAATCTTATATATTTCCATCGAATTTTTGTCAATACTAAGATAACAGTTTTGTCTATATATACTTCCGCAAAAAACAATTTTATTATAAAACACAACATTTTTTTGATCTACCTCTACGTTCATGCAGTGTCGTACCTAGAAAATTTAGCGCCCGGGGCAAAAAATGAAAACATGCGCGCGCTTCGCAACCAATCACATTCGCAGACCTCGCTGGACCGCAGCACTACAGTGGCGACGCTATGAGTTCTCATCACTATGATGGGGAACAAAGTGCGTAAGTTTCTCATTTCTCAGTGCAAAGATGCGAAATATTACAGTCTAATGTTCGATTCAACTCCGGATTACAGACAAGAGGCAGCGTTGGTTATCAAAGCTATAGAAACATTTGATTTCTTCGCTCTTTTGTTTTTTTGGGCAGAAATTCTCGTATCATTTGATAGAGTTCAGAAACGGTTACAAGAAAAAGGAATCAGTTTCACTTATGTACTTGGACAATTGCAAATGTTGACAGACAAACTGATTGATTGGAGAATCGACTTGTGCGACCGTGCCATTTGTAAAGCTACAGACGAATGTATAACGAGTTGGGTGTGAGCACCGTCAAAAGAATTCGAAAAAAGCGAAATATGCCAGGAGAAACATCTGAAGATTCTGAATTGAGTTCGGAAGAAGAAGCTCGATGAACGTTTTTGTTTCCTTTGTAACTTTGAAAAAATAATACAACTTCCCAGAGATTCTTACAAAGATGAGCTTCTCAAAATTGAAGGAAAATGCAAGAAACTTGTCGAGCTTTATCCAATGATATTCAAGACGTCCTACTTTTATTAAAAAGAGGGAAGAAAAACGAAGAGGGAATTGGATTTTCGCCTGAACAACTTCTGTTATAATTTCATCAATGGGACGAGAAGCTTACAAGAAATTAGCAACAGCTTTGCAAATTTTACTAACCATACCTGTTTCAGTTGCTTCTTGTGAAAGATCATTCAGCAAACTTAAATTCATCAAATCTTACTTGAGATCAACCATGACTCAAGTAGATTATCAAACCTTGTAATTCTTTCAATCGAAAATGAAACTGCTGCAATGTTAGATTACGAGGATATAATACGTGAATTTGCAGCAATAAAATCGAGAAAAGTTAACTTTTAAGTTTTTTCATTGTTATGAAGAAAAAGTTTGAGGTTTCAATGTTTCGAGAGTATGAAAATAAGATCGAAGTTTAATTTTTCATCAAAAATTCATATAAAATGTCAACGTCATCTTTTTCGTAGATGTAAAACTCAATTTGATTGTGATTAAAAAAATTTTGTATGAGAAAAATTTTTTGTGTATTACTTCTCAATTTTGAATAACAGCGGAGCTCATTTTGCCGCCACCAAATCGTTGAGCCCGGGACGGACAATTAATAAACTCCAGTGCCGATTTGATTTTGGAACTAGGTCGCCAATTATCAGAAGGATAAAATCTGTTAATGTCCAAAGTTCCCGAGCAGTCATTTTAAGATTAAATTTCTGAAGTCTTTCGTTTGTTATATCAGGTCCAACATTACCAATCTCGTCTTCCCCATATGAAAATAATCTTCTACGACTATTAAAAACATATAAAAAATAAAAAAATATAAAAAATATATTTTCACTAATCAAATGCTTTAATGTATTGCAAATATCGTAAATGCAAACGCCTCAAAAAGGTCATGCATTAAATCTAATGATATATTATCGGTAACATGAAAAGCTTGGAGTTCATTGAAAATACAAATTTCCTTTACACCTGTTTCTTGAAAATCATCCAAAGAAAGGTCTGCTGCGTAATTTTCCGTGTTTCTCAATGCAGTCATAATTTCTTCACTATCTTTCTGCATTTCACAACGCTCACGACGACAAACTCTACAAAACCTCTTCGAGTTAAATGATTTTATAAATTCTAGTATTGAATTTAACCCTAGGTTGTCACCTAACATTGAACCCACAGTAAAATGTATTCGAACCGTTTTAAAGCCTGCAACAATTTCGATTCCTTCATTTTCCAATAATTTTAATTGCTTTAATATATCGTGGAATACTAAAGAGTTTCCATACGTTTTTATATCGACACTGTTTATGTAACCTAAGTGAAAAATAAAGTCTAACTTCGATAGTATATGTTGAGGCAAAGTGGGTAAGCTGTAATAACAAGCTGAAATAGATTTTGAATGAGAGCCTAGAGGATTATTTATACCAAAATCATCAACATAAATAAACAATGGAATAATAACTTTACTAGAAAATCGAGCTTGCTGTGACTTAAAAATATCTCCATTGACGAATTTTTTTTAGCTACGGATAACTGTCCGGTGTTCTTAAGGAAGTTAAAAGTCCTTAAGGAGCGCATCCAATACAAGCAACTAAATTGTTGGTGCTTCAATACCCAAGGTCTGATAAATAATTTTAGCCAAATTGAAAGTGTGTTAAAGGACAAAAGTTTTGAAATTATCGTGGCATCGGAAACCCATTTGACAAATGAAGTAGATGATACTGAAATTGGTATACCAAACTATGTGGCCGCTAGATGCGATAGTACTAGTACGAGTACTGGCGGTTTAATTTTATATGTAAAAAAGCCATTTAATTTTAAAATTTTGAGCCAAATCAATCCATATTCTAATGAAGATTTGGTGCATTTGCGTGAAGATCTACTCCAATTCGATAAATGAAGTTATTACGGTGCTCTACAGATCTCCCAGTAGTTCTGAAAGTTAATTTTGTTCAGTTTTTGCTGAGTGGATTGACCAAATGTTGCTTAATCAGTCTAATATTTTAATCGTAGGTGATTTTAATATAGACTTACTTACCTGAAAACTACCGAGGAATATCGATTCTGAACTCTATGAGAAAGATCTTAACGTCAATTCTGTACGCCAGGCTCACCAAATGGATAGACGACAATAATCGCCTGAGTATGTTCCAAGCCGGTTTCCGTGCAGGCTTTTCTACAATGGATCATATCTTTGCACTAACAAGTATTGCTAGAAAATGTTTGGAAAAAAAGAAGAAGTTGTATACATGTTTTATAGACTTCAAAGCAGCATTTGACAAGGTAAATAGGCAGGCTCTGATATATAAGCTCTCAACGGTAGGCATATCCCGGAAATTTCTGTTGATGTACTGCAATTTTCTAGTTTCGTCCAGTGCTATTGTTTGGGATGGATCAGAGTTCTCCGACAGTTTCGAAACGACGGCAGGTGTTCCTCAAGGCTGTATTTTGAGCCCATTGCTATTCGCATTATTCATTGACGATGTATGTGATGTACTTCCAGGAGGAATTTCCATCGCCGACATCCAAGTGAAAGTCCTCCTTTACGCTGACGACTTAGTCTTACTGGCAGACAACCCCTTCACCCTACAGCTGCAGATAAACAGACTGAACACGTTTTGTGAGAAATGGGGCTTGCAGATAAATACAAACAAAACTAAGGTGTTGATTTTTGAAGGAAGTCGATCAAGGAGGTTACCGGAAGAACGATCGATGGTGTCTTAATAATTCACCTATTCAAGTTGTAGAAGAATTTAAGTATCTCGGGGTTTTACTTACTTATAACCTTAATTTTTCAAAACATGTAAAGCTGAAAAGTAATGAAGCAAAACTTGCTTTAAGTGTTATGTGGCCCAACTTCTTTGCCAACCAAAATATTGATCTGGCGTCAAAATATCGTGTTTTCAACGCAACTGTCAACACTTGTATGTGTTATGGAGTCCAGGTCTTTGGCTATTTATGTCTAGGGCAGTTTGAATCATTCCAACTGCATTTCTTTAAACGCCTATTAAAATTGCCCAATTCAACACCTAATTACGCTATTTATGTAGAGTCAGGTGTAACGCCTGTATATACTCAAAATCTTAAGGCCAATTTGGATTAAATTATAAGAGTGATGAAAAGAAGTGAAAGAAGTCTTCATAAGTCCATCATGACAAGACTTCTTCAAACTAATGCTTCGCCATTTAAAGAATGGAATCAGATAGCCCTTTCCCACGATACAAATCTATCACTTGCGTCAACTGGAGGTGTTGATAACTGGTGTGAAACGTTTGCGGATCTGGTAGCTAAAGCAGATGAAAAAATTTACGTACAACATTTAACCAGAGCAACCTCAACAACATCAAGAAACATCTATAGGAATCTCAACCATATATTGCCATCAGAAGCCAGCTACTTTAACATCAAACTTTCCAGCGAAGCTATAAGCTACATTTTCCGAGCGCGTGTTGAACTGTTTAAATTAAACTATATGCCTCATCGAGATGACTTGCCCCAAATATGTAATTTATGTAACAGGAGAGAAAACGAAGACATGTACCACTTTATTGCAATCTGCCCCATTTTACAAGAAATCCGACGGCTATACTTCGAACAAAGCACTCTCTCTAGAAATGAACTTTACGAAGTTTTGAATGGATCACTAGGATGGTATAACCTTTTCAAGTACTGCAAACATGCCACAAATTACCGAAACAGCTTCTCAACTTAACACTCAATGTTCCACCAGTTAATACAGTTAAAATTTACTTTTTGTTTTTCAAATCACTCTAAAATTGATACAAACAATTGTGCTATTTTGTGTTTCAAATCACTTTAAAATTGAAAATTTTAACTAAATTTTATGTTTCAAATCACTTTAAAATTGATTGAATAAAGTTCTTTTCTTCTTTCCTTTATACTATTATAATTTATACGAAGAAATCATGGATTCAATTGAAATTCCTCCCTTATTAAAACCTTAAACCTTATGTTCATATATAAACTTACAACATAAAAGTATTAAATTTATTAATTTTGTAACTTTTTCAAATTTAGCAGTAAAGCCATGTCATTATTCTTAAGTATCAAATTATGTATTGTCAAGCATTGTTTAGAAAATAAAGAATTTATCTATCTATCTATCTATCTATAGACTTACTAAAGGACGAAACATATAAAGTAAATGCGATAAAAATTCAAAAAATCAGACTTCACCAAAGGGCTTGTCTTTTTAATCTGCCTGAAGATTGGATTGAATACCGTAGGATAAGGAATCTTTACAAAAGCCAATTACAATGCGCCAAAAAAGATTACACGTGCAATAAGATTAATAACTGCTCAAACCAAAAAGAAATGTGGAGGGTAATAAAAACTTTAGTTTTAAAAAATGATCGCGAAGAAATAAGTGAAGTGCAATTTCCGGATAGCAAAGAAAACGATAATGTGATAATAGCAAATAAAATGAACTCATACTAACTATATTTGTATTATATATATATATAAGTTATATAGAAAGTATAAACAATTATAAGTAATTCAATACAGCCAAATTTAGTTTATAATGACATTGAAGGTATTCATTCAGTTTTCAAATTCAATCACATTTCCTTAAATGACTTGTGGGAAGTTTGCAAAACTATGAAAAGGAAAAATGATACAATGCACCTTAATATCGGAATAATAAATGACTGTTTTCATATAGTGGGGCCATTAATTATTCAGATAATAAACTATTCGTTTAGTCAAGGCGTGTTCCCTAGAAATTTAAAAGAGTCCAATCCCTAAAGAAAAAAATAATATTGACTGTGATAAATTTAGACCTATAAATATGCTTCCACTTCTGGAAAAAATAATTGAAACTGTCGCGTATAAACAGCTATTCAAAAACGTCGAACAAACTAAATTACTGAGTGAAAATCAATCAGGGTTTCGACCTAAACACTCATGTGAAACAGCGTTAAACTGGTTGATTTTAAGACTGAAACAAATGAGACATGACAAAAAGAAAATAGTTGCGGTTTTCCTAGATTTTCAAAGAGCTTTTGAAACGATAAACAGAGAAATCCTTTTAAAAAAGCTATTCAAATATGGTGTGAAGAATAAAGAGCTTGATTGGATTCGATCGTATCTGAGTGAACGTACGCAAAGGACGAAAGTAAATGAATGTTTATCGAAAGTATGGATTCGTGTATTGAGGTACTATTATCGGCCCGTTACTATTTATGATTTATATAAACGATATATTCAAAGTTGTGCAGCACTGTTCAATATAGCTTCCTGCAGACGATGCACTTATGTTCGTTAGCGGTAGTGATGAATTAGTAATTATGAATCAAATAAATCGTGACTCCTTGAATGGTTAGCAATAAACAAACTCAAAATAAACATTAAAAAAAACGAAGTGGATGGTCATAAATGCTCAGTTCAACGCGGATTTAAAAGTTAATAATGAAAGTATTGAAAAAGTTGAAAACATGAAATATCTCGGAGTATTAATAGACAATACGCAAACACGAACAAGGGCTGCTTACGATCAGTATAACGAGATTTACAAGGAGAGAAGAAGGGAAGAACACCGACTTCTCAAAAAGAAAAAGAAGCAGCATGAGAAGCGCTCGTTTGAGGAAATAGAGAGGTGCCATGAAAGGAACGAGATTCGGAAGTTTTACCAAAAGGTAAAAAGATCCTGCCAGGGTGGCAAACCCCGAACTCAAGCCTGTAAAGATCAGCAGGGAAACATAGTTGTAGAGTCACAGTCGCTACTGAGGATCTGGAAAGATCATTTCTGCAGACTGCTTAAATGCGATGAAGACACAAATTCCGCTGTCAGGCAGATTGCCCCATTCAGCTTGGACCATGATCAAGAATGCCGTCCTCCCGACCTAGAAGAGGTTAAGCTTGCCATATGCAAACTTAAATCAAATAAGACTGCAGGTGCAGATGGCCTTGATGCCGAACTTTTCAAGGCAGCTGGAGATCAGTTGGAAAGGAGCATGCACCAGCTGATCTGCATGATTTGGTCGGTAGAAAGCATGCCCGATGAATGGAACCTCAGTATCGTATGCCCGATCCTAAAGAAGGGAGACCCTCACAATTACGCCAATTACAGAGGGATAAGCCTCCTTAACGTCGCTTATAAGATCTTGTCTGCTGTAATATGTGAACGTCTGAAACGTGAAACCCCACGTCAACAACTTGATAGGTCCTTATCAATGTGGTTTTAGACCAGAGAAGTCCACAATAGACCAAATTTTCACATTACGGCAGATCTTGGAAAAAACCCGAGAACATAATATCGATATTCACCACCTCTTTATCGATTTCAAGGCCGCGTATGACAGTATTTACAGTGACGAACTGTATAGAGCCATGTCTAGTCTCGGCATCCATGCAAAACTCGTACGACTATGCAGGATGACTTTGGAGAATTCACGCTGCTCCGTCAAGGTCGGAAAAGAACTCACCGAGACCTTTGATGTCGAAAAAGGTTTTAGGCAAGGCGACAAACTGTCATTTGATTTCTTCAACATCATACTTGAAGAGATTGTAAGAAACTCAAACGTCAACACCAGAGGAACAATCTTTCAAAAGTCTGTACAATTACTCGCCTACGCAGATGATATTGACGTAATGGGAAGAAAAAGCTTGATGTCATAGGAGCTTTTGCGAGTATTGAAACAGAAGCTGCAAAAATGGGTTTGATGGTTAATGAGGGCGAAACGAAGTATATGCTGTCATCAAACAAGGACACAGAACATCGACGAACTGGACAAATCGTCACAATAGACAGACATAACTTCGAGGTAGTACAAGACTTCGTCTACCTAGGATCCGCTGTAGACACGGAAAACAACATCAGTGCGGAGATCAAACGGAGAATAACTCTTGCCAACCGTTGCTTCTTTGGGTTAAGACAGCAATTGAGAAACAAAACCCTCTCTAGAAAAACCAAGGTGACCTTGTATAAGACCTTGATCATGGACTTTATCGAAAGCGGATGAGGAAACCCTTGGTCGTTTCGAAAGAAAAATTCTCCGAATGATCTTTGGTCCCGTATGCGAAGACAATGTGTGGAGAAGAAGATACAACAACGAGCTGTATGGAGCTATACCGCGACATGGGCATATCCAGAGGAGTACGCATCGCGAGGCTACGATGGTTGGGCCATGTAGAGCGGATGGACCCAAACGCTCCGGCTCGACGGGTTTTCGAAAGCACATTGCAGGGAAATCGCGGAAGGGGAAGACCTCGTCTTAGGTGGCGCAATCAAGTGGATGAAGACCTCAACCGACTTGGAGTGCGAAACTGGAGAGAGCTCACCTGAAATCGAAGTCGTTATAGAAGGATGTTGGTTGAGGCCCAGGTTCACCCTGAACTGTAATGCCCACCTAAGTAAGTAAGTAAGGAAGGTAAAATACAGAACACCTAAGTACATACGTCAATGTTTTTTTCCAGACGATAGAGCCATCATAAGCAAGGTTTCTACATCCCTGAGAGAAGGACTCGGGATATGGGTAAAAGTTTTAGAAGATAATAAGTTCGTTCATTGAACTTTACCCAGGGTTGACCCAGATTTCTTTTACAACCCTATGAGTTGTCAAAAAAAACCTGGGTTTTCCAGTCCTCGAAAAACGCTAAACGACAAAATCACCACACATCCCTGTCATTTGAATAAAAATGCATGTCATTTGACAGCCCTCAGCTCGTCCCAGCAAAAACCTTGTTTTAAGTTTAATGCCAATATATATGCGATTTATGATTAAGGACTAAGGACTTTTAATTTGATTTGAAATTTAATTTTAAAACCATAATTCAATGGTTTTCGAGAAACGATGTCCACGTCAAAAAAGGAAGAAGAAGATTCATAATTTTATATAAAGCTTGGGTTCCTATAGTCTGCGTCCATATTTATTTCGTTTAGGCAAATTAAAAAAATACAAATTTTTTATATCTTACACGTTAGCTTGCTTTTTGAAAAGCTGTTATTAGCTAAATGATAGGTGACTAGTCTAACATACTAAAGCTGCGTATCTAAATGTGTTCAAAAAGACTTACCTTTCCTCTTGTTTTTCTGGATTTTCAATGGCGAAGGATATTCAATGATGAGCAAATGCTAATATTATCTGGAACTATAAGATCCGATCATAATTAAAAGAAAATAATTTGCTGAAACATACACTTTTTGAACAAGAAACAAAATTAAAACAGGCCATTCTCTTAGATCAAACAAAAATTTACACAAACATCATTTCTTTCGAAATTATATTTTTTTTTTTTGCAAAGACAAAGGAAAAGGAATACTTTTTCATTTCGGCATGGCTTCTGGATTTTGCAAACTATACATTTAAGGCTATATTTGGTTCAATTTCGAGGCGAAAACACTTTCAGATTAAGACACACATTCGATTGGCGGGATTTTTTTACTACGGCAAGTTTTCTCAACTTCAACAATCGCGATTCTTACAAGCAATAAAACCCCGAATTTTACAAACTCACGGAGATGGAAACTATACCAATCATAAGAAAAAAGATCATAGCGCTAACTATGCATAATTGCATATGCATACTAAACGAAAAATTGCATAAATAAACGGACTTTATTTAACTGTTTTAACGTGTGCACTGCATTTTAATTACAAATTAATGTGAACTTTTATAATGCTGCGACACAAAATAATTTACCGTTTTTTGTGGAACTCTGGCATCCGGCACCGGCACATAAAAAATAGCATCTGGTTGGTCGGATATAAGCAGTGTTCAGTACAACAAGACTCTGTTGGCTGCGTTCAACGTCAGCTGCCACTCTTACCACGTTTTCATCAGAGATAAGAAATTAATTAGATGGCAATCCTTTACTTCTCTTGCCCCGCAACAACCATTTGTTTACATTGTTGTTTTTGTAATCTCATCCTCTGTCTGTGAATACGTGAAAGCTGTACTCAAAGTGGTAGTAGTGAGATTTGCTGTACTCAAAGTGGTAGTAGTTAGATTTTGTGTGTGGACTGGAAGCTGTACTCAAAGTAGTAGAGGTGATTTTCGGTAAATCAGCTTGTAGGCAGTTTCAAAGTGTGTGTGAAGTTTGCCATCTAATTAATTTCTTATCTCTGGTTTTCACCAAAGATTGGGTAATCGAATCGGATTATGATTCTGATTTCGATGCAGGTATCTACTTACGTCACCGAATCGGGTAATCAACTTCAAATGGAATCGAAAATGCATGTGAGTGTGTGTGTGCGCAATTTTCACTGGTTCACTTAAATTAAAAAAAAACATCACATTCGATTAACCGATTACTCGATTTGGTATACACACAACCTTTTCAATCGATCCAGCTACCAAAGCAGTATCTGATCGGGTAATCCTATTTCAATTCGATCTAGGTATACACTGGCACTAATTCGAATTGAAGTGTAATTGGGTGCGTTCGAAAAAAAATGGGTAGCATAACTAGGATACCTTTGTATCCGGGTAAGTTTTCGAACGATTAAGATTAGGTATCTGTTGATAAATCGAAGTGAAAACAAACCAAACCAAATGTGTTTTAAAAACTGCAAACAACACGTACCACTTATTATTCGATTGCAAACTTCTTCACAATCGTTTACTTCGTAAACAACGTCGTTTAGATTAATTAGGAGCACCATATTTTAAATTTTATGTTTACAAAAAACAATTTTGCAACAAAGCACTATGACAGAAAGCAAAACAAAAATGAATCCAAGGCAGCTGTTCTCAAATTTCAAATTGGGTAGCTTGCTATACCATGATTTTTAAGGTACCTTTGGATCGCTTTCCCCTCAAAAGATGTTTTGCAGTCAGCTGCTTTTTAACATGGGATTACACTAACAACAAATGTCACGAAAGGAATCTAGTTCGTCTTAGGTAAAAATCCGAACGCAGCCATTCAATTCAAAATGGAAATTTTAGAGGAATAAAGAACAAGAATTAAAACCATTACCTCTCATGCCCCGCAACTTCCATTAATTTGTTTACATTAGGGCTGTTTTTTTGGGAAGAAGTCCGGTACCTTGTATTGTAAATACATGTTAAGCAAAAACAACAAAAGATACAGGGATAAAAGGATGAGTAAATCTTACAAGGGATAGACAACCAATCAGCCAATTTGGATTTACAGTACAAGGTACCGGGCTTCTTCCCAAAAAAAAACAGCCCTATTGTTGCTTTTGTAGTGTGGATTGTTAGTGGAACGAGAATCAAGTCTGACAATTCGTACCTACTAGATATTTATTCGTAACGAATAAATATGTTTTCTCTATTTTTTTAGTTTTAAGTACAAAAATAACAGTTTGTCCACCTAAAAATAAGTATGAACTATATTTCCATCGTTTCCTAAAAAATTCGTGAGGAATTTGTGCTTGTAAGGTACTTAAATTCTTGATAAATTCGTCGTTCGTTGGTCGTGCCCATGTGAATAGTCATTTGAGTGAATTGCGTTAAAATGTGTGTTAAAATTTAACCCGCGTTATAATTTGACACTAATGAAGTGAATAAAATGGGTTAAAATTTATTGAGCTGTGGAGCAGGTTAAAGTGTGTTAAAATTTGACGTTTATAGGGATAGAGAAATTCGCTCTTGCTTTTGCATTCAATTCAAACAACGAAATATGAATCAAGAAAAAAACGAAGGCAGGCTGGAAAACCATACATTAAATGTTAGTTTGAAATCAATTAATTTATATAAATTCAATGCTTTTGTTTTCTAGGGTTTCACGAAAAAAAAAAAATAAAACTAATTGAAATTAGGATAAGTCTGGATAAAAACAACAATTACAAAATTTTTAAATTTGTCATTTTTCTAAACCAAATACGAATTTAATGTTTGTTTCTTTTGAAATGTATGAAAGATATCAGCCATGAAAACTAATTTTCAGTGTTACTACACCCATTTCATCAATATACTGCAAGAACGCTGGTTCAGCGCTGCTCAATTTAGTTCTTTTTAATTGAATAACTCGACCAGATTTCTGCTTAAATATGGCTGCTGCTGTCAAAGATATCGAGAAGCCCCAAGGAGGAGATTCTGCATCTGTGCATCGTATTCGTATCACATTGACCTCAAGGAATGTTCGTTCCTTGGAAAATGTGTGCCGTGATTTGATCCAGGGTGCCAAGAACCAAAAGCTCCGTGTTAAGGGACCAGTACGCATGCCGACTAAGATCCTCCGAATCACCACCCGTAAGACACCTTGTGGTGAAGGTTCAAAGACATGGGATCGTTTCCAGATGAGACTTCACAAGAGAATCATCGACTTGCATTCACCATCTGAGATCGTCAAGAAGATCACATCCATCAACATTGAACCTGGTGTAGAGGTCGAAGTAACAATTGCTAACTAAGTGCGATTGAACGCCTTTTGTACATTGAAACAATAAATGTAACTGAGTACACCAAATAGATCAATGAATCAAAATGGGAATTTTGTTTGAATATTTTTTATTGTTGTTTTAAATAATGACATTAGAATCGAGAACAATAAATAAAAAAGATTTTTTTTTAGTTTCAGTGACTTTTTATTAACCCTGTTTTCTTATAAATATGTTTTGTAAGAGAAATTATTTTTCTGTGAAAAGAAAACCAATTTTTGTTCAGGGAAATTTCTTAAATTATCGAAGGAAATTTCTTTAACCTACGCAGAAATCTTGGTTAAAATAATTGTTTTAACGCAATTCACACAGCAAATGGCTAAATTTGATCCCACCTCAAACAAGACGTCAAATTTTAATCGTGGTAGAAGTCTTAACGCAAATTTTAACGCAATTCACACACGGCCTAAGGTTGTAAAAGTCAAGGATTCGATCCCATGATAAATTCGATTCTGCCTCAGTCGAAAGGGTACAAGTTGACTCTCTGTACTACATACTCTGTGGTCAGACTGGAAGTTTCATGTGATGGACATCGCAAATTATGGAAGGCGTACTGGAACGTTGGGGCTCTTGTATACTTACGAGATACTAGTTGTTTTTAAAATAAAGGCAAGTGTGTTGTTTGCTTGAACTTGAACGGTGAAATAAATTTACCGAAATGTCACTGAACTTACCTCCAAATGTCTGTCTTTTGGAATCCCAAGTCGCCGGACACACAATTGAGAGCATTTCTCAAAATTATGGAATGCTCCGTGACCAATCGGGTGCTTCCGTCTTCAAGCCTCTATCGAAGCCGGTGTGCGCACAGCGAGAAATCTCTTTTTATAAACAGGCCCTAAAAGTAACAACTGACGATGCCAATCGTCGTCCTAGTCAACTTATACCTCGATACGAAGGTCATATGGAAATGGTTATCGACGGCAAGAAGGTAAGAGTATCCTCTATCGAGGCTTAGTTCTATATTTATTTTATTCTGTTTTTTTGACATTCTACAGCAATTGTTCATTAAAATGGAAAACTTGACACACTCAATGGAGAAACCCTGTGTCATAGACATTAAAATTGGAAGACGGACTTGGGATCCCCTAGCTACCTCCAGTAAAATTGCAATGGAAGAACAGAAATATGCTGCATGTAAAAATAGCATCGGCCTATGCATTCCAGGATTTCAAATCTACAGTCCCACCGGCGAGTGTTTAAAATATGGCAAAGAATATGGAAAAGCCTTAAACGCAAAAACTTTTTACGATACATTAGTTATGTTCCTTAGTGCTCAAAACAATTGCTACAAGCCGTTGATTAAAACAATAATTAATCAACTATATAGCCTCCAAAAATGGTTCACTGCTCAAACTTCATCCAACTTTTATTCAAGTTCTATACTAATTGCCTATGATTATAAAGCTCTCCAAAAGAACTTGATATCAAAGGACAAAGGCAAGTAAATGTTGAATTAAAACAGAAAGTGTATGCTTAAAGATAACTAATGCTTTTTACTTTTTCTTTCATAGCTGATTTGGATACTTGCAACGGCTTCGATAGGAGAAAAAAGGTTTATAAACTTTCATCTATTTATTTATTGAAAAACTATCATGACTTGAAATTTTTATTTATAGACAAACATGAACTCTAACTGCATTCCATGGGTAAAAGTCAAAATGATAGACTTCGCACACGTTTTTGATACAGAGAAAAAAACTTGCGACGCGAATTACCTTTTTGGACTTCAGAACCTCATTTTTGTACTGCAACAGATACTTATTGAACACTGGTAGGCTAAGACTAAGAACTGATCGTATTTAAAAATTAAGTTATTTGCTTCTTTCGGCGAATGTCGCTTAATTGATAAAGCTCGACATAGGTACAGTTGTAATAATTCAAGGTTTTTACGTCTTGAAGAATTTTTTTGTCCTAAATGTTGATAGTAACAGTTTTCTTTTGTGTAGCAACTCACTCTTGGTTTACTTTGCGAGATGAAAGACACATCTTTCTACTGCCTAAAAGTGGGACAAAATGAACAGAAATATTAATATTTATCATTAAACTAAAAAAGATAGAACGAAGAGTTCTAAGTACATAGTTGTTCATCGTCATATCGTTCATTTCTAATCAGAGTTTGTCCACTCACCGAAATTGCATATAGACTTAGGGCGATGTGCAAATTTTGTGTGCACAAAACAGTATTTTTGTACAGGTTTGTAAATTGTATGGGTCTTGAGTTGTAATTCAGTTTCTTGATCAATTATGACTCCAAGAAAAGCTGCTGCCAACATGATAAGAGTTTTCTTCTTCGATTTTAAAGAATATGTTTTTAAATTTTACATGGAAATCTCTGCCCGCATGATTGACTGAATGTATAGTTTTTGGGTGCATCTTTGGGACAAGAGCAACAGTGAAGCATTTTTGAAGAAATTTTGATGGTATCGAGAGGAATGCTCTATCATATTGCCAGCAACTTTTTTCTTGTCACAACTATTCAAGAAACTGCATTGCTAACGCAGTTTATCTTCCAATAGCCTCAACAAAAGTCTGCAAGACATCAGTACCTCATGAATATATTTCAAAGTCCTTTCTGGTCTAATAGAAATAATTTAATATACCCACATACACATAACGTTATAGCAGTTATCCAATGAAACTTATTTATTATGTAAAACTTTAGTTGCTAGAGTTCGCTACAGGGCACGACTCAAATATAGCGACCCAAACAGAAGCAACAGATTGAAAAAATAGTTTTACAAACTGTTTTTTTTAACAGCCCAAAGCATCGACAAATAAAACCATAAACGAAAACTTTACTTCGTTTCTATGTCACCACAACCGCACCAAAAATTGAAGTGTGCTAAAACCAAGCCAAAATTATATTTTGAACCTCAAATTTTAATCAAACTTGCATCCTGTACGTGATTCGCTTTGATAAAACAATATATTTGTCAAAATTTTTTTTTAATAAAATGGAGTAATTAAAAAGTGTACTGTAGATATTTTTAATTCAATTTTTATATTTAAATATTTATGTTTGTGGTTGGGCGATGACTATTCCGGAAGGCTCTGATTGGTGTCAACTTGGCAGGATGCTTCACCCGGAGAGGACCTGATAAACTAGTAAGTGCGAGTGTTGACAAAGGGCCGACTTCAGCAGTCAAAAAAGCAGAAACTCCTGAAAAACTGCGACATCTACTATGGCGACTGCTACAGACAACAGAAACGGCGCCTATTTGGGTACAGATCTGTCGTTAGGGGAAGACTCAGGGATAAGGTGATTAGCCAAAATCCAGTTAATGAGCGTATAATGACCATCCGCATCAGGGCTAAATTCGCCAACATTAGCCTTATATGCGCCCACGCCCCCACAGAAGAGAAAGACGATAATTCCAAAGACTGTTTCTACGAGCTCCCCGAAGAAACATATGAGCAGTGCCTCAGACACGACGTGAAAATCGTTCTTGGCGATTTTAACGCAAAACTAGGGAAGGAGGACATCTTTGGAAATACAATCGGTAAGCATAGCCTCCATGACAAAACCTCCGAAAACGGACTGAGGCTAATCGATTTTGCTACGGGGTTAAATCTTGTAAGTAGTACACGCTTCCCGCATCTCAAAATTCATAAAAGCAAAAGGCCCTTATTGCGAGTGTCGTCTAACATTCGATGCGACAAAGGTCGAAAGCTTCGATAAATTTTCCTTTTGGTATTGCGTATCGCTATCGACAAGGATTTCATTTACTGTGAATGGTAAAAGTAGCCATTATGAATAAATCATATAATTTGACATTTTAGTTAGTTTCAGTGATAGTCGAACGCAAAACTACAGACGATAACGACCGAATTCAAAATTGAAAGTATCGAACAATAATGTCACTTTCCATTGGACGAAAAGAACCGTCCAAGAGCGTCCAGAAGCATTCTCAAACCGATCCATTGGTGCAAAAAGATCGCTTCTCATGATTCTGAGGAGTGACAGCCGGTTCTCGATTTGAAGTGAGAATCGACTCAGAAGCACTAACACATGTTACTCAAATTTCAAAAAGAAAAGTTTCTTCAAGGAATATTTTTTAAGAGCCATAGATAGGTGATTCACTCACACAAAGGAAATTACGTTAAACTGAATAGAAACAATTTTGGGTGTTCCATTGGTTTTTAAAATGAGTGCTTCCCCGAGTGAAACCAATGGAAAGCGACATAAGAATACGCAATACCAAATTTCATTTTCGATGTTCGACTATCGATAACCGTCGTGTATCGACAGCCAAAAGACACTCGCAATAAGGGCCAAAGGTACATGGCGATCCCCAGATCAATTAATCGTCAACCAAATTGACCATGTTGCGATCGACGCAAGGCACTCTTCCAGTGTGTTAGATGTCCGAACTTTCCGAGGGGGCAACTTTGACTGGGACTGGGACCACTACCTTGTTGTAGCCAAGGTACGAATAAGGATATCTTGTTCACGACTCGCACGAACCAATGCTGTGAAGCGATATGACGTACAATCGCAAAAAATCGTTAATGCCTTTCCCAATCGCGAGTTCCTTCAATTATCCTTGAATCCTATACCGCAAGCAATAAGCATTGAAGACCAGTGGCAGCAATGCCAAGACGCCATTTTTTTTTTTTTTAGTATAACGAGATTTATTAGAAGAAAAGAAGGGAAGAACACTGAATTCGCAAAAAGAAATGAGGAAATTGCGAGGTGCCATGACAGGAATGAGATTCGGAAGTTCTACCTACGAATTTTGAGATGCGGGAAGCGTGTACTACTTACAACAAGATTTAGCCCCGCTGTAAAATCGATGGGCCATAGTCCGTTTTCGGAGGTTTTTTCATGCAGGCTATGCTTACCGATTGTATTTCCAAAGATGTTCTCCTTCTCCAGTTTTGCGTTAAAATTGCGAAGAACGATTTTCACGTCATGTCTAGGGTATTGCTCATATGTTTCTTCGGGGAGCTAGTAGAAACAGTCTTTGAAATTGTCGTCTTTCTCTTCTGTGAGGGCGTGGGCGCATATTAGGCTAATGTTGGCGAATTTAGCCCTGATGCGGATGGTCATTATACGCTCATTAACTGGATTTTGGCTAATCACCTTATCCCTGAGTCTTCCTCTATTGACAAATCCGCACCCAAATAAGTGCTGTTTCTGTTGTCTGTAGCAGTCGCCATAGTTGAGGTCGCTGTTTTTCATCTTCTTTATGCCCGACCCATTCCATCGCCCTTCATGGATGGCGGTTATGTCTGCTTTGTAACAGTCCAGGGCGTCCGCTAATTCTCCTGCTGCACGTAATCCGCTGAGATATCTTTGTCCTTTTTTTGTTTGCTTGGGTCGTCAACGTTGAAATCATAAATGCTATCCGAGGCTGTTGGTTGTTTCGGAACCATGTAGTTTTTATGTGGTTGGGTAGCTAACCCAACGCACAACCCCCAACCTGCATAGATGGCCAGGTCCTTTTGGTATCCCTTTGAACATAAAGGACATAAAGGGCATTTCAAAATTTCTTTTGATTTTCATAAATATTTTTGCACTCAATCACTCATCTTTAAGGAGTTGATATTTCTGATGAAGAAGTTTAAGTTAAAAGCTGCTGAAACAAAAGGGTTTATTTTCAGGTAAAAAGATCCTGCCAGGGTGGCAAGCCCCAAACTCAAGCCTGTTAAGACCAGCAAGGAAATATAGTAGAGGAGTCACAGTTACTAAGCTCTCACCATGTCTGCGCCGAGTATCTGTAACCTCATGCGAGAAAAAGTAGGACATTTACAGAGGAAGTGCTCTGAGGTGTCCTTATCTTCTCCACAAGATTTACAGAGTGTGGTATCACTTAAGCCTAATACGTTTAAATGCTTGGGCAAAAGAGAAGTGCCCGCTGGCAACGCCAATAAGCTTTCTACAGTCCTTTCTGCTACGAGTTAGCAAAAATCTTGCAGTCTTCTTATTAACGTTGGGGAGCATACGTTTGGTCTGTCTGCATCCAATGGAGTCATGCCATCTACTGTTGTGCTCTTCACAGATCCAATCGTTGATTGAAGCCCTCACTGAGGACGCAGGCAGACCTAGCGACGGTTCAGGTCCTGAGAAAGCTGTCTGAGATCTTTGCCTAGCAAGTGTATCGGCGATCTCATTTCCAGTTATGCCGTAATGGCACGGAACCCAAATGAGACTCAAGAAATTTAATCTTCCGATCGCATTCAGAGAGCTCTTGCATTCCTGGATCACTTTCGAAGTGCTTTGAGGGTTGAGAAGGGCCTTGCACAGCTTGGTTGTCGCTGCAAACAAAGATACTTCTCTCACTTTGTGGGATATGGTAACTATGTATAGACTATAGAGTTTATTTTCCAGAAAACAATAAAGTTGACGTATGCGTGATGTTCGGTTTCATGATTCGAAAGCAGTGTTTAAATGTAATGATGAGCAGAAAAGAAGAAAGCCAGGAAAGCTTCGTTAGCGTTAGGTTGCGAAGAAAAAACAGTAATGCAGAAAGTGAGGTTAACTTGTGCATGCCGGAAAGTTTCGCTTTCTTAAGCTAGTCCTAAACGACGAACATGCTCGCCGAGCATGCTCGTTTGCATTATCCCCTAGACGACGAACACATTTGCCGAACATTCATTTCATGTTGACTCCCCACAGCGTAAACATGTGTATTCTTCTATTAAATTGTGGCTGTCTGTTGCCTTTTTACTTCATCCGCGATATGTACACGACGACGGACGTCCACAGCAGAAATGAGGTTTGCTTCATAGTAAAAAACCGGTTTGCTCGCGAGCATGGCCCTACATGGCAAACATCGAAGCCAACGAACATAAGAAAATCGAAAATTTTCGCCAACAGCGAGCGGCTCGCCAACTGCTCACCAACCAACCCCTAGACGATGAAAATACGGCGAGCACGAGCATGCTCGGCGAGCATGTTCGTCGTTTAGGACTAGCTTTAGCGAGTTCATATACGCCAGATTGCTTTGAATACGCTAGGCGATGTGAAGAGGCAGATGAATGGCGAAAAGCAATGGATGAGGAAATTGCTTCGTAAAATAAAAATTAAACTTTAGTTTAATTGCAAACTGGTTGATACCAAATTGAAATTGGTTTATCAAATCAAAAATTCGACAGACAATAGGTTTGTTCGTTGAAGCCCTGGGGTTGCCCTATGGTCGCCACAAAGCGTTTTTTGAGAAACCTAAATTCGCCCTGAATGTCAAATTGAGTGTTTTTTGAGCCATAGGTTTGCCATAGGTTTTCCCCAAACTCGCCCTAGCTTTTTGCTGTGGCGATTTGAGGGCTGTCAAAACGCATGTATTTTTTTTTAATGACAGGGATGTGTGGTGATTTGTGGTGTAGTGTTTTTTGAGGACTGGAAAACCCAGTTTTTTTTGACAACTCATAGGGTTGTCAAGAAAACCTGGGTCAACCCTGGGGAAAGTTCAACGAACAGACCTAATGAAGATGAGAATAATAAAGCTAGACTTGTAGCTCGAGGTTTTAGCCAGCAGTTTGGAGTGGATTACTTTGAAACATTCAGTCCGGTGACAAAATGTAGTTCGATTCGCGCAGTTTTGGGTACAGTGATAGTCGCCTCAGAAAAACTTCATATTAAACAATTTCAGCCGTATTTATTAGATTTCGCTAAAACACGCTTAAAACGCATATTAGTTATGCAGCGAATAAGAACTTATTAAGACTTATATATATGTATATATTCTATTATTCTTCGGCTTTAATTTTTGTTCCAAAAAGGGAAAATCAAAAACGTTTCGGAACTGGAAAACTTGTAAGAAACCAATTTACAAAAAAGGAAAACAATGCATATTTCTGTCAATTGAAAACACATTTACTACATCCAAATTATTTATAAAGTTAATGTAATTTGAGTACATTTCCATTTTAGTTATTTTTAAGATTCTCAAAGTTGTAAATAAACCCCTGAATGACAACTCAATATACTCAAAATCAAATGACATTTATGCGCTAAAACACGCTTAAAACACGCATTTCTGCGTTTAAGCTAATCAGCCCTTATTCACTGACGAAAAATGATTATAAATACGATTTTTGTTTTAATCAACGAATAAGCGTGTTTTAAAGTTTCGCGGAATTTAAAATGCGATTATAAATACGGCTGTGATGTTAAAACAGCATTTTTATGTGGTGACATTATAGAAGAAAATTATGTTCGACAACCAAGAGGTTATGAAAATGGGAGCAATCAAGTTTGCAAACTTCAAAAAAGCCTGTATGGGCACAAACAAGCGTCTAGATGCTGGAACCAAAAATTTACTAAGCTTCTGAAAACTTTTAAATTTCAACCATGTTCTGCTGGTCCATGTGTTTTCATAAATGAGAGAAAAGCTTAAAAGGTCATATTGGCTATTTGTATCGATGATGGTTTGGTTGCGTCAACTGACAAATGTGAAATTTCGAAGTTTTGTGAGCACCTGAAACTTCATTTTGAAATTAAGGTCTGTCTTTAGAAGATTTCAGGATGGGTCGGTTCATATTAAACAAAAATTTATTTCCTTTCCGGTAAGCAGTGGGCAGCCTGATGTACCTGATGGTAGCTACCCGACCGGATATAGCCTTCGCAGATGGGTGTGTCAGTCGCTATCTGGACAATCCTAGTCCACATAACGTTACAATGGCCAAGAGAATAATTCGCTACTTGAAGGGGACAGCCAACTGTGGCATTTATTTTAAAAGCAATAAATTTAAACTTTCTTGTTTCAGTGATGCAGACTATGCGGGTGACGTAGTAACAAGACGTTCGACCACTGGATTTGTTTTCCTAATGGGGTCAAGCTGCATCATTTGTGCCTCGCAGCGTCAAAAATGCGTGGCTCTTTCAACTACTAAAGCTGAGTTTGTGGCTGCATGTCATTCAGTCAAAGAAGAAAGAACTAGTGTGGATCCAGCAACTTTTAAATGATTTGCTGAACCAAAAGATGAATCCTTTGTTATATGTTGATAACCAAGGCGCTATTAGGCTAATTAAGAATCCTGAGTTCTACAAAAGGACGAAACATATAGATGTCCGCTTCAATTTCATTCGTAAAAAGTTTGAAGATAATTTTTTTGAACTGTAATAATATGTGCCAACACACAACTAAATTGGCCACATATTTACAAAAGGTAATAAGGAGAAATTCCAAAGATTTCGTTCCATGATGGGAATTATCTCTTTAGATTCTATAAACTAAATTTGAATTTTCGTTTATGAACAAATTTTTTTAAAAAACATTTGTAAAAGTGGGAGTGTTAAAGTGATAATATTTATTTATAATACTATATTTATCCCTGTAGAATCATTATTTCTTGCTGCTCTCCCACTGTCATTTGAACTCTTATAATTTGCTGAATTGCTATTTACTTACTTAATGATGTATAGTTGTAACTTGCAAGCCTATCCCTATCCTAAATGAAATGCATTACAATTTTACAATTCTATTTATTAAGCAAAGACGTGTTTTCTCTTACCGCAATAAAACTATCTACCATCATTTACATATTTAGAAACAGGACAACGGCCTTGTCAGCGGAAAAGAGTCGGTCCCCATTGACGCTATTCAGACTGGCGCAAGTCAACCGGGCAAAATTGACGTCTATATGTTTTTTCTCCTTCCCACATAGTTGTAAGAAAGAGACGTGATTTTGCGCCCGAGTTTTTAAAAAATTTAAAAATTTTTGGTTGAGTTTTGACATTTCCTTGTTGTGACACTTGTGTTTTTTTTCCCCGAGTAAAGACGCTGTTGTCTGAAAAATAAATGTTCTTTTTCTTGTTCCTGAAGCAAAAATACGAAAAAAATAAATTATTTTTTCAGTTCAGTTCAATTTCTGAGTTTTTTTTTCCAAATCTGAAGGCAAAACAATCATCAAAATAAATCCATCGCGTTTACATTTATGTCGTTTTCCATTGGTAATCCGGAAAAACTCTCCGATCCGGGATGCCAAAGTAACACTTTTATTTGTTTTGATGTTTCGTTGCTTGTATTGTGTATCGGTGTGAAACGTCGAGCGCTATTTTTTTCATTCACTTTTTTCATTTTTTTCATAATTCACTTAAAACCACAGGAATATGTCTTAAAATGTTTTTAGAACTCATCTCACAAAATTAATTAATTAATAATTGTTTTCAGGTCACTTTTTTTTTAATTTTTAGAGGTGTCAAATGATATTTGTCAATTTTGACGTCAACAGTGTTTCAGTGTGTGAGTGCTTCTGGCTTCGCTTCCTTCTTCAAATCAAGAATCAAATTTCTCTTTTTTCGAGGAGAGGAACTGTCATTTGATGCCAATGGAACGGTTTGAGAAGCGTTCAGAAGGCTTCCGAACGACCAATGGAAAACGACATTAGTTTCAGTCTGAACACGACGGTGGCGGAATGTCAAAATTGCCCGGTTGACTTGCGCCAGTCTAAAAAGCGTCATTAGAACACCGTAATTAAATCGGAATGAGCGCTGTTAGTGACAAGATGGGGGACCGTCCTATACTACTGCGTGCTGTTGTCATGTGTTATTTGTTCTATGTAGTATTAGTATAGTTAGTCTTATCAGCCAAATGGTCTTTGTCGCCCGGCTACAACCCCGCTACTCCGCAGATTTATGTGTGGAGTAGGTTTCATGTAAATGTAAATTATTTAGAAACTTCAATCGTATTGGGTTGTATATTTTATTTTATTTATGTTCAAAATTTTTATCAGTTGTAAGGATGTGTATAATATATATATTAATAAATTTAAATACTAACAACAATATTTTGCTTAAAAAGCTACTTATGTATGTATGTAAATTCCCTAAACATTTTTGATCCGCTCTGTTGCATTATGTAGGTATTTTGTTTTTGTTTTTTTTTTTAAAGAAAGTTCTTTTGGTGAAACTATTTTATGTTTCATAAAATGACCCGTAACCACTTTGTGCATCTTAATATTTTAAGATTCAACAGTAAAACATTTATATTATACAATATTCATTTGACTATTCATGCAAACGTACATTTGTTTTTCGTATTTTGTTTTATATAGCTACATAAATTATTATTAGATTCCTTAAATAACATTTCTTGGAAATAATGTGTATAATATAAAGATAATGTATAAGTACTCTTTCGGTGTAACTGTTACATTTTGGTTCCATTTTAAATACCTTTCCCATTAAATAAGGTAATGCTTCGCTGTTTTTATTGTTGCTTATTTATTTATTGTCCCATTTTACACATTCTAACTTACTTACTATTCACTAAGTTGAGGAACTCTTCACGAGTTTTGGGATCATCTCTAAATACTCCTAACATGGTTGAGGTAACTGTCTTGCTGTTGATTTTCTGGACACCTCGCATTACCATGCACATATGCCTGTAAGAAAGAAACAGTTATGACGTTACTTTTTGAAATACAAAATTTTTAGTTTAGTTTAGTTTATTAAGTATTCATAAGTTAACACTTACTTTAAGATAAATCTTTTTAAATAGTCTGTTGTAAAAGATGTACTTTCCAAAAAGAGTATTATGTTAAATCCAATTATATATAATAAATCTTAAATAATAAAGTACATATGCGTTTAAAATTACAGCGAAAAAAAAAGGAAATAGAAGAAAGAGAGAGTAATAAAAGATCAAAGAAAATTAAGGCAGAGGAGAAACTAAATTAAAATAAATTAAATCAGGCTGACGACTGAAACTAGTTGCTTTGGTTGAAATAATTCTTTGTGAAACTTTTCCAGTTGTTATTTTTCCTCAAATTAGAGGAAAGTGAGTTCCAGAGACGGATTGCGGTGATGAAAAATTGTCTTTCAGATGTTAGACAATTAAATCTGATAAAAATATATGTGATCGTACGGATTGATTCCGCGAAGAAAAGATACTTTGGTTGATGCGATTGTATAATATTGTAAAGCGTTTTTACCGTGCGAAATTTTAAATAGTTTTCAAACGACATATTAAGAAGCCTTATACTTAAATGCGAGGCATGATCATATTTCCGAAGTCCGTAAATGTAACGAATAAAGCAGCATTATTCGTTACAATGCGACTTTTAATTTTGGTCTGCAAGAGGAATCACAATTGAGAAATATTTCACAGCCATGAGTAAGCACTGGTATGATTAGGGTCCTTGCAAGTATTATTCGTGTATTAATTGGTGTGAATTGTTGACAGGGCCATAGAGCACGGAGAACTCCATACACTTATATACACAATAGATATGATTGTTCCAAGTCAGTGTTCTGTAAAAGACAATCCCTAAGATCCTCGCAGTGTTAACAAACTCTAGTGCAATATTGTTTAATAAAACTGATGGGTAGTATGTTAAATCTAGAGCTTTTTTCGATATAACAAGACATTTGCATTTAGTTGGATTTAGACTCAAACCGTTACTAATCGACCAGTCAGAAATCAAACCAAGCTCCTCATTAATTGTGATGACGCAATCCCCTAGCAGCCCGAGTGAACAACTTTTATAAATTTATATATCATCGACGTAAAAGTGTCTAGATGTTTGTGTGATAATGGACGCAATCTCATTAATGTATAATGAGAAGAGCAGAGGTGCCAATATTGATCCTTAGGGGACACCGCACGTTGCACAGGAAGGAATCCTGAAAGTTTATCATGAACACAGACGGTCTGCATTCTTTCACTCAAATAATATTTAATTAGTTTAATTGCGTCAGTAAAGAAGTTGAACGAGAACTGTAGTTTTTTAAGGAGTTGAGCATGGTCGACCATATCGAAGTCTTTCGAAAAATCTAGGAGAACCAAGAAAGTAACATCATTGTTGTCAAGGCTTTTCCTGATATCCTCAACCACTTTCAATATTGCAGTAGTGCAGCTGTGCTTAGGTTGAAAACCTGACTGAATATCGACTAACATTTTGTTCCTCATTACAAACTAGTTTAGTTGTTTTTGCATTATTTTTTCGCAAACTTTTGAGAGAAAAGGAAGAATTGAAATCGGTTTATATTCATTCCTTGCTACATTTTTTGGAATGGGTATAATCTTAGCCAACTTCCATTGCTTTTGGAAGATACCGGTTGTGAGAACACTGTTAAGGATGTGTGTTAAATAAGGTAGTAAGAGTGGTGTTATGGCTTTGAGAAAGATAGGATTTATTTCGTCCAATCCGACTGCGTTGGATTTTATTGAGAGAACACTTTCTAAAACGTCGAGTTGGCTTACTCCAGAAAAACAGAAAGATGAGAATGAATAGTTTTCAGTAGGAACCTCGTTACCAATAAAGTGGGTGATGTTAACAGGTGTTACGAACTTTTTGTTTAGTTCATCACCATTAATATTGAATTGCGACTGAGGTTGACCAGAGATTGACCTGAGTAATAATGTGAGATTGTGACCAGAGATTGACTTGAGTAATAATGAGTTTCTGCTACTCTTATCTTCATCACCACCCCGTTTCGTAGCACTCTGTAAACTTCATATAGTTCTATGACCCTATAGAACGAACCCACCGCCTGTATGCTTGATCCCGTTGATTAATTAAATTTTTTATTGTATTTGAATACCAGGGGCCGAATCACAGCTCACGATATCGAGTGAGTGAATGTCATTAGAGATCGAGTGAGTTAGTAACCATTTTGGAATTATAGCATACGTGACCTCTCGTATCGTATTGCTCTTTAAAATTGTACTAGTATCATCGAATATTTACTAGTAAATTTCGAGTTTCTATTAATTCATAGATGTCGCTGGGGTCTCTTTATACTTATTTCATTATTTTTTGGTAGGTAAAATTTATGCCTTTGTAAAAAAAAGACAATATTTAGTAAGAATTTCGGAAAATTTAAACATAAAATACACTCGGATGGTGTTATTAAATGAAATATTGATAATAGATGGTTTCGATAGTTTTTATTGACTTTTAACGGGACGTGGTAGTTGTAGAGGTTTAGAATTTTTGTGTTTAAGAACTATAGTAATAGTAATTAGCTATATAAACATATAGATATAACTTATTTTATTTATATCGACAATTCACACTAATATTGTACCACTACGGACTCTTTTGATCACCCAAGATATTTAATATTGAATATTTTAGTCTACCAGTCACTTAGGCGTATACGGCGTGCTATTTTTTATGTTCCCAATGGAATATTAACAATTTTTATTTCTTCAACATTTTTAAGAGACTGTTTTTAGTTAGAGGTGTTCAACTTCTTTTTCTTTGTTTTCTGTACTTGAACTTTTACGGGAAAATTTTGCAACATTCGGGGTCAAATCATAACCCTTAAAATATTTTACGGAGCAATCCGTTGGGTGGTTATGTTTGACAGAATCTATTTAATTAATTTTAATAAATATACTGTAATGTACACCCAACATTTAATACCAATTTCCTAATCGAAAACGTTCAACCGAAAACACAAGCGGCAACACTATAATGTACATCTAATAGAAGGCGTTGCTTGTAAGTCAGTGTGTGTGAGTGTAGAAATATACCAGGAGGGGAAATGCTTGACAGCAAAATACTGGAAGGGTCTCCAATGTGGAAATTACTGGAACGCTCTAGATGTAATGTTATTCTATATAAATAGGCCGCTGATGCAACCAGAAGTCGGTTTTGATTATAGAGTGATAATGTTAAGGTTGAGTTAATGTGATTATTGATCAAGTTGAGATCGAATAAAGTAGATATCGAATAAAGTAGATATCGAATAAAGTAGTAGAATTAAATTGAAAGGAAAAGTTTTATTATTGCGAACTAAGCGCACGTTACAATACTTTTAAACTATCAACCATCTTTTGGTAGTAAAAATTATGTTAGTAATGTAAATGTTTGTAATAAAACTACCCTGCAATCATTTGTAATCAAACGAAGAACAAAACTTCCTCTTTTAAAATTTTTAAGCTGAGTTTTAGGGTCGTCAAAGACTAAGGTTTTTAAACTTTTTATCAGTAAAAAAAGCACTTCGTTTTCTTTAAATGAAGGTTAAATAAGTTGAAATAATAATGTACTTACACTCCTTCTACGACAACAGCAACACCAGCTGGCTGCACTGCTTGGGTTACAGCAACGGCAATTTGCTTGGTCAATCGTTCCTGGACCTGTAATCTTCTCGAAAATATTTCGACGATTCTTCAAAAAAAGTTATTTCAAATAATTATTGCAACCATTGTCATGAAAATTTATATTCAATATACCTTGCTAACTTGCTTAGACCAAGAATTTTGTTACATGGAAGGTATCCAATAGAAACTTTGCCATAAAATGGCACTAAATGATGCTCACACATTGAAAACATTTCAATATCCTTCACAACGACCATTTCATCGTGGTCTTCATCAAAAACGGCACCATTCAAGATATCTTTAAAGAAACATATGTTTGAAGTGTCAATTTCATAATATTCTTATACTTCTATTGAAGTGGGGTGAATTTGAAAAAAAAACGTACCTTCTAGTGATTGATCATATCCTTTTGTAAAGAAGAGCATGGCTTTAGCAGCACGCTCTGGTGTTTTTATTAAACCTTGGCGATCGGGATTTTCTCCAAGGCCTCCAAGCAAGAGACGGTAAGATTGAGCCATATCTGGTAGCAAAGCTTCACGGGTTGGTGGTTTGTGATCAAGCTCCAAATCATGATGAAAGGTACACTTTTCATGGCCTGAAAAATATGAGAAGATTGTCAGAAAATGTTTCGATTATGAATGAGAAGTAAATATTTGTATATCATGATCGCACTTTAAATTAAATTGCTTATAGGAAAACGCTGATGGAGAAAGAAATTGCGACTCAAAATTGCTAACATGGTCGGGTATTACAAATAAGAAATGACTAATTTAATTGCAAATGCAGAATTCTAGATGTAAGTATATGTTATGTATTGGGTGGAAGATTGTTTTTGGTCTGCCTCTTCCACAAATCTGCTCAATTTTTGAAAAGCTCGAATTATTTATTCTTTTTTCAAACTGATGAGTGAACGTATTTGAAGAAATAGATTTCCAATAAGCGAAAATATAGAAGTGTTAGATATCCCGTAGCCCTTTGCCATCAATTTTTCTTTGTTTGATTAAGTAAGTATCCAATGTAAAGATAATGTGCCTATGAAAGAGACTGGCATATAATCAATGCGATGCGAGAACTAAGCCCGTCAGAGGCCCGGGGCGGCATAGCTGAATGAGGCCCCCAGCTTAAAAAAAATTAGTTTTACAGCTTTTTGCTGTAACTGAGTCACATTTGCATGTGTAAATAAGTATATATGTTTAAAATCTGGCAAGTGAAAATTAAATTCAACTTAAAATTATTTAGGCTAAATAAATGTACATACCTACAATATGGAATGGATGTATGGGTGAGGAAAATAAAATACGAATCGATCGATAAAAAAAAATCGTTTTTTTATATTTTGTAGCGTGTTATATGTGTTTTCGTGCCTTCAATGTACTGAACTCCTCAACAACTTCTGTGAAATCGATTTCTGTTAAATATTTTCAAGAAGTATTGAAGTATAAGCGACATACAGGGTAACGATTCACTGAAGTCCCATTTTATTATAAATTGAAGGATTTCTTGGGCTCTCCATTTGGCAGTATAACGTCCATACTCGTATCGGTGGCTTATAGATGCCTTCGGTACCTTTTTATTTCTTGGCAAACTTGCTTCTTGTCAAATTTGGAAAGTTTTATTGATTTGTTTCATGGCCCCGTATCGTGTCGACACTTCTTGTATAAATCGGTTTATGCATTTATACATTGACCGATGTATTTGATCCAGCGTCTTGTCTTGTCTTGGTTAGGATTAGATCAGGGCAACGCGAAGGCATATGGGGGCCCGGGGCTGGCCGCCTATTCCGCCCCCCTGTTAGTCCGGCACTGTCTTCCGGTTGAGGTCTCTTTCACTTAATGTCACCACTTACGACGAGCACTGCCACTTCCTTAAAAAAAGCTTGTGTCACCTTTTCAAAAACCTTTTTCGAAATCAAAGGACTCGGTGAGTTCTCTACCGGCTTTGAAGAAACGGCGTGAGTTCTCCAAAGTCATCCTGCATAGTACGAGATTTTCAGGGATGTAGAAACTAGACATATGGGTCGTCTTTGTGGGTACTGCTATAAGCGGCCTTGTAGTCGTTAAAACGATAGTTGTTTCTTCGAAGATCTGCCGTAATGTCTAAGGCAACATTGATAAAGATATATTGTCGACGAAAGGGTTTTAGACGTTCACATATTACAGCTGACAAGATCTTATACGTGACGTTAAGAAGTTTTATTTTTCTATAATTGGCGCAATTGTAACGGTTCGTTTTTAGGATCATAAAAAAGAGAGAAAAAAAAGAGTTACAGCTTTCGTGAAAGGATTTACTTCTTTTCCAATTTCCATGTTTCATTGAAAAATGGAGTAAATCTGGAGTTACACTAAACGCCTAAGAACTACTCCCATTTGGTTGGGAGATCTACTCTGAATTCACGCACACATGCAAACACATTATTTGTTCGGTCAAACGTTAAATGAAAAATAATTTGATTATTTTAAGCTTGTTGAGCCAGCGTTAGGCTGAAAAAATTGCTATAAATTATGAGAAAACGAGTAAATAAATTAGAATTCAGTAATTTGCAGGATAAAATAAATTACAAAACATGAAAATATGAATTCCTTTATGTGAACATCAGTTTAACCTCCAATACCAGGAAAAAAAAGCATGTTTCATTTCAATGAAAAACGCTATAAGTTTAATGGGTATAAGGTTTTTTTCATGTGCGCAGATTATTTGATTGGTGGGATGCGATAAAAACAGACTTTCTTTTACATTGATACTAAACACACTCAGTAGCGTAGCTAGCATGGGTGTCACCTGGGGCGGCAATTATGGTGTCATCTCCAGAATGTTAAACAGTAAAATAAATAAATATTGCGATTTCTTTATTTAAATTCAAATAAGAAATTTTAAAAAGGAGAACAAAAACTAATGTACATATCTACAAATTCACATTGTTTAAAAAAAAAACATTATTAAAACGTCTTCTTCCTAGCTTTTAAGGACAATTCACATGAGCACGACCAACGAACGACGAATAAATCAAGAAATGTGGTTTTTAGTACCTTACAAGTATAAATTCCTCACGAATTTTTTTAGAAAAAAATTGCGTAACGAATCTATTTATTTTCTCTATTCCCAAAAGCTTAGGCACAAAATTAAGAGTTTGTCCACCTAAAAATAAGTATGAACTATAACTCCATCGTTTCCTAAAAAATTCGTGTGAAATTTATGCTTGTAAGGTTCTTAAAATCGCATTTCTTGATTTATTCGTCGTTCGTTGGTCGTGCTCATGTGAACTCACCTTTAAAGCTGAAGATTCGCTAATAGCGTCATCAAAATTTATTTTCTGGGTCGCCTCATGTTCAATTGTTAAAATTCCCAGATTGTTGAGCCTCTTTTCCGTCATGGTTGCCCGCAAGTTGTTTTTAATTAATTTAAGCTTACTAAAACTCCTTTCACATGACGCAACTGATTGTCATATATTTGTAAATTTTTAATGCGACAATGAGATCCGGAAAAGATTCTGCAAAGTCCCATTCAAGGATTAATTTCATAAAGTCTAAAGATAACCAAGTAGATGTTGTCACTTTAGCCGCTTTAAAATAACTTCTCAACTTTGGTATCTCTGAGAGAAGTTCTGATTCTGACACCTCATCATAAGCACTATCAAATTTAAAAAAGTTAGAAGTAAAGTATTCGCCTGTACAACTTCAAACAATGAAGCCACCTCCTTAATAGACTCTGTTCTTGTTCGAAGTTCAGTGATGAATCGATGAAGGCACTCGAACATGTCTTTCCGTAGTTCAGCGCTCAGAGAAAGTCCTGCATCAGTTGCCAACTCACCAGCCATTCGCTTTCTACGACGAATTCTTCTTTCTGTTGAAAGGTCGTATTTCTCCGATGTTCTTATACCAAGGTTAATTGCATTTTCTACGATCTATAACGCCATAGTACATTTATACTCCTTGGTAGCTTTTGGGTGTCACCCCCAAATGGGTGACACCCGGGGCGGTCCGCCCCCCCCCCCCACGTCCCCCTTCGTAAGATAAAATCAAAGCTTCGAACCACAACCTTTAACTTCGCTCTCGCCAACTGTTCACTACCCTTGAAATTGGAAAAAAATTTGTAAAATGATGCAATACCTTTGAATCTTTGCATTATGTTGTTAGACCACAAACCATGATCATAATTCCGATTAAAAAATCATATCACAGAGTATCAAAATAAATTGGTGGTTTAAAGTGGCCACCGCTTTAAATGCATTGATATAATGTTTGTCTAACCAATAGTGGTCATAGCGCTTTCAAGACTTCAATTTAGTTTAATGGATAAGCTTATGTTACATGTCTTTAAAACAATAATCACAAGCTAGTTTTACCAAACTGAATCTAGTTTCATTGAATAAATGGTTTTGGTCGCAGTGAATGTTATTTGCGGTGTAGCCCACAGCCACAGACAGTAGATTCCTTCGATGTCGCGGTGTTCGTGGCACCGTGGATCACTAAATAAAAAGAAGAAGAAGAAGAAGGTCGCAGTTGATGTGGTGTTTGTGGTGTTGGTGGATACGATGATTGTCCTATTAGTTTTTACTCGAGACAGACATTAAAGAAAAGCGTAGCTCTATTGGTGATGTCTCCAATTTTTATTTTAAGACTTCATTCGTGATTTACATACTATCACATATATTTACAATTTTTAGTGCATATGAATGGAGATCAATGATGTGTATCAAAAGATGATGTGTATTGTGTTTTCTCACCCTTCTCATCCTTTCGGGACGCGTGGTACACCTTGCCACCTGAATTGGGTACCGAAGGGTTAAGTCATTTATATTTGAGTCCTCAAATGCGAAAGTACACGTATACTTACATGTAAATGAATTTCTCGTGTACGAACAAGTGTGATTACTATTATACATGTAATTGATCCAATTGTCATAAAAACAAATGCATTTTGACTTTACATGTTCCGAAAAATCATTTTTAACTAATAACTCTTGCAGCGACAGCCAAGCTGTGCTTAAGGCCCTTCTCAACCCTCTAACCACTTCAAAAGTGATACAGGAATGCAAGAGCTCTCTGAATGCGGTCGGAAGATTAAATTCCTTGAGTCTCATTTGGGTTCCGGGCCATCACGGGATAACTGGAAATGAGATCGCCGATGAACTTGCTAGGCAAGGATCTCAGACAGCTTTCTCAGGACCTGAACCGTCGCTAGGTCTGCCTGCGTCCTCAGTGAGGGCTTCAATCAACGATTGGATCTGTGAAGAACACAACTGTAGATGGCATGCCTCCATTGGATGCAGACAGACCAAACTTATGCTCCTCAATAATAAGAAGACTTCAAAATTTTTGCTAGCTCGTAGCAGAAAGGTCTGTAGAAAGTTTATTGGCATTGCCAGCGGGCACTTCTCTTTTGCCCAATCATTTAAACGTATTAGACTTAAGTGATACCACACTCTGTGAATCTTGTGGAGAAGATGAGGACACCGCAGAGCACTTCCTCTGTAAATGTCCTGCTTTTTCTCGCATGAGGTTACAGATACTCGGCGCAGACATGGTGAGAGCTGGTAACTTAGGCTCCTTACCATGGCAGCGTCTTTTGGCTTTTCTCCGAACATCTGGAAAGCTATAACAAATAGATGGTTGCTAACTGGTAGTACAATGGACCGGTATTTAGGTCTGAGTGCTCCAGCTGGTATTTTAAAAACCTCCAACAAAAAAAAATAGCTCTACGCTGAATCTACATAATGTAGCAATCAAGCGCTATAGTAAAAAGCTAAAGCGTTTGATAAAAAAAAAAATTTTACTTAAATTAGTCTATTTTAGCATAAAAATTATTTAACATAAAATATGCACTTTCTTGTTTTGGTGTTGTCGCTAGGCGTTAGATTTTGTCGTTTTATAAATATGTATACACGATGCTTTTGATTTTTAATACTAAAGCCAAGTTCTAAATTGGTCAATTACTGAGAAACCTTTCTTATACTTTATTCAAATACACGTTAGTCTCTTTTCATAAACTACTCTAGAGTTTAATTGCTATGAAAAATACTTTCTGACATAGCCATTCGGAGCCGGCAGAATATTGTAAATATTTGCAACTTTTTATGAGCATACCCTAGACACTTCCCCTTTTTTATTTTTAAATCGAATTCTTGTTTTGAAATCGAAAAGCTGCTTTTTTATGGGAAAGTCACTGCAAAGTATGGGACTGTCTATATAGTTTATATTTTTTAAGTATGCAGTCGTAAGCCTTCAGCCTTATTTATAAACCCATTGGGGCATATTCATAGACATTTTTAAACTGCTGTTAAACTGTTATTACATTAAACTGAAGTTTAAGCTATTCATAGTCAAATTTAGTACTAGGTTTAAGACGTAAACTCGAGTCTAACTCTAATCATGGGGGATACTAGGTTTAAGCTGTTTCTTTTCTATTAACTGTCAAAAATTATTCAATGCTTTCAATACATAATTGATCTTGAATATATATTTTGTGAAAACAATTTTGTTAATAAAAGTAATAATTCTTAAATAAACATGTTACGTGATATTAAGGAAGATTTTGATATTATGGAAGACATTGATTTAATAAATACTTTTCGAACTTTGCCTGTATCAAGACAACGAAAAATTTACAAAATTCGAAGTAATCCATTTGAATTAAATAATAAACAATTCTGGGAACGTTATCGATTTGACAAGGAGACAGCAACTTTTATAATAAATCTGCTAAGCATTGAAGAACATCGTAACAACAGAGGAATGCCAATTTCTGAAAGTCTCCAAGTTCTTACGGCACTGCGATTTTTTGGAAGAAATGATCATCAAAGTGACGTAGGTAGGTATTCATTTGTATACCATGATTTCAAATCGGATATCTCTTATAAACAATAAAACCAATCCTTATTAAGGTGATCTGCATGGAATATCCCAGCCAACTGTAAGCAGAATTATTGCAAATATCGCAAAGAGACTCACGTTACAGTTTACAAACTTTGTAAAATTTCCTTCAACAAGCCAGGAATTTCAACGAACAAAATTAAATTTTTTTCAAATTGCTGGATTTCCTAGTGTCATTGGTACCATCGATTGTACACACGTTAGGATAAAGTGCCCTTCAAAGATCCTTGGAGATGCAATGGCTGGGCATTTTATCAATAGAAAAGGATACTATTCCCTCAACGTCCAGGTATATGTTCTCATACCTATGCTTAATGAATAACATTTGTAAAATAATAGTAGGCAATATAATAATATGAATCTGTCCTCGACATTGATCATTCAAATTTGTTTAGATCGTCTGTGATGCTGATGATGATGATGATGTTTAAATGTTTTTTGCCTTATATGAAGTTTTTAACCTACTTTATATACAGGGATAGATTTCTTTAATTAGTTTTCCAACTGGAATTTTCGAATAGATTTGTATTAGAAACAAAAACTTATCGAACAAAATCGGGGTCTTTTTAAAGATATTTTTCGGGCCATAGGGGTGTTATGAGGTTCAAAATAAATACTGAAAATTATTTTTGCTGATATACAAGAATTGTCTGAGTTTTTGTAACATTTCAATATAGTAATCCTGTTCGATGTTAGATCAAATCACACCGCGTCATATATTCACAAAAATCAATTTTCTCCAAACTGAACGTATATTTTTATATTTACGTGAAATCAACTCTCGCATTTAATCGAGAGGTCTATTTTATTCTTAACGATTTTTGTCTTTGATGGTATGAAAACAAAACTATCAACTATGATTACAATACGATGGTAGAGAATGCGAAAGGTTTAAAAACGGTGCCTCCCATGGCATTGTTTTTACAAAACCAACTTTGCGTTTCTACATTTTCGCAAAAGTATTTGAAATATACAATTAACCTTTTTAAATACTTTGTGTGATTTTATACAATTTTGACAATTAATGTACAGCTGGCAATCATGCATGTCAAAATATGTATTAGGAGTGAATACTTCAAAAGCTTTTGCTTTTTTAAGCAATTTGCTAATAAAATAAATCAATAATAAGATAATCCTGTCTTTCTTTCTTATTGCTTGTTAACGAGTGAAACGACAAAAACTGATGGGTCACTTGGGAAAGGCTTCAAAATAAAAGGTAACAGCAGTCAATTTAAAAATTATATTTAGAAAAACAAAAACTTTGTTTTTTTTTTTGTATTCAGCCTTAAAGTTTTAATATAATCGCAAGTAACTGGTTTATCAAAAGAGACGCTACAAAAGAAGAACGACAGGGACAGCAAACGACGTCATATTTCTTGCCGTTCTTTTGTTATTTCTCTTCAGTAAAGTTTTCATGATGAGAAGATATACGAGCCAACAACGAGTCGAAATTATCAAAATTTACTACCGAAATTCGGAGTCAGTGGCCTCAACGTTAAGAGCGCTACGTTCAATTTACGATGAGGCTCATTTCTCGCTGAATATTTTCGTCAATAAACAAAATATGCGATATTGTATTTAGTATTTAGTATTTAGTATTTATTTGAATATTAACATCTAACTCAGTAAGAATACACTTATAAAGCTGTGAAAGATAGAATTTAAAAATTTATATAAACCTAATTAAAAAAAAAATATTTTAAGTACATAAGAGAAGTAAAAAATTGAAAGAAAGGTACATAAGAAATGAAATTTTTTTAAATTGATGGCTGTAATGAAAGTCAAAGCCTAAAGAATTTGTACATAAATAGATTTTATTAGTGATTGAAAGTTAATTAAAAATTTTTCCTGAAATTGCTTGAAGGGGAAGGGGAAACTTTGAAAATTTTAGTTGCTCTGATTAAGGAAATGTTGTAACTACTTCTTAAATCCTTGCGCATCATTTAGCTCACGTATATTGCGTGGAATTGAGCTCCAGAGACGGATAGCCGCGATGAAGAACTGTCTCTCAGAGGTTAAGTAACTGAACCGCGGTAGTTGTAAGCTAGAAGACCTATTAGACGTCGGAAAATTGATTTTGTCATAAAGGTAAGAAGGTTCTTTGTTTTTGATAGTGTTGAAGAGAAGCATCAGCATAGTTTTCGAAAGACATATTGACTAGACTTTTAGCTAGGTGTGAAACGTGGTCATATCTTCTAAGGCAGTAAACATATCGAATTAAGGTGTTAAAAGCTATCTACTTGTAATTTCCTTTTGTTCGCAGCGTCGCACCCATAAAATATTTCACACCCATAAACTAGCAAAGGAACTACCAAGGTTTTCGCTAGCAGCAATCTCGTTTTAAGTGGAGTTACATTTTGCACAACCCATAGATTTCGAAGATCACCGTATGCTTTCCCCTCCACTGAATTGATGTGGTTTTTCCAAGTTAGTGTTCTATTAAAGATAACACCGAGATTTTTTGCGGACTCAACATAATCAATGTTGAAATTGTTTAACATTATACTAGGAAAATATGATAGGTCCAAGCGTGTTCTAGAAATTACTAAACATTTGCATTTCGCAGGGTTAAGTGCCAAGCCACATTTTGCTGCCCACTCCGAAACACGTTTTAGATCTTCATTTAAATTTGAAGCACAATCCTCGAAAAGACCTAAAGGACAACTTCGGTAAATTTGAACATCGTCAGCGTATATGTGTTTCGAAGAACTAATTAAAACAGAAACAATATCATTTATGTACACTGAGAATAGAAGAGGCCCCAAAATCGATCCTTGGGGAACACCTTTAACTATAGGGGCAGAAATTCGGACATTACTCCATCTAGTAAAACTGCTTGTTGTCTATCACTCAGATATGAAGAGATGAAACGAATTGCTGAGTTAGAAACTGAAATTTTTTTTTTTAATTTATTGATTAATATGGAATGTACCACCATATCGAAAGCCTTAGAGAAAATCTAAAAGGACTAGAAATGTAACAAAATCCTGTTCCAGCATTTCTCTTATTTCTTCAACTACATTAAGTACAGCTGTTGTACAGCTATGCTTCGCACGGAATCCTGACTGAACCGGTATTAATAGCTTATAACGAGTAAAAAATTCAGTCAATTGCTTGTGCATGATTCTTTCACAAATCTTTGAAAGAAAGGGCAGAATTGATATTGGTCTGAATTCATCACCTATTGAGTTTTTTGGGATTGGTATAATCTTTGCCAGTTTCCAATTAGATGGAAACACGCCGGTAATAAATATTGTGTTAATTAAGTGTGTAATAAATGGCAATAGTGATGGCAGAATAGCTTTGAAAAAAGTAGGATGGATGTCATCAACCCCTATGGCGTTTGACTTCACAGATAGAAAGCTTTCCACAATATCTACGTCCTCAACTCGTCTAAAAACAAAGGATGTTTCTGCTTCTGAGACACCAATATCCGTCTGGGAATCTATAATTGGAGAGATGGAATTTGATTTATGAACAAACTTACGATTAAGTTCATTTCGATCAATATTAGTGGGACAAGATAGCTTTACTTTCCCGATTCCTAGTTCACGAATATAATTCCATATCTTACGACTGTCTGAAGAAGACCCGAGACGATTGGAATAGTATTCTATCTTAGCAGATTTAATTTGACAAACAACAGCATTTCGTAAATTCTTATACATTCGATGGAGCTCTTCCACCCGAAAGCGTTTCCACTGTTTTATTGGTCAGGCAGCAATCCACACGTACTCCATGAGTCATCATTGCATCCCGAAAAAATTACGGTTTGGTGTGGTTTATGGGGGCCGGTGGCGGCGCGGCGGCGTCATTGGACCGTACTTCTTCCGTGATGATCAAGACCGGCAAGTTACTGTGAATGGGGATCGCTACCGTTCAATGCTAACCGAATATTTTTGGCCCCAATTGGATGATATGGACTTGGAGGACATGTGGTTCCAACAGGACGACCATGGTTATGCAAAAGAAATTGAGTTTCATACATAATGGCATTGAAGTTACTTTCACAGAAATAAAAATTTTTATTGATATCCAAAACCGTTTTTGTTTTATTTAAAAAAAACTATTGTAGCGCTCAACCAGACGGTTGAATTTGATATAATGGTACCTAAATCTACACATACATGTGCATAGTTTTTGGTTATCACTCCACTACATAAATTTGCTTCCAGCTTTGTTTATAAACATTGATCTCCTAGTGCTAGTTTAAAAGTATTTTTAAATCATGAAGATTGATTGATTGACCCTTCCTCCCTCCCCATATTTATTGATAGGTAGGCCTTAAAACACTGCTGTTATTGTTTTGATCGCGTTGCCGTAATGATTAATAAGAAAAAGTATAAGGGTATGTGCAATTCACAAGAGGCAATAGTGAAACTTCTGAATATATTCACGAGATATATATTCAATACTCATTTATATGTATAATAAATAAAAATAATACAACACGCTTGGCTTATACCACCTCTGTATATTATGCAGGCTCAAACACACGTTCGTAACACAGACTATTTGCTTTCATTTTTATTAAACCAGGTATTTCAATAGTATGAGAGAGAAATCAATATTCATACTCGCAGGTACACCCACTATCCCATATCCCATTACACAAGTTGCATACATATGGACAATGTAAAGTTTTTTTTTTTTTTTTTTTTTATTTATAATTAACGCGCACTTCAAGGGGTTATGACTACCCTTATAATGTTATTAAACACAGTGCGAGCATTTAGGAAAATAGGAGAGGATTTGTAAGGAGACACCGATGCACGTTGCTTTTGAATCTTTGTAAATCGTAATGCAGGGGAAACACAGAGCCAGGTAAAGCATTCCACATTCGGGTGGTGCGACTAAAATAAGAATCTCTATACTTGACTGTACGCCCGAAGTTGGGCTCAAGGCAGAACTGATGAGCATTCCTAGCGAGGCGGGTGTTGCGGCTAAATTGTTTCAAGGGAGGAATGCAGCTGGCTATTTCACTAGAGCACTGTTTGTGGAAAAAGCGATAAAAGAGAGAGAGACAGGTGACGTTTCGACGATGTCCAAGAGAATCAATCGATTCTACGATTGAACTATCACCTATCAATCTTAACGCTCTATTTTGTACCCTATCAAGTAGGCGCAAAGATGTTTGAGAAGCACCTGACCAGATATGAGAGTTATACTCCAGTTTTGGGCGGATGAAGGCCTTATAAATTGTAGCCAGATCAGAAGGGGTGAAGAACTTCCTGCATCGTCTCAAGAAACCTAAGCATTTAGCAGCGTTTTTGGCGACTTCAAATATGTGGTCGTTCCAACGAAGATCATCGTTTACACACATACCAAGTACTGACAGCTTTTCGGTTTCTTCGATGCAGGTACCATTCATGGATAATGGCAATGGGGGAATGTTAAGCTTCAACGACAAGAGACAGCATTGAGTTTTCGAAGCATTGAATTCTACTCGGTTCATAAGACCCCATGCAACAATGCTGTCAAGGTCAGAATTCAATGAGCTTATCATACGCAACCGTTCCAGTTCCACATCCGAAGAGCAGGGACGTGAATTTGGAAACGAATATGAAAAGCTGAGGGTCGAGTCGTCAGCAAAACAGTTAAGTGGATTAGAAGTTTCAGACAAGAGATCATTGATGAAAATGAGGAAGAGAGTCGGAGACAAAACGGAGCCCTGGGGCACACCAGCATTTATTAAGTGGGTATCAGACTTGAAGCCATCCAACACAACTTGTATTGAACGGTCGGAAAGGTAATTTCTAATCCAACGAAGAAGAGACTCATCGATACCAAAAGCACGCATTTTCGATAAAAGAGCCTGATGCCAAACTCTATCAAATGCTTTAGAAATATCAAGCGCAATAATCTTACTTTCTCCAAAACAATGTAAAGATTGGTTCCACTTTTCGGTGAGATAAGCCATCAAATCACCAGTGGACCGTTTGCTACGAAAGCCGTACTGACGGTCATTAAGAAGCTTTCGTTCTTCAAGATATTTCATAAGTTGACGGTTTATCAACGTTTCCATGACCTTGGAAAGAAGGGACGTTAGTGCAATTGGACGGTAATTGGAAGGGGAGGAAGATTCGCCTTTTTTAGGGACGGGCTGGACAAATGCAGTTTTCCATCTGCTCGGAAAAATCCCAGCAGAATAGGAAAGATGGAAAAGTTTACGCAGAGGTTTTGCCAGCGTAGAAGAACACCTCTTCAGAATAACGGCGGGGATACCATCTGGACCAGCGGATTTATGTAAAGTACACTTCAGTGAGAATATAAAGTAATGTGTAATGCATTCCATCCCGTCCTCGTGTTGACTTGATCCTATGCATTGTTTTTTTTTTTTTTTTATATCGTGACGCATTTTCGTTTCATTGAATTTCGAATCACAACGATTCTAAAGAATTTTCAATTCAAAAATGTCAACTTCATTCTAACCAGAAATAAGCACTCACTTTCTTAAATGATTTTTTGAAAATGAATACATTCAATCAACGAGGATGACTCTTTATAATACCTAATGTAATTCTCACCTCAACATGTAAGAGCTTATGGATCCAAGCGATCATGACTAGATAAGCAATCACACAAGTCGGAAAATCTGTTTTTTTGAATAACGACGTGCAAAGAAAAATATGCCAAAAATTTTTCTTCGTTCAAGGAGCTCGTTTAGAGATTCATGATCATTGTTCTTACATTACCTAGACAAATATCTAGGCCGATTTTGTCTTATTTCAACTGTCTACTTGCAGAAAAGAATTTTCAGGGGAAATCCCAACTATTAAAGGGGACAAATGTCTAGCTTTTTTTTACACTTGAGGCGTTATTTTGATGGGCTACAGAGCCGCTATTTTCTTTTCTTTTGTTCTCCAACAAATTGTTGTCATAGCTTGTAATGTCAATAAAAAGATGCACTTTTCCCAATATCATTAAAAGCTTTCAATTTCAAAAATGCATGCATGCATTAGGGTGGCGCAACAGAGCGAGGAGCCCCTGGGCCTAGCGCATTTCTCACAACCATGCCTTTTCTGCCGGTTCCGAACGGCTAATTGAGAAATCGCTTTTTCATGGCAATGAATTTACTAACGGAGGACTTGCCAATTTCTCGGGAAAGGCGATACCCGTATAAAAACATTTTTGCCTATGCTGTCAATTTTTTTTTACAACTGCCCCGCCCCGGAGGGAGATGGACCGCCCCCTTCCATACGATTTTTTTTCTTCTCTTGACCTAAAATATCCGTCCCGGGCTTTTGTCGCGTCTTATGCAAACCACCCTGTATATGATTTGCCCCCAAAAAACAAACAGCATAATGATTTAGAATAAGAATCATCTTCTAAGCCTAGTTGTAGGGGTTAAAATAAGAAGGTTGCCATCTAGCAGTTAAATATCTGGAAACATAAATTTCAAAATCAAATTAAAATCTTCTTTGCCGTGCGCTTGCATTTCTCTTTTTGCATCATTTATCTTTATTTAGTTTACTTTAGGTACTTAAATTCTAAAACAGAGGTCACTAACCGGTTGTAGGTAGTTCTCCATCATATCACAATTCATAGCCCAACAAATGCTACAATCTGAAATTGTTTTGTATTATAGCTAACTAATTGAAAGCTGTTTGAAGTTGATAATTGCCATAGTAATATGCAGGGATATTTATAGATTAATATTTCATGTTAACAAGAATAAATTGACACTGAGTTGAGCGATTAAAAACAAAATGCGTGTTGATAATGTGATTGCGCAATTCATGAAACAATGAACGATAAGCTAGGCTGTGATCACGTCTCATCTCAAGCACTTTATTAGTTTGCCTCAATAAAAACAAATTCTAAAAAGAAGTGAAATCGTTTTTCTAAAGGCTGATGTGCAGTCTCGCTGTTAATAATTCACTTTGCTTTTTTTAGCTTCAAATTAGTTCAAAAAATTTTGACAAAGCCTCAACTTTGTTTAAAATGCATTTGTTTTATTCAAAAACATGTGTTGTTGATATTCGAACGCATTACGGGTTGTAACGGTAAGGTCTAATCAATGACATGTTAAAATGTGGTAGGCACAGCAGCCGAATTCTAATGGTTTATGGTTGCAACTTCTAGACAGATACTAGAAATCCGAACTATTGCTTGTGCAAGAAATTTGCTAGTCTAAAATTAGTTTTTCCGAAAACAGCAAAAAATGATTTCTCATACCTTATAATATGGCTTGGAAGCTTAAATTGAGAGAGCGTTCAACTAAAAAAGAGCGAGGTGTAGGGGAGAGTGTGGTCGAAAGTAACATTTTGCATATTTGGCTCTATAACTTTTGAACCAAAAAATGTAGAAAAATATTACAACGTGCAAGTGTACAAGTGGATATTTGGCTATCTGGCTATCTATTTGGCTAGGTGAAAGTCGAATGTTACAACCGTCCTTTTCGTTGTTTCGATTGTAACACAAAGAAAGGACGGTTGTAACACCATCTAAATCTTAAAGAATAAATGAAGGATATAGTTTCAGCTTCATATTTATAAAATCAAAATTAATAAAATAAAAATCAAAAACTAAAAGCAGTCTTGTAGTACATACAAACAACAAGTTCGACTTTAATTCAGGAAGTAACTTGTCACTTGAATCACAGATTAAGTTACAACACAATCACACATAGTAAACAATCTAATAGACAAAAAATTTAAATAAATAAATGAATTAAAATCATGTTCAGTATGAAACTAAAAAAACCAAATATATACCTAAGACTTCACTATCACTACATAGTATAAAACAAAGTCAGTCGCTTTCTCTGTCCCTATGTCCCTATGTATGCTTAGATTTTTAAAACTACGCAACGGACTTTGATGCGGTTTTTTTTTAATGAATAGAGTGATTCAAGAGGAAGGTTTATATGTATAATACATGCATATTATAGTAGAGAAAAGCTGAGAAATTTAATGATTTGTAATGTGATGTCGTAAGAAACATATTTTTCTTCGATTACAATGCAAACGCTGGCTAAACGTTACTAGATATATAAAATGTATGTAGTACGGAATTGTATATCTTAAAAAGGTGAATAAAAAAGTCCGCGACAGCATATGTTTATCTCCTAAGGATAACTCACAGTAACCATTTTTATCTTTTACATACTACAAAAAAATATGGGTTATGTACCAAGCTATTTCAAACGATACAGTGTCATTCCTTAACCAATTAAATACATTAGATACGTCGTTCATTTCATGTAGATCAAAACTGCCCTTTACAGCATGTGATTTAAATGAATATTTTCGAAGATATTACAGACTTAAAAATTGCAGGACGTAGCGTTTGCGGCGCCGGCGGTACCAGCCGGCCAGGGCGGCGGAAGCGAGCCTGTAAATAGCGCGTCGTTTATCATGGTTTAGAATCAGCATTGTACCCGTGCGAAGCCGGGGCGGGTCGCTAGTCACTACATAGTATACTTAAATATAAATCAAATTGCTATTAAGCGGCATACAAACGACTAAGGGTGGTATTCACCAAGAAATCTTAAACTAAGTGCATCATAAACCTATTCACCGACCACTATTAGTGCAGATTTATGAGCGCTCATAACACTTAAGAGTGGTCGCTACCACTCTTAAGTTATGAGCGGTTGTTGTTTTAAATAACTTCGAAAATTCGAAATTTACTGACAGCGTCATAGTCATTTGTGGTTGTTATTCAAAAATCAAAATGGAAGGAGAAGGAGCGTTGAAAAAAATAAGAAATTCGAATTATGGTTTGCAATACAGAGAATGAATTAATTTTACGTTCTACCTTTTCTTAAAATTCCGAAAAATTTTCCTGTTTTTGGTTTACTTAACAGCTGATTTTGACAATTGACACTGAAATTTTCGAAGTAGTTCGAAAAGTGTGCGTTCACAGGCTCAACACCCTTATTTTTCGAATATTCGAATTAGCTTAGACTAGACCCTATTATTGCTTGGTGAATAGCACATCCAAATTTAAAACTAAGAGCCTCTTAGCTTTAAGAGCGCTCTTAAGATTGTTTGGTGAATACCACCCTAAGTGTAACGTAATACCAGGTTGTTAGCTCTTGAAACACATCGAATTGATTTTCCTTCTTTTAGGACTTCTTCTACTGCTTTCAAACTTACTTCTTTTGCAAACATACCTCGGGAGGTTTGTCTATACCTAAGATATTCATTGAAGATTAAAAAACGAATAGCGTGACGTGTTACAATTGTCCATTCAAGAAATGTTACAACTGTTCACATCTCGTTTCTTTGAATAAATAAGAAGTTTATTCAAATACTACCGCGTTTATTACAAAACCCCTTACACCATTAAATTTGAAATAAAATGAAGTAAAATAATAATGTAACTACTGAATAGTAACTGTTGTATTTAAAAAAAATATATTCAAAAACTCACCACCAAAAAAAAATTACTTTCAAACACAAATTCAACCTTTTGAACCACATTTGGTACAGTTCAGTAGGTACTTTGACAATTGAAAAGTTAACTGTTACAGGCTCATTTTTATTTTAAAATTGAATGTTACAATTGCAACGCGTTACTTTCTACCATACTCTCCTCTAGTCTGCAGGCGGAGGTACATATAACTGTCAAAACCGATTTTGACAATATTCAGTAATTTTCCCATGATAAGCATTTTTTTGACAACATTCAAGGTTTGTTCGTTGAAGCCCTGGGGCTGCCCTAGGGTCGCCACAAAGCGTTTTTTGAGAAACCTTAATTCGCCCTGAATGTCAAATTGAGTGTTTTTTGAGCCAAATGTTTGCCATAGGTGATACGTTTTCCCCCAACTCGTGGAGATTTGAGGGCTGCAAAATGGCATGTATTTTTTTTTTAATGACAGGGATGTGTGGTGATTTGTGGTTTAGCGTTTTTTGAGGACTGGAATACCCAGGTTTTTTTGACAACTCATAGGGTTGTCGAGAAAACCTGGGTCAACCCTGGGGAATGTTCAACGAACGGACCTTCAGCAATGGTGGAAAAACACATCCAGATGACTGTTTGTTCTATACTTTTATAGCTGCAATAGATGTTCTGAGACAAAAGTATGATATCAATCGCATGCTATGAAAATATAGCTGCTATAATAGTATCCAATATCGATATTCAGATGCAAAACGAAGTTTTTCGTTGGTCTCCACATCCACGACGAAATTGTGAACGAACACTCAGCGAAAAGTTACACTGCGTTACACGATTTTGGTACCCTCTTAACTGTTAGCTGGATTGAATAGGAAATGAGTCATAGATTAAATGTTCCAAACATATGTGGTATCCATCACGTCTAGTTTTCGAGGTACATGTCAACTATATTTTCTACTACCTTCACTTCTTAGAGGAATAAACAACAAGAGGGAAAACCATTACCTCTCTTGCCCCGCAACTTCCATTTGCTTACATTGTTGTTTTTGTAACACGAGATACATCTGTGATACACGTATTAAGCTGAATATAAAGCTGTGTCAGTGAGTTTACTAACACCACTTTATTTTCGGATTTCAATTCAAACTGGTTTTGAAAGCTGAAAATAAAGTGGCGCCATTCCATATGAGAACGGTCAATCCGTAATGTTGATATACCCCCGATTTGGCTCAAACTTTGTAGAAATGTTCCTTTGCTATCGAAATACAAAATAGTCAAAGAATTTTTTTTTTGTAATTTTCTTCTATCCTCCAGCCTTACTCAAAGAACCGAACATAGTGATTTTAGGGGTTTCAGACTTTGCACCCTAAAACTGTCTGTATTCAAGCGATTAGGACGATTAAGGTGTCATTTTAAAGCTGAGCATTTTTTAAGCATTCTTTTTAAATCAATTAAAAGGTTTAAGGTATTTGAGTTGCTTTAGAAACCTGATCCTTTTGAAATCCACACATTTTTTATACATTTTTGCCATTTTGAAGTAGTCCTGTGCCTAAATTTTCAATAGTAAGTTCCTAAAAATTTCCCTAATTAAACCTTACAATAAGTACAAAATGAACAATCCAATGTTAATTAAAAAAAAATTTTTTTATGTGCATTCCTTTAAAATTTTAAGTTTTTGAAAAAAGCCAATCTTTGGGCACATTTTTGGGAATGTTGACTACCAAATATCGAAATGGGAGTAGACAGGATTTAAAGGTCTATTCTTCAACTTTAAGTCCTGAAAATTTCGTTTTGTTATTCGCATGTACACTGAAGTTACAGCTGATTAAAAACAAGCTTATTTGTAAGCTATGAAAAAAGCCAATCTTTGGGCACATGTAAATGAGACGTGATGGAAAGAAAATTTGTATGTATGTTTATTAAACGATGCGTATAAATAAAAAATCATGACATTTCAAAGCGGGTACTAAAATTTTTTTTTAATTTGTAACGCAGTGTTATTATCAGCTCTTTAAAAAAAATTCAAAGTCAAGTAAAGTTCCCGCCAGAAGTAATTAAGACACAAATTTATATGAACAATATGCATTTACAAAAGCTTTTATCTGCAGTAAATTGTTTTTCTTTTCCGGCGATAAATGGTGGAAACTGGAACGAAGTTCTTCGAATTTAGTATAGGATTTTGTTCCAGTTTCCACCGTTTCTCGATTGATGTTATCGATGCGACATAGTTACTAAACATTGGCAAAGACGTTAGTGATAAATGGCAATTTATTTAATAAGCCTTGTTTCTAGTGATTGCCAATGTAACGTTTTGCGATATATTTGTGTTCAACATGTGTGATGAAATATGCTCTATGTCACTGAGGAACAACATTCCAATGGAAAAGGAATCCTTCAAACCGGTCCAGTACTCTAAAGAGTCCGCCATCTAACTTTTTCTTCAACTAGTGCTTATTTCGTGAATGGTAACACTTAGATTTGATAGATAATTAGTTTTATCCTTCCGCTGAACGAATATGGTTGTGTATACACTTGAACAACGCTGGGAAATATTGCGACATTACTTTGAAAATCCGATGCTGATTTTGCCAAAAAACCATCTTTTCAAATGAAGCTCATTTTGATCATGGCGGGTATGTAAACAAGCAAGATTGTCGCATTTGGGGCACAGAAGGACGCATACATTGAAAGGCCGATACACCCAAAACGAGTCACTGTTTGGTGCGGATTTTGGTTCAGAGGCATTCTTCAAAAGTGGCCGTTACAGTCAATGGCGATCGTTATCGGGCCATGTTGAACGAATTTTTGTTCACAAAAATTGAAGAGGAGGATATTGGCAACATTTGGTTTCAACCGGACGGCGCTACGTTCCACACAGCCGAAGCTACACTCGATGTTTAGCGCCCTGTCTTTGAAAAAAAAAGTATTATTTGGCGAACTCTTTATAAATTTCCCTTTACGTTTCCGTTACCGCGGGGATATATAGGGATAAGGCTTATATGTTATTCTGATTTAACCTATGTTATTGCAAAGTTTCATTAAAATCCATTCAGCAGTTTTTGCTTGAAACAGTAACAAACATCCCCACAAGCTTTTACCTTTATAGTATTAGTAGGAACAAGAATAGGGAGAACATGTGCCAACACAGACAAGTTACTTGACTAACTGAAATATAAAACTGAAAGTTGTGCAAATGGGCAGTAACACTGTACAAATATTTGGCAAGACTTTGGTCTCAACGGCTAATATGGGGTAGCGTGAGCACTCAAATATTCGTTTGTCCATGATTTTCAAATATTTTTGATAATTTTACGTTAGAATGACGTCTGACGACAAATCTGCTTAGTCTGAATGCACACAACATCCACAAGTGTGAACCAGACAAGTAGGTGCACTGTGGTCAAGAATTAACTTTTCAAAATGTAACGCACTTAAAATCTCAGTCAAAAAGAGTGACGGCTTTCTTAATCGTTATGCCGAGAAGATAAAAAAGAAAACTTCTAAATGCTTTTGGATGTCATTAAAAACAAAAATTTCTCTCAAATGATTCCTCGTTTTTTTCTTTTACCACAAAATGTAATTGTCTTTCACTTCTCAACGTCTTTTCTATTGCGAGTTCATTGGTATCGTGTAACTCTAAAATGAAAAAAAAAAACCCATGGCCTAATTTGGTTTATATTACTTGTGTAGGGCTTCGATACCCATTTCCTTGTATAGAAAAAGTACAGAAAGTTACATAAGATTGATTATGTTAGGGCAAGCCATTCTAGTGCCTTTCCCACCCACTATTAAAAACGTCTTGAATAGTAAATTTTTTTTGAATCTATGGTGATAATCAAGATAAATTGATGCTGTAAGATATTTCTCTGGAAAAGCAACAGAAGTCATGGGTAGGCTATATGAACACACAAAGAAGGGTTGTACGCATGTTTCGCTGTATGTACACCTTCAGAAATCTGTTCTCCTTTGATTTTTGACTCTCAATGTCATATAGGGATGTATTTAATTACTTATGAAACGATAGAAACATTCAACGGATGACGTAAATACTTATGAAAGTATTTTTTATATTTTGATTTCTACCACCCAAAAGCTCATTGATATCGTTTGACAGATAATCGGGTGGGGTTTCTCGTATTCGAATAATTTATTCAAGGATTCTTGTTTAATATCATACTTCACTGATTTAATTGTCTTTGGAGTGTGGTACTTTTCGCTATCGAACACTCTATGACTAGCTATAGTGTATATTTCATAAAAATCATAATCGTAATTAGAGCAATACTTTGTTAAGTTCAAAGGCAGTTAAGGATAAGGGTTATTACGATTATCAACTCTGTTTTCACTACTCATCACAAACCAGTTGTATATTCTAACCACGACACTATTGATTTTTATATCTCTGAATTTGAACCCTTGGAAGTACATCACGTTAAGAAAAATAATAATACAGCAAACAAGTACAACAGGTTATTGTAGAAGTTCTTATGCCTACATTCTCTTTAAGTAATTAATAGAAGTCGCAGAGTTAATTTAATGATAACTCGCTTAAAAATTTAAATCAAGTGAATAGCTGATTTGCAAAATTTTGCAAATTTAAGACAACTAAAAGTTAAGCATAGTTAACTATGTGTATGCTATTTAGGTACCTGGTGTTGTTGACGTCCGCGGTGTTTGTGGAGTTCTTGGTGTTGTGAGGATGGGATCACTTTCGCTTGTTTGTCTACTGATGCCGTTCATTTTCAACAGCAATTTTGGACGCTCCCGAGCTACCCCATTCAAGGGAAGTATTTCGTCAGGCTTCTTTTCCTTGTCTACCTCATGGTTTTCAGGCACTCCACTACCAAATGATGTCCTGCGATTGTTTTCGAAACTGTTTAATCCCGATGCACTGCTTGACGAACAAACGCTATTATTTCGGCCGCGAGATAAGGTATGTGCTTGTGGAAAATTGGTATCGTCAATTGCTTCATTTAGCTCACTTGCACTCAATTCAGAGAGTTGACGATTCATATTTGTGTATTTCTTCTCTTTTTTTCTTAATTAAAAACAAATCTGATTTATAACGACGACAGGAGTTCAAACAACAATAACTGAGCTGGACACTCGATGCAATACTGATTATTAAGTTATTTTAATGACTTGTGTCTATTTGTAGAGATATGAAACTGATACTAATCTGTTGTATGGTGACTTTGTACGTTTATGTATGAACGACCTTAACGTCACGAATGTAGTTTGGTAACTGACACAAAGTATCTGATTCAAATGGTGTATGCTGTTGAATAAGTATTGTTTTTAAAGGAAGCTTTCGAAAGAGCAAAATGCTTTTACGGTCGGTGTATAGTCGTCAGAGTGGAGGTGGTAGAATCGTAGAACGTGTTAAAGACCTTCAATTGTTGTAAGTTTAATTTATGATTTGTTCAAAGCTATATATGCTGAAAGATTTTCTTCTTGATGTGGTGGCAAATTGAAATGAGGCTGGTTTGGTAGTGCTATGAGTTAATGGTTTGGTATGGTTCCACAAACAAAAGCTATTTCTAGTGTTAAGAATATTTATTTAATAATTTAGTTCAACTTGTTGAGGATGTTGCGAATTTGAATTGACTGCTTGAGACATTACCTCTAAAGTGGAAACTAAGAAGGGGACTGGTTTCATTAGTTTAATGGAAAACTACGTATTTTTTCTAGGTCACATATCATTTGCATTGATAAAACGAAATTTTTTCACATTTTGTAAGAAGTAGACTTTGCACATTTAGCAGGAGTATAGACTTTTTATTCGGCTTGGCAATTATTTTTGCTTGCATGAGGCAAGTTTTGTAATCGTACAGAAAATATTGTCTGAGATAACAATAAAACATTACTTTATGATGAGTCCTGCTACTCTGTCTGTCTGTCTATATATGGATGTACGACCTGAACCGCTTGACGGATTTTCTTCAAAATTTGCAGTTAGGGTCTGCGGGGTAGCCTACTGAGAGATTTTTGGAACTGAGTTTCTAGGTCTTCAAATTATGGCATTTGTCACACAATTTATATGTTCTTTTTTTGAAAAGGCTCCAACTGCTTCTATTAAGTTTAATGTGGGGTATTGATTTTTGGTTGTCTTATGTTAAAAAATTTCATAGAAAAGGTCCAAAAACGTTACCATAGCACCATTTTTTTAACCGACTTTCTCGTTAATAGCTTATACGTTTTTAATAAATTTAAAAATTTCTAAAATTGTATATCAAAATTTTAAAAATTTTAGTTTCGAAAAATTTTTGAATTTGTTTTTATTTAGGCAAACTAATAAAGTGCTTGAGATGAGACGTGTTTATCGTTCATTGTTTCATCAATTGGGTAATCACATTATCAACACGCATTCATTTTTGTTAACAGGAAATATTAATCTATAAATATCCCTGCATATTACAATGGCAATTATCAACTTCAAACAGCTTTCAAATATTTAGCTATAATACAAAACAATTTCAGATTGCAGCATTTGTTGGGCTATGAACTACCTACAACCGGTTAGTGACCTCTGTTTTAGAATTTAAGTACCTAAAGTAAACCAAATAAAGATAAATGATGCAAAAAGAGAAATGCAAGCGCACGGCAAAGAAGATTTTAATTTGATGTTGTTTATATTTCCAGATAATTAACTGTTAGATGGCAACCTTCTTATTTTAACCCCTACAACTAGGCTTAGAAATGAGATGATTCTTATTCTAAATCATTATGCTGTCTTTTGTTTTAGGACAAATTATATACAGGGTGTTTTGCATTAGACGCGACAAAAGCCCGGGACGGATATTATAGGTCAAGAGAAGAAAAAAAATCGTATGGAAAGGGGGGGGGGGGGTCCATCTCCCTCCGTTTATGCGGGGCAAGTGTACAAAAAAAGTTCTAGACATTTGTCCTCCCTTATTAGTTGGGATTTGATTTCCCCTGAAAAATCTTTTCTGTAAGTAGAAAGTTAAAATAAGACAAAATCCGCCTAGATATTTGTCTAGGGCATGTAAGAATAATGGTCATGAAGCTATAGTCCAAATTTGGTCCAATTTTCAAGGTTCATACGTTTTAGGAATTGCATTACAGTGACTTTTCTACCTTTTTGCAAAAATGAACAATATTTATTTCTGTTTTTTGTAAATTTATTGAATTTTCATAATTAATGTGCAACTAGTAACCCTGTATCGCAAAATATATTATTGATAATTAGATTAGCTCAGAAAAGTAAGCAATTTGTTTATAAAACAATTCAATAATAAGAATATTTCGTCTTACTAATTACTTGTTAACCTTAAACCACAAAAACTGTTGAAAATGGACACGAACTTGCGATTGTGTGTAAAGCAAAATATCAAAATCTTATGGCTGAGTACAAGGTTGCCAACTACACTACACATTAAAATTGAATAAATCACTTAAAATATTAAAAATAATTAAGTTAATATTCCAAAAGCTTTTAGCAAAAATATAAGAACAAGATTTTATTGCAATTGCTAGCACACTTATCCCTCGACTTACACGATACTCGTTTTACACGATTTCGCTTTTACACGGTTTATAAACTAATGAAATTCGGAAAATATCTAAAAATGGAAGTGACATTATATTGGTATTACAATCAAAAAGAAAAAGCTGATCGTTCCTCAAAGTGATAGCGTATGAATTTCGAACATACCTGAATTCGTTTAGTTTCAGCAGGTATACTTTTAGAAAAACTTTTCGTTTCCGTTTTTTTTTTTTTATTTTTAGAATAAATTTTTTATTTTTTTGGGCAAACTATACCTAGTTTAAAGTTTCCGGATGTGTTTTACTCTTATTCCATTTGAATAAATAACTTAAGCGCAATTTTTTTCGTTTTTCACGGTTTTATAAAGGAAAAACAAAGATTTCATTTTACATGGATTTGTCTGGAACCTATCTTCAGTGTTAATCGGGAGATAGGTTAGGTAAGGTTGAATGGGGGATTCAGCCACAATTGGCAACACCTCACTCGGATCTCAAGGATCCATTGTGCTCCCCGGGAAAACAGAGGATGAGCAAGTGGGAGGATTGGAGAGGTAGAGGGTTGGGCTGATAGGCAAACATATAAAAACTGAAAATCTTGTCAAAATCTTTTTTAAAAGTCAAATATATAGGTTTTAAGATTTTAACAGAAAAAGCTTCGACAAAAAAATTAGAGATACCGTTTTGAAAAAATTCAAAAAAAAATTAAACATTTTTTAAAAAATTAATAAAAACTTCAAGAATTTTAATTATACAAGTGTTGATATGCAATCTTTGGTAAACAACCTAGGATTTCTAAAATACAAGATTTCGTTGAAATCGTGTAAGGGAGCGTTCAAGTATTACGTAACGCAATTTGGGGGGAGGGCGGGGGTCTCGTAAAACGTTACGATGCGTTACAGGGGCGGGAGGGGGTCTTTCTTACAAGACGTTACGTAACATTTTTTTTTTTTAAATTAAGGAATAAAAACTCCCAAATTGGAAACCTCAAAATGTAAAGTAATAATTTTATTTTATTTTAAGAGTCTATTATTGAAAAAAAGCTGAAAATAGGAGAATGAAGGACGAAAACAGATATGTTGTAAAGCATAAAATTTATAAAAAATAAACAAAATACGCAGGTATTGCGGTTTAAAAATCTTTTGTATTATTTAATATTATATGCCAATTTAAAGTATACCAAGGACTAAAACTATAACGTCACTTTGTGCGACTTTAGGGTAAAAATGGTCGCTTGAGTGTTACGTAACGTTTAGAGAGGGGGAGGGAGGGGGTACATGAAAACGTTACGGTGCGTTACAAGGGGGGAGGGGGGGGGTCAAAAATCTTTAAATATTGCGTTACGTAATACTTGAACGCTCCCTAAGGAGAAAATCGGTTTAAGAAATAACGGTATTTAGGATACAGAGCTTTAAAACTTGTTAAATTTTTTTTTTCACTGTAACAAATAAGAAATAAATCTGTAAGCTAGGTTTTATCGAAATCGTTAGAGTCGTTTTCGAGATAAATAAGGTTGTATAGCAGGTACCGTTATTTATAAACCTAGAAATCAAAAATCCTTATGTAGGCTGCCCCACACACTTTAATTGCAAAATTTGAACAAAATCCGTCAAGCGGTTCAGGCTGTAAATCCATATACGGACAGACAGATAGAATTGCAGGATCCACTTTTTTCGTATTCTCTGTCTTCGGAATGTCTTTGCTTTATTGTTATCTTAAATTAGGGAACTCGATAAAGGTAAGTTTTGTAATATACAGGGAGGACAGCAAAAACCTATGCTTTTTTAGTAAGTTATTTCTGAGATGCTAAAGTACCTATTTCCGCAATCAAGTGGGGTTGAACTAACCCGTTTGTAATATCGTACCAAATGATCGTACTTTTGGTACAGCTGTTCAAAAACAGAAAAACTATTTGCTAATACTTATTTCTCAATTATAGTTGGGTCTTGTGACCTATTCACATACGACTTCGACTTTGTCTATGGTCTTTTACCTTCAGCTCCCGGTTTAGTTGGATTTTGTACGGGTGCAGCGTTCAGGCCTATGACCCAAGCCCCAAGTCATGTAGTGGCTAAGAAACTGCCTCGGATTCTCCTGCGTACTTTTACGGACAGCGGTCATGTTTTCGGCAGATCTTTCAATGACGTATAAATATATCCACCTGATTGTGATTAGTTCTTTCGCTAGGATGATTGTGGGGACAACAAAAAAGGTGAAATACAGTACGTCGTCCGAACTGCAAACTCATTTTGACAATACATTTTTGTTATTTTCAAATGTTGTTAATAATTTATTGTATCCGTTCATGGTGATTTGACAAAGCAGGCTAAATGAATGACAACTAATTTGACAGATGTAGACTCAGCAAGATGGTCGCTATCAACTGTCAAAGTTTGAAAGTCCCTGCTGGAAAACGATAAACAACAGCAATTGTACTGGGGCAAAGCAAAACGTTAAGCTAAAAATTTGAGCTATAAACAAAGCAATATGTTTCTAAGTCTTACAAATATAAACTACTTCCTATGACTTATCTAGACAAAATATAGGTTATTCGTACTAACATTTTGGTGAGTGTATAAATAAAAAATATAATTTAGAATAAGTTGGATCCGGTTGTTCAAAAAGCCAAAGATTTATGATTCAATTTGAGTATTTTGATTTAAATTAATTTTCTTAGCAAACCATAAGAGACATAAAACGTCAAGTCATTTGCATAGTGAAAGGGAAAATAAAAAATTCTATTTCTAGCTATTATTTAAGTTCTATGCAGTTTTTTATGGCCTTTACTGCAACCATTGCGCTCCATCTTGGTGGAGAGACTTCAGCTAGACTTGTCTCATTTCTGTAATGTTGTACATAAGCAAGCGGACTTAACAATCTCTGATAAGCGTATAAGGATAGCTACCGTAATCTGTCCTGATCCAGGCGTCTGACGTACAGGTGTAAGACTTGTTCTACACATTATGTACCTCAAACTAAGCGCCAAGAAATTTTTAAAATGAACTGATTCTATAGTAGGATCAGTTGAATCATTTTTGCATTAGTCTTTTTTCCAATTACCTACGTGAATATATGATTTTTACATTCGATTCACGTTTTATATCTTTCTCTTTTTACAAAAGATGTAAGTAGTTTAATCTTTTGACTTCCATTGTCCCAACATGTACTACCATGTTGTTTGCCATGTTTGTTTACATTGTTAGTTTCGGCGCTTCTCAAATAATAACTTGAAACAATCAAGCCTTATGCTATCAGATGCATGAGCACAACATATGGTTTTGCTTCTTTATTTTCTTCATTTACTTTCTGAGCAATAAAATACGACAATACTCGTAGTCCAAGTTTAAATTTTCTAGGGCGCAAATCATTAAAAAGAAATTGGGCAAATTCTAGACGACAATGGTTCTTCATTCTATAGAAATACAAACTGCACAAACTACTTTTAATAGAAAATTTAGTCTTCATCGGCCTTAAATGAATTATTAAGTAGGTTGGTATGTAGGTAAATATGTAGCTACCTGCATCGATGTTTATTGCAAAAAGGTACAAATATTTTGATTACTTTTCACACGTTAATTCTACTTTAACGATGGTTATGTAAGTAAGTATCTTCATGTTCCAGAAATCATATTAAGTCTCGACACTGGACTAATTTGGTTAAGCACTTGAGTGTGGAAATACCAAAAGGAATCCCCAGATTCCGAATGAGATATACGCGTTCTCAGAAGAAGATCAACACGCACTTGAAAAGTGGTTTTTTTGTTTGGCTGTGAATCACTTTTGTTTGGTGGTTTAAGTGGTTCATACTATTTTGCATAAGTAATTGAGTGTTATGGAAAATAATTGGAGAGTGACAGCTTGTGTGAATCTAAACAGCAACAGCATATCATTTAAAATGCTTCCCAACTGTTTTTTTTTTGGTTAGTTAGAGTTAAATAATTGAGTTTATATGAGCAATAAATTTGCGAAAAAAATGTTGCCGTGCGTAGTTATTAATTGATTACAACGATGTAAGGTCCACGAAAGTGTGTAATCACCAGAAGTGTATCATTTACAAGTTTAATGGGATAATCTAAGACACAATCGTCCATAGTTGCATGTTAGCGTATTCTGTTAAGAGAAGAAGATATAAATATTCAGTTAATCAAGGAAAAGTGTTTCGTTTTGCAAATTCAATTCGATATGAAAATGAAGAACAGAGTCTGGTAAAGCATTCCACATACTGGTAGTGCTGGTAAAATTTGAATCTCTATACTTTACTGTACGTCCGAAGGTTGAATAACAAGTAGGCACTCTGCTAACTAGAGCACTTTTGTAGATAAAAGAGCTACGATGTTCAAGAGACGCGATCGATTCTGAATTGAACTGTCACCTGACCTGTCTATAACTTCTATATCTATATCTACATCTACATATATGTCTATGTTCACTATGGACTCTAAAACAGCTGCTGTGATTTTGAAGAAGCTTAGGGGAATATTTAAATTAGCTCAGTGCGTTTAGTTTATACTTTGTGCTTTGGTGGTTATAAAATAAACTGAATTTTTTTTTGTTGGCATCAACTTTAAATATTCTAGTCATTCATGACAATTGAACAACTCAAGAAAAGCAAAGGACATAATAAGGAGCCTTGTGGAGCATCAGCAACTTTTTTGCCTTAAATAAATAAATAGTGTGGCACAACACAGCGCCGAGCTCCGATACCTAGCGCATTTATCATAACCATACCTTGTGAGACAATAGAGGGGACCTAAATTTGTTTGCTAATTCCGAACGGCTGATTGAGAAAGCGTTTTTGATGGCAGTGAAATTCACTACAGGAGGACATTCCAATTCCTCGCGAAAGACGATGCCCGCAAAAAAAAGTTTTTGGTTTTCTGTTGGTTCATTTGGTTTTGGTTTTCCAAGAAACTCCCGCTTAAAAGGTAGACAAGCTTACCATTACGCAACGGGAACCACAAATTTATTGCATAATTTACTTAAATTATAATTTATTTCAACTCGTTGCTTTCTATCAGTTAAGTAGGAGACTTATCAGTTATAAGAAAGACCCCCTAATATCACAAGATGCAATTTTGTTGACAGAGTTTAGTGGTCTGCTAAGAAAAATGCTTTTGTAAGATCAAAGCACAGTGGAAATTAGGTTTTGATTGATGTTTTTGTAAATTTAATCGCAGAATTATAGTAAAGATCTTCGGTAGACCTTTCAACACATAAAATATTTTGAGAATCACCAAAAAAGTTATTTTTGTTTAAGAACCCTAAAACTCTTCTTTTCGTTGCCTTTACAAACATTTTGGAGCACACAGGTTACAGACATTTTTGTCTGTAATTATTTATATCATTACGATTAGCTTTTCGTAAAGAGAACCGAGAACCGAGAACCGCAGCTTTCAGAGTGTATGGAAATATACCATATAAATATGTACCAATATATGCAAGTGCTCGTAAATCTATAAATTGAAAGTAATTTTTTAAAGATTGTACCTACTCGGCCAACCACTACTTTTTAATTGAAATTGAATTTTTAAGTGGTTCATTGGTGCTCAAGATTTTATTACATATTCATAACTGGATCAAAAAATAAGCTTTCAATTAAGAGATTGCCACTAACTTATTTCTCAGCATTAAAACAAACTTTTACTAAATGGTTCGAAATACACCAACAAAAACACATTGAAGTGATGATTAGGTCCCTGAAATGCTCTATATCTCGATGCTCGCTGAACTTTGCATTGCCACCCTTTCTTATTTCATTTTTTTGAGTTATTTAATTCACTATAATATCATTGAAAGACTATTTCTCAAATTATTATTGAAAGAGGGTGATCTTCAAATTAATTTATATTTGAAAAGTGTAAAGCCCCTCGAAAACTATGATCTTCATAGGCTTAGTGCCCAAGCAGAGCTAATAAATTTAAAAACATTTAATAGAAAAATTTAGCCTTAGTCTTTGTGCCACATTTGCACTTGCATTGTGTTCAACCAGAAAAGGGTTGTCCATGAAACAGGTGTTTCCTCAGTTTTACGCCCGCCGGCGCCGGGGCAAAGCTTACTCATGATAGCATGAAAGCCATTGATATACTCTTAATAAATCGTAAACGACCGACAACCTGATTATCTCTGTAAATAAATAACAATAAAAGCAATGAAAAATATTTTCGTAGCACCTTCTCCCTGCTTCTTGTCATAAGATTCTTACTTAAATATTTTTTTTTAATTATAATTCTGACAAAAAATTCAAGTCAGACTAATTGATTATGCATTTGTGAAACACGTGTAGGTACACCAGTGGATATTTTTATATTGATTGCCTTTAAGTATTACAAGTTCTGCAGTTCTTATTGTTAGCATTCTAAATTCTAAGCGCACAGCACATGAAAAATTCAAACAAATCTGCGAAAAAGGTGAGAGAGAAATAGCTATTTGAAATCCAGTGTACAAGTAAACATAAGTGCGCTTCAAATCAAACTTGGTGGGCTTTTTCAAGGGTAATGCATCCTTTAAAACTAATTTTTATTCATTACGTCAATGATTTATCGAACAAGGAAGCGATTGATGACAACGAGATGCTCAATTTGAATAAGCCACAACATTAAAAGTAAGTCCATTCAAAAATTAAAAATGTTAACTCGTAATTTTTTTATTACGTATTTGAGAAAGTAGAAAAGGAATGCACCGAAAGCCTATTCCTACCGCGATGAAAACGAACACGTTTACGAAAACGAGTTAAAGCGTTCCCACCAGTTTTTGGCGCGACCATTTCTGCACTCTTTTTATTTTTTGAAAAGGATCACTTTTTTTTAGTTTTATTACACTTATTTATTGCAAAATAAATAAATTAAGTCGAACACAAATAAATTTATATCATTTAATACTTAAATTCCATGTGCTTGCAGTGATAGCTGTTTTGGTACAACGAATTCAACACACAAAATAGCTTCTCTCCTGTACAACAACCCCTATTTTCCCTATCGGTTCTATCAAAAACGACTTGAAAACGTCTCGTTTATGAAAACATTTGGTTTAAGAGAAATTTATGGGAAAACTTGTTAGGTTTTGGGAATTTTTATAAAAACAGCGTTAAGTATGCGTTAAGATTACGCATTTGTGTTTTATAAATAAAAAACTTGAGAGGTGTCAAGGGACACCCGGATGGAACGAAGTTCCTTTCGATTAATTTTATTTACAAAAAAACCTGTATACACTCAACAAAAATAATCGTCGCGACACCACACTGTTCAATGCGAAATAGAAATGAAAGCATCTGGCTTGCTTTCTATAAGAGAGAGAGAGAGAGACAGAGAGAGAGAGAGAGAGAGAGAGACAGACAGACAGAGAAACATGCGACGCCGCACAGCTTACAATAGCTTACTATAGCAAAAAGTGTCGTGACAACTTTTCGTAAGAATTTTTTCCGTCTAGCCCCCTTTCACAACGCGCGATAAGGAACTTCGTTCCAAAAAGTTTTTTGAACTTTCAATAATAAACGAATCTTTTATATTTTACTCAAATGAACATTTCTGAAACAATATCTCCACATGCACTAAAGAACCCTCTACACGGGAACTGGAAGACTATTTACGCCTGAAAAAAGTTTTAAGCTTTTCTACTGTAAACCAAAGTAGATGGTGCCTGCATTTTCCTTGTGCAATGCATATGTAAAAACGTGTATGTCTGATTGTCTGTAATTGGAATCAACAAAAAAATTAAGCTAAATAACCAAATCGATCATTTCATTTTGTCAAAAATTACAATTAATTGGCTCCCAGCTGTTTACCGTCGATTAGTGTAGCATTTGAATTTAAAATCTTAACCAAAACTTGTGCATAATCCATAATTTTTTTTTACTGATAGCAACAACGTGCTTCTTATGTAAAAACAATAAGCGTACTAGCCGCAGCGGTTAGTATGAAATATAGTATGATATCTGTCATCGGGAGCGCGATTATTAATTTTGCATATTGGTTTAAGAAATGTTTACATAAAAATATAGGTAAAATTACTCAAAACACTTTGCAATGTTTGTTAATTTAAGACCGCTACCAAAATGGCTGTCGCAAAATAAAGGGGCTTTACTTATGAAATGTCAAAGGTTCATTTCGGGAATGTTCCCAGACATGACGAAACTTATGTCGTTTTCCATTGGTAATCCGGAAAAACTCTCCGATCCGGGATGCCAAAGTAACACTTATATTTGTTTTGATGTTCCGTTGCTTGTATTGTGTATCGGTGTGAAACGTCGACCACTTTTTTTTTCATTCACTTTTTTCATTTTTTTCATAATTCACTTAAAACCACAGGAATATGTCTTAAAATGTTTTTAGAACTTATCTCACAAAATTAATTAATTAATAATTGTTTTCAGGTCACTTTTTTAAATTTTTAGAGGTGTTAAATGACATTTGTCAATTTTGACGTCAACAGTGTTTCAGTGTGTGAGTGCTTCTGGCTTCGCTTCCTTCTTCAAATCAAGAATCAAATTTCTCTTTTTTCGAGGAGAGGAACTGTCATTTGATGCCAATGAAACGGTTTGAGAAGCGTTCAGAAGGCTTCCGAACGACCAATGGAAAACGACATTATTTGTATGTCAAAATATATAGGGGGTCAGTTATAGGGATCAGGAAAAACGTAGGAAAAGTTGAGATAAATGGAAACAGAATTTTTTTTTTTGAGCGCTTGTAGCAAAAAGTTAAAACTTGTCTTTTAATTTTTATGCGATGTGCACGAAAAAAGTTATGTCTAAAGGCCTCAACCCATAGAATCCGTTGCGTCCGTTCGCTCTCGGATTCACCTGACAGCTCGATTAAATACACATGATCTTATGAGAGGTGACCCATAAGCATCGGATGCAACGGACGCAACGCAAAAAGTAGCCCAACTTTTAACTTTTTGCGTCCGGCAGAAGAGAGACATGCGCAGTAAGAACCAATTTGAAATTTTCTCTCTGATGACATGCGCAGTAAGGACCAATTTGAAATTTTCTCTTCTGCTAACATGAGTGGTCTTGTTGAGTTGAGACACCGCAACGGATTCTATGGGTCACCCCAATCCGTTGTGTCCGGCAAAACTCACAGCTGTCAGGTGAATCCGGCAGCGAACGGACGCAACTGATTCTATGGGTCGGGGCCTTAAGACTGTCAGTGTAATACATTTGAAATGGAGCCCATATAAATAGAACGGTTTGCTCCATTTTGATTGAAATTACATTCGGTTGACACGAAAAATTATACTGATATACAATTTAACTCAATTAAGCATTTTCTTTGCAATAAAAACTCAGTGAGTTGTTTCCCATCGATTGGTGTGGCCTTTTTTCTTCAATTACAAAAGAAACGTGTTGTTATTCTATTTGAACATTTTTCCTGATTCATTTTCCTGGTCACTATAACTAGCTCTTAAGTAGCAAGGAATTTTTTCATTGTTATTTTCAAATACATTTTTGATAGTTACGAATATCTTAGCTGTTAGCTGTCCTACTCGTATCATTAAAATAATATGATTTAAGGTTCTCCCAAAACCAAAGCGTTTTTGAAGTTGTGGCAGCAGCAGAAACGTAATTGTCATTATTTTTGCCGTGGCGACAAAACAAAAATATTAAAACGCTTAACTGTTTTTGTCGTGTTGGTGCGGGTATATGTCGCTGCAATTCAAAATGCAAGAACTCCTTTAATCGTTATTCTGTGAAAGTTTTTTGACATGACAATGCGTTCTAATGTTACTGTTCTTGTCATATTTTACAGGACCTCGCTAGTATTTTAAGCATGTTTTGCAGAAATCGCAAAAAACGCAGACACGCAGCACCTGGTATGTTTGTAAAATATTTTAGACTTTTTCTGTTCAATGTAAGTAGACCTGGCGATGATTCTTCTATAAGTCCCTTAATTGCAGCTGCCCTCTTATGAATTCTTTTGAATTTTTGTGTCAACAGCGTTGTTTTTATTGCATTTTTCAATTATGAAGAGTAAAGGGCAATTTAAATGATCACGACCAAATAAAAAAGTAGTTTTAAGCTCTTTGTGAACCTTAATCTTTCACAAAATCTGAAGAAATTAGTGGAAATACAGCTCATTTCTATTTTTAATTAAAAATCTAGTTTATTGCTACGAGCTGTCGGCTGTCGCTATATTTGCTTCCTCAATTTGACTAAATTTGACTGGTTAAAAAGCAAGTTTATGCATCTGAATTTGAACATAAACTTAAACTAGATATGTTTCGATCACTTTCTTAAGATTTTGTGAAGAATCTGAGCTTGCAACGATTTTTAAAGTAATTTTGGGATTTATTCGGCCTTGGTTGCTCGCGATCAAGTGAAAAGCCCTTTACTCTTTTTGTGAAAAGATTAACTCCTCTTCAATTTCAAATGTCTCATTCTGGAGTGAAAGACCAACTCCACTTTTGTTGGGTGATCTTCACTCACGCACAAATGCGAAAAAATTAAATTGAAATTTAAAGTATGTATAGACTAGGCGATGATTCTTGTATAAGCGCGTTATTGTGAATTCTTGTGTATAACATCAAGCAGTTTGTATAAAGAACTGTAACATCGTGAGATCGAACCGGCAGAAAATTGTAGCTCCTCTCCATTCCCCTCACAAGGCATGGTGGTGAGAAATGCCCAAGGCCCTGGCCCTGGGGCTCCTCGCTCTGTTGCGCAACCTTACTTAGTACTACTTACAGTATACTTATCAAATGATAAAGTATAACCCTTTTATATTGCTTCACCGCTTAAAGTTGAGGTCTACACTGACATTAGGCTCGTTTCGTCTTAAAACCAAACTTGAATTTTGCGACCTCTGTGGTTTTGAGACAAACATTTGGGTACCTATTTAGTAAAAATCATAAAACTTTCTTCTTGCATTTACCTACACTCGTATTTTATGATCGAGGTTACATACACGTGAATAAAAAATTTTACACCAGAAAGAAAACAATTTTCTGGCTAAACCAAAGTAATGGCCATCGGGTTTGGCACAAGCGGGACTTCCTAGACAAAAATATAATTTCTTTTTATGAATTTTATTTAGTTTATGAAAAAATTCTTATTTTAATAGCAGATAGTTGGTTGTAAATAACAGAGCAGAGATATATAAAAGATGTTATCTTTAATGGAAGCGAATCCTGACAGAGCAATTCTTGTAAATGTTGATCATTAGCAGCTCCTCGTGCGTTGTCTCATCATCTGAATCATCAAAATATGGCTCGAAAAAACTGATGAAGGTTTAAAATCAGCTGTTTGTTTCATACTTTTTCACCATAAATACTTGTGTTCATTATTTGAAATTTATTTTATATTTAAAAGCACGCAAATCTTGTTTGTTTCTTATTCAGACGAAATTTATATAGCAAAAACATACGTTTTTTGAACTAATAGTGTTTTGGATGCTCGCTTTTAATTTTTATGCACATGCATATGAATCGCACAAAAGCAAGACTTTTAAAAACTTATCACTATTCCTTTCACTGAAACTACCTTAAACGTTAAGGCACACAGAAGGTAGTACAGATAGTCATAGTGAACTATCCGTAAAAACTTTCAAATATTTTATATGATGAAATCAAAGGCTATATCCGGCTGAAATTGAGAGTCATTATTTTCATTCTTTTTTTTTTAGTTTATATTTCATTTCTATGGCAAATAAGGTTTATAACGTTGGTTTTTAATGAAGTTTTCAACATCCTTTAACGTGATAAGTCAAAAAAAAACACGTTCACTTTTTTGATTTGATTCCAAACCGACTTTGGTTCTCTTACTTTGTGAGTCAAACTATAAGATCTATTAACAATCACCACTTTCGTTATTCATCAAAAAAATTTAAGTTTTCAACCATTATCTCATCGAACGTTAGGCGACACTCGCAATAAGGGTCAAAGGTTATTACTCCACCCTATTTAATAAACATCGCTAACTACGAATCTTCATCAATTGGCAATTTTTCGAGCTAGTCTCATTTTCCAATCATTAGAAATGCATGAAATTTGCTTTTCTATTTGTCTACATTTCTGGTAAGGTTCAACAATTTTCCTTGCTAATGATTTTAACTACAGAACACTAAAGGAAAAATCTTTAAAATCTGTTCCAGCGCCACGTGTGTATAAATACTACTTTACGAATAAAAATGTAGCTGTATACACAATACAAATGAGGCACATTGTGTGACAATTAATGTTTCCAAACAGCCCTAATTATTTCACCAATCAAATAGCCAATCAACAAACCTACGTGCAGTAAGCAGTTATACTACATTAATCAAAACTTAAAATAAATTACTATGGACGGTTAGAAATAGCTTATTTATTTCTCTATTTTGTCTTCACTTTCCTTTTCACTTTCAACATCAACTATGACAGATTGGTCATTTCAAAAATAAACGAGTTTATTTCATCATCAAACACCTGCAACTTAGGCGTTGTTTTATGTTTTGCATAAATATCTCCACATATCTAAACACGGCGATAGGTTTACGTTTACAAAAAGGACACATCTGTCAAGAAAATATTTGTTAACAATCGAATAGCACATTCAAAAAAGCTATTCATTTGGAAATGAAAATGTTAACAAAACTCAACAGACTAAATTAAAATTAAAAATTAAAATAATTTTAGCATTACACTCATTTGGATTTCTACGGTAACAAATGCTAGTTCCGATCACGCGTAGCGAACAACAAGGTGCTAAGTACTTGGACAAAGCGGAAGTGATTCAATAACCGAACAGTGAAAACCCGGTATTAAATATGTTTAAAAGAACACCTTGAAAGTAGGTATAGTACTCCAAGTTCAAGTGGGTTCCGTTCTATTAATTTTGTGAAATCCTATCTTTCATACAAATTCAAGTCCAACTGTTGTAAGGTATTTTTTTCTTTTTGCAAGCCTAAAGCCTTACTTTTATCAACTTAGGCACTCAAAAGAATACCGAACATCTATGCCTAATTTGTATTGTGTTTGGATATTTTAACTGATTCGTTAATTTTTTTTTTTTTTCTGAATCCACATTTGAAAAGAAAACAATAACTTAATACGCAAAAATTTTATATTTCAAGACAAAGTTCAGCTTACAAAATCAAATATCTACACACTTGTTGTGATTGAGATAAAAAAAAAGAAAATACATTTTATTGGTAATTCCCTTTGTTTACTTCCAAGTATTACCTTCGCTTCATTTATTGTATAGCTTAGACCCTGAGAAATGCGAACACAATCGCTTTAGCAGCATAAAGCAGCAAACATACGGGCTAAAATCGATTCAATTAAAAAATTCGCAATTGATTAATTGCAGTCTGATTTACTTATTAGTTTTTTAAATGGGCCTACTTATATCATTCTATGTCACTCAGATTGAGTTCTAGAGAACCCTTCACTTTGGTTATAGTATTTCACCATTGCACCATAGTATGTAATATAACAACGTGTATTATCAAATTCCGATCATTGCTGTCACTTGACATTCATTTATGACATAAAATCCGGCGGTCATATTAATTGGTTCTTTTATTTATAGTATTGCTCTTTTTTTTGACAGATTTAGTATATAATTTGAAATAATGAACTTACCATTTTGTCTTTCTGTTGAATCTTCTTCTTCTCCGTCATGTGAAAGACGTTGGTCACCATTGGTGATGCTTAGTTTTTTAAAGCCATTTTGCATGGACACTCCATTTTCATTTATAGAACTTTTTACTTGGTTCATATTTGACCTTTTTTCTGTCTTTGTCACAATAGAAAAACAAAAGAGAAGATTTTCCTCAATTAATGGAATAATTCGTTAATTCAATTCGAAATCCTGTTTATTATCACAACACACACTATTAACATCCAATGCAATTGTTGGTTAACTAAGTTAAGAACGTTACAAGGTATAGTAACGTACAACTTTCCTAAGCATCTACAGACACAGACTGCATCGCTCGGAAATTGACTGGCTCTTTTTATAAAAACTGAAAGTTTTTATTTTCCATGCTAGCGAGGACTCCAGGAAACTGCAGTTCTCACACGAAGCCAGCTATACATAGAGATATCAGTTTTCATAGGAAAATAAGTCAAGCAAAGCGAAACCAAAGTATGATAAAAGCTCAAATCAAAGTTATGGTTAGAAATGTTGGGAGATCTTACCAACCATAATCGAAACTTTGAGCCAATGAGTTGATCTTATTTTGAGAGAAAGCTTTGTCGGATGTATTACCACGGTGGTTTTGTAAGCTTATTAAAAGAACACTGACACTGACTCACAAGACTAAACCGCCGATCAATGATTTATCTGAAGCAATTTATTTTTTTAATATTGGTCACTCAAAAAGCACGTGCCTCTTGTCTTAACAGAGAACAAGTTTTATTTTTGTGTTGCATTTCAAGTGCACAACTTAGTCACTGCAAGGTTCAATATCTTAATACTTTATTTTGGGTTCCCCGACTTGTATACATGGGAATGGAAATTTTAAACATAAGCTCGGTTGGTTCTTGGAAAGCTTTAATTCTTTTCGGATTGCTTAAGATTTAATTGCTAAGTATATGAACCATTCACCGTCTTTAGCAAGCTAAGGTCTTTGGTATTAAACATTCGGTTTTTAATTATTGGCACCGATTTAGTTTGTAGATCTTATCATATTTTAGTTGAGTACATATGTATAAAACACTAAAGAATGTTCATGTAGAATGTATTTTTCTTTGTGAAGCACCATAGAATTTATATTTTTGCGAAAACTAATCAACCTTTGAAGATGATGATTTTTAAATGGATCGTTTTCAAGATTTCGCAAGGTACGTTGTCTTTTGAATTTAAATTTATTAACAAAGTTCACGCCACTTAAAATTCTTATCAAAGAACTATTTGCGCGAGCTTCAGATAATAGTGATTGAAATTTATTCGAAATTAGATTTTGTTACAACTGTATGGCAGACGAACTAGCCAAAAAGGGCACGACCACTTCCCTAAGCTCAGAATGGAACAACAAAGGTGTACCTATCGCTAGATGTAAACTCCTACTTAGACGAGACGCTTCGAGGATAACAAACACTAGATGGACTGAGAGTAACAACCACCTTGCAACCAAAAAAGTTTGGCCGTGTGTAGACTCAAAACGCTCGAAGAGTTTGTTAGCCCTGAACCGCCTGTATCTAGGTTCTACCATAGGTGTTCTTACTAGACACTGTCTAATAGGAAGACACGCCAAAAGACTTGGTGTTTTTTCCAATGATTTCTGCAGAAGCTGCATGGACGAAGAAGAGGAAGAAACCGTCCAACACCTTCTTTGCTCATGCCCTGCACTACTTCATAGGAGGAAAACTCATCTCGGTGAATTCTTCTTCGATGATACTAGCGACTTAGCTTACATATACATAGACCCTAAAAGTCTTTCGAAATACATTAAAAGTTCAGCGTGGTTCGACTAGCGGGTGATTAACCGACTAGTCCCGTAATGGAAGATAAATGGGTGATCAACTCGTTAATCTTTCATCAGGTCAGGAGATCAGTAGGTGATTAACTTGCTGATCTCTGTGGTATCACAATGGGCCCTTGCGGCCTAAATGTGTCAGGCAATGTACTCATTGGCTGACAGCTAACCTAAGCCTAACCAAAGATCATTTTTCAATTTACTATAGCTGACCCGCATGACGTTGTTATGGGCTAAGTTATTCAAAGCGTTGTTCACACAAAATTGCCAAAAATTAGTAGACACCCGTGATAAACCGAAAATATGTGCTACTGTTTTCGAGTTATAATTGTTAAAAATAAAAAAAAATACAAATAGCGTGGCGCAACAGAGCGAGGAGCCCCTGGGCTTAGCGCATTTCTCACAACCGTACCTTGTGAGGGAATTGAAGAGACCTACAATTTTCTGCCGGTTGCGAACGGCTAATCGAGAAAGCGCTTCTCATGGCAATGAATACTAACGGAGGACTTGCCAATTCCTCGCGAAAGGCGATACCCGTGGAAAAAACATTTTTGCCTCTGTTTTGGATTCGAACCACGAACCTCTGGATTAACAGGCGGACATGCTATCCATCACACCACGGGTACCACAGTTATAATTGTTATAATATACATATAATTTTGACGAGGTAATGCTGTCACCCCCTCAAAAACAACGTCTACCGCTGAGGCGCTGACTGGATTTTTAAAGGATTGCACAGCGGTTCCACCGTAGGCCAAAATTCAAAAAATTCATTGCAACGGTTATAATAAAAACCCGTTTAAATCAGCTTAAAGTCATAATAAATGAAAACCTAAATTCCGTTAACTATTTATTTTCGAAGTTATAACATTGCAAACACATGACATTTCAATTTTAGTGCTCCAAGTGTTAGTAAGACTTCATTTGTTGGCTTTGACGTTTTCTTATCTTTTTGTCGAGTTGTTTTTTATGTGGATATATTTTTGGAAGGTAAAACCTCCACCATTTTTTTTTCTTAGAGTCAGTGTCAGACTCAATATAAACGTTTATAAATTGGGCCTAGATAGAAAAACAAAAAAAAAACTTAAATCCTAATGTTAATTGCCTTACACTTTTAACTGTTACGCGCCGCAACGGCCCCAAACAGTTATATATTGCCAGAAAGGTTATTAAATGTACTATTTAGCGCACGTTTAATCAGCTGCGCAGAAACTTGTAGATTGATTTTTAATTAATTTTTAAGCGACCTAAAGAATTTATTATTTTTTCAACATTAATCGTGAATAACTTCTGAAAGAAGTACTTTTTTGAAAAATATTAAAATACCATTTTTGTTGAGCATCAAATTGTTCGTTAATTTAAAAAATTCAAAGTAAAAGAGCAAAATCCAAACAACTTAGGTACCAGTTTTTCAAGCTTGATTACTTGGAAACGATTAGTCTGACAAAAATTTTAAAATTACCTTTTTTAATGAAAACCTAATTTTCTACAAAAAAAAAAAAAAATAATTGGAATTTTTCTAAAGTGGCATAACTGGCCTAAATGAATTCAGTTCCCAATGAGCCGTATTTTATTTGAAAAACGCAGTTTACCAGCAGAACGCAGTGCAATACTTATTTAAATTGATTTAGTGCTTTTCGTGATTTTTTTTAAATATTACAAATTTGTCTGAAAAGTTTTCCGATAGTAAGTTTCAGTGGTTTGATTATGGCCTTAATATCTGTTGACTGTTGCTTAACTGATTTTCACTTAGAGGAAACAAATAGTTTTAATTAGCTTAGTTTTATAAAAGTTATGACGCTCTACCTAATAGCAAAGTTGGTTTGAAATACTTGACATTTTGGCTTGATGCGAAGACAAACATTGCACAAAAAAAATTTCAAGTAAACTTTTTTTTGTTGGTGTCTAAGTTTCCTTCGAGTTACCATTTGGAATTATTCACCCCTCGCCACTGATAGCTAGTTGTTTCTGTGTTTTGCTAAGAGTTTAATTTTAACACAATATAGTACGAGCATACTGTAATAAGTTATGTTAACATAAACATATTAAGAATAGAAAAAATTATATTTCGATAAATGTAGAAAACATACCTTTTACAAGATTTTTCTTTTTAGTGCCAATAGCTAAACTGACGTAAACCGATCTTGAACCCTTTTACCGCATTTATCTCTAGACATTGAGATACATCAAAACTGATGGCAGTTTCGTAATCACAGAGCCCAAATCATACTAGGAAAAATAGTTCTCATATGTTATCAAGTGAGTAAGTAATTATGGCCACCTTTGTTCGAGAGTGGAACCACTGTGGATTATGTGGAAAAAATAAAAGAAACAAAAGCTATATAAGAGCCAAATTGTAAAGTTAGGACAAAGTAGAAGGGGAGCAATTCATATCCGTCATGCAAATTTATCAATGAAGCTAAGACAGTGATAAGTGAGGCTTTCCACGAAGTGGAATACAAAAAATGCCAGAAATGAGCGAAGGTAGGAGACATCGAGCTAAGATGGCTCATGATTCTCATCTCCAAGCTTATAGGAGTTGATAATCTGCATTAGAAATGGAGCTAGAGTTACCTTGTACCAATATAAAAAGGGGTTACCTCTGAGGAAAGTACTTCTTTCGTCGACTCAACGAGTTCTTAAGCTTTAAATCAAGTAAACCCGTTTAAAAATGAAGTAGCCAACTTTCTCGACCTAGTGTTTACGGATGACGTTAATAGAATAACTGTGCAAAGATCGTGCCCTTTATTGGATGATGCTAGGTTCCACTCATGCTTTGAAGTTTTATTATGGAAATACCTAGCGGTGTTTGTGCAAGTCAATACACCCATGGCTATGAATTTGACTTCAAAAAAACTGATTTTGTAAATATGGAATATGGAACTTTCTCAATTTGAATGGGATCTTGTTTTCCCTGATATAGATGCCAACAAAGCAACAGATACTTTCTATGATGTTTACATAACTGCTTTTCGAAAACAGTACCTGTTTGTCAAAATTGTTGATAACTGTGTTCCTTGGCTCACACCCTTCCAAGAGGCTTGAAAATAAAAAAAATAGACTACACAACAAGCTTAAACTCAAGTTTACTGTTCCCATTGCTCAAGAGTTCAGCAGATTAAGAAGGGGGTTCCAAAAACAATCTGCGGCTGCATATAGAAACTACATTAGTTCCATAAAAAATTATTTACTACAGAATCCATCTTCTTTTTGGAAATTTGTCAAAAAAAAAAAAAAAATTTCGGAATTACCATCTTATATGAATTTTGATCAAAGATCTTCAAATGATAGTGTAGAAATCTGTGATATGTTTGCAGAAATGTTTAAAGGTATCAAGAAATGTGATAATGGATCTACCATGTATCCAGGAAAGTGATGTTCTAAGGACTATTGGGAAGCTTAGCAGCTCATTTTCACCTGTACCGGATAATAGGTCTGTTCTGTTGACCCAGGTTTTCTTGACAACCCTATGAGTTGTTAAAAAAACCTGAGTTTTCCAGTCCTCAGAGAACGCTAAACCACAAATCGCCACACATCCCTGTCATTAAAAAAAAAATACATGCCATTTGACAGCTCTCAACCCGCCACAGCAAAAAGCTAGGGCGAGTTAATGAAAAACCTAGGTAAACCCTAAGGCTCAAAAACACTCAATTTGACATTCAGGGCGACTTTGGGTTTCTCAAAAAACGCTTTATGGCGACCCCAGGGTGACCCTAGGGCTTCAACGAACAAACCTAATGTCCCGTCCTGCATATTAATAAACTGCTGTTAGTAGGGGAGATCTGCTTAAGACGACGTACTTGCATTTACTCAATAACCATAACTTACTTACTTACTTAGGCGGGCATCACAGTTCGGGGTGAACCTGGGCCTCAACCAACATCCTTCTATAACGACTTCGATTTCGGGCGAGCTCTCTCCAGTTTCGCACTCCAAGTCGGTTGAGGTCTTCATCCACTTGATTGCGCCACCTAAGACGAAGTCTTCCCCTTCCGCGATTTCCCTGCAATGTGCTTTCGAACACCCGACGAGCCGGAGCGTTTGGGTCCATTCGCTCTACATGGCCCAACCATCGTAGCCTCGCGATGCGTACTCTTCTGGCTATGCCCATGTCGCGGTACAGCTCATACAGCTCGTTGTTGTATCTTCTTCTCCACACATTGTCTTCGCATACGGGACCAAAGATCATTCGGAGAATTTTTCTTTCGAAACGACCATGGCTTTCCTCATCCGCTTTCGATAAGGTCCGTTCTTCCACGCCGTAAAGCAGGACTGGAATGATTAAGGTCTTATACAAGGTCACCTTAGTTTTTCTAGAGAGGGTTTTGTTTCTCAATTGCCTTCTTAACCCAAAGAAGCAACGGTTGGCAAGAGTTATTCTCCGTTTGATCTCCGCACTGATGTTGTTTTCCGTGTCTATAGCGGATCCTAGGTAGACGAAGTCCTGTACTACCTCGAGTTATAGTTATGCCTGTCTATTGTGACGTTTTGTCCAATTCGTCGATGTTCTGTGTCCTTGTTTGATGACAACATATACTTCGTTTTGCCCTCATTAACCACCAAACCCATTTTTGCCGCTTCTGTTTTAATACTCGCAAAAGCACCTATGACATCACGCTTATTTCTACCCATTACGTCAATATCGTCTGCATAGGCGAGTAATTGTACAGACTTTTGAAAGATTGTTCCCGAGATAAATCAAAGCTACAATAGTACTGACGATCCATTACAAATCTTCAGTAAAATTTTTCTGGAAAGTTTTTATATTTATATAACTCAATGTACCAATGAGTGGATAGACTTTCTGCGTAAGTCAAAACAAGAAAACCGAAATATAAAGCTTACCTACTGATATTGGACAAATTAAGATCGTTGTTGGTTGTATCCTAACAAACATAAAATTCTAGAGAGTGAAAGAAAAATATAATCTGAACTGAAAATAAATTTTACTCAAATAAATAAAACTCAATTGCGACCGCATTCAAAACGCGACGACCGACGAACTAGACAAGATTCCTAAAAAGGACATTTCCGACACATTTGACAAACTGTATGAGCTTATGCAAAGAAGTGTATCGAAGTGAAAGGAGAGTATATTGAATAACAAAAAAGAATTATCTCAAAATGTTTTCAAGTTGTTTTTATTTTGAAAAATGTCGGTTATGTTTGGAACAGAGGGTGTAGAAGCCTTCAAGCGTAAATTTCAACTAGAATGATGAATGAGTGAATGATTAATGATGGATGACAAATAAATGAATGTATCATTTAGTATCATTTAACAAAAACCTTTTCGTGAATGTTAGAGAACAGAAGTTAATTAAAAGGTCTAGAATATTCAAGAACAATACTGGAATTTTCGATAATATTCTGGAACATTTGAAGACGGAGAATTCGCTGTACGGGGATAGTCAAGTCTGAGAATACTCACCGTAAACTGTAAAGTGAATAAGTGATTAAAATATCCTTGTTATTATCACTTAAAAGTCTGCGTTTTTTTCTTTACCGTAGTGAGAACGTAATTTTTCAGGAGTGATAGTTTAAGAGCAATACACTAGTAAATACTCAAACTCTCGTTAGCGTCTTAAGTTGTTATTATGTAAAAAAAATTCTCGTTCATATTTAAATGGTGCGCAAAAAAGAAAGGTTGCCGAAGAAAAACGATCACGAACAAGTGCAGAGTTAGAAAAAGTTTTTCGACACTCGACAATTACTTTCATCGGAACATAAAAACACCAAATTCATCAGGACTTGCAAATAGTCCTGAATTAAACGATGATACAGTCAACTCAACACCTGAATCTTCAAATTAATCTCTTGTGGGCGAAAGTTTACATAAAAATCAAGGAGTAGAAATTTCCAACCGTTCCAAGGATCCAGGAAAATGCGAAAAATTTATTAGTGAAGATGTAAGATTTTGGATTGAACATTGGATTGAACCACATGTCAAAATTCGACTGGACCATTCGAATCATCTAAGCGTCGGTATGAAAACGAATCAACATCGAGATATTGTTCGCTCAACTTATTTCTTGTCAGTTGTCATTAAACCAAATGGAGAAAAAACAAACCGAGATTTGCTTATTTATTCACCAATGAATGGTAATGTATGATTTGAATCAATTTCTTTCACGAAATTCACTCTATTTTTTTAGAAAGAATCAGGTTTTTTTCTAGAATCAAAAATCAAAATTAAAGATGCTAAGAGAGCTGCAACGCGACAATAGCGACTAGACATGTTATGTATACTTTGCATTAAACCTGATTTATTGAAGAAAATTGATATTGATGATATAAATCATATATTATATAATATAATAAATAATAGATTAATAAATTGATAATATAATTGATGAATTTGCCGAAAACAAATTTAGAAAATGACATGTTTAAAATGTAGATGGTAATTATTGATATTAGTACGTTTTGACAATAAAATTTTTTTGAAAGCTATAAGTTTTTATATTAATAGAAAAAAGAAGATAACAGATGTGAAAAAAGGGCCCCCAAATTGGTGATTGCTCAGCACGTTGACTGCCACATGACCCACCGGTGGGTAAGGAAATTTTTTATCAGGAGGCCACACGGTGGGTCAGATGCTATATGTTTCTAGAAGTTAATTTTCTTTGTGGCCTGCTGGCAAAATATTTTTATTTTTTCCATGGCATGTAGTTAAAAGTCCATTCATTGATCTAAAGAAAAACTTAACACGGTATGGGGAATATAATGGAAGTTATGAGCACTTTTATTTAAAAAAAAAAAAACAATTCATAAATAAGAGGAATGAAACCGATTTTATATGAAAATTTTGTGTAAATAAGTACTTTATATTCTTAGTAATATTAGAAGAAAAAAAGATAAAAAAAAAATTCAGTGTTTTTTCTTGAAGCATTCCAGGCAAAATGCTGGTTTCCCATCTTTTTTGGCTTTTTTTGCTGCCTGATTCCTTCCCATAATTTTGGAAAATTCGCCATAGCAGTTCGAGCAGCGTTTTCTAGTTTTCCTGTTATATTGGTCTCTTGATGCGTATTCTTCAAGAGCATGAGACGATGAACATTGGGGTTCAACATGTACGTTGGCAGTTGTTTGTCCACATAGTGCTTGGCATATCGATTTTCGAAACTGGGCGATTTGAATGTTTTTGCCAGTTTTATACTTGTATACTACCAACGCATTGACAACAGATGTTGAGAGCAAATACTCGAAAGCAGTTTTGTGGTAACACCTAATTGTCTTTCGCAATGGCGTGAAATAACACGCCATTTGATCTGAAATGTCAATTCCTTGCTTAGCGTGGTTATAATCGATAACCATTTTAAGCTGTTTTACTTCTTCTCCATTCCTATTTCTTTTTCCAGTTGCCATTTCGTCTAGGCCATGTTTCGTGCTGAGCATAATAACATCTCGCTTATCCCTCCATTTGGCAACTACGACAGCTGAGTTTTCTCGTCCAACAATTTCCCCTTTTCTAAGCCTTGCATCTGTTACCTCCTTAGGGATCCTAAGGAGGTAAGCATCCTGTTACCTTGCCTTTACGATTTTTGCGCAGCGTCCCTATCAAATGCGTCCGGCGAGAGAGTAAAGTCTTTGCTAAGGCTACAGACGTGTAAAAATTGTCGGTCGCCATAGTTCTGCCTTTGTCGAGATATTTTTCCGCTAAGTCTAGGACTATTTGTGTGCTATGCGACGTTGAGTCCGTTGGAACGCCTCTTTGATCCACATAACTGTTTTTCCCGGCATACACAGAACTAGTGTAGGTATATCCACTAGGATCACAAAGCTTGTATATTTTCACACCGTACTTGTGAGACTTTCCAGGATTATACTGGCAGAACTGAAGTCTTCCACGCCAGGGAATCATGGACTCATCCACAACTAGGATCTCACCAGGACTTCGAGAATTCATAAAGTTTTTTTCAAATATTTCCAAAAGACCGCTGACCTTACCAAGACGATTGCTACCAACTGTTGAATTATCGGCAAAATGAATAAATTTCAAAATCAGTTGAAAACGGTTTCGTGACATCACTTGAGGGACAAAGGAGTTCTTGAAAAATGAATCGGTGCTCCAATAATCATTTATAGATGGGTATTTGACAATGCCCATATACATACATATATGTATAACGAGTCCGAACATTTTTTTTATTTCTGGAACATCCGTATCAACCCATCGCTTTACGCGTGAATTTCTAGTTATGGTTCTACTAGACAAAGTATTTTGAGCATTCAAATTTGTCTGAAGAACTATCAGCTCATACACTTCTTGAGTCACCATGAGTGGAAAAAAAATCAAAAGCATAGAACTGGAACCAGCACCAGACTCAAAGGTTTCCACAAAATCAAATGTTTTCAAGGAAAGTCCATCAACAGGTATCCAAGTATCAGAAACATGAACTTCATCTTCAGCTGACTCTTCATCAGAAATTTCCATTGCAAAATCAGAATCGGACTGTTCATCAGAAGCAGAAGGAAGATACTCGTCAGAATCTGACCCTTCAAAATCAACTTCCTCTCTCTCATCAGAAGACGTTCCATAAAATCTCCTCGGATCCATTTCTTATCGCAAATAAATCAGTTTATTGAGTTCTAGAGAGAAAAAAATAAAAAACCGAATGAGGAGAAAGTAACGGGTACTCATTTACTTTTTTGGAACCATGACCACCGGTGGGTCATGTGGCACCACACACATGTATGCATTATCAGGGTGCCACATGGCCCCCCGGTGGTCATGCTCCTAAAATACAAAAAAAAAACACCACAATTTTAGTAAAAACAGTACAACACTGATAAACACACAATAACATACTTTAACAAAAAAAAACACTTGGCACTCTGGTAATGTTTTTTAATTTGCACGTGGGCAGTCAACGTGCTAGGGCCCCGTTGAGGGTTAATCCGGCCCTGCATAGAGCATTATAGGGACGAGTAATGTTTAAGCCAAGATAATGCGAGTTTTAAGTGGTGTTATTTTGCAATTACTCCAAAGTAAACGTAGGCTTCTGTAAATTCATCCTATCGCTGATCTTATGTGAAAATTTCAAGGCAGTGTTTTTATGAAGGTCAAACCTAAATTCCTGGCCGATTCGACAAAATCAATTTGTTTGTTATTTAAATAAATTACGGGAAAACCAGACATGTCAATGACCTTCCTCGAGATTACCAAGCATTTAGATTTCAGTGGATTAAGGCAAACATTCAAAGTTGGCCAGAGAATAATAGGCTTTTATTATTCTCTGGCCAACTTTGAATGTTTGCTAGGTCATCATTGACCTCAACAGTAGCATTTTCAACCAAACCTATGGGCTATGGGGAAACTTTTCGCATCTGAACATCATCAGCGTACATATCAACTTGGCAGTTTTTGATACACAAAGGTAAATCATTGATATACATAGAGAACAATAATGGTCCAAGTATTGAACCCTGTGGAACCCGTTTTTAGCATTAAAAATTCGGAAACGGAAGATTCAGATAAGACTGAACTCTAGCTTTGCAGAAGAGAATGGGAAATTGAACTAATTAATCAACTTACTAACCAGGATTTGGTGGTCTACCGTATCAAAAGCCTTCGGAAAATCTAGAAGAACTACAAACGTGACATTCTCACAATCAACGGCTAATATTTTCTACTACATTTATAAGGGTTGTGGTGCAGCTGTGCTTAAGCGAAACCCAGACTGATTAGTACATAGTAAGTTGTGGTCAGTTAAAAATTTTTTTATCTGACAATTCATTATCCTCTCTAAGGCCTTAGAAAGAAATGGTAAAATTGCAATAAGTCAAAACACATTTTGGTTTTTTGGAATTGTAACAATCTTTGCTTGTTTCCAAACTGATGGAAAAACATTTGACATTCAGACGGTACTGTAAAGGTGAGTTATGTATTTCAAAATATATGGGAGTAAAGCTTTTACAAAAACGGGGAGAATTGCATCAAATCCAATAGAATTAGATTTTATGTCAATGCAACTCTCTAAAACAATAGCTTCATCTATCTATTTTGTATACATTTTAAAGATATCTGATGCAAAGCATTAGAGAGTGCAACACGATCACCAAAATTGTTTTGCTTTTTCCTATATAATGCTAATAGATAGTGTTACAAAAACTACAATGTAAACAAATGGAAGTTACGGGCAAGAGAGGTAATGGTTTTCCCTCTTGTTCTTTATTCCTCTAAGGTATTCATAAAAGGCTTTCAAAACTCAAAAATTAATAAAGAAGAAAGAGCAAAGCTTATAAGACCTGAAAGAGTTAATTGCGACAGTCAAAACTCTTTTAATGAAATCATTTCAGCTTTTATCTTCTGTAAATTTGTGTATAAATTCGAAATATTCATCTGATGAAATTACTTTTGCATTTTATTTATCATTCATTGATCAGACAAAAAAAACAACTTGATATTTGTCCTATAAAATTTATCTTGTTAGATCTATAAAAGCGATACAAATAATCCGAAAAACCTTCAAAAGTATGAAGATAGGAATCAAAGAAAGATTTTATTAAGTTAATACGTTTTGTTATTTTGTTTAAAAAGTTTATCTTTACTGCTGAATCAGAATCAAACCAGACAATAAGCATTTTTAAAGCTTCTTAAACAGCGAATAACAACAGCGATTCCGAAAACCGTAAAGTAGGGACAATGAACCATAATGCAATCATTTTGCTGAGTTTTTCGAATAAGGTGTATACTCATGGATCGACTTTAATATTCCCAGAATTCCATTCTCCTATTAACATTGTTGTTGTTGATAATCTTAATTTTAATAAAATGGATGTTGGTAGGAGTCTATACAGTCAAACTCCTTTATAACGAACGAACTTCCTTATAACGTAATTCTCTCTATTGCGAGATTCACATCGTTCCCCTTCCCCTTAAAAAATATCCCATACGAATAAGGTTCTTTATAACGAAGTTCCCTATAACGAAATTCTCTTTATAAGGAACTAATTTTTTTGACCCAAAAGCAAATTTGTTTCTTTATAACGAAATTTCAATTTTCAAATTTTGAAAACAAAGCTTACTAAGATTTTTATTCCCAGATTTAATAGGGAACTCCCCGTTTTGGCAAGAATTTTCTAAAAGTTAATGTATGTAATGTATGTACCTATGTATGGGTGCATGAAAAAGGGTATATGTGTTGTAGAAGTTTTACGCATATAGGCAGGTGAATCGTTTAAGTTTACATTTTAAGTTCGCGAATCACTTATACAAAAATGTCGAAGCGCAAGGCTATTTCGCTTTCAGAGAAATTGACGATTATTGAAAAAGTTAAAAGTAGAGAAAAGAAAAAGATATGGTTGAAAAATTTGGTGTGTCGTTTAGTACACTATCAACAACTTTTAAGAATGAATTAAAAATTTTAAAGTTTGCCGAAGCAAGTTCAAACAGAAGCCAAAAAAAAATTTAAAAACAAAATACGGTGATGTGGATAAAGCAGTGTTCAATTCAATGCATATTTTCATCTTTCTCAATTGGAAGATTTTTATAATAAAACAAAAACCAAAACTGTTCATGTTCAATTAAAAATTGGTATGTTTTTAACTAAAAAATAAAAATTAATAAATTTTCTTAAAATGAGTTCTTTCTTGTACCACTGTTTTTTTTAATATAAAAAAATACTTGCAGTGTTAAAAAATTAATTTTCTATATAACGAATTTTTTATAAAACTTCTTTATAACGAAGCAATTTTTTGTTCCCCTGAAGGTTCGTTATAAAGAAGTTTGACTGTATATATATAAATCAATTGCTGGTGCGTAAGTCTCGCTATAACTCGAGAACGGCTAGACTGATTTGACAAATTTTGGTTTTGAATTATTTGTGGAAGTCCAGGGAAGGTTTAAAACATGGGCGTAGCCAGGTTTGGGGGGGGGGGGGGAAACGTCCATTTAATGTTTCCTCGTTTGTGAACTCACTAAACTTTCCTTGATTATTGAAGTCAACAAATTTAACGTCTCTGGTGATGTGGATATTCTGCTGAGATGGAACCCAGACTCTGTATCCCTTATGGGTATCCAACAAATATTCCCTCGATGCCTCTGTCGTCAAATTTTCCTTTTCCAGGTGTTTTATGCAGGATAAAAACTTTGTTACCAAATGGATGAAGGTAATTTAATTTCGGTAGTTTTCCAGTCCACATCTTATAAGGTATTTCTCCTTTTAGGCTTTTTGTGATACATCGGTTTCGAATATGATTTGCTGCGGCCACAGCTTCAGCCCAGAAAGTAGATGGTAGACCTGACTCCTTCAGCATGCACCTGGCCGATTCAACTAAGGTGCGATTTTTTCGTTCAGCTACTCCGTTCTGTTCGGGGTATATGTAGTCGTGAGTCTACGCTTGACACCGTGTTCCTTCAAAATGTTGTCCATGACTCTGTTGCAGTATTCAGTTCCGTTGTCTGACTGCAAGGACTTTATTTTCCTGCCAGTTTGAGCCTCTGCATAGTTTTTAAATTCGGTGAACTTTGAAGCAACTTCACTCTATTCTTGCATAAAGTACGTCAAACAAAATCGACTGAAATCATCGATGAATGTTATAAAGTAGCGAGATCCGCCGTGAGACTCTGTTCTCATAGATCCGCATACGTCGCTGTGCATGATATCCAATAGTCCCTTTTTTCCACAGTAATTGCAGTTGTAGTTGTAGTGAAAGGTTGACTTTCTTCGCCGTTGCCGTTCCTGGTTTTAGATTTCTCGTAGGAATTATTCTTGGCATATCGACTGCCGGTGTTATGTTTGGCGAACAGTGCCCCAGATGGTCGGTCGCTGGTTTTGCGAGTTCTTGCGTCGTTTTCTTCTATAATTTTCACTTTTAGTGATTCGATGTTTTTCGGGAAGACTGTCTCGGGTTTCGATGGCACACCTGAAATTTTCAAACGAATCAGGCAAACTGTACAACAACATGACATACAGTAACTCATCGTTTATGATGACTTCCATGTTACGGAGTCTGTCTACGATGTCAAAAAACTTAGATAGATACTCCCTTATGTCGTCTTCTTCCGTCATTTTGTTTTGTGTTAGTTGTTTCAGGAGCGTCGCTTTCCTAACGCGTCCTTTTGATGCATATACGGCTTCAAGTTTTAGCCAGATTTCCCTTGATGTCGTGCATCCTCTGATTTGACTCAGTTCAGAAGGACTGATGGCTAGTATGAGATCGGATTTGGCTTTACGATCCTCCAGTATCCACGCATCTCACGCATGTAGCAGGCTTTCCGTGTTGAATACAAAAACTCATCTCGTAGCAATCCAAGAGCCATGGGCCTGGAAGGGCCGAGTTCTTGGTCTTGGAGGGCTACGAGGGTTCAATATTCTCTATGACGAACGGTCTGACTTACCCCGGACCTGTCTCATCATACCGAGCTCTTTTGCAGCAACTAAACTTGATCACTTCTGTGGTCAAGACCTGGTTGTGGCTATGATAAACTACGAAACGAACGGTGAGTGGAAAACTTTCGTCGTTGCGTCAGTTTACTTTCCCTGGAACTCCATTCTACCCCCTCCCTCAAGACAGGTTGTGGATTTAGTGGAGTTTTGTGAAAACCGGAAGTTGGGGCTTATCATGTGCTGTGATGCTAACGCTCAAAACATAGTTTGGGGCAGCGTCAAGTGCAACATGAGAGGCAACCATCTTCTTAACTACATTCTGTCTTCTGACTTGAACATTAACAATGTTGGTAATACGCCAACTTTTGTTACGGCTATACGACAGGACGTAATTGACTTGACACTATCTAACAGATATGCCAAGGAAATTACCAACTGGAAAGTGTTGCTGGACGTGTCACTCTCAGACCACAGATACATTCAATTCCATGTAGCAAATGTGATTCCCACTCCTTTAGTTACAAGAAATCCCAGAAAAACTAACTGGACACTTTTCAACGATGAGCTCGGTAATTTCGTCAAAACTCTACCTAAGCTCTCAACATCACAAAAAGTGGAAGATGCAGTTCTAGAAGTGAATTGTGCCCTTACAAGTAGCTTCGAGCTGGCATGTCCAGCTAGACAATTACCTAGTAGATCTATGGTTCCGTGGTGGAACAATGAACTACAGAAACTTCGCAGGGAAACCAGAAGTATTCTGAATAGGTCCCTCAAGACCAAATCAGATGTCGACTGGAACCTGTATCGATCTAAACAGAAGGACTTTAAAAGGTTAATTCGAAGATCAAAGAATGCCTCTTATAAAGAATTCTGTGAAAGTATAGAAACACTCAGTGAAACTAGTCGACTTACTAAAGCCCTTAAAAGGAGCAAGGTAAACAAACTAGAAACGCTCAGGAAATCAGACGGTTCCTATACCGAGTCCAAAGCAGAGACACTCAGTCTTATGCTGGAAACTCATTTTCCAGGAAACCAGATATCAATCGGACCACAGCAATCTATTTCCCTTAGATCAGGTGAATCCGATAAATCCACTCGACTTAGCTGGTACACGTCATCGTTAGTTGTTACCGACGAAGCCATCAAATATGCCGTGGCATCTTTTGACAGTTTCAAGTCACCTGGCACTGACGGTGTTTACCCAGCTATGTTGCAGGAAAGTATAAACCTTTTGCTTCCTACTTTGAAAAATATTTTCACTGGTAGTTTAGCCCTAGCGTATATACCAACTTCATGGCAGAGTGTTAGAGTCGCCTTCATACCAAAAATTGGTAAACAAGACTACTCACTCGCCAAGAGCTTTAGACCCATCAGTCTTACCTCCTTTCTGCTTAAGACGCTAGAAAGAATGGTTGAGATTTACATTCGTAAAACCTCACTCCAATTACACCCTCTGTCTCAGATGCAACATGCTTACCAAAGAGGAAAATCTTGCGAGACCGCACTTCAAAATCTTGTTAGCAGGATTGAATGCGCGCTTGACAGGAAAGAATTTGCGGTAGGCATTTTCATCGACATTCAAGGTGCTTTTGACAATGCTGGCTTCGATGGTATGTGTAATGCTGCCAGAGAACACGGTGTGAACGAGTCATTAGTGTTGTGGATTAAAGCAATGCTAATGAAGAGAACCGTTATCGCTGAGGCGGACTGTGGACAATATGTTGCAACGGGAGTAAATAAGGGCTGCCCACAAGGTGGCGTTTTATCTCCTCTTCTGTGGTGCATGTTGATCGACTCTCTACTTGTAATGCTCAATGGTTCTAACGTTCATGCCCAAGCATATGCAGACGACGTCGCCGTGCTCTCCGTTGGCTCCAGCCTCCAAGCTGTCTGCTCCCGAGCACAGGCTGCGCTTTGTATGATTGACACCTGGTGTGTTAGAAACGGTCTCTCCGTCAATCCTCTTAAAACCGAGGTTGTCCTCTTCACGAGACGTAGAAAATTGACTGGTCTGACCCATCTTACGCTTAAAGGCGTCAACATCCCCTTTTCAAATGAAGTCAAGCATCTTGGAGTAATCCTGGATAACAAACTTCTTTGGTCGAAACATGTCGAGTCTAAGACTACTAAAGCACTGTCAGTTTTCTGGCAATGTAAAGGAGCTTTTGGCAAGACATGGGGTCTTTCACCGAAAAGGGTCCTTTGGATCTATACGGCTATGATAAGACCAATCATCTCCTATGCGTCAGTTGTTTGGTGGAATAAGCTCTCGCGTAAATACGTTATTGCCTCGTTTGCCAAACTTCAAAGAACAATTTGTCTGGGTGTTACGGGGGCCTTCCCCAGCACACCGGGTGCTGCTCTCGACGCACTGTTGAACCTTCCTCCCCTTGATACCTTCATCATGGGGTGTACTCTCAAGACCATTTCTCGTTTAAAACGATGTGGTCTCTGGCACAATTCGCACTGGAGCTTTGAGGAACTCGCAAGCAGCATATCTTTTGACCCACGTCTAATGGATATGCCGTCTGACACGATGATCCCAAGGCTCAAACTGCGTCAAAATTACTCAGTCAGCTTTCCTTCGGTTCAGGACTGGTTCGCTCCAGAATCTGAGCCTGGAAAGAACTGTTATCGTATCTTCACAGATGGCTCCAAAACCAACGAGGGTTCTGGTGCTGGTGCCTTTGTTGAGAACGACGACATACGACTGCACTCATCTTTGGGATCATACGCATCCGTTTTCCAAGCGGAGGCTTATGCTATCCTAATGGCCTTGAGCCACGTAACGAACAATGGATGGACGGGGAGAAGTATCTTTGTTTGCAGCGATAGCCAAGCTGTGCTTAAGGCCCTTCTCAACCCTCTAACCACTTCGAAAGTGATCCAGGAATGCAAGAGCTCTCTGAATGCGATCGGAAGATTAAATTCCTTGAGTCTCATTTGGGTTCCAGGCCATCACGGCATAACTGGAAATGAGATCGCCGATGAACTCGCTAGGCAGGGATCTCGGACAGCTTTCTCAGGACCTGAACCGTCGCTAGGTCTGCCAGCGTCCTCAGTGAGGGCTTCAATCAACGATTGGATCTGTGAAGAGCACAACCGTAGATGGCATGCCTCCATTGGATGCAGACAAACCAAGCGTATGCTCCCCAACGTTAGTAAGAAGACTGCAACATTTTTGCTAGCTCGTAGCAGAAAAGACTGTAGGAAGCTTATTGGCGTTGCCAGCGGGCACTTCTCTTTTGCCAAGCATTTAAACGTGTTAGGCTTAAGTGATACCACACTCTGTGAATCTTGTGGAGAAGATGAGGACACCGCAGAGCACTTCCTCTGTGAATGTCCTGCTTTTTCTCGCATGAGGTTACAGATACTCGGCGCAGACATGGTGAGAGCTGGTAACTTAGGCTCCTTGCCATGGCAGCGTCTTTTGGCTTTTCTCCGAACATCTGGAAAGCTATAACAAATAAAAGGTTGCTATCTGGTAGTACAATGGACCGGTATTTAGGTCTGAGTGCTCCAGCTGGTATTTTAAAAACCTCCAACAAAAAAAAAAAAAAAAAATCCACGCATCTCGTTTGAGTTGCGATGCTGTTCGTGCAGTTTCATCTGCTCCAGCTACTTCGGGTTTTGGTTTTTCACCACAAACGTAAACCCATGTTTCATTTTTTACGAGGACGACCTCAATCTGTATCTTCCACGTTTCAAAATTACTTTTCTATAATGTCTCGATTCGTATGGTGTTGGCCATTGTTGCGAAAAGAAAACTATTACTTTACTTTGGTTTTACTTGTTAAAATTGGGACTGGGCTTATAACCTATCGGAGAAGTGGAATTAAAAAGTCGACCGCTTGGTTAGAAAATACAGAAAGAAGTGTTTTATTCGTTATGAGAAAGTTTGAATAATACATATAATGAATGAAGTTCAGATGTCGCGCGTGGCGCTTCATAGATTTACATCGGAGGTAAGGGAATTGCCAGAATTCTAACAAAATGGTGCACGTTTGAACAAAACATTAAAATTTTCACTATAAGAAACGACAAAATTGTTGATTAAAAAAAAACTATGCAATATAAAAAAAATCCTACGTACGTCTCCGGAGAAAGGTATTTCGAACGTACTAGACTACTGGCCCATGCTGTAAAAATTATGGGTCATTTGAACCACCAGGTGACCTGTCTAGAACGATATAAGAGCATAAAATAATAAGATTCAGCACTATGCCGTCACTTGTAAGCTGTTCAACTGAGTGCAGGTGAGAATTCGAAAGTACAGGTAGAGTGAGTACATTTTGGTCACATATTTTTGTACGGCATTCTTACCACCGATAGGTCCATGAAAAATAATAAGAAAACGCACAGTGCCGTAAAAAAATGGTGAGCCACAAAGTCGGATTTTTTTTTTTATTTTCCGACAATCACCAGGGTAAATTTGGTCATTTGATTTTATACGGCATCTATGTCATACTATTTCAATACTGCTTCTAATCCATTATTCCGCAACGCCGTACAAAAATCATGCGACAAAGGTAACAAATCGAGGGCTGCCACCCCCTCTTTCCGTGGTCCAGGGGGTGATTTGAAAAAGTACGGCTTAGGTTCCAAAACATTATCTAGCACTCAAAAGTACTATTAAAAATATTGTTCATTTGAATGTATATCAATAACTATCTTCATTTCATCGTATCCTTGATTTTTATAGCTGTAAAATCATTTGATCCTGTACGGAAACTTTTTTTTTAACATGATATTGTAAAATACAATTGTTACATAGTATTGCCGTTTAAAAGAAACCGTTCTAAAAGAACTATAGAGAAATACAAAAACTGAAATTTTGCAAATTATTGTAAAAGTTTAAATATCATAGATTAATGAAATATAGCAGTTTTTTACGTTTTATCCCTTGTTTTAAATAGTATTAACATAGATAAATTAGGAAAAAATGATGCCGTACATTTTTATGCAGACCATATCTTTTAGGCTGATGAAAGTGACGCTACAATTTTAAGGGTACTTTATGGCCATCTGATACAGTACGGCATTAACATATTTTTGAAGAAAATAATTGATAATATGATAAAATCACTACGACGTCTAACTGAACTGAAACGGTGTGTATATTATGTCCAAGAATTGAAACTGTCAATCCCAGTATCAACAGTTTTATATACTTTTTGGTTTAATATATACTTCAAACATTATTGATACATACATATAATTGATTTGTTTCATGGTAATGATGTGAATAAATAAAACAATCATTTTTTAGAAAAATTCTATATATTTAATGATAATAATAAAAAAAAATTCATTTTTTAGAAAAATTCGATAAATTTATTCAGTATAGCCCCGTACACACTATACAATTAGTTGGACAGACTTCGTTTGACAGATGTTGGATGGTCGGATGTAGTTTGCGTTCAGACTATCAAGCTTGTCGTCTAACTTTGTGTCACGTACCCTTCCACTCCGTCCAACTTCTAGTTTTCAAAAATATTTGAAAACCGTCCAACAAGTTGGACAAGCAGTCGTATGAAGGGTTCACACTATCAAGCATTGGTCGTTCAAACCTAAGTCTGTCCAACTAATTGTACAGTGTGAACAGGGCTTATCGGAATCAGTTGCTGAGTTGTCATCGGAATCAACGTCTTCATCGACGTCCGAATTATCTCTATTATTTTTTGAAACATAAATATGTATTTGTCAAAATCAAAGTCTTACGTACAAATTAAAGATGTAAAGATTTATTTACCTATGACGCCATCATCTTCTTCGTCTGATTCCTCATCCGGTTCCGTTATGTCACAGACTTTTTGGGGGCATTCCTCGCCGTGAAACCAATCGAAATCGTACCGACCGTCATTAACAACCCAACCATAGTTTATTGGAAACAAGATCGACGGTACTTGTTTGTAGGCATTACACCAAATCTGTGCTATGTAGGTACTTCTCTTCAGATGTTGCTCCAACTCCCGGAAACAAGGGGGAAACGATGTTGCTTCCAATCTCATAGCTGTCTTTTTGAAAGCTTCATTACTACTTTTCGGCGTATAAATCCTTTCAAATATGATACACCTTGCTTCGTTTACAGTTTTTCTTGTTTTACGTTGTATAAAACGCATACATATTCTTGCAGAACATTAAAAGTTTGTTCCATGAGTAGTGGATCTGCAACAAAAGTATTATGCCCCACCACGGTTTATTGTAATCAAGTAAGTGAAAAGGTAGATTTCAAACACACATCTACATAATTCAAAAAACTGTAAGCACAAATTCTTAAAATATTTTTTTTTCCACTTATTCATTTCTGAAATAAAAGCTCAAATTTTACAGGTGTCTGCTAACTTCAGTGTCATGAGTACTTCTCAAAAATATGTTGTATTTTGGAATTATCAGTGACAACATAACTATATTTTGGTATAAATCGATAGTATACAAACCCATATTTAACATAGTTTGTAACTAGGAACCTAGAATCACGAAAAGACTATGAAAATTAGTACAAATAAACTATTTAAATGCCGTACAAAAAAATTTCACCTTACATTTCGTTATATGAATTTTTTTTTTTTTGATTTTTTCTTTTTTAGTTTTTTTTCCCCTTTGGACCAACGAAAATGTACGGCATATTGTTACGACCACTGTAGCACTGACCAGATGCACAGCACCCTTAAGGTGATTTCGGCTTCTGGATAGCTGAAAGAAATATAAACAAAAAGATAAGGTAGACTGCAAGAAAGCAGGGAAGAGGGATACACATGAAAATTCAAGACAGAACAAACCGAAGGGCGAGGCTATATTTATCATTATGCAGATACATGTATTTTTTTTGCAAAGGTTGAAATAAACTTTAAAAAAACGTAAAACGTGTTGTCGTTGTCGAACACATTTAGGAGAATGATTGGCGAATTGCGAGTTGTGACTGGAGTTGACAGAACACAGCTGATGGGTAGTTTCATATTCGAAACCCAAAAGGTACAAACAGGTTGTGAACTTGGATAGGTAAAACGATGTACACATTTACTCTTACGGTGAGCCTAGAAGTATGTGATATTTCTAAACGCTATCTAAAATCCTATTGGTGGGAAATGACGAGATGGTAAACGGTCGTAAACGGCAATCAAAGCAATGAAACAGCAACAGCTTTGGAAAATAACGTACGAAGAGGGTACGTTAATGTGCAAGTAAAAGAAGATTGATCAGTTGTTAGCAGCAGTTCATATGTAAGCATCAACATCTAAGCCGATATAAAGTAAGCTCAGAAAAAGTAAAGAGCAAGTTGAAAAAAAAAAGAATTAAAAGTGAAGTTTAGAGTTTTCAAATTTACAAAGTGCAACACAATAGGTTGACTAGTTTGAAGTGTTTAAAAAGAAAGAAAAAAAAGGACATTTATAAACAAATAAATAGGAGAAAAAAAAAAACAATAGAAAGCGGTGAGTTTTTTTCTGTTTAATTTTTTTAGTAGCTAGTAGTTAGGGTAGTAGAAAATAAGAAGAAAAATAAAAGAATATTAGAGGAGAAAAGTGTGATTAAAGAAAGAAAAATATGTTATGTTATAGGAGCCGAAGACGATAATTTTATCGAAAAATAAGGCGAAGACGACAGACAGAAGAAAAAAAAAAAACCCACATCGCATCGTACCGAAGAGGTCACGAGGCAGAAGGTCATCGGCTAAAATAAAAGCCTGTGGGAGTCCCAGGCGACCAAGTAAATTTGTAGAGTTTTTTTTTGCGATAGTAATATTTTAATAGTCCGGTGCCTAGGGATTTGAAAATTCTTTTTGGTGCCTGGGGGAGTAAAAAGTGCCGGAACAGAAAAAAAGACCGGTCGAATAGAAGACAGCATCTGTGGATGTTCTCAGGTGCACCACACTATTTTCTTCAAGGGTCGATTGGAGCCCCGTAACGACACCGTTATAGATTTAAGTGACTTTGGCGTGATTTTTTTTATTGTCTCTATTAATTTCGTTATTTTTTAATTTTTTTTTAAGTTTTTTGTGGCTTTATTTGCAAAGCGAATTTTTAAAATTCTTTTTTTTTATTGTTCGAAAGGGGGGAACCTGTGGTCGTGAGCCAAACAAAATTTATATTAAACAGAGTGCACCACTCGAGAAAAACGGAAATTTCTCGAACCATTTCCTGACCTTCACAGTATTTGAGGGTCAAAGTTATCGTGAAGGCCCACTACATAAAGAGAGCTCTTTTTAGGTAGCATTAGAGTAGAGGGCGTGAGGTTAAATCCGCCGAAGGTTCAGGAGCAAATCGAAAGATTTCTTGCTTTTTTTTTTGCCGGGTAGGTTGCAATAAAATCCGATTTTTTTTTGTTGAGTTTGGCTGTGTTAAAGAGGGCCATATTTTCCTCGGTTTCGTGGTATTTCTTTTTGTTATATATTTTTAGTATTAAGTTAACTTTTTATATTGCTATTTATTTTGTTATTTATTTATTCATTTTCGTAGTTTTTTTTATAATTTTTATTTTTGAGTGTTGGGATACACACACACTTATTACATTTTTAAACCTTTGCCGTATCCATTTTTATTTTGTAATATATTTCTTTTGTTTAAATTTCTTCATGAGCCACAATTTTTGAAAACGATTTTTATTCATTTTTTTTTATAAGTTTAAATAAATGTGCTCACGCCAAATTAAAATGAACCATTTTGCGTTTTGAATGAGCTAATAGGCTCAATGGCGATCTAATTTGAAATTTTCAGGGGGAAGCAAGAGGATGGTGAAGTGACGAGGTAAGTGGTATTAGCAGCGGAATGGCGTCAGGGGAATCCTACCACATTGGCCGAAAGGGTTCCAGGTAGGGTGGGTTAGAGGCCACACTGCGTAACCATCTGCAGTGCCTGGAATGTGGGGTGTGTGGTGGTCGGTTTTGGCACGATATGTGTTTTGATTGAGGCGAGGGGTGGCAGCGGAGACAAGACCCCCCCTAAATCCGACGAGCTGAGCCGCGTGTCGCTAGCGTGCCAGGTCTTCGCTGTTCCCATTCATATCCCTTTCCCGTCGGCTTCCTTTTCTCTTCTATCTCCGTTTCCTTTTCTTTTATTTTCTATTTTAATCCTATTTCCTTATCCTCTTCCTCTTTCTCTTACCTTCCTTCTTTCATTTTTCTTTTCCTTTCTATACCTACTTTTCTATTCTTCTCCTTCTGCCGGCATATTCCTTACCTTATCCACATCCCGTTCAGTCCTTCCGTTTCCTTTCCAAAAATCCAACTTCCCAAATCCTCTCCTATTGCCTTCTTATCAAATGGCGCCCAGACGTGTTGTCAAATGTGTTGTCCTAGTCCCGAATGTTGTTATACCTACCTATCCTTCACAACCTTGGAACAAGTCGTAAGTCATGTCTTGGATAGCTCGTGAGCATGCCGAAACATTTGCGACGACTAGTTTCTTGGTAATCCTTTCCAATTGTTGTTTTGTCTACTGTTGTAATGGTTGTTGAGTTACATAAAGGCGTGTATGTCTTCGACTGGAAGGTTTCAGACGTACCATTCGGATTGCGACACAAATTTTAAAAACTTAACAACCAGAACAACTCAACCTTTCCCAAATACCTCTCCGTTGTTGTTGATGGTTCAAGAAACTTCGTATGTCATGATCAGGATAGCTTTGAGCAAGCCTGAACATTTGCGACGAGTGGATCGATACCAACAACAACAATTAGTGTTCGTAAATTTCCTATGTCGTTCTTTTTGTGCACCACATTCCAGGGTACATCGAGAAAAACAAAAACGCCATATACCGCTGCTAATAATACCTCAACGAAGAACAAATACCAGAAGTCACTGAAGTACCACCTCAAGCAACCCCCGTATTGCAAACAAAAACAAACAAATAAACAGCAAATCACAAAAGCAAAAAAAAAAAAAAAAAAAAAAAAAAAAAAAAAAAAAAAAAAAAAAAATATAAACATATACAAATCACAAAACAATCAAAAATTCAAAACAAAGAATTAAAAACAAATTTCATTTGAATTGGTTTTTGTTTTTTTTACTATTTTATTGTTTGAAATTCGTTTTCTTATTTCCATAGTTTCATTTCATAGAGTCTTAGTTTCATTTTATATTTTCGTAGTTTCAGTTCATAATTTCTTAGTTTTTATTTCAGTTTATAGTTTCTCAGTTTCTTTTTGTAGGTTTTTAGTTTCATTTTATAGTTTCTTAGTTTAATCGTTTTGATAATTGTACGTTTAGGTTTCAATAAAAATATTATAATCTATAGGTAGTGTTACATATTTAGATAGGTTTGTTTTAGTAATAAAGAAAAAAAAAAAATATATAGTATTAGTTACCTTGAGTTACTTTTAAATAATTTTAGTTTCCCAGCTTTTTCTACTGTTGTTGTTGTTTTTCTTAAGCTGTTGTTGTCGCGTTGTCGTGGCCAACACCTCTCGTTTACACTCGTCATTTCTAGGGTATGAAACCTGTAAGGGAAAAGAAAGATACTAATAACGGCGTTACAAGTAAGGATAAAAGTACAATAGTTACACGTTCCAAAGCGAAAGTTCCTGTCAACCAACCAAGCCAAGCAATGTCATTCGCAGGTCACTCACCGGTGAAAAATAAGGTGAACCAACCAAATCCCTTAGTCCCAACCAATATGCAGTCCCAGTATCAGTTTCCACCACCACCTCTAAATGAAAGAGCTGGGGTCAGAACTGATAGTGTGGATTCAGTAGAGCAACCTTTATACAGCCCCTTGAGTGGACTTGCTGGACAGCAAGGAGGTGACCTAGAAATGAATTTATTAATGAATAACGATAATGCTAGACCTGCTGGTAGTAAAGATAATTCTAGGGAACAAAATTTAGTGGATAGGGAAGATGTTACAAACGCAAGTCAGGGTAGTGATTTCATTTCGGCAGAACTTAAGACGCTTATCAATCTAGCGGTGGTGAACGCGTATGATTCATACAACAAATCACTTGAAGAAAAAATTTCAGAATCAGTTAAAGAACAGGTGAAGAACAGCTTCATGGATTTCATGAAGGATATAAATCACGCTATTCGTCCTACTCCACCGCAGGAAGAAAGGATTCCACGTCCTACTAATCCTAGGTCAAACGAGCAAGAGCAGGCGACCGCGAGCAGATATCCTCAGCTGGACCACACAGGTAGACCGGGTGTGGCTGGGTCGAATCCAAACCCGAACGCTAACCTTTACCGGGAAAACAGGTCAGATCCAAGGGGGTATCAAGCCAATTATTTTCAGGAAATGCGTCAGTTCAACAGAGAACCTCCGAGTACTGGCATTGCATATAACATGCCATACTATACGTCTCATTCAGGCAGTAAACCTATAAAAGTAGACAAGTGGGGGTTAAAATTCAATGGGAAAATCGAACAACTTACCGTAGAAGATTTCATTTTCAGATTAGAGACATTGCAATGCCAGTACGATTGTACCTGGGCGGAGATCCTAAGAGATTTTCATCTATTACTCTCAGGTGCGGCACATGATTGGTATTGGCAATTTCATAGGTCAAACTATAATCCGGATTGGCCGATGTTAAGAGATGCGCTAATGAGGCACTTTCGGAATTCTCGTTCCGATTTTGACATCATGAGAGATATCATGGACCGTCGTCATGGCACCTGGGAGTCCTGTGATGATTATTTTGCAGCCATCTCAAAGTTTAGATCTCAGCTCAGGATACAAATTCCGGAGGGAGAACTGGTTCGGATAATGAAGAAGAACCTGAACGAAAAAATTGGACGTCTTGTGTACCCTCAGCCGATTTTCACCTTGGACCAGCTGAGGATGGCTTGTAAGGAGGCGGAATATGCTTTTCCAAATCGCGAGCGTGAACCAATTAAGCCAGCTAGACCACCTAGATACGGAGTAAGTGAGCTGGAAATGGAGACAGAAGAATATCGGTTCCCGGACGATCAGTTAGCAGCATTTCAGTACTCCGGCGCTAGGCCTAAAGCAGGTCGAGGTCAGGGTGACCCGAAGACTATTAAGTGCTGGAACTGTCGACTGACAGGTCATTTCTACCAAGACTGTTCTGCAGCCAGAAACATATTCTGCTATAGATGCGGTAAGGAAGGGGTGATCACACCGAAATGCTCCAACTGCAACCCGGAAAACCGGGGCGGGAATGCGATCCAAGCGGGGGAGTCGCGTTCGATGCAAACCCCGCAATGAAAGCACCTCTGACAGATAGTAGTAGTGGAAGAAAAGTAACAGTGTTACAAAGAGAGTCTGGAGAGAAAGGGGAAAATATTAAGAAAAAATTTGAAATTATACCTTTACATGTTAGGTTAAGAAATTATTATGCAGTTAGAGATAGAATTTTTAGTAATAGAGTAAGTGTAGTGTCTAATAGAATTGTTAAAACTAGAAAAAGGTACAAGTTGAGGAAGGAAGAAAAAAAGAATATATTAGCGACCGTCATCGGTGATAATAATGACCCTAGGCCATACGCCAAGGTCAAAATAGCAGGTCGAGAAATACTCGGATTATTGGATAGCGGAGCTAGTATTAGCATTTTGGGAAAAGGATGTGAAAAATTCATAAATGATTTAGGAATTGCAGTTTTGCCTCACAAATCCGGCGTTAAAACCGCGGATGGTAAAACGCAAAGTATCGTTGGTAAAATATGTGTAGATGTCGTGTTTAAAGAGCATAAAGAACAGATAACATTTTATCTAGTTCCAAACCTAGATCAGGAACTATATTTAGGTATAGATTTTTGGAAATTATTCCACATAGCACCTAGCGTCGTTAGTGGAGTTTCAATTTTAGAAGAACCGGCTGATATGTTAAATGCTCATGTCTTATCGTTTGAACAGCGTGCAAAGTTGGATGCTGTCAAGCAAAAATTCCTGGACTATGAACGTCATGGTCTGGGCAAAACACCAATAATGGAGCATGTCATAGATACAGGAGACGCGGAGCCTGTTAAGCAGCGTCATTACCCTGTCTCACCAGCGGTACAAGCATTACTCTACCAGGAGATAGATAGGATGTTAAAAATTGGTGTCATAGAAGAAAGCGAGAGTCCTTGGTGCTCGCCAGTGGCACTCGTAAAGAAAGTAGGTGAGAATAACGTCATAAAGTATAGGTTTTGCTTAGACGCTCGGAAAATGAACGCGGTTACGAAAAAAGACGCCAACCCTCTACCGCACATCGAAGGACTACTCAGCAGATTGCCTGACACCTATTTTATAAGCAGCGTAGACTTAAAAGAAGCATTCTGGCAAATACCGCTGGAAGAGCAGAGTAAGGAGAAAACTGCGTTTGCGGTTCCGGGGAGACCTTTATACCAATTCACGGTCATGCCCTTCGGACTGTGTAATGCAGCGCAAAGGTTGTGCCGTTTGATGGATAAAGTTATTCCTGCACGACTCAGGGATCGGGTTTTCGTGTATCTCGACGACCTGCTCATTATTGCCCCTGATTTTGAGACACATATCGCACTGCTAGAACAGGTAGCCGACTGTCTCAGAAAAGCCAACCTGACGATCAACTTAGTGAAGTCAAAATTTTGCTTTAAAGAGTTAAAATATTTGGGTTTTATCGTCGGGGGAGGAAAATTAAAGACTGATCCTGCCAAAGTCGAAGCGATCGTCGATTTTCCTTTGCCTAATAACCCAAGACAAGTTCGCCGGCTACTTGGTCTAGCAGGGTGGTATAGACGTTTTATTAAGGATTTTTCCAGCTTGACAGCACCACTAACCGACATGCTCAAAAAGACAAATGTAAAATTTAAATTGAGTGAGGAAGCTATAGTCGCGTTCGAAAAGTTGAAAACTGCACTAACGACTGCACCTGTTCTGACACATCCAGACTTTAACAAAAGATTCTATATTCAGTGTGACGCGTCCGACTCTGGTATCGGAGCGGTTCTTTTTCAAAGAAAGGATGAAGATCAAGAATGTCCGATTTCGTACTTCTCCCAAAAACTGAATTCCTGCCAAAGGAATTACAGTGTGACCGAGAAGGAGTGCATGGCTGCGGTCATGGCTATTAAAAAGTTTAGGCCCTATGTTGAAGGTATGGATTTCACCGTCATCACCGACCATTCCAGTTTGAAATGGTTGATGAACATGAAAGACCTTAACGGTAGATTAGCCAGGTGGAGCTTAGACCTGCAGTCATACAACTTCAACATAGAGCACCGAAAGGGAGCTTTAAATGTCGTGCCGGACACTCTTTCTCGGGCACATTTGGAGAGTTTGGAAATGGAAGAAGTAGCTCCATGGGTAGATCTGGAATCGGAACAATTCTTATCAGAAGAATATACGAGTCTGATAAAAACAATAAAGGAACACCTAGAAGAGTTGCCAGATTTAAAGGTAATAGAAAATTTCGTGTATAAGAAGTCTATTCCAAATGGGGGAAATGAGCTCACATCTGAACACTCGTGGAAACTCTGGATACCATCGAGCTTAACTGAAAGCATAATAGCAAATGCCCATGAGCCACCTGAATCTGCTCATGGTGGAGTGGCCAAGACATTACATAGAATTCGACAATATTTCTACTGGCCAAATATGACCATACAAATTCGAAACTATGTTAGTAAGTGTGATATCTGTAAACAGTGTAAACCGTCTAACCAGATTCAACGTCCACCCATTTCCAATAGTTTTTGTACCGATCGTCCTTTTCAGAAGTTGTATGTTGATTTTTTGGGTCCTTACCCAAGATCAAAGAGTGGAAACACTATTATTTTTGTCGTGTTAGACCATTTTTCAAAATATGTGTTTTTAAAACCTTTAAAGTCCGCTATTTCTAGTAGCGTTATTCGATTTTTAAGCCATGAAGTTTTTAATGCTTTTGGAGTGCCCGAAATTATCCATTCGGATAATGGAAAACAGTTTGTTTCGAAAGATTTTCAAAACTTTCTCCAAAAGTATGGAATTCGTCATTTCAGAACGGCTAACTACGCTCCTCAATCAAACGCCTCTGAGAGAGTTAACAGAACGCTGTTAGCAGCTATTCGTTCTTACCTGAAAGAAGATCAACGTAATTGGGATACCCATCTTAGCGAAATCGCGGCTTCATTGAGAAGTTCAGTACATTCAGCTACTGGGGTATCACCATACTTCGCACTGTTTGGTATGAATATGATGACCCACGGTAGTAATTATGAGCTGTCTCGAAAACTGAACGTAGCCGAAGATGGTGAATTGATGACTATTCCAAAGCATAGTAAACTTCAATGCATACGCGAACAAATAAAAAAATCGATTCTTAGCGCGAACGATAAAAGTGCAAAAACGTATAATATTAGGGCACGGAAGGTTAACTACCTACCAGGACAGGAGGTTTTTAGAAGAAATTTTGTTTTGAGCGATTCTTCGAAATACCTCAGCTCAAAACTTTGTCCTAAATACGTTAAATGTAGAGTAGTTAAACCAGTGGGTAAAAATTTATACGAAATTGAAAATTTGAATGGCAAAACATTAGGTATATTCCACGGCAAGGACCTTAAGCAATAGACAACTGTGATAACCAATCCCCTTACCCGAAATCCCACCAACCCAAAAACCCAACAATTCCATAACACACCAACCCACCAACCTAACAACCCAACTAACCAATATCTCACCAACCCAACTAATCAAAATCTCAACAACCCCACTAACCAGCAATCCCAACAACCTACCAACCCATTAACACAATAACCAACCAATTCCATTCAACTAACACTGACCCAAACCCAACACCCAACGATTCCGATATCCTCCTATGGTACAAACATCCTTCTACCTCATACTTAGTGCAATATTTACATATATAGACCTATATTAGAATTTATTTATTATTATTCATAGTTTATTTATTTATTTTATAGTTATTTAATATATAGAGTTATTGATAGTTTATTTATTTACTTTATTGTTCCTAAGTTTCATAGTTTATTTATCATATTGTTATTAATTTATAGAGTATTTATAGAATTTATTTATTTATTAATTGTTATTTATTTACTTATTGTTATTTATTAATATTGTTGTATATCTACCTAGCAGTTATTATTTATTCATATGTTATTTATTTCTTTTACGTTCAAAGTCTAGTTATCAACTATATGTATGCTTGTGTAAAATCTAGTTTATCTTATTAACGCTTTACTTTACCTATTTACTTTGTTCATGTTAGCTATGTAGCTATTCTACTTACTGTCATATGTTATTTATTCTTGCTCGTAAAACTATCTTGTTCCATTATCTACCAATAGTCAAAAATAGTAATCAAAACATGAAACACGAGTAGGTACTATATGTTACGTATCGTACTGTATGTTCAATTCCATCTGAGCAAAAGTACTTGTATTCGGTTATATAATGTATCTTGTAACTCTACGTATATATGTATGTACATCAACTTATAATTTTTGTTCCAATACATTCCTTATCAACCCTTAAACTATTCCCTACTCCTACGCACAGAGTCTTAAAATTGTTCTAAGTACTATGAATAAGTAAATCCAAACACTCACCACTTACGTTTGTAGGCATTTCTGAACGATGCTATATCAGAACAGGTAGTTAGAGATGAAAAGGTTTAGATAAAGATGCAGGTAGGTTGATAGGGATACTCGAACTCAAGGTAGGCCTCGATCACCTGAAACAAAAAGGAAACAGTTGTAAAAACGAAAAGGAACATGATGTGCGATACATAATTTGATTTGAGTAGGTACACCAATAGAAAAGAGAAATCGCTTAAGTAGCATGCCCGGCTTGAGTACGTGGGTTCTTCCCCACCTGAAGGTATTTAGTCGTGTCCACCGAATTTGGCGAGTACAGGTACACACCAAATCCTGTGTTTTGTTACGACCACTGTAGCACTGACCAGATGCACAGCACCCTTAAGGTGATTTCGGCTTCTGGATAGCTGAAAGAAATATAAACAAAAAGATAAGGTAGACTGCAAGAAAGCAGGGAAGAGGGATACACATGAAAATTCAAGACAGAACAAACCGAAGGGCGAGGCTATATTTATCATTATGCAGATACATGTATTTTTTTTGCAAAGGTTGAAATAAACTTTAAAAAAACGTAAAACGTGTTGTCGTTGTCGAACACATTTAGGAGAATGATTGGCGAATTGCGAGTTGTGACTGGAGTTGACAGAACACAGCTGATGGGTAGTTTCATATTCGAAACCCAAAAGGTACAAACAGGTTGTGAACTTGGATAGGTAAAACGATGTACACATTTACTCTTACGGTGAGCCTAGAAGTATGTGATATTTCTAAACGCTATCTAAAATCCTATTGGTGGGAAATGACGAGATGGTAAACGGTCGTAAACGGCAATCAAAGCAATGAAACAGCAACAGCTTTGGAAAATAACGTACGAAGAGGGTACGTTAATGTGCAAGTAAAAGAAGATTGATCAGTTGTTAGCAGCAGTTCATATGTAAGCATCAACATCTAAGCCGATATAAAGTAAGCTCAGAAAAAGTAAAGAGCAAGTTGAAAAAAAAAAGAATTAAAAGTGAAGTTTAGAGTTTTCAAATTTACAAAGTGCAACACAATAGGTTGACTAGTTTGAAGTGTTTAAAAAGAAAGAAAAAAAAGGACATTTATAAACAAATAAATAGGAGAAAAAAAAAAAACAATAGAAAGCGGTGAGTTTTTTTCTGTTTAATTTTTTTAGTAGCTAGTAGTTAGGGTAGTAGAAAATAAGAAGAAAAATAAAAGAATATTAGAGGAGAAAAGTGTGATTAAAGAAAGAAAAATATGTTATGTTATAGGAGCCGAAGACGATAATTTTATCGAAAAATAAGGCGAAGACGACAGACAGAAGAAAAAAAAAAACCCACATCGCATCGTACCGAAGAGGTCACGAGGCAGAAGGTCATCGGCTAAAATAAAAGCCTGTGGGAGTCCCAGGCGACCAAGTAAATTTGTAGAGTTTTTTTTTGCGATAGTAATATTTTAATAGTCCGGTGCCTAGGGATTTGAAAATTCTTTTTGGTGCCTGGGGGAGTAAAAAGTGCCGGAACAGAAAAAAAGACCGGTCGAATAGAAGACAGCATCTGTGGATGTTCTCAGGTGCACCACACTATTTTCTTCAAGGGTCGATTGGAGCCCCGTAACGACACCGTTATAGATTTAAGTGACTTTGGCGTGATTTTTTTTATTGTCTCTATTAATTTCGTTATTTTTTAATTTTTTTTTAAGTTTTTTGTGGCTTTATTTGCAAAGCGAATTTTTAAAATTCTTTTTTTTTATTGTTCGAAAGGGGGGAACCTGTGGTCGTGAGCCAAACAAAATTTATATTAAACAGAGTGCACCACTCGAGAAAAACGGAAATTTCTCGAACCATTTCCTGACCTTCACAGTATTTGAGGGTCAAAGTTATCGTGAAGGCCCACTACATAAAGAGAGCTCTTTTTAGGTAGCATTAGAGTAGAGGGCGTGAGGTTAAATCCGCCGAAGGTTCAGGAGCAAATCGAAAGATTTCTTGCTTTTTTTTTTGCCGGGTAGGTTGCAATAAAATCCGATTTTTTTTTGTTGAGTTTGGCTGTGTTAAAGAGGGCCATATTTTCCTCGGTTTCGTGGTATTTCTTTTTGTTATATATTTTTAGTATTAAGTTAACTTTTTATATTGCTATTTATTTTGTTATTTATTTATTCATTTTCGTAGTTTTTTTTATAATTTTTATTTTTGAGTGTTGGGATACACACACACTTATTACATTTTTAAACCTTTGCCGTATCCATTTTTATTTTGTAATATATTTCTTTTGTTTAAATTTCTTCATGAGCCACAATTTTTGAAAACGATTTTTATTCATTTTTTTTTATAAGTTTAAATAAATGTGCTCACGCCAAATTAAAATGAACCATTTTGCGTTTTGAATGAGCTAATAGGCTCAATGGCGATCTAATTTGAAATTTTCAGGGGGAAGCAAGAGGATGGTGAAGTGACGAGGTAAGTGGTATTAGCAGCGGAATGGCGTCAGGGGAATCCTACCACATTGGCCGAAAGGGTTCCAGGTAGGGTGGGTTAGAGGCCACACTGCGTAACCATCTGCAGTGCCTGGAATGTGGGGTGTGTGGTGGTCGGTTTTGGCACGATATGTGTTTTGATTGAGGCGAGGGGTGGCAGCGGAGACAAGACCCCCCCTAAATCCGACGAGCTGAGCCGCGTGTCGCTAGCGTGCCAGGTCTTCGCTGTTCCCATTCATATCCCTTTCCCGTCGGCTTCCTTTTCTCTTCTATCTCCGTTTCCTTTTCTTTTATTTTCTATTTTAATCCTATTTCCTTATCCTCTTCCTCTTTCTCTTACCTTCCTTCTTTCATTTTTCTTTTCCTTTCTATACCTACTTTTCTATTCTTCTCCTTCTGCCGGCATATTCCTTACCTTATCCACATCCCGTTCAGTCCTTCCGTTTCCTTTCCAAAAATCCAACTTCCCAAATCCTCTCCTATTGCCTTCTTATCAATATGAAAAAATATTATCTATGCATAAAATACTTTCAAAATAAATTTATGTCAAATCACCCCCTGGACCACGGAAAGAGAGGGGGTGGCAACCCTCGATTTGTTACCTTTGTCGCATGATTTTTGTACGGCGTTGCGGAATAATGGATTAGAAGCAGTAGGCGCGTTTTATCGAAATTCTATGTGAAGTTATGTTCATTTCAGTAAAACATCGCTCATGGAAAAACAACAACTCCTTATGTCAATAGCCTAAATGAACATAAATATCGCAGTTAGCTAACTGCACAACAGGGATGGTTGGTTAAATTTCTTTTTTGGCACCCAGAGGTTGGCAGTCTTTGGGTTGTGTTCGTTCATATTTTCTGATTTTCGACAACAGATTGAATAAGTCTGTTTCTTTACTTTTTGTGCACAGAAATTTTATTTTTAAGGAATGGTTGTAAAATTTTTTCAGAAACTCTCTGAAAGAGCGTATTTGTCTTAAAAGTAAAGAAGCGCCTTGAACAAAACATTCGCAGCAACGCAACACTTGGAAAAACGTCTGTTTGACAGTTGTGGTATTTGTTTTGGCTGTGCACGATTTCTGTCCACAGAAATTTTGGTGGCGGAAATTCGCAGGACGGGGAAATTTTTTTATTCTCTCGAGAGCACTCTCTTTTTTGTGCACTGCTACGAAAAATCGGAACGGGATTAGACTGACTTTCGCCGAATTTCGGTGCATTTCGTGCGAATTTTCAGTAAAGAAACACAACTAATAGCTAATAGAAGAGTCAGGTGGTGACTTGGTGGGGACATAAATAGACACGCAGTTACTAACACACACACACACACACACACACACACAAGGAAAGTTTCGCAATCGGTTAGAAAAAAGAACATCAGACAGAACACATAAGAACATCAGAACCAAGGCAACCAAAAACATGAGTCACAAAATGAATCTAATTGAACACAGCTATTGCGAAAAAAAATTAAAGTGACATTTATTTTGTTTACATCGAAAGTAAAAAGTTGAAATGCGGCAAATAAATTGAGAATCGAGAATTAAATAGAGAAAAATAGAAATGGAAAATAAAAGGTATGCATTTATATCCTTCTGAATGCAAATTTTTAATGTTTCTTATCCTTAGAACAAGTGCAAAGGGTACCAACTTTGAAAGTGAAAATTGAAAGTGACGTGCTAAATGAATATAAACCAAAAAATCGTTTTATTCTAAATGAACATAACTGAATATAGAAAATTCCCAATAAAACGCGGCTAGTATTGAAATAGTATGACATAGATGCCGTATAAAATCAAATGACCAAATTTACCCTGGTGATTGTCGGAAAATAAAAAAACAAAATTCGACTTTGTGGCTCACCATTTTTTTACGGCACTGTGCGTTTTCTTATTATTTTTCATGGAACTATCGGTGGTAAGAATGCCGTACAAAAATATGTGACCAAAATGTACTCACTCTACCTGTACTTTCGAATTCTCACCTGCACTCAGTTGAACAGCTTGCAAGTGACGGCATAGTGCTGAATCTTATTATTTTATGCTCTTATATCGTTCTAGATAGGTCACCTGGTGGTTCAAATGACCCATAATTTTTACAGCATGGGCCAGTAGTCTATACTGTCAAGTTGCCAGTTCGAAAAAAGTGATTTCGGGAAAAAAGCGTTTAAAGTTTTAAGTACTGTAAAATCACATGGCATACCTGTGGGGCGTTGTCGCAGAATGGAAAGTTTGGGCATTTAGACATTTTTGCCGGCATCCATCCTTTGGTATGCTATTTTTAAGCCCCTAAAGTACCTTTTAAGATAAAAAAAATTTAGGTTTCTTCAAAATTCTAGACCATCCCTCTTAAGACAATTTTTTCCATTGTGGGTCACATAAGACTATTTCTGAGATTCGCTTTGTTTTATGAAGATTAAAACCAGAGTGTATCTAATAAAGAGTGGGTATTTGTATGGTGCTCAAGCGTATATTCGTAAAGAATGTGCTTCAGCTCTGTATGTACATTGTTGTGCACACTCTCTCAACCTTACTATTGCTGACTCGTGTTCACAAGCAGAATTGCGAAATTGCGTTGGGATCGTACAGTCTGTTGGTTCCTACTCTACATAGATATACTGCTTAACACACTGCTGTTTTGAATGGTAAAATTTGGGACCTATTACCGGCTGGAAATCAAAAAACCCTGCTGGCAATGTGTGAAACACGGTGGGTTCACAAGCATGAAGCCGTCATGCGATTTAAGCAAGTTTATCCAGCTAATGTCAATGCACTCGAAGAACTCCAAATCAGCCAGAATAAAGAAACATCGCAGCAAGCTGTTCAAATGCTTAACACACTTCGATCTTCGAATTATGTTACGTGCCTAGTGATTCTTCAAAAAGTCATGAGCTTTACATTTTCGCTATCAAAACAACTGCAGTTAACACCGATAACAGCATTCAGTCACGCGAATAAAGTTATTAATGCTTTGCAACTTTTGAGAAATAAATTTGTCAAAGAGTACGATCATCTATATTAAGAAACTAAGGTGATGCTCGATGAAAATGCTGGTACACTGCAAATGCTACCTATCGTTGGAAGGCAACTTAATCGCTTTAACACTTAATGCGTCAAAATAAATTAATTCGTCCCATTTCTAGAGCACACAGTTCACCAATTAACCGAGAGGCTTGCGAAACACCGTAAAGAAGTATTGCCATCATCTGGTGTGCTACCTTCAAATTTTGCGGTCAGTTCTGAAATTGAAGACGCAATTTTTATGTGTAGCGTGGGCAGTTCTACCCAAAAGGAGTACATCCTATGACTATCTCCTCCCCTAGTCCAAAATTTGCTTTGGAATGCTTGGATAAGTGCGATAAAACATTTTGTCCAGTTATTTACACGTTGCTACTGATATTGGCTACCATACCCGTTTCCACTGCTACACCAGAAATGACTTTTTCAAGTCTACGGAGACTTAAAAACTACTTGCGGAGCACAACGAGTGAAGACTGAACAGCTTGGCTCTTATGAATATTCACTACGGGATAGATATTGACGTAGATGAAGTAGTGGATATATTTAAAAACAAAAACAGAAGATTGATTATATAATGCATATGTTATCTAATGAACCTTCTTTTTTCATATAATATAAACGCTATTTATTTTATCCACTTCCATTAGTTTTATTTTCTTAACCCCTAATCTAAAGTCTAATTTTTGACTGGTAAGAATAAAAATTTAATTTTTTTTAATTTAAAGTTTTTATTATAGTCAAAGCTATTTTCTCATATATTCTCTGGACCTCCACAAGTAATTTAAAATCACATTTCATAAATAGGTACCAACATATGTATACCCATTCTCGAGTTTTAGCAAAACTATCAACGCCGAGGAGAAAAAGATCTGACCTAGGTCGTTAAAGTAAATCAAGTGTGCGAAGAGTGCTAACCGCTCTGATGACCAGCGAGAGACATATAACGAAAACAGTCGTATAAGTTTGGCAGAAATACGTTCTATAGTGTGGGGAATTGAAGTGAATAGGTTGAGAATGCAACGAGTTCATGCACATCAGACACAACAACAGCGATCGCGACAGAATGAAGTTAAGCGATCCCAAAGACGTTCTTATATGTTCAGGCAATAAACTATTGTCAACAAATTGATGGGTCCTTATCAATGTGGTTTTAGACCAGAGAAGTCCACAATAGACCAAATTTTCACATAACGGCAGATCTTGAAAAAACCCGAGAACGTAATATCGATAATCACCATCTTTTTATCGGTTTCGGCATCGCTGCAAAACTCGTACGACTAAGCAGGATGACCTTGGAGAATTCACGCTGCTCCGTCAAGGTCGGTAAAGAACTCACCGAGACCTTTGATGTCGAAAAAAGCTTTACGCAAGGCGACAAACTGTCATGCGATTTCTTCAACGTCATACTTAAAAAGATTGTAAGAAACTCAAACGTCAACACCAGAGGAACAATCTTTCAAAAGTCTGTACAATTACTCCCCTATGCAGACAATATTGACTTAATGGGAAGAAAAAAGGGTGATGCTTTTGCGAGTATTGAAACAGAAGCTGCAAAAATGGGTTTGACGGTTAATGAGGGCAAAACGAAGTATATGCTGTCATCAAACATGGACACAAAACATCGACGAATTGGACATAACGTCACAATAGACAGACATAACTTCGAGGTAGTACATGGCTTCGTCTACCTAGAATAATACGGAGAATAACTCTTGCCAACCGTTGCTTCTTTGGGTTAAGAAGGCAATCGAGAAACAAAACCCTCTCCAGGAAAACCAAGGTAACCTTGTATAAGACCTTGATCATCCCAGTCCTGCTTTGCGGCGCGGAAGCATTGACCAAAAAGTTGCTCGAAATAGGGCTTTTCGGCTGGAATTTATTTTACATCGAACCTCCCACGTAACAAGCAGACACGCTAACCATAACGCCACAGGCACCACTATGGTTGTTGATCATGTTTATTAACATTTTTTTTTATTATTTTATAAACTAATACTCAACAAAAAGAACTATCTCGGGGACAATTTTGGTTTCTACTGTGCGCACTCATTTGTTTTTGCATTCATAATCAAGACTATTATAATTTTCGATTGCAGTTCACAAAAAGACTTCTTGTAAATGGTTTTACTACTTACATTTAAAAAAATGAATTGTTTTTCATTTTATTTCAGAACTAATTTTAAAAATCGTTCGACTTTTTTTTAAATAAAATAACTAGCGGGGAAATATTTAAATTAAAAAATAGAATTTTAAAAGGCATGATAATAAAAAGCGGATTTAAGAACACGGCACTAAGAAAAAAGCTGTATTTTAAGAATGGAATTCTAAATGCGGTAATATAAGAACCAAAATATCGAACCCACAACCTCCCCACAAAGAATAGTCCAGCGGTTTAAAATCACCCGATCTTGCAGGTTACTCACATTTCAAAATTATATTAATATCGCCGTCAACAGCGATTTTGTATCGAGACAATTTACCGAACGTGGCAATGCATAGTAATGCGGCTTTAATTGTAGTCCGTTCTTTTTTGATTTCGATGTAAGGCTATTCAACATCTGTTGGCATTCGTCGTTCCTAAACACAAGAAAGTTACGAAATGTAAAATCGATGTTGTTCCCAAATGCAATGTTACGTTTTGTAACTTTTTCCAACTTAACTTTGGGACTTGGGTTTCGATGTTAGTCTATCAAAACCCTCTAAATAGTTGGCAACTTAGATTTATTTTGGTTATTCTTCCATTAATCTTTCAAAATTCTCTGAACTCCTTTTTTTCATTAAAAAAAGACTTTCCTTTAGCTAAGTTTATACTTTAACAAACATTTTATTTTTATTTTTGCCAGAAAAACAAAGTTTAACACTGGGTTTGTTCGTTGAAGTTTACCCAGGGTTGACCCAGATTTACTTGATAACCCTATGAGTTGTCAAAAAAAACCTTGATTTTCCAGTTCTCAAAAAATGCTAAGCTCCAAAATCACCACACATCCCTGTCATTTGAATAATGTCGATTTCCTTTGCAAAAACAAAAGCACTCTAAAAAAGTGCTTTTTTTCGTGCTCACTGGAAACGAAAAGACAAAATTCTTTTTTTATCATTGTATGTGTGCTATTTTTGACAGCCAACTCTTCCCGTTTGTTTTGTTCTGCAATTTATATAGAAAGAAATTAATAAATGCACTAGGAAGAAACCTCATCCGAATAATTATACACAACACTTTCAACAAAATTATTCACAGAATGCCTTTCGTTTTCTCCAAGCAATTTTAGAACATCAAACACTTCTTCGTCAGAATCGGAACTAGACGACGACTGATTATATATATTTTGATAAATTTCAGCTAAAATTGAGCGATCCATTTTCACAAAATAGTTTATTGTTTATTTTTATTATCTCTCTTTCACAGTCCTTTAACCAAAAATGCAAAATAATCAAACTGCAAACTGGTAAACGTCAAATGTTTTGTGTTGGTGTGCGTGAAAGTGCGTGTAAGTCTTGCCTCTGAATCGAGATTCGATTTTTTTCGGGGCAAAAAAAAAGTGATCTAGTGCTTCAATGTAACATATTTCGAGCAAAAAAGCACTTTTAAAAGTACTTTTGTGTACCACTGGAAATCGACATAAAAATACATGCCATTTGACAGCCCTCAATTCGCCCCAGCAAAAACCTATGGCGAGTTGAGGGGAAAAACCCTGGGGCTCGAAAAACACTCATTTTGATTAAGGGCGGATTTAGGTTTCTCAAAAACGATTTGGCTTGGCTTTATACTCATTTACATGAACTCATTCATTTGGGTTTTCTTATGATTAACGTTAGTTGTGAGGTTTGCTTCACCCGTTCAAATCCATTTTTCAAGTTTAGGTAAATTTCAGTTATTTTAGAAAATTATTTGAATGCAACGGTTTTTTTGAACAGTCCACAACGATGACAAGTTTCCGTTTTATTCAAATACTCGTAAATCATTGAACACACCCCACCGATTTTTCGTGGTGAGCAAAAACATATCACCTAGCTACTCCATCTAGTGGTGAATGAATAGTTCCACCAACTCTATGTTGTTATTTGGAAATCTCCCAGTGCGTTGGTGGCGGACAGCGGACTGTTGGCGGTGTTTTCCCAGGGTGAGATTCTGTTGATTTATGGATACTTTCCTGGCTGGAGGTGAATTCATTCAGCTCTCAGACTGGAAATCAAGTTTAGTTCCACAAACACTTTCATTTTGAAGGACCTGTTTTGACGTTAAATTTTATGTATCACATCTCTTCCCATTTTGCTACTACTTTTTATGTAGAGAATACAAAGTGCCGATTTACATTCAGACGGTTTGCCTGCTGCGTGTTTCGTATATTTTCTTTTGAACCCTCATCCCGACAGTCTCTCATTTTTACACTCAGACGTTTTGCGGCTGCGGGTTTTTTGACAATTCTCTTTCATTTTTTGTTCTCACCCATAGAGTCAAAATGTGAAAATAATCAAAGAAGCTCAGATGCATTATTTATAGATCCATTAGTCCCTGTCCACACGTGTTATTCCAATAACGTTATATCGGTCGTTTCTGGGCAAAAGGGGTGAGGAAGGAAGAGGTTGGATGCGCAAAACGAAATCAGATTTATCTGCCTAAGCAGTACACTTGGCGTGTCCAGACGGGTTATACTCATAACGTTATGCTTTTTTTAATACACTTTCCAACACAAAATGGAGAACTTGTGCGAGGAATTATAACAACGTGTAGACACCTAGCGTTAACAGCATAACGTTATTGAAATAACCCGTCTGGACAGGCACTTAAAAATAATCTCATAAAGAGAAAAATGTCATTTGAAGTGGTAAATAATTTAATTAGATTTTGCAGCAATGATTATTGACATCATGGATATGGAAAATACATGAAAATACATGGAAAATTAAAGAAATTGTCCTACGGCATACTACTTCTTTACTCATGAACATTAGAAGATACAATAAAGCAACGACAAGAAACAAAGAAAGACAAGAAAAAGAAACGTCAAAAACCATCCAAGACAACTGGACAATCCTCAACCCAAAACTTTCCGGGTAGAGATTTTTTAAAGTATTTCTATTTCATCTGCTTTCTCTTTCGCACTTATTTCCGTCTTTGCAAAGCCGTCTGAATGTAAATCGGCACAAACAAAGTACATAAGGTAAAGCGTAATGTTATAGAATGGATTGGATATAATAAAAAATCCAATTCAAACAAACCTGTGAATAAATTATTTTCTATGTGATTTTTTCAATCAATTTTAACTAAAAGTTAATACATTTCGTGAGTTAAGTGAAAAATAAATTTCAAATTGAAAATTTACTATGTAGATTCCATGTTTCTGCTGCAGTGTTTTTAAATAGGTCGTACCTAAAAGAAAAAAAAATTTAATAAAATTAATAATGCTATTTCCTAGCTAATGTGTTGAGTGTTTGTGTTTTTTTTTTTTTCATCGTTTGCGGGTATAGTTGAAAATGTTTAACAAAATGCTCAATATTTTAAAATCTATCAATATACCTACATAAAATCTTTCACAAAAAATTCTTACTGAAGCTTACAAATTCATGAAAAGTAAATAAAGTGTATATAGATTCACATAAATGCTAAATATCGAAATGATTGCGACGAGTTGTAAAATGGATTGGTTGAAGTGCATTTAGCGTGTGAAAATATGTGTAAATTGCCGTGAGATAAAAAAAAATATACATAATAAACTATCCCAGCAAGCAAGTGTTCGAGAAAATGAGTTCAAGCGATCGAAAATTTAAACAAATGAAAACCTTGAGGAACGGGAAAAGCATTCATTGGACAATATATTATGTGTTTGTAACAATAATATGCATTAGAGCTGAGCAGCATCCTGCCGAAGAGGATGGTAAGTTTCTAACTTAAGAATATTGGCGTGAAATTCGATCCAATTAGATTTGCACTTGCATATGACGAAAGAGGTCAAGATTAAGATGCATAAAAGCATTCATTTGTATTTAATGCATTGCTAAGTTGAAGGTGTTTCTTTTTTAATCATTCTGGGAGAAAATGTCAAAAGGGATAACACTGTAATATTCTTAATGGATATCGATATCAAGGTCTTTCTCTTAGTGACCTAATGCAAAGAGGAAGTTCATAAACTGTTTTGAATGAGTTAATTTCTTTGTTCTTTTAGCCCATTTGCTTGTTAAGAGCTACTCAATTTGGTATGTTTTCACCACTGAAGTCTTAGGTTGGTGTAGAGAGACAAGGAAGGGAAATACAAAGTATGTAATTTCATTGGAACAACTTTGTTTTACTTTGGCCTTTGTTCAAACCCGAAATGGTTTCTCTAGGATGTCGCATTGAATTATTTCTTGATTTCTGTTTACTTAGGGAGTTTGTTGGGCTCTTATACCTATCCTGTGGCTGTTTTTTGTTTTTTGCACACCACAAAGTAGGACTCTAATTTGAAAGTTAGTTCATTTGACTGCTTCGGAGCAATGCCCGAACAGCGAACCGAGCCGCACTTAAGCCTAGTTATCCCTAATGGATCGCTTTTCTATTTTATGGAAGAATACGTGAATGTACCTAGTTTTGACTATATTTAGGTACTCCAAACGTAAATTAAACTATGAAATTGAGTTATCATTTGAAGGTTAACCATCCATATCTACATACTTAGGTACCTTTTTCATAGTAGAATCTGTCTAAGAGGGATATCAAAAATCACAAAGCACCGATTTGCCGCCCTGCAGAAGTATTTACATATTTAAGGAGGTAGGTACCAATAAAATATTTTTTTTTATTTGTAAGACATCTAAAATGTTCACCTATAAAAATCTCTAATCTACCTAGACCCTGTAATTTCCGTTACGAATTTATAAATCTAACTATTCAAAAATGTTTGTACCGGGCCTAAATGGAATGAATCATATCCATGGCTAGTGACAGAATGATTGATGCATTGTTAGTCTCAATTTACAATACAGCGGTAATGCGTATCAAAAAGGGTTTAAATTAGTGAAACGTGAAATAGTCAGTGTTTCTGAAAAATAAACGAAAATCCCTTTCCCTAGCCACAAGACCTCATAACGTTTATTTGATAAGGCTATATTGTATGATGTGGGTAGTCAAAAATAGAGGTGAGCTGTAGTTCACTGTGTTTGTTTAAAAACACATCTATATAAAGATGTGTTACATTACAACAACAAAGAAAATCAAGCCGAAAACCTGGTAGCGATTTTAAGTCGAATATCAAATCTTACGTGAAAAATCCGTCAACAATTAATGACTTGCATAGAGGTTTTTTTACTCCATGGTTTGATGAAGATTGCAACAGAGCTAGAAATCTGTCCTTTAAACGGCTAAAGCTCTTTCGATAAAACAACACGACGGTTTTGAAAAAATCATATCTAGAAGCGAATCGGCGGTATAAAGACATTTCCAAGGAAAAGAAGAAAGCTTATTTTGAAAGAGAAGCAATGAAGACGGGAACATGTAAAGATTCTTCCAAATTTTGGAAACTAGCGAAGAAGCTCAATGGAACGGTGCGATTAATCAATTGCAATTTAAAACCAGAAGTGCTTCGAAAATACTTTGAGAGTTTTCTCAATCCCATAGATTCCACGGTATCTTTCCAATATGCAAATCCAGGATTGCGGAATGATATTTTTGATCCGGTTATCACTGAGTTGGAAATTACAGATGTTTTACATGAACTAAAGGATGGTAAAGCACCAGGTACAGACACCATTACTACACAATTTTATAGATATGGAACCGAGTTGCTTGTGCATAAGCTCTACCTTTTGTTTAATGAAGTATTTGAGTCTGGAACTGTGCCGCAGAGTTTTTTAGAAGGCCTTATCTACCCCATATACAAAAAAAGAAGCTTATCTAACCCGGAACATTATAGGGGTATATCATTTCTGAATGCCAGTTATAAAATCTTTACTGGAGTGCTGAAAAAACGACTAAGCACGTGGGTGGAAGAAGAAAATTTTCTTAGTGAATACCAGGCTGGCTTTATGAGAGGATACTCGACGGTAGACCAAGTGTTTGTGCTCAAAACCATGGCGGAGGAATTTCAAAGTAAGGGCAAGAAACTGTGGATTTTAGAGCAGCATTTGATTTAATAGATCGAAATGCGTTGTTTTACAAACTCTACGGAAAGGGCATGTCATATAAGTTCGGAAGGGTCTTACAAAGCTTATATGCAGGTACTCGAGCAGCAGTTTGGAACGGAGAGAAATTATCTGCATGGTTTGAGACAAAATCGGGGGTAAGACAGGGATGTGCCTTGAGCCCAGTATTTTTTTCGCTTTTTATTGATGATTTACTCGATGGACTTCCAGGAGGTGTGGAGTGGGGTGGAACGCGTACCAAGGGCCTAATGTTTGCGGACGATGTGGTTTTGCTGTCCAGTACACCAGAATCCTTGCAGCTAATGATCAATCGCCTTTATGACTACTGTAAGCTTTGGAATATAAGCGTTAACTCGGAAAAATCCAAAATAATGATTTGTAAGAAAGGTGGAGGAAAGCGCAGTAGAAAGGAAAGATGGTACTATAGGTTTGTTCGTTGAAGCCCTAGGGTCGCCATAGGGTCGCCACAAAGCGTTTTTTTAGAAACCTAAATTCACCCTGAATGTCAAATTGAGTGTTTTTTGAGCCATAGGTTTGCAATAGGTTTTCCCCAAACTCGCCCTAGCTTTTTGCTGTGGCGATTTGAGGGCTGTCAAATGGCATGTATTTTTTTTTAATGACAGGGATGTGTGGTGTAGTGTTTTTTGAGGACTGGAAAACCCAGGTTTTTTTGACAACTCATAGGGTTGTCAAGAAAACCTGGGTCAACCCTGGGGAAAGTTCAACGAACAGACCTTATAATGATGTAGAATTGGAAGTGGTAGCAGAATATAAGTACTTAGGTGTTCTGCTCACCAACGGCTTTACCTTGCAAAAGCATCTCAAAGAAAAATTAGCAAAGTCTAAAAACGCAATAAAAGCAAAGTGGAAAGGATGTTTTGTAAATCGTTTCATTTCACATAGCAGCAAATATAGTTTTTGAAGCAGATGTTCTATGCTGCGCAGGTATGGGGACATAAAAAATATGAAGAGGTCGAGAAACTTCTAAGGTTTTGTATCAAAAGAATTTTTCATATTCCTTCAAACGCCACAAACTAATTACTCATGGTCGAAACGGGACTTTCACCTCTGTTTATTAAGACCTTAAAACTGCAGGTAGACTATATCTTAAAAGTGATGAAAATGTCTAATGAGCGTCTACCAAAGAAAGCAGCTCTAAAAAATATTGCGGATGGAACAAGTTGCTACGCGTACGCGGAATGGTTAGGTGGATGAGCTATACGCATCTAAATACAGGCAAGATGCTGAATCATCAGTTTTTAGATCTATTTACAGTCGTTTAGATCATAATTTGGGAGAGAAAAACTATTTTCATGACAACAACAGCGTATAAGAAATATCCATGATGATAAGGTTGAGAGGAGAACTTTTGAGCCTAAATTATGTGCCACACAGAGATGATTTACCATGCCTTTGCGAATTGTGTAATTTGAAAGAACGAGAAGATGTCCTGCACTTTATTGGAAAATGCCCTATACTACAGGAAACAAGATTGCATGTCTTTGGAAAAAGTTTTCTAACGGATGAAGATTGCTTTAATGTGTTGAACCAAGTCGATATGAAGAAACTGTTTTTATTTTCCAAAATCGCTCTTGCATACAGACAAAGAATTATGATCGGAAGTTTCTGAAATTTTAAATTAAATACTTTTTTTACTTTTTATTAGTTCTTTTTAAAATTGTCAATCTGGCAGACGGCAAAAGCCAAGTCCATTTGTTAAATGTTGAAAAAAAAACTTATGATTTAATAAAACCAACTAAACTAAACTAAACTAGAGGTTTTTTGGCCAAATATAGAAATACATACTCTCCATTGGTAGCCCTTCAAAATTGGAAATCTAAACAATATGTTAGTTTTATACTAGATATGATTATACATATATACGCATTTTTCGTTGACTTTAAGTCAGCGTTTGACAATGTAAACCGCAACGCTCTTTTCTACAAACTTTCGCAATTAATCTACGAGGTTCATAAAATTGGTAAAGAAGATGTATGCAGAATCGAAAGCAACTGTCTGGGATGGCTTACATTATTCAAAATGGTTTGAAACACTGGTGTTTAACAAGGATGTCTCTTAAGTGCTCTGTTATTTTCACTCTTCATTAATGACGTAGTTACACATTTACCAGGAGGAATCAGAATTGTTGGACTGACAGTCAATGTTTTGCTATATGCCGATGACCTGGTACTTCTGTCAGAATCACCAGAAAACCTGCAACTGATGATAAACCGATTAGCCGACTATTGCAGTAAATGGGGACTTTTTATTAACACGGACAAGTCCAAAGTGATGTTGTTCTCTAGATCTAGTCGCAACCAGACTACTAGGTAACAGGTACCTAGGAGTCAAACTTACCAAGACCATGGACTTCACCAAACACTTGGCTGAGAAGGCTAAAACTTCTTAAAGTTTGCTAAATTTAACTTAGAAGATTTTATTCACAAACGAACGCATTATACTTTCTGCGAAGTATAAAATTTTTAATGCCGTAATAAAATCTTAACTGTGCTACGCATCACAAGTATGGGAAATTGATGAGTTTGATGCGATTGAAAAGTTTCACAGAAATTGTTTAACCTTCCGCTGAATTCACCAAATTATGCGTTATACCTCGAAACTGGTCTACCCAAGCTTTTCACTAACACTCTAAGGTCTCAGGCGGACTACATTGTTAAGGTATTGTCTTATCAGGATGGTCGACTACCAAAAAATGGCTCTTTATGAAATTAGGAACGAAGACTGGTGGATGATGAAGTGGAAAAATCTAAGACAGGCTTATGGAGAAATAGTGACATTAGATCCCCAATCTTAAATAGTTCAACGGAGCAATTATACCGAATAATTTAAGCACATGAAAATCATACACGTGATCGTTCGTAGAAAAGGCTCGATGTTCGGAAAGTAGAATTTTGTATTCGCAACTTCAATTCAACTTAATGGAAAGAAACTGAATGGCACAATGAATTTTAGAGAAATATTTTTAATATTTAAAACCAGATGCGAAGTTCTCTATCTCAATGGACGCCCATACAACGAAAGTTTCAACCAGTTTTGTACCCTCTGTAATTTAGCAGAGGAAACGGATTTGACTGGAAACAACTATAACTTTTTTTGAAAGAAGTTTATAAGTATAGACTTTTATTAATAACTGAATTCGAATAAATTCATTTTATGTTAATTTACAAATTTATATAAAAATAACTTGTATGAAAATAATTTGCCAATCGAGCTGACGGCAGTGCCATAGCTTTAAGATTCATTAAATAATATAGATTAATGTATCCATAATAGTCATGATTAGGTATAGGCAAACCTTTGGACGAAGTACTGCGAACTGCTGTGTAGAGTGAGTAGGGCACGGTTACGTACTAAGGAGCAAAGCGGCAAAGTTAGAGCAAAATTGAAAGCAGAGCTGCATTGTTCTGCACCTGAGCTTTAAATTTTGTTCTAATTTTGCCGCTCAGTATATGACGTGTCCTAAGCAAAACAGAGTTGTTCTCTATCACAGTTCCTATGAAATTTGTTAACATTTTTTAGTACTTTCTTGTAACATATGGTAACAATGGTAATGTCTTGCATTTGTGTATTAAAATTCAAAAGTGTTAAATTGTATTTAGGTCGTTACCTATTCATAAAATTAAAACTGGAAAATCAATATTACTTACTTACTTAAGGTGGCGCTACAGTCCGGGTCGGACCATGGTCCAGGATAGCTCGGTCCCTAGCTAGCTGCCTCCAGTTTTGCACGCCAAGTTGGTTGAGGTCCTCTCCTACTTGCGTGCGCCACCTGAGTCGCGGTCTTCCTCTATTGCGCCGTCCCTCGGGATTGGATTCGAAGATTTTGCGGGCCGGAGCGTTGTTGTCCATTCGCTCTACATGACCCAACCATCTAAGCCGCTGGACCTTGACTCGTTTGGCCAGATCAGTGTCGCTGTACAGCCCGTACAGTTCGTCGTTGAATCTTCTTCTCCACTCTCCATCTATGCAGACGGGACCAAAAATCACCCGAAGAATTTTTCTCTCGAAGCATCCAAAAGCGTTCTCGTCTATCTTTGACAAGGTTCATGCCTCTGCGCCATATATAAGAACCGGGATGATAAGTGTCTTATACAGGGACACCTTAGTTGCTCGAGAGAGGACTTTACTACTCAATTGCCTTCTTAGTCCGAAGAAACAGCGATTGGAAAGAGTTATTCTTCGTTTGATTTCAGCGCTGGTGTCGTTGTCTGAATTAATAGCGGCGCCTAGGTAGACAAAGTCCTTAACTACCTCAAAGTTATAGCTGTCTATCGTGACGTTCTGTCCAAGACGTCGGTGTTGGGTGTCCTTCCTTGATGACAGCATATACTTGGTCTTGCCCTCATTGACCACTAAACCCATCTTCTTCGCTTCCGTCTCAATGCTCATAAACGCGCCATTGACATCACGCTGCGTTCTTCCAATTATGTCAATATCGTCGGCATATCCGAGTAATTGGACGAGCGGCGTACCCCACAGGCGGATCACTAGTGTGAAGCAGAAAAGTGGGAGAGTTATGATCGCTTCAAGATCACTACTCGTAACGCCGGAAATGAAAAGAAGAAGAAGAATCCGAGTAATTGGACGGATCTTTGAAAGATTGTGCCTCTTGTGTTGACGTGGGAGTTTTTACTATTCTTTCAAGAACGATGTTGAAGAAGTCGCATGACGGTGCATCGCCTTGCCTAAAACCTTTTTTGACATCGAATGTATCGGTGAGATCTTTTCCGACCCTGATGGAGCAGCGTGCCTTCTCCATCGTCATCCTACACAATCGGACAAGTTTCGTAGGGATGCCAAAACTAGACATAGCTCTATATAACTCCTCTCTATAGATGTTGTCATACGCGGCCTTAAAGTCCATAAAAAGGTGGTAAGTATCGATTTGAAGCTACTGGGTTTTTTCCAAGATCTGCCGCAGTGTGAAGATTTGGTCTATGGTGGACTTCTCTGGGGGTCAATTCCCGATCTGTGTAGCTGTAAAGTGAAAAAAAAAATATCATTTCAGTTTTCATACAGATTTTTCATTTTATCACTTCACGAACCCACTCTAAGCGATTCCGGATCTAAAAAGTACTAAAACGTTCTAAATGATAAATTCTGACAGTTTTCTCTCATTCCAATTGGATTCCAATTGGATTTTTCATCGTTTGAGTTTTGCGGCCATTTTTCATAATTGAATTTTTCACCGACTCATACGGCAATGAAAAGAAATTTATCATATGAAAAAAAATTGACATTTGAGGTTGGATTTTCACTAATCGAGAAAGCTGTGATAAATGTTCTCACTTCACAGCTTCACAGATCGGGAATTGACCTCCTGGGGGTCAATTCCCGATCTGTGAAGCTGTGAAGTGAAAAAAAAAATATCATTTCAGTTTTCATACAGTTTTTTCATATTATCACTTCACGAACCCACTCTAAGCGATTCCGCATCTAAAAAGTACTAAAACGTTCTAAATGATAAATTCTGACAGTTTTCTCTCACTTTCTCTCTCATTTAATTGGATTCCAATTGGATTTTTCATCGTTTGAGTTTTGCGGCCATTTTTCATAATTGAATTTTTCACCGACTCATACGGCAATGAAAAGAAATTTATCATATGAAAAAAAATTGACATTTCAGGTTGGATTTTCACTAATCGAGAATCGAATTTTCGGTGAAGCTGTGATAAATGTTTTCAATTCACAGCTTCACAGATCGGGAATTGACCCCCTGGTCTAAAGCCGTACTGATAAGCACCGGAAAATCAATATTGGAATCAACAATTTTCAATACTAGCTACGTTCGAGTACTTTGTGCACCAAAATCGGCCGTCAGCAAAATTTTACAGAGTGGGGGTTAAATTTCTCTGAGAGCGATTGATGTACACAAAAGGATCAAACGTTTTGTTGACACTAAACTTACACATATTAAAAGTCAAATTTGAACTGACTTTTTTTTTGTCTTAAGTAAACGCATCAAACGTTTGTTTCAGTTGGCTTCTGTTCAATTAACAGGTTGAATTGGTTTATGCCAACAGATGCTATTGTGATATTCCCAAAGTCACTGGGTATTAAGAAAAGGGAACCTAATTTTTTTCCATTGTTGATCAATTCGATTTCGAATGGACTTAAGACATTTGAAACCAAAGTACTAAAGTTATTTAACTGTTCTTGCCAGTCTTCGGGACAACAATTATGCCTGGACTACTCACCATTTTCAATCCAATCTTTGTCTAATACGATATTTCCAAACACGTGGCGTAACTCGTTTCTAACGCCAATATTTAAAAATGGAGACAGATCCAACATCAAAAATTATAGATGGAATTGCAATCCTGTAGCTATTCCCAAATTATTTGAGAAATTGGTAACTGACAAGCTGAACGTGGAGCTGATTTCAGTTTTAAGCGAGCATCAACATGGCTTTCTTAAAGGTAGATCTACAACTACCAATTTAGCAGACTATACCTCATTCATTCTCTTAGAAATGGAAAAAGAGAACCAGGTTGATGCTATCTATACTGACTTCAGCAAAGCTTTCGACAAGGTTCATCACAATCGGCTTATTTTTAAATTAAAAAAATATGGCATTCATGACACCTTATTTTTGTGGATCCAATCGTATTTGTCGCAAAGGACCCAGTGTGTCAAGTTTTGTGATGTCTTGTCACGTCAAATTAATGTAACTTCTGGAGTACCCCAAGGTAGCCATCTTGGCCCACTTTTATTTCTCCTTTTTATAAATGACTTGCCCTTACTGTTTGAAGGTTGTAGATTTCTGATGTATGCCGATGATCTAAAGTTGTTTCATACAATTAACAATATTGCCGATACGCAATTATTGCAGCAATGTTTAATCGGCCTAGTAAAGTGGTGTAAAGCTAACGGAATGATGTTAAATGTGGAGAAATGTAATACAATTTCTATTTTAAGAAAAAATTGTGCAATAAATTTTGACTACTCCATTTACGGACAAAAGTTGGTGAGAATTGACGTAGTAAAAGACTTTTAATTGACAGAGAACTAAGTTTTAAACATCATATTGATAAAGTTCATTCCAAGAGTATGGCTATGCTTGGTTTCCTTAAGCGAAGATCCAAGGAATTTAGTGATCCCTATATCACTAAAGCTATATATAGTTCATTGGTACGGTCACTGTTAGAGTACTGTAGTGTAATATGGTCTCCGTTGTATGCATCCATCATCGATTTTGGAACCATCTCTGAAGATTCAAAAACAATTCATTCGTAGCTCAGACTCTAGAGTGGACCAGTACTGAACTAAAAGAAAGTATACTCTGTATTTTTAACACAGTTTTAGTTTTGGGATCATCGTGTTTGGGAAGCCGTCTTAGCCATTAGACGTGAGTCGAAAGATATGCAGCTTGCGAATTCATGTGCCAGAGGACACATCCCTTCAAACGAGAAATAATCTTGAAAGTACAACCCTTGATGTAGGTGCCAAGGGGAGGAAGATCAGCAGTGAGTCGGGAGCAGCCCTTTGAGTGCTGCTATAACAAAAAATGTCCTTGGAAATGTATCAAAATTTTTGGTTTGTTATCGCGATATGTAGAAAAAAAAACTGATGGAAGTAGTTTTTCACCCCTATTTCCACCCTCCAACTCCCGTTTTCTTTGTAATAAACTCATCAACCAATTCCTACAATAAAAATCCACCTTTTTTGAGTTCCTTTATAAATTATAACCTCTTTTTTATGACATAATCAGTAGGTTATTAATTTGACTTGTTTTCTGGATCTTAGCTTCGCGTTGTACATAGTTCATTTTTGCCAAAAGAACGCACTTAAAACTCGGAAGGTTTGTAATTAAAAAATTAGTACTTTTTCTTCTTATTTTACGACGCCACTTGCTCTCCCAATCTTCTGCTTCACACTGGTGATTCGCCCATGGTGCAAGCCACACTAATATACGTACTGAGTATACTACCTTAAAAAGTAAAGAAATTACTTCAATCAGTTAAAGTTCTTAAAGCATGAGAGTTCTTTAAGCAAAAAAGTTTGTAATTGTAAGCATGTCGTCATATTTCAATTAACATCTTTTGAATTTTCTTGAACTGCAGGGCAAAGTTCCTGAAAACTGACCTTAAATTTCTCATCTGATTTGCGGAGCTATTGAAGCAAAACACCTCACCAGCATGACAATAGTTTCAAACTGTGTAGTAAAACCTAAGACCCTATCTACAATAATGTAGCGACGTGAAATAAACAACTGGCTAAGAGCACCCAGCGGCATAATTAGCTCTGTTTGCTCCCACTCTTCTTCTTAACAACAACAGCATGAGGCAGCGTCCACAACAATCTCATAGACACCGCTACCATTTAAGTAATTCAAAATTGTTTTTAATATTTTACAAGCATTTTTCCGGTGGTCAGCTTTCATTGCAATCTGAGCGAAGCGTTCGGGTTGCCTTAAAAGTTTTACCTCAATTATTTTAATAACGCGGCTAATCTATGGAAACCCTTTTATCATTTCTTTGTCATCATTTGACTCGTCCAAGTTTTTGAAATTTTTTTAACACACAACTTTCTTTCTGTAATTTGACGCAAAACTTTTCCATCAACAATATAGTTTTAAAGAACTCGTGGTGGACATTTATACCAAACTCGTCATTAACCTTATATTCATTAGGTTGAATACCAGCAATTTGGCTTGTGATATTGTCGATTGTTCTTTTCTTTTTTTAAGATCTGCAGTTTTCTCTGCATGGTGGAACATTATGAGTTGGCAAAAATGAACTGACGACGACCCAGGCAGCAGGGTTTTTGTAATATTCTAGCAACTAAACTGTTAAGTCTCGAAGGAACAACTGAAGCCACAAAAATGTTTGCATCTGGTGTTGTTTCATCATTTTGTGTATTCATTTTCATTTAATAAAACAGATAATTTGGTTTTATGAGAAGGATTATGGGGTTTACAAATTTTTGTTATTTTTTTTTTTTTTTTGTGGTGGTAAAGATGAAAATCATAGACACTATAGTAAAGCGAGTAGTGTGGAATCTTCATCCACTAAAAAACACCACCATCTTTTATGACGACTGAGGGAAGCTCAACAAGTTATTTTTCTTTAATATTTGTTGGGAAAGTTTGGTGGGTTGGAACTCAGTGGTAACGCCCGAAGAATAAATTTAAGCAATAATTACTTTTCCTTAAGCTGCAAAATGTTTTGCTTTGGAGTTTGGAGTGTATAAAATAAAAGGGTAGGCAAATAAACCAGAAAAGTGGAGTGAACCAGGAGTAAGAAAGAGGGGAGTATTGTGTTTTTTTTTTTTGTTTTTCTAAATCAGAAACTCCTTATTGCATTTAGTCGAATGGTCTCGTTCTTTATTGAAAGCGTTTCATTTCATTTACTGTTGTTGTAGCAGTAGCTTGTCGGAGGAGTTTTTTATTTTGTTTTTATATCGATTTCAATGTACGTGAAATAGGAAAAGTTGGTTTACAGAAAAGTTTTAATCGGAATTAACTACTTTGTTGGGGTAAAATGACTTCATAACTCATTGGTTTGATTTCGCGACCAAGTAAAGCCAACAGTGTTTGCTCAACGGTTCCTACAATTTGAATCCAAAATATTCAATTATGCATTTTAATGTTATCTACAACTGGCTCCTTTAAACTATTCTTATTTATTCGCAAATTTTGTATATGGCTTGTAAATTTTCATTTCAATCGGACGTATCAAGCACAGCTGTGTCATTTGCAAATGCCGCAATGATAGTATACTTCTTTTGAGGTTCATTTCTAGCGCAAAGAACGAATAGGACTGTGTCAAGAAAACCTTAATCGCTCGCGTGGTATCAAAAGCTTAAGAAACGTTGAAAAAAGCAGTGGTATATTTGAAACTCCGGATTCCGAAACAAGTAGTCTGTGTTCAATGACAGGAAATAGGGGCTTAAGTTAAATTTTCTAAAATAATATTATTGTCCGGGATGGAATTGGTTCATTTATTTTCTTGTTGACCTTTTTAGGCTTAGGGAACATTTTAACTTGAACGACGTTTCATTATCTCGAAAATTATGGGAGCCTTAGAGAAGCATCCGTTATGTTTTTCTTTGTAACATTTCTAACATTTTCTTATTCATTAGATTGTATTTTATAGGTTTTTTATTTTTCAACTTTGTTCTGATTGGTGGCAAATTGGTTTTGGGCTTTTTCATTGTCTTTGATAGCCTTCTAGTGGGAGTTATTAGTAAATTTCTCTACACTAAACCCTTCGAGGTATGCGAAAATATTTTGATTTCTTGTTTGTCAGATATCTTTCTTAAGTTTACAGTCAAGGTGGGTGAAAATTGGTTTTAACAGGTAACAGCAATAAATCAAATCACAGCGAGTGGTAGCTTTCTTTATCTTTCCTCTTCCTCATCCCACGCAGTTGCTTTAGTTTAACAAGAGACTTAAGGCATGGGTTGAGCCAAATCAATATTTAGACCATGGTAATTACTGTTTGAATGACCAAGGGCGGATTAATTCACTTGTTATAACACTTGTACTTATGTATTTTATAGAGTTCAGTGGATCTATGGTCAAATTTACTGTGTGTTTACCTCCACACTAATTTATACAGGCCAGCAGTTAATTAATTAATTTATCTGTCTATCTAGCAGGTCTAGAAACTCGGATAGAAAGCAAAAGAAACAGCAGTAAACAGGATTCAAATTAGAGTCCATCGGGCATAAAAATATATTGAAATAAATCATTGCATTAGTAATATGCTCATTGTGACCATATAGTTACAGTATAAGAATTTGTTTCTTCTTTGTTTGAGGGAATGTGTAAACAAGTAAGAGCAGTCGATATAATAAAATGCAGTTAAAAAATAAAGCAAATTTGAATTTCCTTCTTTTATGAAGGCAATCAATCAAAAGACTTTTGTGAATACGTTCGATGCACATTATGGTGTTTACAGAGTATGAGCTTCAGATTACTCTAATCTTGGCATAACTATAAGGAAATAAATAATTAATTAAATAATTTAATTATAAAGGGTGTCTTAAGGCCTCGACCCATAGAATCCGTTGCGTCCGTTCGCTGCCAGATTCAACTGACAGCAGTGAGTTTTACCGGACACAACGGATTGGGGTGACCCATAGAATCCGTTGCGGTGTGAAGAGAAAACTTCAAATTGGTTTTGACTGCGCATGTCATCAGTTCTGCCGGACGCAAAAGTTAAAAGTTGGGCAATTTTTTCCGTTGAATCCGATGACTATGGGTCACCTCTCATAAGATCGTGTGTATTTAATCGATTTCTTTTGCATGGCCACCACGGGCGCGTTTGCAGTAATCCAGACGCTGAACCCAATTTTCGACGGTTTTCAATCATAAATCGGCCGATACTGCTGCAATTTCAAGTTCGATATTCCTACGAAGTTCATCAATCGTCGCTAGCTTGTTGGCATAGACCATAGGCTTGACGTAGCCCCACAGGAAATAGTCTAACGGCTTCAAATCGCACGACCGAGGCGCCCAAGTGACTGGACCATTTCATTTTCGTCTCCAAACTTACTTACTTACTTACTTAGGTGGGCATTACAGTTTGAGGTGAACCTGGGCCTCAACCAACATCCTTCTATAATGATTTCGATTTCGGGCGAGCTCTCTCCAGTTTCGCACTCCAAGTCGGTTGAGGTCTTCATCCACTTGATTGCGCCACCTAAGACGAGGTCTTCCCCTTCCGCGAATTCCCTGCAATGTGCTTTCGAACACCCGACGAGCAGGAGCGTTTGGGTCCATCCGCTCTACATGGCCCAACCATCGTAGCCTCGCGATGCGTACTCTTCTGGCTATGCCCATGTCGCCGTACAGCTCATACAGCTCGTTGTTGTATCTTCTTCTCCACACATTGTCTTCGCATACGGGACCAAAGATCATTCGGAGAATTTTTCTTTCGAAACGACCAAGGGTTTCCTCATCTGCTTTCGATAAGGTCCATGCTTCCGCGCCGTACAGCAGGACTGGGATGATTAAGGTCTTATACAAGGTCACCTTGGTTTTTCTAGAGAAGGTTTTGTTTCTCAATTGCCTTCTTAACCCAAAGAAGCAACGGTTGGCAAGAGTTATTCTCCGTTTGATCTCCGCACTGATGTTGTTCTCCGTGTCTACAGCAGATCCTAGGTAGACGAAGTCCTGTACTACCTCGAAGTTATGTCTGTCTATTGTGACGTTTTGTCCAATTCGTCGATGTTCTGTGTCCTTGTTTGATGACAGCATATACTTCGTTTCGCCCTCATTAACCATCAAACCCATTTTTGCCGCTTCTGTTTCAATACTCGCAAAAGCTCCTATGACATCAAGCTTTTTTCTTCCCATTACGTCAATATCGTCTGCGTAGGCGAGTAATTGTACAGACTTTTGAAAGATTGTTCCTCTGGTGTTGACGTTTGAGTTTCTTACAATCTGTTCAAGTAATATGATGTTGAAGAAATCGCATGACAGTTTGTCGCCTTGCCTAAAACCTTTTTCGACATCAAAGGTCTCGGTGAGTTCTTTACCGACCTTGACGGAGCAGCGTGAATTCTCCAAAGTCATCCTGCATAGTCGTACGAGTTTTGCATGGAGGCCGAGACTAGACATGGCTCTATACAGTTCGTCTCTGTAAATACTGTCGGTCATACGTGACCTCGAAATCGATAAAGATATGGTGAATATCGATATTATATTCTCGGGTTTTTTCCAAGATCTGCCGTAATGTGAAAATTTGGTCTATTGTGGACTTCTCTGGTCTAAAACCACATTGATAAGAACCTATCAAGTTGTTAACGTGGGGTTTCAGACGTTCACATATTACAGCAGACAAGATCTTATAAGCGACGTTAAGGAGGCTTATCCCTCTGTAATTGGCGCAATCGTGAGGGTCTCCCTTCTTTAGGATCGGGCATACGATACTGAGGTTCCATTCATCGGGCATGCTTTCTTCCGACCATATCATGCTGATCAGCTGGTGCATGCTCCTTTCCAACTGATCTTCAGCTGTCTTGAAAAGTTCGGCTCAAGGCCATCTGCACTTGCAGTTTTATTTGATTTAAGTTTGCATATGGCAAGCTTAACTTCTTCTAGGTCGGGAAAATGGCATTCTTGATCATCGTCCAAGTTGAGTGTAGCTTTCTGCCTGACAGCGGAGTTTGTGTCCTCATCGCAGTTAAGCAGTCTGCAGAAGTGATCTTTCCAGATACTCAGTAACGACTATGACTCTACAATTATGTTTCCCTGCTGGTCTTTACTGGTTTGAGTTCGGGGCTTGCCACCCTGGCAGGATCTTTTTACCTTTTGGTAAAACTTCCGAATCTCGTTCCTGTCATGGCACCTATCAATTTCCTCAAACGAGGGCTTCTCATGCTGCTTCTTTCTTTTTGAGAATTCGGTGTTCTTCCCTTCTTTTCTCCTTGTAAATCTCGTTATAATGATCGTAAGCATCCCTCGTACCTCCTTTTTGCATCAGCACACATTCACCTGAAGATAATCACAACCGTCGAGGCATCAATTAACAAGATTTCATTTAATAACCCCACCCGAGTGCATTTAATATCTCAACTTTCTGAAATTCTTACCAAGAGTTGTCTTTTTTTACAAAGGAATGAAATTAGTCTAAAGAGACATCAGCGACATCTGGGAGTCAATAGCAATTCGAAATATATTAATGAATATTCGATAATAACTGTTACAATTTTCAATAGCTATGCGATACGTGAGATCACATATGCTATAATCTCAAAATGGTCACTTACTCACTCGATTACTGATGTTACTCACTCACTTGTCCCATTTTCTTTCCCATTAATATCTACATAAGTCTTCGTCAGTAAAAACCAAATCTATCAACAAGATTGGCTTGCATTAGATTCATGGCTATATTATGTGAAGCAGTACATTTTAAAAGCCGAGTTTCATTGGGAATCTGTATTCACTTCAGCAAAACATCGCAAAACATCGCACATGGGAAAACAACATGTCTAAAGTGAACAACGATAAGTGGACAAAAATAAGTCACTTGCAGAAGTGAACAACAGGGATGGCTGGTAAATGGAGTATATGGAATAAAGTTGAATAAGTGAGTACCTACAGCGTTTCATTGAGCGCCTAAGTGAAGTGAATATAATAAAAAATTCCCAATAAAACTCGGCTACAATAACATAAGCGCTGCTATCAATGTTGTTAACAATGGTTTCAATATTATAAATGTGGGAACTATGCATCTGAACCAGGATCGATGTAGGATACAAATACGTGGAAACAAGAACACGATATATTGATATTTACACAGATCTGTTTAATTAAACCTGAATCATTAGATCAACTTACTTCCGCTGTTGAAGAGACTGCAATGCTCATAAGTCGTATTTTTACAAATCATTTTAGTTTGACATCAATTTTGCCTACACACAATAAAATCATCTCGATAGACGAGTTCCTGCACTACATCAAAGTTTCGGCAGTCTATTTTGGTTCAATAGTGTGCCATGTCGAACCAGAGTTCTTTACCGACAAGTTTTGTGCCGAATCCGAAGATTCCCAAAAATATATTTTAAAAATAAATCAACATTAAAATATTTGTAGAAGAAAACTACAATAAAACAATAAAGATCTTTTTGTATAGAATCTATATTCAATATTGCCATAAAACCCCTAATTTCTTTCAAACTCATTGCTATCCTGAGACTTTTGGCTTCGACGACTGCTAGCTTTATGATAAATGTATACTTCCTAATAAAATCCAAACCTAAAATGAAATCGCATTTTTGAAACAACACCTCAGTTATGAAATCCTTGAATCTTCTTTTTTCGCCAAATCTACAACAAAAGATACTATAGTATAACTAATACCAAGGGTAAGGTAAATGTGGTTTTTCAGTTTTTCTTATATGGGACGAAGAATTATAGCCGTTCGCCTAGCTTAAGGGTACAATTTCTGGGAAGTATCATGTGACTTGCTTAGCATCTGAACTATAATTCGTTTGGCCTCAATTTCAACTGAAGGCTCGTTTGATCGTTTGAATTGATTTCGAAATGAGATCTTTTCCTGAAGGTGCTTTATAATTGTGTTGGCAGATAGATCATGTGTCTCTTATTTTCGATAATTTATACACTAACCTTCATACACTAGCATTACGCATCAAAAGATTATTGTTCATGTTTAAAAGCACTTTTAATTGGCTCACTGGGAAGGTTAAAAACTTTTTATACTCACCTCTTCTCTTTTAAGTGCGCTGAATTGATCGCAGTTAAGTTGTACGTTAAAATGTGTCAAATCGGCTGCTTGTGAAATCAGCTGATCGAAACATTTTGATTGAATTCAAATTTATTTTTGAAATAAAATTATAAAAAGTAAAACATATCTCTCTTTGTTGGTTTGAAAATTCAAAACAATGTTAAGTATGCAATGTTGTATTGCTATGAGCTCATTTTAACACGTTTCTGAAACAAAATTGTTTGTATGTTTGTTTACTATCTCTACTGAGAGTGCATGCTAAATGTCATTTAGCCAGAAACATCCCAAATGCGTATCTTTACTTTTCATTTTCGCATGGATATTACAAAAACAACATTAAAAAGCTAGAGCACAAACTTTTTCCCGGGCTTTTTCCCAAACCTTACCCAGAGTAGTAAAGAAACAGACCCAAAGACAATCTGTCAAAACTGAACATAAATAATTTTAGGAGTTACATTGGTTTTCAAAATGAGGGGTTCCCGAATCACGAGAAGCAATCTTTTTGTACTAGCGGAACGGTTTGAGAATGCTGCTGAACGCTATTGGACGGTTCTTTTGTCCAATAAAAAGCCTTTCTCACACTTTTAGTAGGGGAGCCCAGGATGCTAAATTTGCAGTTACTAAAGCGTCATGGGGACTTATTGGATTGTGAAGTTTACGTTCTAAAACGAAAAAAGTGTATGGCAGTTTTCCATTTTAGTGGGGCGAACATTGAAATACTCGAGCGCGTCTGATATTCATAGAGTATACGCGCTTTGTCTATCTGATAACCGATAAATATTAATCTGACGTTTAACTGGGGGCAGGTGGGCGTATAGAGAGGTTGAAAAAAAAAATTATTCGAGGGCGTCAGATTTTTAAGGTGAAGGTAAAGTTTAGTCAAAAAAGTGTATATTTCTCATGAGACCTGACGATTTAAACGTGGCCAAATGTCATGGCTGATTTTTAAAAATGTAAAAAAAACACATGACCTTGAAATACTCGAGCGCGTCAGATTTTTATACAGAGTGATCAAATTGATGTCTTCGTCCTCCAGGATGATAATCTGACAATTATATGGAAGAGTACTCTTAGTCTGACAATTTAAAAGTTACAATTATTTGTCGTTTCTATTTTTTATTACTGGATGCAATAAAAAAATATGTTAACATATGTACTATTTACAAATTTTGATTTGAAATTTTGTTGAAAATACAAAAAAAAAAACCATGAAAGTTTAAGCCCTTAATATTAGTTTTAAGTGCTCGATCAAGATATGTGAAGATTTCCCATTGAAAATACACGGAAACTCTGATTTTTTATTTTTAAATTTCTATAGCTCGGCGGCATTTCATGGGATCGCTTTAACCGAAGATGATTTTTTCTCAAAATTGAACGCTCTACAAAAGTGTTCATTGTGGCAAAGTCGTTACTCATACCGGCCAGAGGTGGTGGGCCACTAAACCAGATTTTTCCATAAAATTCACGTTTTTTCGCAGTTATCTCGTAAATAACAAAAGCTACGGAAAAATTATGAACTACAAACTTGTAGAGAATTTAGTTTCCTACAAAAAAGGTGTTTTGGACTAAATTGCTAATATCAATACTAAGCGAGATATTAGCCATCATATATTATACCTTTTATTGATGATTTTTACCTAAATCGCCCCAATAAAAATGTCAGATTTTATGTTTTCCGTAATCCTGATAGGATAACCTTCAAAATTAAAAAAAAAATAAGTAATCGCGCTCGAGTATTTCAAAATTTCGACTCGCCTACTCGCACTTGAGTTTTTCTGAGGATCGACTTTTTTTTACTAATCTGACGGGCTGCCTTCAACGTACACCCCAACATTAAGGATTCAAATATGGTAGGAGTACATTACAGGGTGCAAGGTTTCTCCCCATATGATTTTCTGACGCGCTCAAGTAAAGGCCCCGGCCCATAGAACGCGGTGCGTGCGTGCGGCACCGCTTTCAACTGACAGCTCGATTAAATACACACGTTCTTATGAGAGGTGACCCATAAGCACCGCGAGCAACGCGCCGCACGCGCCGAGTAGCCAAACTTCTATTTTGCCGCGGCTCTCACGCGGTGACAGAACCAATTTGAAATTTTCTCTCTGATGACATGCGCAGTAAGAACCAATTTGAAATTTTCTCTTCTGTTAACATGAGTGGCCTTGTTGAGTTGAGACACCGCAACGGATTCTATGGGTCACCCCTATCAGTTGCGTGCGGCAAAACCCACCGCATCAGTTGACGCGCCGCTCCTACCGCGCGCAACGCGTTCTATGGGCCGGGGCCTTAACGCGCAAAATCCCCTCTTGGGCTCCTCTACTATAGTGTTTGAAATGGCTATTCTTGCATCTGGAAAGCTTTCCCTGATTGCCGAAGTGATTGGGATGTTTAAATTGAAAAAAAAAATCGACCTTAAAGATACTAGCATTTTTGAGTAAGAAGAATTCTATCCAAACCTATACAGTCTCGCATATCATCACAGTCCAAAATTGGGTTCATGGCATCTCCCAATCAGAGTTTCAACATCGATTGTGGAAAATATCGATGGTCTTCGACAAACATCGATGTCAAGAAAACATCGGTCATAACAACGATACATCGATGTTTTTCCGATGTTTTACCGATGTTTTAATTATCTTATCAATAATGAAAAAAATTGAGTTTATTTACGGTACTGTCGGCGTACCCCACAGGCGGATCACTAGTGTGAAGCAGAAAAGTGGGAGAGTTGTGATCGCTTCAAGATCACTACTCGTAACGCCGGAAATGAAAAGAAGAAGACTGTAGCTAAATAAGGAAATTATACTAGTCTTACGTCTTACCAGTTCCATGATCTCCTTTGAATACACTTTACTTTTACAACTCGCAAGTTGCAACTCAAAGGTTCAAGACTAATTTTGAATAAACGTTCAAAATCAAACACCTTAGTGGTAAGTACATTTGGACAACTAAACTTTCTTTGTACTAGCGAAATCACTAATAGTTACTGCTGAATTGTTTTCATCGGTTTTAACCTTTTTTCCAAATTAATAGGAATAATAGGAGAATAGGAAACCATATACATATTCACTAGTTTGCTATAATCGAACACAACTTTTCGAAAATAAGCAACTAGGTAAGAATGAGTTTCCTATTCTCGAACAGGGCAAAAACACATGCTAACTAAACTTTTTATTTTCGAAATTTCTCTCAATATCACAAGCAATGGGCGCGTTCGAGAACCTATCGGATAGCCTATCTCGGATAGCCGTATCTTGGATACCTTTTTGAACGATCCAAATATCTTTTTCCAGATAGCTGCAAACAACAGCTGTGAAATATTAAAATTCGACTTTTGAAAACAGAAAAACATTCAAAATATCATTGCTAGACGATTATAACTTAGTTTTTTCGATTTCCCATACGTTTTAAAAGACTCTTATGCTAAAATAAATGCACACCAAAACAAAAAATCAACATGAAAAGAAATAAAAATAAATTTTATATATGTTTGTATCAGCTGTTCGCTAAGGTATCTGAGGTATACCGAAAATTCACAGATAGCTTTGGTTTCTCTATTTGACAGAAATGGTTTGCATCTTTGCTAAATGCTTAACACGTAAACAACAACAACAAGCTATCCGGATACCATTCTCGAACGCAGCCAATTGCTCTAATAATAATAAAAACCACAGGTTCAAGTACGTACGTCATTATTTGCTTTTTAACTGATGTTTCCAACACGTGCACTGCTACCAAGCGTCGAACCGCACGCCGCACGGACTGGCAAACTGAATTTTTGTAGTGCTGTATTTGTATTAGTGAGGATATGCGGAAAATGAAAAGGGAATATGAGGGCACACATATGTGGGAGAGGTGCGTCGACAAAAGACAGTTTAATATTTAATTCAGTAGAACTGATTAGCAAATGTATATTTCACTGTTCTTAAGTTTACAAATTAGGTTTTTTAGATATTAAATAGACAATGTAAAAATATTAAGTCTAATTCAATGGGTACAAATTAAAGGAAATTAGTTAAGGGGAGAACGATGCGTCGCGATGATGTCGTAGCCGTTGCTTGGTCGTGATCTTTCTCCTCTCCTTTCCGTTAAGCTTCTCTCGTTCGTCGTTTCTTTTTGGCTATCGGTTTTTCGTTCGTACGGTAAAAGGCATTTACAACTGATAATCGGGTGATATGGTTTTGGCAGATTGTTAAGTGGCGTGCGGATTGGGGGTATTAAGAAGGCACATCCTACACATATATAGTCTTTTCAAGGTTGAAACACCAAAAACAACGAAAATATAGACATTTTTATTTAAAGTGTTCGAAAACTGGGGATGTTAGAAAATATGTAGGTGCCACTACCCTTTCTAATTTTGTGCTGAAACTGAAATTACTTATTTGTGAATTAGAAAAATGCTGGTTTTTTTATTTTTGGTGTCTGTTGCTTTTTTACAAGTCTGAATGTTCTAAATTTTCTGATGTTCTTCACTGCTTCTGCGCACAGCTGTTTTGAAAAATTGTCCTTGAACACTGTTTATCTGAAGTTTGATTTTGTAATTCTTCTTTGTCGGTTGGAGGCATATTTGTTGTGAAGTATGAAACGCTTGTTGTTTTTTTTTTTTTTTTTTTTTTTAATAAGAATGATTGAAAAAGTACAAGTTCCGTGATTTCTTTTGGCTTTTATGATTTTTCAATACTTTTGTTGGTGATACTTTTTATGATTTTTCAATATTTCTGTTAGTGAGAATTTTTTTTGAATTGGCGAATTTTATTTTACTTTTGGCGATTCCGATTTTCAAAACCTGACAACCCTGAAAACCACTACTTCTGCCCTACTGTGCAGGGCCCTCCGCTCTGTTTTGTTTTCAAAAAGGCAGCTCTGGAACACCCCTCATCAATTGCTCCATTTTTTTTCTCACTTATACCCAGGAAAGACCTACTAACCGGTTGCACCAATAAATTTTTTGGGGTATCTGTCCCCATATATTTCTTTCTCTGCCAACTGGTGTAAATAATATAAAAATATAATATAATATTTTAGTATGTACATATTACTTTTAAAATTGTGAAAAACTAAACATTAATTTTGGATATATTCAATTATTACATTTCAACAGGCCCACTTTTAGCAGTACAAACGGCAGTAAATCTAGAAGTTGATTTACCATGCGACCTAACGCCAGGAAATATGGTCGACGACAAGGTCCAACTTGTTATTTGGTATAAACAAGGCAGCGTCAAACCAATATACACGTAAGTTACATTTTCTCATTCATTTTCTTTTTTTTTTCTTCATACCGTTAGTCGCGTCTGTCTTTGCAATAGTGACTTTTTGGTACCACCTTGTTATCTCTTTGAAAGAAAAACATATCGGGGCGAAAGTGGTTCACATTTTGGTTGAAGAACATCCAAACTTGACCACATTTTGAATGCAGTTCGGAATGTTATCTTTCATGGTTAACAAAACTGAACTTTTAAATAATACCAAAAGCAACTATTTTTTCTTAAAAGTTTTTCTACATTTAGAAATTGTAACCTTCAAAAAAAAAAAAGGAAAAGTACGACAGTGGGCTCATCAGTTATGCTGCCGTACCCTTTTAAGACGCAAATTTGTTTGGTTTACACCGAAACACTGGACATTTTTGTACATTTGTCGGTAGATGGCAACTTACTATATTTCGAACGGAAACCATAGTGGTTTCTGACAGTTTAAGGTTTTCTTTAAATAATCTCAGACTCAGTTTTTTAGTAATTAATTAATTAATGACAAGAAATGAAATTCATATAAATTTATTATTATTTATTATTATTATTATTTTCTTTATTTTTTCTTCAAATAAGTACAAGCTTAATTACATTTCAAAGATTTACAAGCATGGCTATTCAGCCGTCTGCCGGTTATATCTAAACTTTTAACATTGAGAGAGAAGATATAAACATACATATATATAATACAAATTTACAATTTAGAAAATAATTAAAGATTAAGACAATTTTTGAATATGCCAGATAGAACAAAAATTTACTAATTTTTAAATAACAAATATTACGAACTTTTTGCTAAGCAAATCAAAAAATTACTAACATAAACTGAAAGTATTATTAGTTTTGTTAAGTTAAGCTAATGATAGTGAATTTTATTTTGTTTTTTTTTTAAAGATTTGTTTTTAAACTAAGAAAACAAAAAAAAAAATATTAAGATAGGTACATAAAAAATAGAAGAGCAATTAAAGACTTTCAATATCAACGGAGAAGCGGGCTTTTAGTTTAGCTAAAACAAAATTATATTAGATTGAGCATTACATGTCAATGAATGAATTTCTGTATGCGACAGCTTCAGAGAAAAACCGGATAAGCAATTTCCAACCACTCTCACCATTCAAAACTGCAACACAATCCTCAAACGAAAGGAAGCTCTTATTGAAGTAGAATCGCCGGATCTCTTGTAAGATTGGACATAACGCTAGGAAGTGAAAAACATTTTCAATTTGATTGAGGTTGCATAGTGTACAATTAGGATTCATATCACTTCTGTGAGGTCTGTAGTTAAGCTCAAGCATCTCCGTGCGAACCTTAAATATCAGACTTATCTCGCTAGAAGTGAATTCGGTTCGAAAATAATTTGCTTCCCCCAAAGAGAAGTTAAGTTTTTTGTATAGTGATCTAGAGACGGACTCCCTTGCCCGATTGAGAAATGCCTGATATATGTTGTCATCTATAACCGAAATACAATCGTAAAGTTCATTCCTCCACGAATCTAGATTATCCAAACAAAACGTCAAAGGAAAGTTATGTTCTGAGGCCAACTCCAGCCAATCCTTAAAAGGTGTGTATCTGCAGCGTAACGCTGTTAAGAGAATCTTTTTCTGCAAATTGTTGTTAGGTCTTTTCATGACTTTGATTATATAGTCTGCATTCGCCTTAAGATTCTTTAAAAAAATTGGTGGTAGTCCTGACTCAACGTGTATGGCATAATTGGGTGTATTAGATGGGAGTCTAAAGATACGCTTGAAGAAATATCTTTGGATAATCTCAATTTCATCTAACTGCATGTAGCCATATACTTCATTTCCATAACAAAGGCAGCTTTTAACGGTTGCATCAAACACTTTGAACTTCGAAACCGCGTCTATATCTTTGTTATTGAAGAAATTTGACCACATACAGTTAATGGCTGCTTTTGCTGCGGTCAATTTATCTCTTACATGACTTCGAAAATTCAGATTATGTGTTATTGTGAAACCTAGATATTTGAAGTCCTTCACTACTTCAATATTTGAACCACTCAAGTTCCAAGAACGGTCAATACGTGCACTACGATTCTGGTGTCTAAATATCATGATCTTAGACTTCTCAGTATTTATTTTAAGGTCCCACAAATCACAATATTGTTTTAACTTGTTAATTTGGAGTTGAAGTGTCACAGGATTATCAGTTAAAATAACAAGATCATCCGCATAAAGGAGCACCTTGATAAGTAGATCACCAAAAACAACACCACCTGGTATATTATCTTCAATGTCATTGATAAAAAGCGAGAAAACTAAGGGACTCAAAATGCAACCCTGTGGGACACCTGTTTCTGACCTAAATTGTTTCGACGTGTTCATGCCATTTTTAACCACAGCAGTCGTATTTGAAAGCAGTTGCTCATAAACTTTAATAAATTTTGTTGATAAACCGATACCTGAAAGTTTAAATAGTAATGAGCTTCGGTTGATAGTATCGAAGGCTGCTTTAAAATCAACGAAAAATGCATAAAGATTTGTTTTCTTCTCTATATAGCGCCTAGCAACACTAGTGAGGGTAAAGATTTGGTCCACTGTGGAGAGATTAGCTCGAAACCCAGCTTGGAAGCAACTTATTTTATTATTTCTTTCAGCCCAACTAATAAGTCTTAAGTAAAGAATTTGAGTGAATAGCTTCCGCAATGAACTAAGGACCGAAATTCCCCTGTAGTTTTCAGGAAGGTTAGGGTCACCTTTTTTAAAAATTGCAGATATGGATGAAGATCGGAAAGAATTTGGGATATCCTTGTTGTCAAAAATTCGGTTGAACAAAACTAAAATATGTTCAAGAAATTGAGAGCTGGCATTTTTGTAAAACTCAGCTGGGATGCCATCTAAACCCGGAGCCTTGCTATCTTTCATTTTGTTTAATGCAACAAGCAGTTCAAGCATGGAGATTGGAGCATCTAACTCTTCAATTTCAATGAACGGTAACGCAAAGCTTATAGATATTTGTTTTGGATCCGCCAGTAAAAGTGTTTCGAAATACGATGCCATTTGATCGGCGCTAATACAGATAACAGCCGACTTATTGCGTCCACTTAAAATACGCACATTAGCCCAAAACAATCTAGGATCTCTGCTGTGTACGAGATTTAATGCAGACTTATTGAGAAAAAGTTGTTTCTTATGGCTACATAGCTTTTTAAACGCATTATTTGCCTGCAAATATAGGGATTTAAAAGCCAAATTATTCGTTTTCCTAAAAAGTTTCAGAAACTTGAAGGATTTTTCTCTGCTTCTCGTACATTCCCCGTCATACCAACTAGATTTAGAAATGCTTCCTCTATTATTGGAATAGGTAACTGCTGACTCTCTAATAGTGCTCAATATCAAATCTGTTGCTTCGTCAATCGTGTTTATAACCTGATTTGTGATATTCATTGAATGCTGGTTTAAGTTTCTTTTATAAACATCCGATTTATTTTTAATCCAACGTAGTCTGTTGCATTCATTCACATTTTGACGTCGGATATTGCATTCCTGGGTTTTGAACTCACACGACACACAAATGGGGAGATGGGATGAAATTCATATAAATTTCATAAATTAAATTGAAATTTTTCGAATATCTCATCAAAAACTTCAAATATCCGTACACATGAAAGTTTGACGATGAATAACTTTTGAACGGTTAATTTCATCGCCAAAACATTAAAAACTATTTTTATAGAGCAGTTAATTTCCAACAAAAATTTGCATTGCGCATTTTGTAAAAGTCATTTATTGTCGAGTTATAAAATTCATAAGCAAAAATGAAATTTGTCTTAAAATAATCAAAATTAAATCCTTAATATCATTCAAATGGTGAGGTTTACGGAAAAAATACAACCTTACCTTTTTTGTAGAACATTAAATTTCCTAAAATATTCTTTTGAAACATTTTTCTGTTCAATCGATAAATGATGAGGTATGAATTTTTTTCTATTGGACTGAGAAAAATATACAAAACTGCGATGCGGAGGATCTTCCTATTAAAATTAAGAGCTCATATTTTTTGAGAATTTTTTTAAGGTGTCTAGCAACCCATTTTTCCGTAGCATTTGTAAAAAAAAAATAATCGATTTTTTTGACCCACTCTAATATTTATATTTATTTTATATTTTAATTCTGATTTATAAAATTTCCATGTCACAATGTTAGTTACCGTACTCCTCCGAAACGGCTTTACCGATTTTTACCAAATTTTATATGTGTATTCAGTAGGTCTGAGAATCGGCTACTATCTATTTTCCATACCCCTAAGTGATAAGGGCCATCTACCCTTAACATTTTTTAATTTACACTGTGACACGAGAATTTTGTATATTAAGTTTTACAGTCTTAGTGTAAATGTCATATCCGATCGGACAACGTTTCCCGTTTATATGCGATTGAGTATTTTAGTTGGCTTTATTTTTGACAAATGAAAACAAACATTATCTCCGACTTGCTCCGATAAGTTTTTGCTGCGGAAAGTACTTAGTTTTGGGAATGCATTGCGTTGCCGCAATTTTGTAAAATTTCTTAAGATTACAACTACTCCCAAGAAAAAAACAAAACTTCGCTCCGACGGTTACCTCGATAGGGCCGTATATTTCATTGCCATATTTCCACGGAAACGGCAGCGTTAAACTAGAAACTTTCCGGCTATCTTCAGCTTAGTCCAGCGGGTGTTCCTGACAATTTTTTAAATAGCTTAGACCCGAGCTATGCCGGGCGGGTCAGCTAGTATAATATAATATAAGTATATATAATATAAGTATACCTAACACTAAAACGTTAATTAATAACACAAAAAATTCCTGCTCTACAAATCAGAGTGGAGAAGTTGATAAATCAACTGTAGAAGAAACAACTACATCGCGCTCATACTCTCTATCTGCTGGTACAGTTAATACTGATGATGCTCTTAAATTGTCAATGAAGGATGTTGCTGTTGGTGATGTTAGAAATGTTGATGGAGTTGGAGATGATGCTGAAAATGGTGTTGTTCTTAATGTTCCTGAAGTTTTTGTGGATCGTAACATTGTTGGTTGGGCTTCGATTGCTTCCAAAGATGATGATACTGATCGTGTTAATGTAGATGTTGCGGATACTTGATGTTGATTTAGCTGTTTTGGATAATGAAAGTACTAATCATGGTAGTGTTGCTGCAGTTAATATTGCTAATATTGTTACATGCATTAATGCTTCTGATGTCGACAACGCTGCTGGTGTATCTAATCAAGTTGATTTTTCTTATATCCGTGAAAATATTCAGTCATCCAACTCTTATGCAGCTGATACCCAATTGGATGCGGCAAGACTAGCTGCTTCTAAATTAATAATGAATTCAAGAAGAAATGAAATGAATTCAACCAAGAAAAATTATTCAGTTCTTGTTGGTGCTGATTCCTGCTCTTCTTTGAACGTGATATACAACTCGAAATGGATTCATATATCAAAATTTCATCCAAGTACTCAACCTGAAGATATTGTTAAGCATATTGTATCCAAAACGAAAATTCCTTCAAATGCTTTAAGCTTGTCAAGAAAGGAATATGTTTGGATGTTGTCAAGTTTGTAAATTTTAAATTGGGAGTACCGACTGAATTTTTTGATATCCTTCTCAATGATTCTTCCATCTGGCCTTATGCAGTAAGGGTTAAACAATTTATTGATCATCAAAAAAACATCAAAGCTGCCTCGATAACTATAAGGGACACGTTATACTTAATAATGCCGAATCAATTGAAGTTGTTTTGAATAATCATAATGAAGTTGTTTCCACCATGTCTTTATCTAATTTATCTATTTACCAACTATCAATTTACTATCAAAACGTTGGAGGCTTAAGAACTAAGTTGAATGAGGTTTATCTATTGCTATCATCTGAATCATATGACATTGTTGTTTTTACTGAAACATGGTTATCTGATGATTTCTTAACATCGGAGATTTGTAATTCATCTTATACAATATTTAGAAAAGACAGAAGTTCTTACATAACTGGTTTGATTCGTGGAGGTGGAGTCATGATTGCTGTAAAGTCATATTTATCATGTAAACTTGTTGATCTGATATCTGACTCATCTTCCAACCAACATAACTTTGATATAGATCAACTAATTGTTAATGTATCTCTGCCCAATAAAGAGGATCTTTTTATTATATGTAGTTATATTCCAACTAAAAGTTCAATTGATTTATACGATGTACATTTAAATATGTAATTGCAAAATTGTTTTTGAAAATCTCAATAATTTGCAGCATGTTCTTTATGCTGGTGATTTTAATTTAGGAGATATAAATTGGATTTTTGATGAAGATGATAAATATTTGGTTCCTTTTAATGTTAAAAAGGATATTGAAGTATTTGTAGTTGATTTTTTTAGCCAATATGATCTTGTTCAAATTAATGATATTCCGAATGATTTAGGTAGAATTCTTGATCTTGTTATTGTTGATAAACAGTTTAATGTTGAAGTTGAAAAATGTTTGGTGCCTTTGCTCAATAATTCAATTTTCCACTGTGCAATAATTGCTAATGTTAGTTTTTACAATTATTTAAAGTCATATAATTCTGCCAGTTCAAAATTTGTATACTGTTTTAAGAATGCTGATTATGATGCAATTAATGCATACCTTTCTGTTGTTCCTTGGGCGGATATATTGAACCATTTTAATTTAAATCAAGCGTATGAGACCTTAAAGTTCGTTATTAATAGTACTGTTGAAAGGTTTGTGCCTAAAAAAAGAATATCCTGTAATTCTAATCCCATATGGTATAATAAAACGCTTTCACGACTTAAGAATAAAAAAAAACAAAGCTTATAAGAAATATAAATGTGATAAAAATGATATTAATCTACGTAATTCGTACATATCCTTAGAACGTGAGTTTAATTCTTTAAGTTCAATACTATATAGAGAATATATATCTTCAACTGAAGATAAGATTAGAAGTGATAGTAGTTATTTCTGGAAATTTATTAACTCGAAGCGCAATAGTACTGGGTTTCCTAATTGTATGAATCACTCAGGAACGACAACTAGTGATTTATCTCATATTTGTAATTTTTTTGCACAGTACTTTGAATCGGTGTACACTAATGATTCGTTTTCGCATAATCTGCCTAATGTACCGGAAAGGTTTAGCTTGGGTTGCTTAAGCATTAATAAAGATGAAGTATTAAATTCCTTAAAAGATATTGATGTATCTAAATCAGGTGGTCCTGATGGTTTCTCATCATTTTTTTTGAAATATGCTTCTGAGTCTTTAGCACTACCAATAACGATCTTATTTAATCTTTCACTGAAATATGGGTCATTCTTAAGTGAATGGAAAGTATCGTTTATTACTCCAATATTTAAGGCGGGCTCTAGGCAAGTTATATCGAATTATAGGCCAATCAGTAAAATTTCAGTTATTCCTAAAATATTTGAAAAAATTATATGTGATAAAATTCTTTTCGTTGTTCGTGAACATATATCTGTTTTTCAGCATGGCTTCGTACCTGGTAGATCAACGGCTACTAATCTATCACTCTTTGTAAACTACGTAGTGTCGAATTTTGAAAACAACCTACAAACTGACATCATTTTCACTGATTTTGCGAAAGCATGTGATAGGGTGAATCATTCTATTCTTCTTCATAAGCTTTCTTGCCTTGGCTTTCATTCCATGTTACTCAAGTGGATAGAGTCTTATTTAACAGACCGGGTTCAAATTGTTAAAATTAACACGAATCTAAATCTATCTAAACGTATTTGTGTAACATCGGGTGTCCCTCAAGGAAGCCATTTAGGGCCTTTGCTTTTTCTTCTATTTATCAATGATATATCTGATGTGTTCATTCATTCAAAATGTCTTCTTTATGCAGATGATTTGAAGTTATATAAAAAAATTGAGTCAGTTCAAGATTGCTTGCTTTTACAAGAGGATTTTTTAAGGCTTTCGCAATGGTGCAAAATGAATTGTTTTCATCTGAATGTAGCTAAATGTCAGGTATTGACCTGTATCAGGAAACGAGATAGGATTAATTACAACTATTTTTTATTGAGCGTATTTTTGGAAAGGGTCTCGCTAAAGAAAGATCTGGGCATTATTTTAGATGAAAAATTATCGTTCAGACCACACATAGATTGGATTATTAGCAAAAGTAACTCCATGCTAGGTTTCATTAAAAGAAATGCTCGTGAGTTTTCTGATATCCTTACACTTAAAACACTTTACTTTTCGTTGGTACGATCAATTCTAGAGTATTGTTCAATTGTCTGGGATCCTTTTTATGCAACTACATCCGGCAGAATTGAAAGGGTACAAAGAAGACTCTCCAGATATACAATTTCAAAACTTACTTACTGGAATAGTGAAATTCCCTCTTTTAATGTTAGGTGTTTATTGCTAGGAATTCAGACTCGCGTTCTACGGAGAAAATATTTTTCTATTATGTTTGTTCGTGATATTATTAGTTTTCGCATTAAATGTTCGTTTCTTCTAAATGAATTTGGTTTTCGTATTCCCCCAAGAAATACAAGGACATCGGCTTTATTTTTTGTACGCTTTCATAGAACAAATTATGGCTATAACGAACCAGTTTCAAGGTGTATCAAGGAAGCAAACTCAGTCTGCAGTTTAGTTGACTTTTTTGAAAATTGTTCAAGACAATCTTTTTAAAATAAGCTTTTAAACACTCTTGCGAATTTGAATTATTGATATATTGAGTTTTGTAAATATTTATATATAATTTGTTGCATACTTTCTAGTCTGTAAGAGTTAATCTGATTGACAAAATAAACTAAACTAAACTAAAACTAAACTATAATAAAATAACTAAAGAATCAAAGCATCTAGTCAGAAAAACCTCTAAAATAAGGGACACCCTAGTTGGAGTTATGCTGCGTGCCGTTTTGAAAAGTCGTGTTTTGAGAAAAACATATTTAAAGTTTTGAAATGCATTTTTTGTACACGTGCTGACACGTAGTACACTAAAGTACTATTGATTAGAAATGCTTCTACCTGAATATAAATGCTTTATAATGACATCTGTTAAATTATTTGAGAAGATAAAAATCAAAACGTGGGACATCTGACGCAAGTGTCGTTTCGGAGCAGTCCGACGCGCTTGGGGAAGAGCTCAAAATTACAAGAAAAAAAAAATACTTTGAGGTATGCAATATTTTTCCCCATATTCTAAAAGGTTCAAAGTATTTTTTAAGACTAAAAAAAATCGATTTTTTTTAAATTTACAGTGGTGTTACCCCTTTCGACTCATAGTGAAAATAATAATAAATAAATAAATTGGTAGAAAATACTCCATATACGTGCTATTGAATATTCCCTCCATCACAAATAGCACACTCTGATCGCATGCTTTTATATTGAGTGTACCTTTAATAACTTCAGTGACATTGCAATTACAACAGTTCTGAAGAACCTTAAAATAGGCAAATCAATGTGAGTTGACAAATCCTATCTTAAAAAAGTAAATGCGAAATTCAATCACGGCAGAAATTAATCTTCAAAATAGATTACTTGTATTTCACCTCATTCTCTCGCTGACTGAATCCTTTTTGTTTGCATAGCTTCTTCGTTTCATCGACATCTTTCTTTATCGTGATGCATATAATTTATCTGCCAATAGCAGCTAAGTCGAGTGCTTTCCTCCGTTTATGGAAGATAGTCGTCTACAAACTTCTGATTAGCCTGATATTCACAGGTAGGAACTTGATCAATTAATGAAACTTCATTGAGCTTCTCAGATGAAACGAACAATCTGGGTTCTATCCTTGATGAACAGCTAAACTGGAAATCCACCTCTCTCACCCTAGACATACTCCTTAATCTCACATCCCTCGCTTGTTCAGCCAAGCAGAACGCCTGCAACACAACAATTCATCTGAGAGCCATCTCTTAAAAGCCTTAACATCGAAAACAAATCTCTATATTATCATTCTGAATTCATTCAAAGCAATCCTAAGTCACGCCGACTACACCACTCTCCAGCTGATTTTTCGCCATCACCATAAAGATACACATAACATAAAGATTACTTAACCCTCCTTTACAAACTGGGGTCCATTTGGACCCCAGAGCATGTTTGAACACTCATAACTTTTTTGTTTTTAATTTTTTTTAATTGGGATTTTTACTCAGTGAACAAAATTCAATTTTTTATTCATTTCTTAAGTTGAAACGATTATCAGATGTTTACAGATTTTTCTGCTATTTTTTTGTGAAAAGAACCCGTCCACCCGAACCGGGGTCCATTTGGACCCCAATACTAAAATTCTATGAAAAATCATATTTTTTCTAAAAAATAATTATTTTATTTCAAAAGCAGCATAGTTTATTTTTAGAAGGATTTAGTTTGAAGTTATTGGCAGTTCCGGCAGGCATTTAACACATAAGGTTATGGTGTGGCAAGGGCAACAACATCTGCCACACATCGCAGGTGGTTCTGGTTTTCTTGTCGTCTGCTCTTGGGCAAAGGTGACATCTGCTTCTTTTACAAGAGAGCCTTTCGGGGACTCTCTCTCTTTCCCGAACTCTACCCAAAATACAGAGATCATCCAATGCCAGATTATGTTGCTGGTTGTGAATGGTTATTCAATTCTGACTCAACCAGTTCCTCCGCTAGTTCGATGAGTTTATCACTTCTGAACAAATTTTTGTTTCTTCTAGGCGAATTGAAGTGTCGGAAAATGATGACAGTTGCTAGGGGTGCTACGTCCAGTAAGTTGTAGAATACAACCATCGGCCAGCGATTTGTTTGACGTGTACATGAATATATTGAGACCATTTGGTCGAATACATCGACTGCACCTTTGGTGCGGTTATAATCCAGTATCATGGCAGGTTTACTTTGATGACCGGAAGTGGCTTTCTCGCAGTTATGTTGTGTTGATAGCAATACCACTTACTTACTTGGCTTCAGAACATAACTCACCAACGCCATTTTTCCAGAAAATACAAAGATGGATGAGTGGACTGGACGATACTGCTTTTTGTTATTGACCTTTACAGGCTCATTCTGGTCATCAAGAACCTCCTTCGCTACAAAAGGTTTAGGCACATCTCTTTTGTTTTCCGGATCGTGCCAAGAATGGTGATCTTCTTATCCAGCAACCTCAATGCCAAATCCACCGACGCGACGTAAAGAAATTATCAATAGTGAGGTTGCGTCCAGAATTGAAATATGATGGCATCAACGACATCACCACATCATATCAACGAGCAAGTCCTGTACTTTGGTCAGAGCTACCAGTGTAGATAGAAAACTTTAGTGGATAGCCCGTTGAGCTTTCATTCAGCCACCAAAACTTGAAACCAAAATTGGCTGGCTTGCTTGGCATGTATTGGCAAAATTCGTAAAGTTGTTTGATGACCTGAACAAACTGAAATAATGACTATTTTTTTCTTTTGATAGACATACCTGTCAAGAAAAATTGATATGGATGAATGTTACAATCAGTAATTACGTAAAACAGACATATCGAAAGGGATAAGCGGAAATCCCAGATTTGCGAAATTAGGCAATTTCCATCGATTTTGAAATTGAAAAATTTTTTTAGATGACCTCCTACATACCTGTATAATGGCATCTCTGCTTAAATTTCTTTATCACTGCTATATAAAATACTTAGAAACAATTCATACAATAGCCAGAACAACTATAACTGAGCAATATAAGTCAGAAATCAAAAAAATTTGGAAGAAAAAATCGTGGGGTCCATTTGGACCCCAGTTCGGGTGGACACGACTTTTGCCGGTTCGTAAAGGAGGGTTAAGAGATTGTTCAGTTCATTTCTATGGCTCATAAACCGAATTTGGGGTTGGGGACGACTCGCACTTAAAAGGTCTAAATATAAGTTTCTAATTTCGTCTTTCTGACCACTGTAGCAAAATCGAAAAAGAAATCTTCACATTCGCAGACAGCAAGCAGCAAGCAGATCTTAAATCACTCGGTGCTGCGTTTCCACGAACTTAGTATGACCATCCTGAACTATCAATTATTTCTCACAATAAACTCTTCGTAGTGGTTGGCGTGTGTGCCTATTACGTAAGAATTCGTTGTTCGAATCTAAGATATCGTCAGTTAAAGTGCAGGACCTCGTTTGTCAAAAAATGCAACAAAAATATTGTTTGTTAAAAAAAATAAGAAAAATCTGATCCACCGTTTGGCATTTTCAGTGTACCTACTTATGTTGTTCTGAACATTTCTTAGAAAAGAAAAAGTCTTATACATTTTACATATATACCAGGTTCTGTGTGTCTGATTTTTAGCGATTTATGCAAAACATGTTTAAAATAATTGCGAAGTTCTGCACTTTAACTGACGATATATAAAATTGTTTTTCCCTTTGTATCGCATTTCGTGAGAAATTGACTAGCGCTCCAAGAGTATTTACACTGCTATGAATCCTTATAATGTGCATGTCCCCTCCATTTTTTGCCAAGATATTGTTGCCATAGAAGTTGAGTCAATCGAAAAACTAGGGGAGTTGCCATCATGATCAGATATTTAGTTTATCTCTTTAAAAAGATCTATCTATTATTTTGTTGTTTTTTTTTTTATTTTGCTTTTCTTAATACTAGATCACTTCTTATGAATATATTAAGAGTAAATTCATCACTTATTTAAATCAAATTAATGAATTGGAGTTAATTTATTTTTCTTTATTTTGGCAAATGAAATAATATTAGCTTTTTTTCCCAAAATGATTGTAATGATTACACCTTATAAACTCTCTTTTCTATTTTCTTCTGCAAGTAGCCTTCTCTATAGCGTGTGGGAAATATAACTTTGTCCTGTTTGTGATTTGTATGTTCTGTGTTCTAAGCAAGTTCGTGTGTCTAAAATACTTTCTTTTTGATGCTGGTTAGTTATAACGTTAATCAGGCCGGTTCCACTGATCGTGAGCATTAACATAACTCGCGCCATGGTTAATATTCTATCCTCACGTAATCAAGGATTTCATGTTTGTCACATCAACGCTCAAAGCCTTTTTAAAAAAATTTATGAGTTCAGGGATATTTTCGAGGGTTCGAAGTACGACGCAATTTGTATTAGTGAAACTTGGTTTAATAAAAATACTGCTGATAATTTAGTGCAGATACGTGGTTTTAAATTGGTTAGAAACGATAGGTCCATTCGCGCTGGTGGTGGGGTAGCTATCTATATAAGAGACTCTATCAAATTTAAAACTAAATTTATTTCACCCCCAGGCTCTCCAATTGAATATCTCTGTCTAGACATTATGAACACGAATGGTCACTTACTTTTGGGTGTTATTTATAGGCCTAACAGATATGTAGATTGGTCCTCACTTATGGCATTTCTTGAAGATAACTCTTTTTGTTTTGAAGAAATTATTCTTTGTGGAGATTTCAACAGTGATATTTTGAGTGATGACAGCATTTTGAATAACTTTAGATCTTTTAATTTACATGCAGTGAATACCTCTCTCCCAACTCATTTTTTGCAAAATGCTAGTACGCTCTTGGACGTGTTTTTTGTTAGCGACCTTAACAAGGTACTTCATTTTAAATGAAGTACCTTGATTTAAATGAAGTACCTCAAACTGGATTGAGGGGAGCAATCGTTTAAATATATTTCAAGCTGGTTTCCGCCCAGGGTTTTCGACTATGGACCATATCTTTGCTATTTCCAGCATCGCAAGAAAGTTCATCGAAAATAAAAAGAAGCTGTATACGTGCTTTATCGATTTCAAAGCTGCCTTTGATAAAGTCAATAGACAGGCTTTAATCTATAAATTATCATGTTTAGGTTTATCACGAAAGTTTCTTATGATGTATTCTAAATTAGTTTCATCGTCAAAAGCAAAGGTTTGGGATGGGTCTGAGTTCTCGAGTACCTTTGAAACAACAGCAGGTGTTCCTCAAGGATGTGTCCTCAGCCCACTACTATTCGCTCTGTTCATCGATGAAATCAGTGACCTTCTTCCTGGCGGAGTTCTTTTCGCTAACACGTTGATTAAAGTCTTGCTATATGCAGACGATTTGGTGATGTTTGCTGACAACCCATTTTCGCTGCAGTTGCAAATAAACAGACTCAACTCTTTTTGTGAGACCTGGGGTTTGCATATCAATACAGATAAAACTAAAATTATTATTTTTGAATCGAGAAGCACTAGAAGACTCCCAGAAGAAAGATGGTCCCTTAATTCCACACACATTGAGGTTGTGCAAGAGTTTAAATATTTGGGAGTTCTGTTGACTTACAATCTTAGCTTTGTAAAACACGCTAATGAGAAAAGCAATCAAGCTAAACTAGCCCTAAATATGATGTGGACAAATTTTTTTTCCAACCAAAGTATTGATTTGAAGTCCAAATACCGAGTCTTTAATGCAACGGTTAATACATGTATGTGCTATGGTGTACAAGTGTTTGGATATATTAAACTTGAAGCTTTCGAAAGTCTACAAAGACATTTCTTCAAACGCTTATTTCGGTTACCAAACTCAACCCCAAATTATGCAATTTATGTAGAGTCAGGTATAACACCAATATACATACAAAACCTAAAAGCTAACGCAGACTTCATTATTAAAATAATGAAAAGAAATAATACTTGTCTACACAAAATAATTTTGAAAAAATTGCTTCAAACCAATGCCTCTCCTTTCCGGGAATGGAATGAGCTAGCTTTAAGCCATGACTCTTCTCTATATTTGACAGAGTTAAACGTTGATGATTGGCCAGTTCAGTTTGCAGATGTGATTGCAAAAGTTGACCATAAAACTTTTATAGAAAATCTCGCTAGAGCAAATTCGTCTCCATCCAGAAACATATACAGGCAGTTAAATCACCAAATAACTTCGGATGCAGGTTATTTTCGAAGAGAATATTCAGCTGTCGAAATAGGGACCATTTTTCGAGCTAGAGTTGAAATTTTACATCTTAACTTCATACCATACCGAGATGATTTACCGCAAAATTGTAGTCTTTGTAACAGAAGAGAGAAAGAAGATATTTATCACTTCTTGGCTATTTGTCCAATGTTACAGGAAATTCGTCGTTTATATTTCCAGGAGAGTTTCATGTCATTATCACGACTTTATGATGTTTTAAATGGGTCTCTGGGTTGGATAACTTTGTTTAAGTTTTGCAAACATGCGCTTATTTATCGCAACAGTTTCCCATAAGTCAGCGAATTTTCTTTTTCATTTATTGCAGTTTCTTTTATACAAATCCCGTTTTATATTCTAAATTGCTTTTTGTTTGTGTTTCAAATCACGTAAAATTGAATGTTACATATCACTTAAAATTGATTATTCTTTTGTGTTTCAAATCACGTAAAATTGAAAACTTTATTCTATTATGAGTATCAAACTATGTACTTTAATTAATAATTTTCTTTGTGTTTCAAATCATGTAAAAATTGATAGAATGCTTTCATTAAAGTTTCAAATCGTTCGAAAACTGTTATTTCCATACATTTTTAAATTAAAAAATGCATAATTTATGCCAGTACCAAGTCTTAATCTATTCAAGTAACTATTGTATTTATATTTATTTTAGTAGTATTTTTACATTTTTCCTATTTTTATTCTTTAAAAATCATACGAAATGTCATTTCAGGCAGACGGCAGTTTTGCCATGTCCTTATTCTTAAAAAAACCTTATTGTTAAACTATTGATGAAATAAAGAATTTATCTAATCTAATCTAATCTACTTCATTTTAACCAACTTCAAGCTTCGGGATTCTCAAAACACGATCTTATACATCTTTCGTTTGACTTTATTCTCCAACGACCAATAAGAACATTTCAGTTTCGTGATTTCAAAAACATTGAAAGTCCAAGACACGAATTTGACTTGAGACAAGTTGATTGGACAAGAGTTTACTTTTTGGAAACGGTAGACGAACAAGTTGATTTTATTCAAGGCAATTTAAGTAGAATTTTTGAAAATCATATTCCGTTGAAAACGTTGCGTGTAAAATATGGTGAGTGTCCATGGTTCAATAGTGAAATATGTGAAAAAATAGAACTTAGGAATTTCGTACACAAACGATGGAAACGTTTCAGATTACCTGAAGACTTGGTCGAATATCGTCGTCTCCGTAATTTATCGGTCAAACTTATTCGTACAGCGAAAGTGACGTGGTACCAAAATCGTCTTAGAACGCCTCTAAGTGGACGTAAACTGTGGAAAAACCTATCGGAAATTGCTGGAAAACATAAAAAGCTAAATGACTTAGAGCATGTTGACTGTGACGAAATCAACAATAGTTTTATTTCCTCTATTCCGCGAGTCTCCTTACCATCGATTGTTTTTTCTGGTGAAACTCCAAATATAGAACCGAATCGCTCTTTATTTGGGTTTAAAGGGGTAACAGCTGAAGAAGTACTTGAATATTTTTTACTGTTGAAAAGCAATGCAACCGGTCTTGACAACCTTCATCCTGCATTCCTTAAAGCAACATTGCCTATAACCCTTCCATACATAACATACACCTACAACACAATTTTAACAAAAGGTACTTTTCCTTCTCATTGGAAATTTTCCAAAGTAATACCCATTCCTAAAAATAGCTCCAATTCCGAAATCCGCCCCATATCAATCCTTCCTTTCCTTTCTAAAATCCTTGAAAAAATCATGCAAAGGCAAAGGTTGAACAATTTTTTAACATGTAATAATATGTTGGCCCCTAGGCAATCAGGTTATAAGCAAGGCCATAGTGCGACAACTGCCCTCATTGATGTCATTGAACATACCCGGAATGCCCTGGATGATAATCATGTAACCTTTTTGACTCTACTAGACTATTCGAAAGCTTTTGACACAATTAATCATAACCTTATGTGTCAAAAACTGTTACAAATGTATAACTTCTCCCTTGATGCTACTAAACTCATTTCGTCATATCTAACCGAAAGGAAGCAAGCTGTTTCCATTAGTGGACGCTTATCAAATTTTTACCTCTGTCTTCAGGCGTGCCCCAAGGCTCAATATTGGGTCCTACCCTTTTTTCTTCATATGTCAACGAGTTTCCTAGTGTTATACGTTACTGTAAGTACCACATGTTTGCTGATGATGTTCAACTAATCAGGAGCTGTCCACTCGGACTCATTGAAGACTGCACTTCCAAGATTAATGAAGATCTTAAAAACATTAATCAATGGTCTACTGGGTGTGGTTTAGCTCTCAACCCTAAAAAACAAAATGTTTGGTCATTTCGAAAACACGGCTTTAATTAGTCTTACTTCCCTGCTATTGAACTAAATAATGTCCAAGCAGAATTTGTGGAAACAGCAAAAAATCTTGGTGTTTGTTTTAACAGGACATTAAATTGGAACAACCATATTAGTTAAGTCGTTGGGAAAGCTTATGGTGCGCTTCGCTTGCTTTGGCCTTCTAGGAAATTTACTCCTCCTAATATCAGGAAAATGTTAGCAAAAACCTTAGTTATTCCTATATTAATGCATGGATGTAAGATCTTTGGCTGTTTAGACAGCTACAACCGAAGAAAAATTAATGTAGCCTTTAATTGTGTAGTTCGATATGTTTTCGACTTAAGAAGATATGATCATATTTCGCCTTACGCTAAACGTATCTATGAAATGTCTTTTAAAAATCTCTCAAAAGCGAGAACTTTAACTTTGCTCTTTAAAATAATAGTTACAGGTCAACCTTCTTACCTTCATGAAAAAATATTACACTCGTCGTCTATTAGAACTAATCAAATGATTATTCCGCGTTTTTCTTGCCTTAACACTGGTCGCCAATTTTTTGTTAATGCTTCACGTCTGTGGAACTCCTTACCACGAAATGTGCGGAACACAATTAGCATTCAAACTTTTAAAAAAAATGTACTCCTACTATAGAACATTGTCATAGTTTCAGTGTAATGTAATGTAATGTTATATATTCTTTCTGTCGTTGTAGGGTCTGCTACTTGCCTTTTCTTTCTTTTCTTCTCTTTTTTTTTTATCTCTTCTTCCTCCTTTTTTTCAAATGTATCACTCAAAATTGTTTTTATAATGTTATTTTACATTTTTTTTATAATTTTCTTTTTTTTTTTTTTTTGTTTTTATATTAATTATTAGTTTGTTATTTAATTTAGCTAAGTAAAATAATTTTTGTTTTTAATACCATTGTTATAAACTCCTTTTCTTAAGCAAATTATAAACAAGATGTAAATCTTAAAATTGTGCTATAATAAACTGATTTGAATTGAATTGTTGAGAGTAATGCGCTAAGTCCCAGGGCTCGTCGACTTTTGTTTATTATTTATTTATATTTTTTTTTTGTCTCCGACAAAAAAGACAGAAACGCCTCGATAACTACAAATGTATAAAAGCGGTGTTGTTCATTTTAAATTCATTTTTATTTCATCATCTCAAAACTACTTATGTAAATGCCAACGAAAATGTATAAAACTAGCTTATAAATATAATAACTTAATTAACTTAGGGATCCTTAGTTTGTACCCTACGCGGTGTCGCGTCGTACTGGTCGTCTCAGTGTGGATACTCTCATGCTATGTTAATATTAAATACAAAAATCGCTCGTTTTTGAAAGAGCTTTTATTTTTAAAATAACCACGTTAATCCAAAGTCACAAGTCCCTCTTTCATCACTTTTCTTTTTTTTTAGAAGTTTTCATTTATTCCTGTCATTTCAGATTTGATGCACGTGGTCGCTCACTACAGCAAGCGATCCCATGGGCGGATGAGTTGGTCCTAAAAAATAAAGCTCAATTCTCTTATGACACTAATCCCCCAGCCTTGAAGATTAAAAATGTTCAAATAAGTGATGCTGGATTGTACAAGTGCAGAGTAGACTTCCATAAATCTCCAACGAGAAACTATCGTGTTAATGTTACTGTCATCGGTATGTAATCCAACTCAAAAAAAAAAAAAAGAATCATAATAACAATTTGTAATGATTTATTTCTTTGGTTTTTAGTGCCACCAACGAAGCTAACAATTTTGGATTCCTTTGGAGCTGCTGTTAGAAATGCTATTGCCGGACCATATTTGGAGGGCAACAATATCAACTTGACATGTTTGTCAAGTGGAGGTATTCCGCCTCCAAAAGTATCATGGTGGAAGGAACATGCTTTAGTAGACGACTCTTATCAAATACTCCCAGATGGTACTGTGAGAAACGTGTTGCATTTGCCTAATATTTCCCGGGCAGATTTGTTAACGGTAAGAAAAGAACTGAATGGACTAGGATTAAAGATACCTATTCAAAATCAGCAAATGACACTGCGTTAAAGTTTAAACTTCTGTTACAGGTTATAAGTTTAGGCCATGTTTGAATACTGTTCGATTTTGAGTTGTAGTTGATTAACGAACAAAAAATGTTTTTTTTTTTTGCAGTAGCTTAAGCTAGTCCTAAACGACGAACATGCTCGCCGAGCATGCTCGTGCTCGCCGTATTTTCATCGTCTAGGGGTTGGTTGGCGAGCAGTTGGCGAGCCGCTCGCTGTTGGCGAAAATTTTCGATTTTGTCATGTTCGTTGGCTTCGTTGTTTGCCATGTAGGGCCATGCTCGCGAGCAAACCGGTTTTTTACTATGAAGCAAACCTCATTTCTGCTGTGGACGTCGTCGTGTGCATATCGCGGATAAAGTAAAAAGGCAACAGACAGCCACAAATTAATAGAAGAATACACACGTTTACGCTGTGGGTAATCAACACGAAATGAATGCTCGGCAAATGTGTTCGTCGTCTAGGGGATAATGCAAACGAGCATGCTCGGCGAGCATGTTAGTCGTTTAGGACTAGCTTTAAGCTAGCCCTAAACGACGAACATGCTCGCTGAACATGCTCGTGCTCGCCGTATTTTCATCATGTAGGGGTTGGTTCGCGAGCAGTTGGCGATTTTGTCATGTTCGTTGGCTTCGTTGTTCGCCATGTAGGGCCATGCTCGCGAGCAAACCGGTTTTTTACTATGAAGCAAACCTCATTTCTGTTCTGAACGTCGTCGTGTGCATATCGCGGATAAAGTAAAAAGGCAACAGACAGCCACAAATTAATAGAAGAATACACACGTTTACGCTGCGCTGTGGGGAATCAACATGAAAGGAATGCTCGGCAAATGCGTTCGTCGTCTATGGGATAATGCAAACGAGCATGCTCGGCGAGCATTTTCGTCGTTTAGGACTAGCTTTAAGCTAGCCCTAAACGACGAACATGCTCGCTGAACATGCTCGTGCTCGCCGTATTTTCATCATGTAGGGGTTGGTTCGCGAGCAGTTGGCGATTTTGTCATGTTCGTTGGCGTCGTTGTTCGCCATGTAGGGCCATGCTCGCGAGCAAACCGGTTTTTTACTATGAAGCAAACCTCATTTCTGTTCTGAACGTCGTCGTGTGCATATCGCGGATAAAGTAACATAGCAACAAACAGCCACGATTCAATAGAAGAATTCACATGTTTACGCTGTGGAGAATCAACACGAAATGAATGTTCGGCAAATGTTTTCGCCGTCTAGGGTATAATGCAAACGAGCATGCTCGGCGAGCATGTTCGTCGTTTAGGGCAAGCTTTAATGGTTTTGCGACTGAATTCAATTCTTTCATGACTGCCATTGTATAATTATGTTCAGTGAACTAATGATAACAAGTATTTCTTTATAAAATCAACAAAAGCTCAATCCAACAAAATAGAAGTAGTCATCACCGTTGAGTGAGATTCTATCAAATTCTGAATATCTTTTTTTAAATTAAAAAAATTTTCTTAACTACGCAACAACAATGAAAAGGCCAGCACAGGTTAGAAGAGGGTGTTTTGACGAACCGAATATCTTACTCGAATTGGATACATTGTGCTTTCCAAGAAGCAAATAGGTAGAAGGAAAGGAAATGAGATTGGTACTAGGCATGGGTTGTGTGACCTATTTTGAAATTTTGAATCGATTTCAGGATGCTGTTAATAGACATGCTCAGCATATCGCTCAGATCATCGAAAATGTATTCACCACTACTGCAGGTAGGAAAATATATATGTTTATCTTCTTTCGAACCAAACCATCGCCAATGTCCCGTGAACACTGTCAGCTTCTGACTCTGTATCGCTACTCGATTTTCTTCATTGAATTTTACTTTTCTCAAATTATTTTAATGGACTTGATTGTTTTTGTTTCATTTTCGGGTGGTCGACACTGCAGCTGGGTTGCAAGAAAGCCAAAAACAAGCTCTTGCACCACATGACGGCGACGGTTGCTAAAGAAAAAAGAGTTGGTTTTTGTTTCAATTAATCGACAACAAGTTTGCTTTATTGTTCAATTTCTTTAACCATACCACGAATAAGTTGCTGTCAATCGTAGTTCTTTGTTAAGTTATGGTAACACAAATATTCGATTTTTCTGGTTTTCTTTGAATTCAAGCTTTGATTATTAGTTCGTTGTCGTCATAACGCATGGTTCTATTGTTATTATAGTAAAACTTTTGTCGGCAATAACTGGCTTAGTAGGTTCAGGTTTGGAAAAAAAAAATTGTGTGGACCAAAGTCGATTGAAGGCTAACCGAACGAGGATTCTGTTGTACATAAATGTAGATGTTTTTTTAAACTATTCTCTATTCATTTTTCTTATAACTCAGGTTTTCACATGTCAGGCAAGTAACGGCCATATCGTTGCTGTTCTATCTGGAAAAGTGAAACTGGAAATGAAATGTAAGTATAAATTATTATACTTTATATCATTTATCAAACTAAATAAACTTTATTCATTTATTTACAGTACCACCTCTCAACATACTTCTACAAGGAATAAATCACCCAATTGTCGCGGGTGTAAGTACTCACGTTACATGTACATCAGTAGGTGCCAGACCAGCACCACAAATAGTGTGGAAAAAAGGTGGTGTTGACATTAAAGGGGCCACCCAATCGGTAAGTTATTGTATAATACAAAAAGGCATTAACTTTCATCTGCAGTTAATTATTAAAGCTGTGTGAAGTTAGTTTTGTCAAAAAGTTTCCATAAGGATATACATATATTGCTGTTAAATTATTGAACGATTTTCGTTTGCCATCGGATGTGTTTCTGAGTTTTTCTACGTATTTATATAATTGGATTTTGATGACTTGTATTATTGATGTGGAAACTGTTTTTTTCTCGAACTAAAGTATGAACTTTGAGTCACCTATTTTGAAATGTCTGGAAAATGAACAGGCGTGTCAATATGTATATGTCCGAAAATACCAATTGGAAAAATAGAAAACAAAATTTGCTTTCCATTGTAAATTTAATAATCACCTAAAATTGTGGCAAGAGCAAGAGGCATACTCACGCCGTCAGAGTAAAAACTAATAACATCCCGAATGCAAAGGAAATTTGCACATTCAACTTAAGCTCTGGCGTCAGCATCAAAACACCTGAGATTTTATATTTCGTTTCGTTAGTACTTCTCACAGAGACATTGTCATGTTTTTTTCTATATGATACAAGTTTTCTCTTAAAGCCCCAACGTGCAAAAGTGATTTGAGAAGACATGTAAGTATTTCTTACAGAAATTAATCCACCTCCCACATCTTCAGGCTTATCGTAATGACGGTCTTTACGATATACTGAGAACTCCTGGCTAAAAAGCTCAGTGTCCAAATGACTTGGATTGAGCCAGGTTTCAGTTAAAGCGAATATATCATGCGAGAAGACATGAGAGTTAAGATAAAGATTCGTTTTTTGCCTCAGGTATCCGTTCAGTTCTTACTGGCTTTTTCCTGCGTAATCTCAACTCTTTAATGAGTGTACCATCAGGCCAAGAATTACTATTCAAAATAGAATTAGAGAGGGAAGGAGGAACAACTAACTTAAATAAAGAAACAAAGCTATTGCTTTTACTGATTTTATTACATTTGATTGACGTAACAGAGGGGATACTCTTTTTGTCAACCAGATGCCGCAAAACATCTTCCGTAGTGATTTCTGGTTTAAGTCGTGAGATAGAAAGAGATCTAGGTTTGGGAACAGCTTCCATAAGGACATTTATTCTCAGAGAAACTGGATCAATTACAGGATGCGTGTCCATAGAGTCCGAGTTCCTTAAATCCTTTCGATAGTTTTAAAATGTCCAATTTAAAAGTAAACATTTTAATTGCCAGTAGGTAAATTGATATCTTTTTTCAATCGGAACAATACCAACATTCAATCTTAGACGCACTTATTTTGTCTAAAAATGCATTGTTTGATCCGATACATTTGGAAAGGAATACTTTCCCGCAAAGCTCATAACATTGAAAGAGGGGGGCACTATTGGAGCTTTCGATGCATTTATCCGCAGCACAGTGCACAGGCCATGATAAAATTAAATGAAATAATAAATTAAATTGCAAATGCAATGAAGATAGATAAAAAATAAAATTTAATAAAATAATAAAAAAATACATATATGTGACTCCACTGGGATATGAACCTGAGACGCGAGGGTTAAAATGTAATAAAAGGCTGGCCTGCTAGACGATTGCACCACCAAGCAGATAATTTGGAGCAATTTTTTACTTTAAATATACAAATTAAACGAAAATATAACTAGTTTAGAAAAAGATGATTATTGAATTTACCAATATGCCAGAATGAGATAAGTATGTTTTTAAAACTACTCAAAATACACTCAAACGGAACCGAAAAATTAAAAAAAATCAATTTCTCACGAAACACTGTGATCAAAATGAAACACAAGTTAAACTTATTCTCTACGAAAAATGCAGGGACTAGACAAAAGAATGATTTTAATCACTTCAAATCACTAAAACAAACAACAAAGTTATTAAAATCAAAATACCATAAAGATGTGAAATTTTCGCAGAGCTAAATTAACGCAAAGGTAATAAACACAAACCAGCGCTGCCACTGAGGTAATCTCACCATTTTCACACTAAAGACATGTTTGTACCACGGTAAAAATTCACCACTATCACAAGGCTTCTCGTAACAATTGCGGACTACGAATGCCAAAAAGAAAGGACGAAAAACATTTTCGTAGTGATTATTTTGCGACAGATAATTTAATTCATATTTACGAATTCCGGAAATTGCTACGACGGACCTTGTGATAAGAGCCACTCACCCTTATCATGAGGCCCGTCGCGTCGTAGCGATTTCGGACTACGAATGTCAAATGGAAATGAATAAAAACATCTTCGTAATGAACGCTTGCCAACAGATATTTATAAGTTGTTAATAACTTTATTAATAGTAACAAATTTTGTGGCAAAACATTCACTACAGACGCTCTCTATGATGCTTCCGTTTTGGTATTCGTAGTCCGAAATCGCTACGACGCGACGGGCCCCATGATAAGGGTGACTGTCTCAGAATCGTCTGAACCAAATTTAGCTTGTCCGTTAAAGTTGTAACATAAGTGTGTTTATTTTCAGTTTATTTGGTCTTGAAATTTGCGTAAATAAATAATTAACTTGCTTTTTTTTATTTTTACTTAAAGCACATAAAAGGTTCGTTCGTTGAACTTTCCCCAGGGTTGACCCAGGTTTGTTGTCAAAAAAAACCTGGGCTTTCCAGTCCTCAAAAAACGCTTAGCCATAAAATCACCGCACATCCCTATCATTTGAATAAAAATACATGCAATTTGACAGCCCTCAACTCGCCACAGCAAAAACCTAGGGCGAGTTGGGGGAAAACCTAGGTTAACACTAGGGCTCAAAAAACACTCAGTTTGACATTCAGGGCGACTTTAGGTTTCTCAAAAAACGCTTTGTGGCGACCCCAGAGCGACCCTAGGGCTTTAACAAACAAACCTAAAGCATTCGGACTTATGTTTTGAGCGTTAAATTGTTGCTAAAAAGGAATAATCTACATACGCAGAGCGTCCTCATTGGAGTTCTATTTCAACTTAAATCAACGAAACATGATAGCGAACTGCGCAAATATGAGAGAAAAATGAAAACGCGGCGGGTTTAGTTGTAAAGCTACGTGCAGACGGCATATAAAAAGACGCACATATGTGCGGTTCTGACGTCACATAAAAAGTTGTAAATTTAACGCAAATGCTATTCGTAAATCAGTGCATCAGTGTACAGGCGATGTGCGGAATCTGTCCCAAAAGCCGCACATTAGTTTGCGTTGATTTGCTCTCACATCAAATGTACGCAAATGAATACGCAAATTTTTCGGTCGATGTGCGACGTGTTCACACAATATGCAGAAAAATCCGCACATCAACCATTTGCGTTCATATGCAAGTTTGCATTAATTTAATCGATTGTTTGACTTTTGTGTTTTGCTCATTTTTTGAATTGTTTACTACAATAAATTGAAAATGTTAAAAAGAAAGTGGGCTGCTATTGCTGTTTTAGATATAATAGAAAAAGATGAGAAAATTTAAGTTCGCGAAGAATCGGGTGTGGAACAGTTACGGATGTGTGGACGAAGGACTTGCTTCTGCATCGTAAGACGGAAGCTCAACAATGTTCAATGTATCCCCTTGAAGAAATACGATCGCGAGACCATAGATCTGAAACAAGAGACATTCGAAAAGAGCTTACGCACTTCTTCACCGAAAAAGGCGATATTGAATGGCAATATGCTCACCATTAATGATTATGATTTACAATCAATTTCAGTTTGTTTATTATTTAAAAAAACAAAAGTTGAAAAATAAATACTCGAATTAACAAAAAAAAAATGCTCCACAGTTCTACTATTGTTTAAGTACATAGACAAAAACACAGAAACAGTAAATTTTTGGCGATGGAAGCCATTGAATGGGATGAAATTAGATTTCAATCAACTCGTTCTTTCATCTTCATCATTATCAACGATGATCGGTTGTAAAACGTCTATCGACTTCCTCTTCAGTATTCTTGAGAAAACGAACCAAATGAACCAATGACGAACGTGAATCATCCTTCAAGAAATCTAATAAATAGTGATTCAAGCGTTGTAAAGGCTTTCGTGACAAATCTACGTTTGTGATGCTGGCTGACTATAGGTTCTGACAATGGTAAATCATCTGTAACGGCGTTATTAAAGAGAGCAGCAAATTCCTATAAAATAAAAGAAAATTGTTTATATAAAAACAAAAACCAGCATTTTAGATAAACTTACAAGGTCCGTTGACGAAACAGATAAATTAGATCTTTTTATATTGTTCGCCTCCAAAAACATCATTTGATAAAAGAACTACCAATGCACGGAGGATGATTCTGTTCCTCTTTTGGTGTGAAGTTTTGCCAAATTTGCCTTGAACGTTACTCACAAACAGCCCTGCTTGCAATTGGCTTCTTTAACAGCAACATCTGGGCATCTGGGGTCCAATTGTGCTGCACAATTCGAGTCCTGGATTCTGATTTTGTTTTGTGGGGTGATTTATTTTGCTGGGTACCCTTGGAATCTGTTTCGCGTTCGCTCATTAAATTTTTTTACTCTCTTCACTTCAACAATGATCACAACTACACTTCAAAATCACTATTGATTTGCGTAAAATATGCACATTTGCGTTGTTCTATTTTCGTGTCAACGCATATGATTACGACGACCGCACATGCACGCAAACTGTCACAAAAAATTTCCGAGGGTGTTCAGACGATTTGCGAAAAAGCCGCACATTTATGTGCGGTTTTGCTGTCGCACATCGTCCGCAAACCAATTGCGTACATGTGCCGACTGTCCCAAAAGGGTGTTCAGACGATATGCGTCAATATTCGCAAATGATGATGTAAAAATGACGTCAGAACCGCAAACATGTGCGGCTTTTATATGCCGTCTGCACGTAGCTTAACATAAGATCTCGGATATCGAAATGTTTTAGGCTTACTGTTTACTTAAATGGTACAGTACCGGAATCTGTAACTAGGTTTGCTCGTTGAAACCCTACGGTTGCCCTATGGTCGCCCTGTGGTGGCCACAAAGGTTGCCCTGAACGTTTTTTGAGCCCTAGGCTTACCCTCAAATCGCCCTAAAGTAGCACTAGGTTTTTACTGAGTCGAGTTCAGGTAACGAATAGAGTTGTCGAATGGCATGTGTTTTTCTTCAAATGACAGGGATATGTGGTGATTTCTTTTGTCGATTTCCTTTGCAAAAAACAAAAGCACTCTAAAAAAGTGCTTTTTTCGTGCTCACTGGAACAGAAAAGACAAAATTCTTTTTTTATCATTGTATGTGTGCTATTTTTGACAGCCAACTCTTCCTGTTTGTTTTGTTCTGCAATTTATATAGAAAGAATGTTTTCGAAACTTTATTAATAAATGCACTAGGAAGAAACCTCCTCATCCGAATAATTGTACACAACACTTTGAACAAAATTATTCACAGAATGCCTTTCATTTTGTGTAAGGAATTTCAGAATTTCAAACACTTCTTCGTTGGAATCAGAACTAGATGACGACTCAAACGTTCGATTTACACACGAGCGAAATTCTCAAAAAAGACTATCTGGGCATCATGATAGTTTTTTTTGAGAATTTCGCTCGTGTGTAAATCGAACGTTTGTTCGCAGTTTCACTGATGAATCAGAAACTCGACGTCAAACAAGTTTGATTCTCAAACATGAGGATTTTTTACCTTACATCGATACCGTTGGTAAGCTAAATAGCCGTTTATAATGATTATTATTCAAAACATTGTTTTACTTATTTTAACGTTGAATTATGTATTATGCACCTCAAAGTTGTGGTCGGCGAAAGGCCGAGTTCTTGTGAGCTTCTCGAAATCTACTGCCTCTGGTTCTCCTGCACACTCTCACGACATGTTTGACAACAAATTTGACCTTAATGAACTGTTAAACTTCGGAATTCGCTGTTGGAAGACCTCTTACTTTTATTGCTCTCATGCAGAAAAAGCTTATGAATTTGTAGGACTATAGTTTTGCAGAAGCGTGCAGCAGATGGTTTGAACCGCAACCCGCAAAATACTCTTCAGTTCTGCTGGTGCGTTATTTCAATAACCACACATTGTAGTCTTCCGAAGTATATTAGCTTAAACAAGCACTACTTATAGTTAAATGATATTTGGGATTTATGGTTAGTAAAACGGATGCAATTTATTGAAAATCTAATTCACATTTTACCTTACGGTTCGTGGGATTTTTTTCAACATTATATTTTTAATGACCTTCAAAATAATAATTGATATCTTTTTCATAAACAGACATCATCTGACGGCAACTCAACCATATCAGAGTTGGTTCTTGTACCTGTTCCGGAAGATAACGAGAAAGAAGTTGCATGCCTTGTGGCTAAATCCCTTACAACCCATCATGACATGGGACTCACTCCAACTTATGAGTATTCATACGGCGGAATGGAACTATATTTAAAAGATTCTCGAATACTTAACGTTACTCGTAAGCTTTTTTTATTCTTTTTTTTTATTTAATAACGAAAAATATTTTTCATGATCTTAGATGCTCCGATTGTATCCCTAAATCTTGGAGCACCACTAGATGCAAACCATTTGATGAGTGGAACTGACGTTTACTTGGAGTGTGGTATTGTAGCCAATCCAGCAATAACTAAAATTGAATGGTATCACAATGTAAGTACTCATAGTTATATATTTGGATGATCCCTGTAAAGTAGCAAGTTGTACACCACAATTTTATATGTATATGGGTTTGAAATCTAAAATACATTTGCAGGATAAAAAGCTACACTCAGCTCGTGGTATCCTCATATCAAATCAGACTCTGGTTCTACAAGGCATTTCGAAATACTCGCATGGGAAATATTTTTGCCTAGCAACAAACATCCAAGGGAGTGTTTCCAGCAACGAAGTGTTTTTAGACGTTAAGTGTAAGTATTAAGTAATATTCAATAAGATCTAAGAAAAGGTCCTGCGAATTATTATAATAAGTTATGGGACACTCGCAAAGGTTTCTGAAAAAATATAATAACTGCAATAGCGCAGAAGTCATTTAAGCAAACGACTGATTTTAAATTAGCAGAAGTTCATGTTTGTTTCGCGTTTAAAAATTTTCTCGTGAATTTTCTTGAATGAATATATAAAACCGTAGCGCATAATTTTATTTTTTTTACGGTTATACATCAACTCGTTTTGTTTGTACTAAAGGATTAAAAATTGTGAGACTCGTATGATGTAATTTAATGGTTGAGCAAATGAGTTTTGAACATTTGAAGACAAGCATTAGTTTCTTTTCGTGTTGGGAAACGGTTTAGAAATCGTGTATGCTATTATTAGACCAGGGTCGATAATTTTTGAAACAAAAAAAAATTATAGTAGGATGAAAAAGTTGTAAGAGGTAGAAAATAAACCAAAAAAAAAAAGGAAAAATAAATTACGGGCGATCCGAGGTCGGGAAGGGGGCGGGGGGCGTATTTAAGGGTAAAAAACGGTTAATCTCGATTTCCGGTAAAACTGCAAGTCTTAGGAAAAAAAGTTAAACGGCAAAATTGTAGGTATTAAAAAGATCTACAACTTTTGTAAAGACACTTTTTCACATAACCTCGAAATGTATGTAAAAAATTCGAATAACTGAGTTTTTGGTTTTTTATTTTTATCTTTTGCAAAAAAACTTATTTTTTCACGAAATTTGGTGAAAACATACCTTTGTGTATTCGAAACATACAGTAATTTTTTTGATTTAAAATATTTATTTTTTCACCTTATTTTGACAAAATTTCGAAAAATCACCCTAATTTTCAATCGAAAAATCTCACGTCAAAATATCTGATTTCTTAAAAAAATTGGTGTGTTTCTTGTTCGTTGAAATCTCTACTTTCAGATGGTTAAAAAAAAAATTTACATTACCATGGTAAATGTTCTCAGAAAATGCAAATAATGAAAATAACCCAAATCCAAATTTTTTTTTATTTTTTTAAAAATTCAAAATTTACACATTAAATACTAGAAAAACGTAAGATAGTAGTATATTTCGAGTAGCAATTTTTTTGTTTATCGGTATAACATGAAATCTTACGTTTTTCTAGTATTTAATGTGTAAATTTTGAATTTTAAAAAAAATAAAAAAAAAATTTGGATTTGGGTTATTTTCATTATTTGCATTTTCTGAGAACATTTACCATGGTAATGTAAATTTTTTTTTTAACCATCTGAAAGTAGAGATTTCAACGAACAAGAAACACACCAATTTTTTTAAGAAATCAGATATTTTGACGTGAGATTTTTCGATTGAAAATTAGGGTGATTTTTCGAAATTTTGTCAAAATAAGGTGAAAAAATAAATATTTTAAATCAAAAAAATTACTGTATGTTTCGAATACACAAAGGTATGTTTTCACCAAATTTCGTGAAAAAATAAGTTTTTTTGCAAAAGATAAAAATAAAAAACCAAAAACTCAGTTATTCGAATTTTTTACATACATTTCGAGGTTATGTGAAAAAGTGTCTTTACAAAAGTTGTAGATCTTTTTAGTACCTACAACTTTGCCGTTCAACTTTTTTTCCTAAGACTTGCAGTTTTACCGGAAATCGAGATTAACCATTTTTTACCCTTAAATACGCCCCCCGCCCCCTTCCCGACCTCAGATCGCCCGTAATTTATTTTTCCTTTTTTTTTTGGTTTATTTTCTACCTCTTACAACTTGTTTCATCCTACTATAATTTTTTTTCTTTTTTTACCATTTTAAAAATTATCGACCCTGGTCTATATTGATTAACAATGAATAAAAAAACACTCAGAAGCACACAGCAATCCCCTTCAGCGCAAAATCAATCGATCCAAAATCCAAAACCTCCAGCATACAATGACAAAGTCTTTCCCAATCAAATCAAACACTCGCTATTATTTAACACACATTGTCTTCGCATACGGGACCAAAGATCATTCGGAGAATTTTTGTTTCGAAACGACCAAGGGTTTCCTCATCCGCTTTCGATAAGGTTCATGCTTCCGCGCCGTAAAGCAGGACTGGGATGATCAAGGTCTTATACAGGGTTACCTTGGTTTTTCTGGCGAGGCTTTTGTTTCTCAATTGCCTTCTTAACCCAAAAAAGCAACGGTTGGCAAGAGTTATTTTCCGTTTGATCTCCGCACTGATATTGATATCCTGTACTGCCTCGAAGTTATGTCTGTCTATTGTGACGTTTTGTCCAATTCGTCGATGTTCTGTGTCCTGGCTTGATGACAGCATATACTTAATTTTGCCCTCATTAACCATCAAACCCATTTTTGCAGCTTCTGTTTCAATACTCGCAAAAGCACCTATGACATCACGCTTTTTTCTTCCCATTACGTTAATATCGTCTGCATAGTGGAGTAATTGTACAGACTTTTGAAAGATTGTTCCTCTGGTGTTGACGTTTGAGTTTCTTACAATCTTTTCAAGTATGATGTTGAAGAAATCGCATGACAGTTTGTCGCCTTGCTTTAAGCCTTTTTCGATATCAAAGGTCTCGGTGAGTTCTCTACCCACCTTGACGGAGCAGCGTGAATTCTCCAAAGTCATCCTGCATAGTCGTACGAGTCTTGCATGGATGCCGAAACTAGACATGGCTCTATACAGCTCGTCTCTGTAAATACTGTCTGTCATACGTGACCTCGAAATCGATAAAGAGATGGTGAATATCGATATTATATTCTCGGGTTTTTTCCAAAAACTACCGTAATGTGAAAATTTGGTCTATTGTGGACTTCTCTGGTCTAAAACCACATTGATAAGGACCTATCAAGTTGTTGACGTGGGATTTCAGACGTTCACATATTACAGCAGACAAGATCTTATAAGCGACGTTAAGGAGGCTTATCCCTCTGTAATTGGCGCAATTGTGAGGGTCTCCCTTCTTTAGGATCGGGCAGACGATACTGAGGTTCCATTCATCGGGCATGCTTTCTTCCGACCATATCATGCAGATCAGCTGGTGCATGCTCCTTTCCAACTGGTCTCCAGCTGTCTTGAAAAGTTCGGCATCAGGGCCATCTGCAGCTGCAGTCTTATTTGATTTAAGTTTGCATATGGCAAGCTTCACTTCTTCTAGGTCGGGAGGACGGCATTCTTGATCATCGTCTAAGCTGAATGGGGCAATCTGCCTGACAGCGAAATTTGTGTCCTCATCGCAGTTAAGCAGTCTACAGAAGTGATCTTTCCAGATCCTCAGTAGCGACTGTGACTCTGCAACTATGTTTCCTGCTGATCTTTACAGGCTTGAGTTCGGGGTTTGCCACCCTGGCAGGATCTTTTTACCTTTTGGTAAAACTTCTGAATCTCGTTCCTGTCATGGCATCTGTCTATTTCCTCAAACGAGCGCTTCTCATGCTGCTTCTTTTTCTTTTTGAGAATTCGGTGTTCTTCCCTTCTTTTCTCCTTGTAAATCTCGTTATACTGGCAGCGGTTCTGATGGCTTCTTGGCATTGCTGCCACTGGTCTTCAATGCCTAATGCTGACGGCATAGAATTCAAGGATAATTGCAGGGATACTCGTAAATTATAATACTAGGAGGTTTTTTCTTGACAATTTTTTTTATTCTTCTCTCCCACATTAAAATTTTGTGGCCAATACCTAAAAACAAATTCCTTAAAAATTTTAGCCCGTAATATTAAAGGTTTCTTATACAAAATACACGTGAACTTTTACTTTTTCCTTAAAAGCTCAAAATTGTTGGGGAATTTGTTTGTATTGTCAACAAAAAGCAGCCTAACAACTACATTAATCCTCAAGACAACTAAAATATTCGCTAGCAAAACAATTCTTTTGATTACTGGCTGGGACAAACAGCCTCTGATCAGCAGAGTTGCAAACACCCCTACAGCAAAAGTTTTAATACCAACATGCAGTTCAAAAACCTCATACTAATAAATTCTCGTTAATGCTTCTCTGTTTTAACCTAAATGGTTATTTTAATAACTGAAACGAACTCCAATTATTAAATCAGGACGCTTCAATAATAACCGTACAAGCAACCCATCTTAAAAAAAAACATCTACGGGGAAAGCAATGAGAAAGACGAATAGAAAACTAAAAACCACCACTTCTAGAATACATATCAGTTTTATCTCTTATTTTTAAGAACTTAATATTTATTGATTCCGAGTTGTTATTTTGTATGAATGTTATTATGTTATTATTATGTTATTTTGTATGAATTTGTCTATTTTGTAATAAAAATAAAAACTTCTTCATTCGTTAATTCTTTTTGTAGATCCTCCAATTTGTGAGACTGAATCAACAGTGATTCGAGCCGCTATCAAACAAACTATTAATATCACGTGCCTTGTGGACTCCAACCCATTGTATAACTTGAACTATAAATGGCAATTTAACAACTCACTCGAAAATATAATCGAATTGCCTGATCCATCGAACCAAGTACAAGCATTCCATAGCTTGGCTCCATCATCACTGCCTCTTAAAAGCATATCACCTCCCGGACACCATCACAATCATTACGACTTTTACCAAGAATATCCAAGACATCCACACCACCACAAAAGATTGTTACAAAAAATCATTATTCAAAAACAGCACCATGAGTCATCAAAATCTCTCAATGATTTTCATGGACGAATTCATTTTTCTTCAATGTTGGCATCTTCGTTGCATTCACCAATACATACATCGAAAGCATTAGAAAACTCTAACAGGCATTCATCTCATACAACTAATAAGTCCAAATCTAACAATTCGCATCATCATCTAGGTCATCATAATGATTATAATCTTATCGAAAATCGAAAACAAGAAGACAATAATGAAGCGGAAGAGATACATGAGTTTCCTCTTGCTCAAATGCTCTATTCAAACATGGTGTATACCAATCAACTAGACAAAACACATCGAATGCATAGTGAAAACTCAAAACGTCATAAACAAGAGAACCATATCGTTCCACAATTTGGCCATAAAAGTATTTCAAAACCTGAGACGAAACCATTGCACAATGTGTATCAGTATAATATTGAATCATACGAGAGTTTCGGTGCGATCTCATGTACGGCAAGTAATCAGATGGGACAGAGCCAACCCTGTTGGTACCACATTCAACCGGCAGGTATTTATAATTAAAAAATATTAAATGCTTAGAAGAAAGTACATAGAAGCTTTTTCTTATCAAACATTTGCAGATCTCCCAGACCCAGTAAAAAGTTGCACTGCCCACAATGCTACATCCAGCTCCATTCAAATACAATGTGTTCCAGGCTATGATGGTGGCATTCAGCAACATTTTCACATACAAGTTTACGATGAACTAAATCGACAAATTCTCTACAATGTGACATTCAAGCATTCCAATTTCAAAATAAAAAGTTTACCCAGTGATTCGGTGTTCGTGCTGCGAATAACTTCGATCAATTTGCAAGGTTCTAGTAAACTTGTATATCGATTGAGAGCAAGAACATTGTCGGTGCCACTTTTGAGAACTGGTAAGTCAGTTATTTTTGAAGTCGATAGTTTAAAAAACCGTTCTAACAATGATAACGATAGTAAACCACAATCCCTTGATTCCGCTCTATAGAATATCGTGCTCATTGAAGAAAATTCCGAAGATTTCAGTGATAGCCATCAGATTTGATTTACTAATAACTACGAAACCAATAATGTGTAAGCAAAGCGGATAGTGTGTATGTGTGTACGTGTTTTTTGCGTAGTTGTTCGAACATAGCCTTTTAGTAAAGCTTCATTGTTTCAGCATTGCTTTGAGTGCACCAAAAGAAAAAGAGGAAGAAGATTGATTGAGCTCACTAAGACCAAATACAACAAAAATACTACCCTGAAAATGAGTTAATGAAAACTAATATCATGTTTTCCAATATTTTAATGTTCACGAAAAACACCTACGAATTTTTGCAGAACTGTTAACAAAAGTTGTTTGCTTTCAAGAGCTAACCCAATCAGATTTGAGTTTTAAAGAGCTTTTAGATTAAAACCCAATGAATTTTCAAGCTCTCTAACGCGAACCACTTTCAAAAAAAAGCTTATCTATATTCAGTTCAGAAATATAACAAACTAGCCGGCCAGCCCGGCGGAGCTTGGGTCCTATGGTGATATATAGCATAAGGTCCTATGGAGTGTATAGCATAGAGACACGGCACTATTTACTAGCTGCAGAAAGTGTGTGATTTAGAGGTCACACAAGACACAATACGTGGTGGTACTCGAAATTGGAAACTTTTGGTCCGCGATCTTGCTCCACCGTTCGAAATTTAAAAAAAATTTTGTGTATATTTTTTGTGTATTACAGTGTAAAACAGTTTAAATTGTTTGCGTATAATTTGCGTATTTGCATAGTTTTCGTACTTTCCGTACTTTGTGTAATGAGGGTACTTTGCGTATTGCCCGTACTTTGCGTAATGTGTCTTTTTAGTATATTTTGCTTAATTTGTGTATTTTGCCCAAAACAAAACAAAAAGAGCTCAAGATATCATCCCGTTAGACATACGGGCAATATCTTTGCTACACAGAGATAATATAGCAAGAATTTTTGAAATCGGTGCAGTAGCTTCTAAGTTCCCATTCTCGTTCCCGTTTCTGTCTCTGTCTCTGTTGCAATATGTGGATGAAATGTATTCTATTATACAAACTTACTTGCTCACTTAGGTGGGCATTGCAGTTCGGGTTGAATCTGGGCCTCAACCAACATCCTTCGGTAACGACGTCGATATCGGGTAAGCTCTCTCCAGTTTTGAAGTCTAAGTCGGTTAAGGTTGTCTTCCACCTGAGTTCCTAAGACGAGGTTTTCCTGCAATGTGCTTTCGAAAACTCGTTGAGCCGGAGCGTTGCTGTCCATCCTCCCTACACGTCCCAGCCATCGCAGTCTCGCGAGGCCTACTTTTTTAGATATGCCCTTGTCGCGGTACAGCTCATAAAGCTCGTTGTTGAATTTTCTTTTACAAACATTGATTTAGATAGATTTATTCATTAAAAATAGTTTATACATTTTCTTATTTACCATTTTATAAACATGAATAGGTAAGGACATGACAATATTATGTCGTCTGTCCGAATGGTTTAAATATCTTCTGATAGCGCAATTTGATTATTAGTTATTTTATATAAATAAAAAACAAAAATTTTGTTATGCAAATCAAAATTAAAAATGCAAACGGCAAAATAAAATAGACTTTGAGTTTAGCTAAAACAAAACAAATGTGCGTAACGCTTAAATTTACTTTAAGATTTGGGGCTTTCAGTTTAAAATCAAAAAAAGAGATTGCTATACAAATCAAATTTGAAAAATGCAAAATGCAAAAAATAGACTTTTAGTTTGGCTAAAACAAAACAGATGTGCGGAACGCTTAAATTTACTTTTAGTTTTGGGACTTTTAGTTGCTTGAAGTTTTCGCTAATTATCCTACTTCGGTATGACATCGCTTCTCTACAGTACTCCAAAAGCTGCATCCAGTTTTCACCGTTAAGGATTCTAAGAACTTCATTTTCATGTAGGGTGTTTTTACCAAATACTGCTCTTCTTATTTCCCTCAAAACTGGACACATTCCCAGAAAATGGCCTGTATCCTCCTTTTTCTTCATATTACACAAACTACAAGTTATTTCCAAATCGCTGCGATGTGGGACAAAGTTAAGTCGCATCATCTCTCCTCTGACTGTGAAAATAGTGCTAATGGCTTTTGCTGAGAAGTTCGGGGTGAAGTAATTCTGCTCATTTAGATTGTAAGTAAGCTTTGAGTAAAATGACCTTTCGGTTGATGCTCGCGCCCTTTCCTTAAAAGCATATCTTTCATTTTCATCAGTTAGTTTGATTACTTCGTAAAGCAATTTCTTTAGTCCTGATTGATTTGATCCAGCGAGGTCGAGAGGGATACCACAGTCTGCAGCCAGCTTTCTCCAGTCTTGATACCAGCTTTTCTGAAACTGCATCGCATATTTCCAGACTAATTTTGGAAGCCTTGTGTCCTTCATATTAGTTATCCTATCAGATAGTCCGCATTCAGCTTAAGAGTTGAAATGAAAAGTGTTGCCAGACCGCTTTCTAGGTAGTACATATACTTTGGAGTACTTACAGGCAACGAGAAGATTTTTCTAAGAAAAAAGCAAAGTATATTCTCCACAACATCGAATTTGTAGGTCCCCCAAACTTGTGCACCATAAAACAAGACCGATCGCGCTGTTGCATTAAAAACCTTATATTTTGAGCTTAAAGTGATATTTTTATTATAAAAAATTCTTTTCCAATTCACGCATATAGCTCTTTTAGCTTTTTCCGCTTTCAAATTGAGGTGCTTTTCCATGTTTAGGTTAAAGGTTAGCTCCATGCCCAAATAGGTGTATTGTTTTACTACTTCCAGATCCCTTCCATCAAATTTCCACTGCTCTTCTCTCGACACTCTTCCGTTTCCATTCTGAAAAATCATAACCTTCAATTTGTCTATATTTACTTCCAAGCTCCACGTTTTACAATATTCTGCAAGCCTATTTACCATCAACTGAAGTGAAGTTGCAGACTCAGCTAAAATGACAATATCATCCGCGTACAAAATAACTTTGATTATATCGACTCCAATTCTGACTCCACAAGGTAAGCACTGCACCAAATCATCTATGTATAGTGCAAATAGTAGTGGGCTAAGATTGCACCCTTGTTTAAGGCCACGGGTAACTTCCAGTTTTTCCGATTTATCATTTCCATCAAACACTTGCGCAAAAGATTGTTGATAGAGCTTTTCCAAGGCATTTATAAATTTATTTGAAACTCCTAAATTAAATAGTTTGAAGAACAAAGCTTTTCTGTCAATTGTATCAAATGCTGCCCGAAAGTCGACGAAGAGTGCATACAGTTTCTTGTTGTTGCTGAGTTTCATTCTTGCGAGCCCAGTCAGAACGAAAATATTGTCTACCGTAGAATAACCTCTTCTAAACCCCGCTTGGTACTCGCTTAAAATTTGGTTGATTTCTACCCATTTGGTGAGCCTTTCGCATAGGAGAGTGGTATATATTTTCAGAGAGGCATTTAGAAATGATATGCCTCTGTAGTTTCCAGGACGATGGGATCTCCCTTCTTTAGAATAGGCCAAATGAGAGCTTCGTAAAAATGATCTGGGGGGATACCGAAGTTAAATATTACATACAAAGCTCCTGCTAGTTTTTCCTTAAAACAAGGTGAGTTGTATTTAAAATACTATAATGGAATGCTGTTTGAACCTGCCGCTTTACCATCCTTCATGGACTTCAAGACTACTTCCAGTTCCTCTGTTTTAATATCTTCGTCTAGGAGATTGTTTTGCAGATAGGGACGAGCGTATTTAAAACTTCAATGTTCTTCCGACCTCGGAACATTTAAAAGTGAAAAGCTGAAGTGCGCTCTCAAAGAGTCCAAGCTTATCAGCGATTCTTGTTTTTTATTTTCGTTGCCATTAATTTTTTTTGTGCGGGACCAAAACTGCTTCGAATCCTTACATTCTCCCAGAGATTTGGCGAGGTTTTCGTTATAAATTTTCTTTTTGTCTTTGCAGTGACGCTTGTACTCTCTATTTGCTTCCAGATAAGCTGTTTTAAAGTTCGAAGTGTTATATTTTCGAAGTAATTTCAAAGTTGCTAAAGATTTTTTTTCTGAGTTTTTCACATGAGAAATCGTACCACTCGTTTCTTTTATTACAGGCTACGGGTTTTTTAATAAGGCCAGCTGCTTCCGTAATGATTTTTTCCAGTTCTAAGAGGGGAAAATATTTGATCCGCAATAATGCCTCTTTTTTTAACAAAAGTTCGTTTGTTCTTGTCCTGAAGACCTCGCCGTGTTGATTATACCACTTTAAAACTTCGTTGTTGCTATTCATCACTAGCGAGGAATATTTTTTGATGTCTAATTCAAGTTCGATTGAAATTGGTAGATGATCGGATAGGTTAAGATCCCCTACTCGAAAATCTTTTATGGTGGAATACCATTCCCCACCAGCAAGACAGTAGTCTATTGTGGAACCACCTTGCTTTCCAATAAACGTGAGTTCACCCTCCTGATCTCCACAGCAACATCCATTTAACATACTGAGGCCAAAATCATTGCAAAGTTGCAATATAGTTTTCCCTTCCGAGTTGACTGTTGCGTCTTTTGAATTTCTTTCCTGATTTGCCTTGATGGAAGATGGCTCTAAAACACCGGTCCTGGCATTTAAGTCACCAATTATATTTAAGCTATGAGTTTGTAATGCATTTATCATTTCATGAAAATTGTTAAAATCTTTAGTCCATTTAGAGCAATTTAAATATGTGGGTATAATATACATTTTTCCGTTTGCGATTTCTTTATTTTCGATATAAAAATAATAATTATCGTATTGATGGATTTTATAATTCCAAGAAGACAAACATTGTCTTCGCATATGGGACCAAAAATCGAAAAGGCCCAGAGTTTCCTAAGGCAGGACTGGGATGATCAAGGGCTTATAAAGGGTTACCTAAATTTTTCTAGAGAGGGATTTGTTTTTTAATTGCCTATTTAACCCAAAGAAGCAGCAAGAACTTTTCTCCGTTTGATCTGCCCGCTGATGTAGATTTCTGTGTCTATAGTACATTCTAGAGAGACGAAGTCCTGTACTAGCTCAAAGTAATGTCTGTCTATTGTTATATTTGGTCCAATTCATTGATGTTCTCTGTTCTTGTTTGATGACAGCATATACTTCGCTTTGCCCTCATTATTTAATTATTAAACACATTTTTTTCCGCTTTTGTTTCAAAACTCGGCAAAGCGGCTAGGACATTACGCTTGCTTCTTTCCACTACGTAGATATCGTCTGCGTAAGCGAGTAATAATATAGACGTTTGAAAGCTCATGCTTCTGATGTTGACGTTTGATTTTTACACAATCTTTTCAATTACGGTGTTGAAGAAATCGCAAGACAGTATGACAGTGTGTCACCTTGTTGAAAGCCCTTTTCGACATCAAAGGTATCCAAAGTCATCCTGCATAGTCGTACTAGTGTGTATTTCTAAGAACAAAATTTAGCACCGCAGCAAAGTCGATTAGCCTGAATTCCTTTTTCGGAGGTTTTGTCATGCAGGCTATGCTTACCGATTGTATTTCCAAAGATGTCCTCCTTAGCCAGTTTTGTGTTAAGGTCGCCAAGAACGATTTTCACGTCGTGTCTAGGGCACTGCTCATAGGTTTCTTCGAAGAGCTCGTAGAAACAATCTTTGGAATGGTCGTCTTTCTCTTCTGGGCGTGAGCACATATTACGCTAATGTTGGCGAATTTAGCCCTTATTCGGATGGTCATATGCGTCCATTAATTGGATTTTGGCTAATAACCTTATACCTGAGTCTTCCTCTAACTACAAATCCGCACCCAAATAAGCATTGTTTCTGTTGTCTGTAGCAGTCGCCATTGTAGATGTCGCAGGTTGAAAACCTGCGTCTTTGTGTCCGGTCCATTCCATCGCACTTCTGGTATGACGGTTATGTATGTTGTGCCGCAGTCTAGGGCGTCCGCTAATTCTTCGGCAGCACAAAATCCGTTAAGGGAAGATCCCTTCATACAAATTCGAGGTTTTTGTCCTTTTTTCGTTTGTTCGATCGTAAACGTTGGAATCATAAATTTCAGAGGCTGTTGGTCGTTTCGGAACCGTAAAGTTCTTACGTGGTTGGGTTGTAAGCCCCATGCACAACCCCCAGCCTGGACTGGAGGGCCAGGTCCTTTTGGAACATAATGGACCAGATAATCCGGTATCAGTACACTGCTGCAGGTGTATGAGAGCTGGCGTGGGCTCGCCAGGAGCTCATGCCCTAACATCTCTACTTCAATACCCTGTCCTAGTATTGACAGTATTGACAGACCTTTAAACCAATTGTCTATGAGTAGCTCATTCAGGAGTTTCTGCTTTATAGCCCGCTGAAGTCTTTGACAAACTATCCCTAAGGTTGGTTGATTTTGGGGTTGCTTAACGAGAAAAAAACGTTTCAACATCAATTCTCGTTAAACTTATTTAAATAAATTATTTTGAGCTTACTTTACATATTTAATTATTTTTTACAGCTTCGTCCACAGCTGTTTTAGTACAATTAACTCCACTTCTGGGTGCTCTTGTTGGATTGATTGTGACCCTCATCTTAGTGGTCATTTGCATAGTTATTTTCATCAAGTTCCGCAAAAAGCACATTTACCGATCGAATGGCAACACCATTGAGACAGTAGATAAAGGAAGTGTAGAATTACTTGGTCGAAATCTGGGAAGCAGGTCAAGTTTTGAGGATAAAAACCCTGATGTTGTTCCCTTAGAAAACAGCGACGATGAATACATCGCTGAGGAGGAAGCGTTTAACCGTTTGAACCAAGACGCATACCGACCCATTTGTACACAAACAACGAGGCGAAATACCCCACCATCATCACCGCCACTACATTCATCTTTAGCACAAAAGGTGAATTTGAAATTAATTGCTCCTTTTTGTTTTTTTATTTATCTTTAACGAAATAAAATACGCTTACAGAATGGAGAAATCTCCCTCACAACAAATCCATCTTACAATATTTGCAACACCCCACAACGAATACGGCAGCCTACTTACACATGCCCACCACATTTGCTATCTAGCAGCAGCTCATCCAATATTTATACTCGAGTTCCAGGACGATCACCAAATCTACCTACCTATGAAACACCAACCCCGTCCACATCGCCATATGGTTCTTTAAATATATGCACGATGCCATTACTGGGACAACACCAGCCTGCCCATTTTCAATCATTGCAAGTTCAACCCCACCAACTTATTCACCAAAAAGCACAACTACAACCTACGACCAGTGACAATATCAGATTTTACAATTATAGTATGTCCCCCTGAGAGTTACTTAATGATACAACCAAATGCCAAATTGTAAGCATTGGAAGTAGTAACAGTGTATGCACGAGCTCCGCCGAGAGGACGACAATAGTTTAGCCAACTTGTCCGTAACTCAAAATAAAATAAGTACATACATTACAATATCATATAAGACTCCATAAAAATTAATTTAAAAATCATTTTAGCTTTACTCTATTTTAAAAGTTTTTTTTGTTTTTAAGAAAAACTCTCTTAAGAATTTAAATCTCTCTTTTTTATATCAAACTGTCAAGAGATAAAGTTTAAGAATAAGCACCTTTGTAATTAAGAACAAAAACATACATATACATATCTTCTTTGGCAAGATACATACATATGTACAGTTTAGAAACAAAAGATACATAGTTACCTATTAAATGTTTTTTTTATGTTTAACATAGATAGATAAACGTAACAAAACAGCTTTGAGACACAATATATTCTGGTATTAAGTTAAGCTACACTGCATATGATTGTATTGACATAGTTTATTGCGCTGGCGCTCACAGATTCCAAAATGTATATTACTATTCTATGAGATGTAGACGAAACCCATAGTAGTTAAAATCGACGAATTTTATAGAAAAAAACTTTGCATTTTTATTAGTATTAAATGTGTATGTAAATGTCTACTTACATTACACATAAACTTTGTATATGTAAACACTTAAAGGCAAGCTATATTATTTTAAGTACAATCAACCGTATTAAGCTTTTTTTTTTTGTATAACATATCATAACAAATTCTTCTTAAACAAAAAATATAACCTTATCTTTTTGTCACTTTTTACTGATACAACTAAACAGAACAAAAATAAAAATAAAACTGTAAATGTACATAATATCAATAAATCGGGATACTGTTGATTTTTTTCGAAAGTTGGTTGTTTAAATATTTTTTTACTTTTTCGCTGAAATTTTTTTTTACAAATCGTTCAATTTTTTGACCGTTGGAATTGTTTATGCCTTTCATTTCAGGGGCTCAATGGAAGCTTAAAAAGATGGAAGATTTGTAGTCAATATCTAGCTATTGAATTCCTGTGTAACGTTCTTGGGAAGACTTTGGCTAAATTTTTTTTGAAGACCGATGAGCTCGTCGACAAAGTGACTTATCTTACTCTTGCAAATCGAACCCAGTGCTCAAATCTTTAGTGTTAGATTATTATTAATTACTCAAAACAGTTGAGAGCATTCGCGCAATTTATAAAAAAAATATAAAGAAGCCAAAAAACTTGGCAGACGATTGGATACGATACTATCAGCCACTCTAGCCAAAAGATTCAGAGAATCATCACTACAAGAGGTTGCCCACAAGGAGGGGTCTTATCACCTTTACTTTGGAGCCTAGTAGTAGATGAGCTATTAGAAAAACTAAGCATGCAAGGCATAAGATGCATTGGCTATGCTGATGACATCACATTATTAGCCTGTGTGAAATATGAAGAAACCCTATGCGATATAATACAGAAAGGCTTGGTAATCACGAAAAAGTGGTGTACACCTGTAGGACTGAACATCAACCCCACAAAAACTACAATTATACCATTCACCAGAAGAAGACTCCTACCACTTATGAAAGACATAAAACTGAATGGAGTTACCATAGAACCCAAAACAGAGGTTAAGTATCTAGACGTGATTCTAGTAAGTAAACTCTTGTGGAAAAAGCAAGTAGAAGCAGCAACTGAAAAGGCTAAGAAAACCCTAATGATATGTAAGAGCATAGCAGGAAGGTCATGGGGTTGTATGCCGAGCATTATTCGGTGGATGTACCTAATGATGGTAAGACCGACCCTTACCTATGGAGCGGTAGTCTGGAATAAGAGAACTGACCAGGTGTGCACCAGGAAAGCATTAGAAAAAGTGCAAAGACTTGCGTGCATATGCATATGAGGAGCAATGAGAAGCTGTCCAACTGCGGCTTTGGATGTATTGCTAAACCTGACACTTATGCACCTGGTAATAAGAAGCATCTAAAATGCAACGATAGCTAGATTCGCCAAAGAAAATGCGTGTGTACTGAAATCTAGCGAAAAGAGTTTTTTTTTTTTTTTTATAATTAACGCGCACATCAAGGGGTTATGACTACCCTTATAATGTTATAGAACACAGTGCGAGCATTTAGGAAAATAGGAGAGGATTTGAAAGGAGACACCGATGCACGTTGCTTTTGAATTTTTGTGAATCGTAATGCAGGGGAAACACAGAGCCAGGTAAAGTATTTCGCATTCGGGTGGTGCGACTGAAATACGAATCTTTATACTTCACTGTACGTCCGAAGTTGGGCTCAAGGTTAAACTGATGAGCATTCCTAGCGAGGCGGGTATTGCGGCTAAATTGTTTCAGGGGAGGAATGCAACTGGCTACTTCACTAGAGCACTGTTTGTGAAAAAAGCGATAAAAAAGAGAGATACAGGTGACGTTTCGACGATGTTCAAGAGAATCAATCGATTCTACGATTGAACTATCACCTATCAATTTTAACGCTCTATTTTGTACCCTATCAAGTAGGCGCAAAGATGTTTGAGAAGCACCTGACCAGATATGGGAGTAATACTCCAGTTTCGGGCGGATGAAGGCCTTATAAATTGTAGCCAGATCAGAAGGGGTGAAGAACTTCCTGCATCGTCTTAAGAAACCTAAGCATTTAGCAGCGTTTTTGGCGACTTCAAATATGTGGTCGTTCCAACGAAGATCATCGTTTACACACATAAAAAGTACTGACAGCTTTTCGGTTTCTTGGATGCAGGTACCATTCATGGATAATGGCAATGGGGGAATGTTAAGCTTCAACGACAAGAGACAGCATTGAGTTTTCGAAGCATTGAATTCTACTCGGTTCATAAGACCCCATGAAACAATGCTGTCAAGGTCAGAATACTATCAAACGAGTTACCACTCATTGACTTGTCTCGGGATAGCAAGACCAAGGAATTCAAATTCGATAAGCTCTTCAACGTTGAGCTAAGTAACAAAAAGGCATGGCAAAGTGAGGAAAAGACCTACTCAATTAAGACCCATGCAATAAAATGGTATACAGATGGCTCAAAAACAACGGAGGGAACTGGAGCAGGAATTTTTAGGCCAAGAACAAAAATTTCAGTACCTATGGGAAGAATGTCAAGCATATTCCAAGCAGAAGTCTATGCAATACGCAAATGCGCGGAATCAAACATTGACAGAAAATATAAAAACAAACATATTGCAATAATGACGGACAGTCAACCTGCAATTAAGGCCTTAAGATCCTACACAATCTCTTCAAATCTTGTCAGTGAATGCATTGACAAATTGAACAAACTAGGCAGTAATAACAAGGTTACAATCTACTGGGTACCTGGGGACATGTAGGAATCAAAGGCAATGAACAGGCAGTCGAACTGGCAAAGACAGGAGCCGGATCATCTCTCATAGAGAGCAACGACCAATGCAGATATTGCAACGAAGAAGAGTCTCCTGACACCAAAGAAAGAAGTACCTAGGATCCTACACCTACTACGTTGAGGAGAGGGAGCTAAAACTCATGAGCGTAACCCAGATACTCAGCCTAATTATGAGTTTCACGTGAATAGCTTTTCGCCCGGAACTTTTTTGTTCGCCCGGAATTTTAAAAGCTATTATGAGTTTCACCTGAACAAAATTCCAGACTTACAATTTTTCAGCTCACAAAAATAAGTTAAATAAATTGCTCTCAACGTTTTCACATTTCACGGGGGAAAATAGCTCATAATAAGGGAAATTTTTCGAACATGGAAAATTTTTTCCCCGAAACTATCATAATAAGGGAAAAGTGAAATGGGATCTTTTTCGAGGGGAATGTTTTCACGTGAAACTCATAATAAGGCTGACTATGTTTCATCAGAGGAACTAATCTGTATGAATTACTTTAAAATTAAGGAATACCACTTAAAATACCAACCCCAAATATTCATTCATCAGCCCTGTTCTGCTATCCAATTCGATCTGAATTTGTAATTCACTTGAATGTTGCATTCAATTTTTCTCAAACTATCTTCTATTTTCAAGTGCAAAGTGAAATTCGTGTGAAATTCTTTCTCTTTTTCTCTTTTAAGTCTAAGCTGATCTGATCTCTAGATCAGCTGCTCACTTGTCTAGCCTTTGAAACGTGAATCGTTTTACTGTCGCTTTCATGGCCTTTTCACTCCGGTTTGGGTTTGATCGCCATTTACTCTCGTTTTATTTGCTTTTCGAGAACTTAGGAGCTGACGAAAGCGTTTAACAGAATAAAGCTGTAAAGTAATGCACCAATATATCCACATCATTGAATTTTGGAGTCCTTTAAATCCATAAGATTCAAAAACACTCAAAATTTGCAAAGGAAACAAAACGATTATGATGATTATCAATAGCACTCCAAGATATAACCGTTTGAGAAAATTGAATTGAAAATTGGTGTACTTGGTTTCATTGGGGCGTATCCAAATAGCTTTTTGTTGTTATCTTCATCTTCTTTTTCATTTCCGGCGTTACGAGTAGTGATCTTGAAGCGATCACAACTCTCCCACTTTTCTGCTTCACACTAGTGATCCGCCTGTGGGGTACGCCGCGTTGACCTCAGAAAGCGTCGGCAAGCCTCCCGGTTTTGGATTGTCCCATGTCTGAGGCCAACCAAATGCTGCTGTTTTTGCATTTGCTTGCACCAGGAGTGTTTTTTCTTTTTCGTCGCAAATTTGTTGAAACGTTGTACGATATTGCCTTTTGGGCGGGGTTCTGCGGATCTCTCCTTTGAACATGACAATACCAACTGAGACGGTCGTGCTGAATTTTGTCCAAGATGGTACTTTTGACATGAAAGCTTCCACGGATCTTAGTACTTCTAATTCGATCAAGCTTTGTTACTCCTGCTGTCATCCGAAGCATCTTCATTTCGGCTGCCGTCAATTTGCTCTCATACTTCTTGTACATTGTCCAACATTGTAAACCGTATGTCAGACCTGGACGGACAACTGCTGTGTAGAGTCTTCTCTTCAGCTTAGGGGGCATTTTTCACACAAGATAGCGGAGTTTTCTCGCCACTTCATCCACCCTACGCTTACTCGATGATTGATGTCGTCATCACAAGTTGCTTCACTATTGATCATAGATCCCAGATATTTAAACTTTTCACACTTGGGAAGCACATTTCCATTCAAATAAATGTCTGGAATAGGCTTGTCTGGATCAGAAAAAGGGCAGCACAGGTATTCAGTCTTTTTAGCGCTAATACGGTACCCGTTTCCTTCCAGACCATCAATCCAAACGTCAAGTGCTCGTTGCAGGGATGTAGGATCCTCGTTTATGATGGCTCCATCGTCAGCAAAGAATAATTGTTGTACTTTATTGTCCGTCACTTTTCCTTCGAGCAAATAATCCAGAACAGCAATAAAGAGCAGTGGACTCAAGACACTTCCCTGATGTACACCTACTGTTATTTGGAATTCTTCGGTGACTCCAGCTGGGCATCTCACTTTTGTAACTGCTCCCTCGTACATGTCCATAATTATTCGCACATAGGCTTCAGGAACTCCTCGGTGTCTGAGGGCCACTCATATCTTTGTTGTTATCTACATGTTCAAAATTTACCAAAAAGCTTTCTGAAGATTTTCAAGAATTTATATTATACCTTTGCTACCCAAGTGATCAGCTGATAAAAAGTGCATTTTGTTGCAACTCAGCAATCCTACAACCAACTAATGTCGAATTCCTTTCAAAAACAAAATCGACTGCAGTCAATTTTTTTTTTTAAGGAATTCATTTGGGAGGAAATAAATCGACTTGCCGTCGATCTCTTTTTTGGGACGGATTTGAACACAGATTTTCACACACACAACAATTTTGACAGATCGAAAACGGCAAACAAAAGCATCATCATATGAAAAAAATTAAAGGAAAGAGAATTGTTTTGTATTTAGTTGTGAATTTGGAAAACATTTGGTGAAAAAAAATATAAAAATTGTGTGCTTAACAATATGAATGTAATTGTTTTGTTTCATGGTACTTATTTTTCTTCATTAGTCAGTCGGACACACATACATTCATAAAAAAGAAAATCGCTACTTTTTTAATTTCCTAAATACCCAAAAAAGAATCGAATTTAGTAGCGACTGCAGCACAGAGTAGAACAGAGAGTCCACTTCCACCATCTCCACCCTCAAAACCCGCAAATTTTGAAAATATGAACTTGAGTGAACAGGAAATGGTTCATTGAAAAAGTTCATTGCTGAGGTGAGATATACAGAAAAAAGAACTTTGACTAAAGCTTTGCAGGATCTCCTAGAACTATACCTTATTGAGTCATGCTTCAATTAAATTGGGGATTTCCTTTTGGTATGGTAACAAGAACTTCAGAATAACATAAAGCGAAGCGCTTCGCAATTGAGTTATCGCTTTAAATACGATCCGCCGAGCTTTCTGGAATAGCCCTACAGCATTAATTTGTATTTGTGCTCAGTGGTAAAATCTATTACTGAGCTAATTACATGATTGTTGAGTTGCGACAAAAACACACCTAAAAAATTGGACTTTCGCTTATTTTTTGTTGGTTTTATTTTTTGCTTTGCATTTATGCTAAACTAAAACAGGGCATGACTATTGGTTTGTTCGTGCAGCTCTAGGTATGAACTGAATTCGGTAAACCTAAAGAGTGATCTAATTTTTAGTGTTGTATATATTTCTGATGTCGGAGAGATATTAAAAAAAAAAAAACAAATTCAAATATTCTAATGAATTGCATCTTTAATTATTTACTTAAGAGTAAAGCGAGTTACTGTTTTGGTGTGTTAGGTACAAAAATCATTAAAATAAAGACAGCCAATATTTTTGAACAACACTTGTGACATCGTTTAACGACTTTTTTTTTATTTTAAACACACCGCTTATTGCTAAAATCATGTAACCAATCGAGAACAAACCCTTACAAAATGCGACTGTGATGTTTGGCCCAACATAAATTACAGTCTTTTATTTTATCACTTTTTCTTTTCTCGTCCCGCTAACAATTCTTTTGCTGAAAGAAAGAGCGACAGCAAGCCTTGCTTCTTTTGTCTTTTAGAGAAGTAGTTAGTCACCACATCAGGATTATCTACAAGGCAAAAGAGCTTACATTTATAATGTTTATTAGATTTTATGTGAAAGGCCTCACCGTGCGGGAAAATGTGATCATTGACTGTGGGTAGTACATTGTCGTTTGCACTGAGTGACACGAATAATGCAAATGGTACCAGCCACAGACAGAGGATGAAATACGCTAGCACCTTTAAAAAAAACAAGTTGCAGATATAATATTTGTAAATTAAGTGTTATCTCTGTACGCACCTCAGAAAAAGGATAGAAGTTACTTGTAAAATACTGAAAGGCTAAAAAGTGGTTTATCATCAAAAATATCACTGCTCCGAAGAATGGCACCGAAATGAAACTGATGGATGGGAAATTTTTCATAATTGAAAAATGGAAAAGCTGGGCACCAAGTCCACACAAAACCATAGTCCATGTTAGGTTTTCGAAAAATATAAAAGCAATGTATAAGAGAGTGGTGGCGGCAATCATACCCGATATCACTTTTTTTGCCACAACTGAGTACTCTTCGACCAATTCAGCTAAATAGTACAACCCGGCAGCTAGAAGTAGAAGCACAAACATCCAATAAGCATATCAACATTTGATTACTTTATTAACTATAAATTACCTATTGCCACCGTTATGAAGCATATTTGTATTGCAAAAGACACATAACTCAGTAAAAATAAAAGTGCCATTGTTTGTATTCTTAATTGTAAATAATAAACATTTCTTTTATCGTTTTCTTTTCGCGATTCGCAGAGACGTGGAAGATATGACATATGACATCTACCATGTCAAAATACGGCGGTCACGGTGGAACTCGAGAATTATCGTATCACAAACTTGACGTTGCTTTTACCTTCGAGTTTCTTAAAGGTGCCCCTACACCACAGAGAATATAAAACAGAGTATCAACTAGCACCCCTTTAGCCCGAAACACCCGCAAAAAAATTTCTACCACACAACCAAAATGGCGTCCTATTTCCTGATAAAAGAAATGGAGTAGTGGTGAGATTCTAAACGTCAATAAAACATGACATATCTTTGCCATTTATATTGTTAATATTAGGCGCGTTTTATCGAAATTCTATGTGAAGTTATGTTCATTTCAGTAAAACATCGCTCATGGAAAAACAACAACTCCTTTTGTCCCTGTCCACACGTGTTATTCCAATAACGTTATATCGGTCGTTTCTGGGCAAAAGGGGTGAGGAAGAAAGAGGTTGGATGCACAAAACGAAATCAGATTTATCTGCCTAAGCAGTACACTTCGCCACCTGAGAGTTTAAGTGCCTCATATCCATTGAAATTATTCCTCAGAAAACGAATTTTAAGGTTTGAAAAATAATTGCGTTACTTTCTACTTAACTAATATGACTTTTGAATGTTTATACATACTAATTGAACATTTCTCTTTTGTAATTTGTGAACCTTGGGTCAAAAACTGTTACGGTAAAAAAAAGAAAAAAAAAAGTTCGAAAAAAGTCAGAAATGGATATAGGACCCTGTTCCATACGATGGGTGAATGAATCAAAACCAAACTCCATTTTTCCATGGGATATAGGACATTTGTGCACTAAACATTGGAATGTCAAAGAAAACAAAAATACTAAAAAAATTCAAAATTACTAGGATTATTAATTTTTAAAATTTTATTTTTAGTGATAGAAATATAAAATAAACATTAGTATAAATACTTTGGGTATGTCCTTCTTTATATCACATAAGCTTATTTTTAAGTCAATGAGAAACCTTTCAAAATGACACATTTTTTTAACACTAAATTAGAAAAAATACTTAAAACTACTTTTGGTCCATTAAATTTTCTAGAAAAATACATTTAATTTTATATGGAATGGGTTACTAAAATACTTCAACATTCGTAGAAGCTTGCTTTATTAAGGGATTATTTATTATATTTTTTTTTTAATTTTTTTTTTACCAATTTTGTTTTTGTCCAGTTTAGTAAAAAAAAAAAAAAAACGCTTTAATATAAAAATTAAAAAGTCAGAAAAAACTACATTTAACTCCGTTATGTAGTATGACAACGTGAAGCTAAATAGTTCTACTTACATAAAATAAATTTGTTTCCTGTTGTTTACCTCGTTTTCTATTTTTTTTGCAATATTTTAAAAACATATTGTTTTTAATGGCTGCTTTTTTGAAAAAATCAGAGATAGACGATTACAAATTCGTCTTTGAAGAAGATTCCCACCAAAACTGAAATATCAAAGCATAGTCAACAAATAGATTTGAAACAAAGACTGTTTTTTGTGTTTTTTATCAAACATTTTATTAAATAAAAAAAAATAATTATAATTCAAGTTATAAAATAAAAATAAAATATATTAATTAAAAAAAAACATTAAAATGAAATTAAGAACTTTTCATTATGTCATCATCATATTTCTTTTTCCTCCTTTGACCTTTACTCCACGAGAGCACGAAACCAACTGAAATGATCGCTGTTTAACTGTTTAACTATTTTTATTGAACAGGTATATATACAATTGGTTCTTAATTCTAAGATTACATAACATTTAGATATATTTTGTTTTGTTGGCACAGAAGGGGCCTAAATTTAAATATTGATTTGTTTGCTAAAATAATTATAATTATTGCCTATGATAAGAAAAATATATAAATTTATAAGGTGATTTAAAAAATCTCGGGTTGTTCAGATCCGGTTGTCTTTATGTTGAAGGGGGTTTGTGTGGCCTCTAGCCACGGTGGTAAGCTGAGGCTGCTACCTCGTAAAAGGGTATTGCCTCTTCGTCATTGATTGAAATGATTTCTTCGCCCAGTAGTGCCATTATATCTAAGTATCGTGGCTCGGGATGTCTCTCTTCGGTTGTCAAGCTTCTCACCAGTGGATTGGGATGGTTGCTCAGGTTGTTAGTTATTTTTCTTGCACTGTTCAAAAGGAATCTGTTGAGGGGAAGGATTCCTGATGCTTCGTAGAGCTTTTTGTTACTGAAGTACCACTGTCGTTGACGGTCAAAGTTAAGTCCTGTGCAAATCCACAGAATTTTCCTCTCAAATGCTCCGAGTTTTTTCATGCTGGTTTTGGATATACTAAACCAAGCAGGGAAGCAGTAAGTGATGATTGGTCTGAGGAGCTGTTTGTAGAACAGCAACTTTGTCTTCTGGCTACTGAAATGATCCCGAAAATTATGCTTCTATTTATACTTTTCAAGCTGACTGCACATTTGTCCATGGATATGGAGCAAATAAGCACTTAAATGTTTACTTAATTGTAATATATTATGTGAGCTTTAATGCTCTATATCCTAGCTCCTGTGGATATGGGGCAATTAAGCACTGACAATATATTTTAATTGAATTTGCTCTATATCCATTGCCCATTGCTATAGGGCATTTAAGCACTAAGTGTTTGTTATTTCAACTTCTCTACAAAAATTGCCTCACGTAGTACAAATTTTGGATATAAGGCAAATAAGCACTAAGAGAACCCAAAAATGTGTGGTCTGTAGAGCAAAAGTGGGTTTCGTAACTCTGTTAATAATAGAGATAGAGCAATGGGAATAGGACCAAACGATAGAGAATATTCGAATTAGTATAACTGCATCATTAACTCAGTTTCCCGAAAAAGTGGTCTATGGGGCACTTATACTCTCAGGTGGCGACTTGGCGTGTCCAGACGGGTTATACTCATAACGTTATGCTTTTTTTAATACACTTTCCAACACACGCTTTAAGTTTTCAATTTTTCTTAACACAAAAAAAAATTAAAACTTAAAGTGTTGGTGCTTCGTTAATAATTGAGCTACAGAGATGAATGAAGGCTTTCTGAGCTCTCCATAATGTCTACAAGATTGCTGCATTTAAAGATTTTGATTGAGACAAGTTTTTAAAAAAATTTCTACCGAGCTTTTAATAAAAACAAAAAATCAAAACTAAAAGTGCTGGTGCTTTGTTAATAATTGCGTTACAGAGATGAATGAAGGCTTTCTGAGCTCTCCATAATGTCTACAAGATTGCTGCATTTCAATATTTTGACTGAGATAAGTTTTTCAAAAAATGTGTACATAGTTTAATGTCCACTTTCAATTTGTTCAAAAAAATTAAAACTAAAAGTGTTGGTGCTTTGTAAATAATTGTGCTACAGAGATGAATAAAGACTTTCTGAGCTCTCCATAACGTCTACAAGATTGCTGCATTTCAATATTTTGACTGTGATAAGTTTTTCAAAAAATGTGTATATAGTTTGATATTAATAAAAAGCTAAGACAAATAACCGAGCTGAGGGAGCGAATCACAATATAATGAGTCCCAATAGAATCAGTATAGTTGCATTTTTATGAGTTTTCACATTTTGCACAGCTTTACAAAAAAAAAAATTGAGTTTTTAAAAAACTATAACTTTGGTGTTGTTCAAACCCTGCCCTTAAGAATTTTTCAGTGTGGTGAAAATTAAATTTCAGGTTATGTTTTAAATTGACAAGCAAAAACAATAGTTTCAAACATGATGGCTGATTTTTATTATCCAAATACAAAAACATCTACTTTCAATAGGATATCAACGGGTAAAAAATAAAAACTTAATAAAAATATTGTTTTTGAATATATATCACTGTTTCAGAACTCCAAATTAAGCTGGGTAAACGAGATTATGACTTCTCGAGATGTAAAAAAATTCTTTCGGATTGCGATCGACGAAAGGATGAACAGAAGAAAAAACAAAGCGACAATAAATGTGACCAGGAAGAAACCAGGACGGAGAATATTATCAAAAAAGATGAAAGCAGCGATAATATCAAAGATGTGGCAATGGAAGCAGATGAAACTGACCAAAATGTAGAACCTAATCAAACTAGTGGTGCTGTGGAAGCGAATGCAAATAAAATGTCTGAAGGAAACGGTTTCTGAAGATACATTTCGGGTGCTAAGGAATACAAAAAATATTGTCGTCAAGAAAGCAGATCCACTGGGGCATCCATTGAGAATCAGTAATGTTTTCTGATAACAGTTGAATCTCTTTTCAATAAAATAGTAATTGTAACTTCTTTTAGGCGGCACAAAAGAGAAAATTTCTCCACATAGTGTCAAACTCATCAATAGTGGACATCGCACTCAGCTTACCAACAACGGCTACTCAAGGCAACCGGCTGATGGAAATTTCTTCCATTATTAAATGGTTAACAAATTACGTCAAATAGAATCGTTTATTTGTAAAAATAAAATACAAAACACGCATTTGAAACTTTACAAGGAAGATTCCTCGTCTAATTTTATATGTTTGCTAGGGTGTTCACTTTCAGCTTGTAGAGAAGTCGTCTTCTGTTTTTTGTTCTTATTTTGATTTTTAAAACTTTTTAAGATTTTGTCCTCGCCAATCCTAAGAAAAAAAAAATTTATAAATCAAAGTCAAGTTTTTTCACATACACTTACATAATGGTTGCCCTAGTTCCTGGACCCCAGTGCGCTGTTGGGTTTTCCGGGAACCTCGAGAGGGCATTCTTCCTGCTGTCGGGGTTGGCATCGGGATGTATATCGTTCAACTCATACTGCACTTTGGAAGGTATGCTTAAAATCGCTTTAACTGGAGTTCCTTCGAGCATTCGATCTGCATTGACGGGATGAAGTGCGTTCCAACAGCGAAGTATATCCCAGATTATAGAGGGTGGCGCATTGGTCTTGACGGAACTCTTGCAGGCATGAGAAAAGGACACTTTGTACCCAGCGTGCAGTAACGCTGATCGAAATTTAAGTACAGGCATGATTTCCAACTTTACTACACAACATAGTTTGTCCAGCGAATAATAGAGTGGTACATCGTCAAGCTCTTCGCTAATTACACTCAACATTCCAACTAATCGTCTGTTAGTGCCCAAATGACTGAGGGGTTCCTTTTGGATTTCAGTCAGGAGTTCATCCTTCATCGACGAATGTTTTGTCGTGTATGCGAGCGGACCATATCGGACCACCTAACTGAAAAGGAAAAGTAAAATAGTAAATATCAAGTTTATTCCACATCTTTTTCTCTTACATGATGTTTGTGCCCACAATGAGTGCAGTTTTGACCAACTTCAGGTCCAGTTGGGAGGCCAAATTTAACTCGATTCGGCATATGTTCTGTGGGATTAGGTTTAGCTACTCCTAAGGGTTGCAGTGTTAGTGTTTCACAACCCGTGCATTGGTATATCATCGACTGTTTGCTGTAGTGAAAAACAATGACACAATTACAGTCTTTTGCAAATCAAAATGTTACATAAAAAGCGCTCTTACCACAAACTGTATTTACATGTTGCTTGGCTTACATGAACCCGCACGAATATTCGGATAAAGAAATTTGTAAGTCTTTAGTTGTGAACTACTTTAACGATTTACGCACCATTTCGTGACATGATTTGTTTCTCAAAGGAACCGATCCGTATTTTACAAGCAGGCTAAAATAAAAATTACCTTGATAACAAAAAATTGTTGAGGATTCTCAATGTGTGTAATATTCACACGAAATATTTCCCCCGGAGACAGTACTTGCCTCGACATTACGTTCCAAATGCTTGCGCATAGCAACAGCCCTCTTGATCAAATGGTACAGATCCTCTGGATGTCGGGCTTAAGGCCAACCGACTTCATGATACGAAGAATCTTGTTTCCATTTACGAAACGCACAAATGTATGATAAGCTCAAAATTCACATCAAAAATGCAACTATGACGCGGAATTTTTATCTTCGACTGTCGAAGATAGAATAGTGGTCACTTTAATATACAATTTTAACACAATTTATGGTATTTTATTAGGAAAAAATGTATTACGATCTCGACTGTAAAGAAATTCCTCTTCTGAAAATAAATAAAATGACTAAAATCTGAAACGTCAAATGAAAATAAACTCACCACACATATACTTCCACAACTTTTTTGCGCCATTTTTTTTCAGCTCACACGTATTCACAGATAGATGCTGCGATTACAAAAACAACAATGTAAACAAATGGAAGTTGCGGGGCAAGAGAGGTAATGGTTTTCCATCTTGTTCTTTATTAATCTAATGTTGAATTCCTTTCACCAAAAGTATCGATTCGCCATCGATTCGGCGGCGATATTTTTTGCTTAAAAATGTTCCTTTGGAGAAATATCGATTCGGCGGCGATTCTTTTTTTGAGACGAATCTACACCGATTCTCACACAGATTATCACACACACAACTAGCTTGACAGCTTAGATTAATAAAGAACAAGATGGAAAACCACACTAACACATTGATACCTCCCCACAAGCTGGTGCACGCACTCATTCACAAAATTTCACTAGCACTACTTTATATTCGGATCTCAACACTGGGCTTACACAAAATCTCACTAGCACCACTTTATATTCGGATCTCAACACTGGGCTTACACAAAATTGTACCGTAGTATTGGTATTCTCGTCTGGGAACCGGTTTTTGTTTTTTTTTTTTTTACTTTTAGTCATCTTAAGGCTACGTCTGGCAGAATTTTTGGAAATAAAACTTTTTTTTGGGTTTGTAACTTTTTTGTTAAACATTTTTCTGAGTAGTCTCCTCCCTTCTATTTCCTCTTTTTTTAAAAACGTTTCTTAAAAGAAATAGACAGAAAAGTATGATTGTTAAAAAAATATATACTAAAGCAATACAGTAACCAATAAATATGAATTCATTTTTCATTTGTTTGATGAAAGAGATTCCAACTTAAGTTTTCGATTCTCTTCTTGAAGCTGTGTTGAAAATTTAAGAAGTTAATTAATTGAATTAAAAAAAAAGACAAAAGTAAAATAATTGAAAGCGGATATCAAACTATGTAGACATTTTTTGAAAAACTTATCTCAATCAAAATATTGAAATGCAGAAATCTTGTAGATATTATGGAGAGCTCAGAAAGCCTTCATTCATCTCTGTAGCTCAATTATTAACGAAGCACCAACGCTTTAAGTTTTCAATTTTTCTTAACACAAAAAAAAATTAAAACTTAAAGTGTTGGTGCTTCGTTAATAATTGAGCTACAGAGATGAATGAAGACTTTCTGAGCTCTCCATAACGTCTACAAGATTGCTGCATTTCAATATTTTGACTGTGATAAGTTTTTCAAAAAATGTGTATATAGTTTGATATTTAGGTTTTGGTATTAATAAAAAGCTAAGACAAATAACCGAGCTGAGGGAGCGAATCACAATATAATGAGTCCCAATAGAATCAGTATAGTTGCATTTTTATGAGTTTTCACATTTTGCCCAGCTTTACAAAAAAAAAAATTTAGTTTTTAAAAAACTATAACTTTGGTGTTGTTCAAACCCTGCCCTTAAGAATTTTTCAGTGTGGTGAAAATTAAATTTCAGGTTATGTTTTAAATTGACAAGCAAAAACAATAGTTTCAAACATGAAGGCTGATTTTTATTATCCAAATACAAAAACATCTACTTTCAATAGGATATCAACGGGTAAAAAATAAAAACTTAATAAAAATATTGTTTTTGAATATGTATCACTGTTTCAGAACTCCAAATTAAGCTGCGTAAACGAGATTATGACTTCTCGAGATGTAAAAAAAATTCTTTCGGATTGCGATCGACGAAAGGATGAACAGAAGAAAAAACAAAGCGACAATAAATGTGACCAGGAAGAAACCAGGACGGAGAATATTATCAAAAAAGATGAAAGCAGCGATAATATCAAAGATGTGGCAATGGAAGCAGATGAAACTGACCAAAATGTAGAACCTAATCAAACTAGTGGTGCTGTGGAAGCGAATGCAAATAAAATGTCTGAAGGAAACGGTTTCTGAAGATACATTTCGGGTGCTAAGGAATACAAAAAATATTGTCGTCAAGAAAGCAGATCCACTGGGGCATCCATTGAGAATCAGTAATGTTTTCTGATAACAGTTGAATCTCTTTTCAATAAAATAGTAATTGTAACTTCTTTTAGGCGGCACAAAAGAGAAAATTTCTCCACATAGTAACAAACTCATCAATAGTGGACATCGCACTCAGCTTACCAACAACGGCTACTCAAGGCAACCGGCTGATGGAAATTTCTTCCATTATTAAATGGTTAACAAATTACGTCAAATAGAATCGTTTATTTGTAAAAATAAAATACAAAACACGCATTTGAAACTTTACAAGGAAGATTCCTCGTCTAATTTTATATGTTTGCTAGGGTGTTCACTTTCAGCTTGTAGAGAAGTCGTCTTCTGTTTTTTGTTCTTATTTTGATTTTTAAAACTTTTTAAGATTTTGTCCTCGCCAATCCTAAGAAAAAAAAAATTAATAAATCAAAGTCAAGTTTTTTCACATACACTTACATAATGGTTGCCCTAGTTCCTGGACCCCAGTGCGCTGTTGGGTTTTCCGGGAACCTCGAGAGGGCATTCTTCCTGCTGTCGGGGTTGGCATCGGGATGTATATCGTTCAACTCATACTGCACTTTGGAAGGTATGCTTAAAATCGCTTTAACTGGAGTTACTTCGAGCATTCGATCTGCATTGACGGGATGAAGTGCGTTCCAACAGCGATGTATATCCCAGATTATAGAGGGTGGCGCATTGGTCTTGACGGAACTCTTGCAGGCATGAGAAAAGGACACTTTGTACCCAGCGTGCAGTAACGCTGATCGAAATTTAAGTACAGGCATGATTTCCAACTTTACTACACAACATAGTTTGTCCAGCGAATAATAGAGTGGTACATCGTCAAGCTCTTCGCTAATTACACTCAACATTCCAACTAATCGTCTGTTAGTGCCCAAATGACTGAGGGGTTCCTTTTGGATTTCAGTCAGGAGTTCATCGACGAATGTTTTGTCGTGTATGGGAGCGGACCATATCGGACCACCTAACTGAAAAGGAAAAGTAAAATAGTAAATATCAAGTTTATTCCACATCTTTTTCTCTTACATGATGTTTGTGCCCACAATGAGTGCAGTTTTGACCAACTTCAGGTCCAGTTGGGAGGCCAAATTTAACTCGATTCGGCATATGTTCTGTGGGATTAGGTTTAGCTACTCCTAAGGGTTGCAGTGTTAGTGTTTCACAACCCGTGCATTGGTATATCATCGACTGTTTGCTGTAGTGAAAAACAATGACACAATGACAGTCTTTTGCAAATCAAAATGTTACATAAAAAGCGCTCTTACCACAAACTGTATTTACATGTTGCTTGGCTTACATGAACCCGCACGAATATTCGGATATAGAAATTTGTAAGTCTTTAGTTGTGAACTACTTTAACGATTTACGCACCATTTCGTGACATGATTTGTTTCTCAAAGGAACCGATCCGTATTTTACAAGCAGGCTAAAATAAAAATTACCTTGATAACAAAAAATTGTTGAGGATTCTCAATGTGTGTAATATTCACACGAAATATTTCCCCCGGAGACAGTACTTGCCGCGACATTACGTTCCAAATGCTTGCGCATAGCAACAGCCCTCTTGATCAAATGGTACAGATCCTCTGGGATGTCGGGCTTAAGGCCAACCGACTTCATGATACGAAGAATCTTGTTTCCATTTACGAAACGCACAAATGTATGATAAGCTCAAAATTCACATCAAAAATGCAACTATGACGCGGAATTTTTATCTTCGATTGTCGAAGATAGAATAGTGGTCACTTTAATATACAATTTTAACACAATTTATGGTATTTTATTAGGAAAAAATGTATTACGATCCCGACTGTAAAGAAATTCCTCTTCTGAAAATAAATAAAATGACCGAAATCTGAAACGTCAAATGAAAATAAACTCACCACACATATACTTCCACAACTTTTTTGCGCCATTTTTTTTCAGCTCACACGTATTCACAGATAGATGCTGCGATTACAAAAACAACAATGTAAACAAATGGAAGTTGCGGGGCAAGAGAGGTAATAGATGTGTTCAATGGCTTTTTTTTTAGATCAGAACAGCACAGCACAGCACAGAAGCAGTGAAAAACGTCAGGCAAGTTAGAACAAGCAAACTTGTCAAAAAAAGCAACAACAAAAACGAAAAAAAAACAACCACCAATTTTTCTTTCTCTGATATCAATTTAATTTAGCGTATTTTCGTCACGAATAAGTAATTTTATTTTCAGCACAAGGTTAGGTGTTATTTTCCTGATTTTTTAAAATTTTTTTGAACTTTTCACAACAAATTAAAATTACAATGCGCTTAAAATACTACGAGCAAAAAGTCAACAGCTGCTTTTGACAGTTTTCACCAAACTTGCACTTGCTCAAGAGGAGGTGCAGAAAATGCTGTGCTAAACTGTTCTAGAACAGCTCATTGAACACAAAAAAGATCAGAAAAGATCAGAAAAGAACAGAAAATTTCTCATTGAACACCAAAAGGCTGATCTTTTCTGTCTGAAACTGTTCTAGAACAGGTCATTGAACACTCTTAATGGTTTTCCATCTTGTTCTTTATTAATCTAAGCTTGACAGTTTGGATATGTCAAATAAAGTTATTATTTATTGGGCGCGTTCGTCACAAGTTAGATTTTCAGATTAACTAACTATTCTCGGCCTCTGATTGGCCAGACGTTAAGTTTTTCAGTTGACAACTCATCAGCTGTTAGTTTTTACCGATTCAGTTTTTCAGTCAGGAAAAGAAGGCTGAAAATCTAGATTCAGTTTATTAAGCTGTCAGATGCGATAAGTGACATCAAAAAATTATACTCGCCAAGTGATGGTGATTTTGTTGTGCGTGATTTTTATTGAAAACATACAATTAATTAATTCTAACTCCATTACTGATTGTTTTTTACGCTTCTGAAATGTTTTTCCCAGTAAAGTCCACAAGTTAATGAATTTTTTTGACATAAACTGATCAAAATAGTAGCAACTGTTATGTCTTGTTAGATAACCGTTCGACGCAAAACTGAATAAGTTTTTCAGTTAATCTTAAAATCTGAATTGCAACGAACGCGCCCATTGTGAAACTTTTGCGAAACAATAATCTAGCGCGCCCAATTATTTGATAAATTCAAAATTTATTATTTAATATTATAATAAAACAGTGTATAAATGGTTTGTGTTGACTTTATCAAAATATGGAAACGTAAAATCGTTTTATTAATGAAAATTTGTTGCAGAACATGAATTCCAGGCTATTTGAAACTTTGCTGTCTTCATCATCGGACGAAGAAGAAGAGGTTAAAATAATTAATTGGATGGAGTCAGAGATGAGCATAGCAGCTCAACTTGTTGCCAGGAATGAACGGCACTCCGTTTCATATTTTCAGGAAGTTATTAAAAGTTATTCAGATGAAGAGGTGAGTTTGTTTGAATGTCTTATGAGAAGGAAAAATGAAATTAAAGTATTAAAACTTTTGTTTCAAGTTTCGAAAACACTTTAGAATCAGTCGAAGGACAGCTGCAATCTTGACTGACAAATTTTCTAGCTCAAGGTTTTTTAAAAAAAAACCTCATTCCTCGGGACGAATGCATATTAGTGCCGAAATTCAAATCTTGTTCTTCTTATGGTATGTATATGTATTTGAAGACTACACAACAACTTTTTCACTGCTTTTCAAATTTTAGGTTTGCTGGAAATAAAGAAAGTTACAGGGAAGTCGCCAACCTTTTTAATATAACGAACTCAAGTGTATATAGATGTCAAACTCGGGTTCTCGAGTTTTTGTTTGAAATTTCCCCCAGGTATATCAAGATGCCGTCAACAACTACCATGAAGGAGAACGTGAGCAGGAACTTCGCAAAAGTAGGTTTATTGGAATTGAAAACTTAAACATTTAAAACGATTGTTCTTTGTTATAATTAGACATATTTTATTTATTTTTAGATTGCAGGATTTCAAAATGTACTTGGTTGTGTTGATGGGAGTTATATTTACATCCGAAAACCAGCCCACAAAATACGTTCAACGTATGTGAATCGTCACGGGTTGATTTCAATAACACTCCAGGGCATATGTGATGCGGATAAGAAATTTTTAGATGTTTTCGTTGGGGCATCTAGTAAGATCCACGATTCCCGCATTTTTAAGCTTTCACCAATATCCAAACAATTGCCAACAATATGTGAAAATAGGTACCATATTCTTGGAGATGCCGCGTATCCTATAAGAGAGTACCTACTTACGCCCTACCGTGACTTTGGTGATCTCACGAACACAAAACGAGCGTACAATAAAAAACATTGCCAGACAAGGGTCAAAATTGAAAACACTTTCGGTTTATTAAAGCAACGGTTTCGGCAACTTGTGCGCCTCGACTATTTCACCGTCGAAAGGATGTCCAAATTTGTATTGGGATGTTGCGTTTTGCACAATTTATGCATTGACGAGGCAGATTTATGGACAGATATGCCTGAAGACCGAAGCTCTCATTCGCAGCAAGAAAATACGAGGACCCAAGAGGAAAACGAAATTGAATACAGGAATACCTCGACTTATGTCGCTAATTCGTTCCGGGAAAAGGTGTCGTAAGTCGAAATCGACTTAGGTCGAAGCAGAAAAACAGTGAACAGTACCAGAGCAAACAAACAGTAATGTGAGAAAAGTTTCCTCTGAAAAAACTTTAACTCGTCGGTGTAACCCGAAAAGTGTTTAAAGCTATCTATCTATCCCACCTTAAACTGGGAGTCCCCTTAACACGCTTAGTTTTCATTCTATTTTCATTCCCATTTCCCATTTTCCGTTCATTCATATACTTTTCGGGTTTCACCGACTAATTGTCAAATTTAAAATTTAAAAATCTCACGGCTTACTAATGCATCCGGTGTCTCAACTCGAATTATAAATGACGTAAGTCGAGGTAACGTTCCTAGATTTTTCTGACGTCGCAAGTCGAAATGACATAAGTCGATGCGTCGTAACTCGAGGTGTGCCTGTATGCTGCTTTGCGTGCAGATGGCGAAAGAAAAAGAGATGCCATCGCAGACGCTTTTAGATAAGAAAAATCTGTCTTTAATAAAAAAAAAACCAACATTCATTCAATAAAAAACATAAAAATTTATTCAATAAGAAAACATAAATATTCTTTCAATAAAAAAACAAAACTTAAAAAAAAAACATAAATATTCTTTCAATATAAAGAGATCATTTAAAAAGGAACTTATCTTGTTAACAAAAAAACGAACAAGCTTTAATTTTAATTATTTCTGTTGCCCAATTCTTTCAGTATTTTTAATTTTTCTTTGTAATAGTTTTCTTTCGTTTTGAAATAATTGCTCAGCAGAGCATAGTTTTTTTCGTGCATTTTTTGTAGTATGAGCTCTTGCTTACTTTTTCTCTGGCGCTTCGGTTGCTTATTTTCAGTTATTTCTTCATCTTCTATAGAGGTTGATGGTGAAGGTGATGGTGGTGACTGTTGCGATGGCGATGATGATGGTGGTGTCTGTTGCGATGGCGATGATGATGGTGGTGTCTGTTGCGATATCGGAGATTGTTGACGTGAAGTTGATGCGTGCGAGGTGGAGGGTAGTGTAGCCGGCGTAGGAATCGACCTGGGCTGCGATGAACATTTTCGCATGTATTCTTTTTTTGTAAACATCACTCCAGGCGATATTGCTGTGTCCATCAGCAGCGAGTCATCTTTTTTGATGATATTGTTCATCTCTTCGGCGTATTCCAGTTCTTCAAAAACTGCGCCACTTCGATTGTTGTTGTCCATTGTTATTTTTGAGCGCTTCATAGCTGTGTTATAACGAGTCTCCACCTGCTTGTAAAGTATCGCAGTAAGCTAACTGCACACAGGGATGGTTGGTAAATTTCTTTTTTTGGCACCCAGAGGTTGGCAGTCTTTGGGTTGTGTTCGTTCATATTTCTGATTTTCGACAACAGATTGAATAAGTCTGTTTCTTTACTTTTTGTGCAGAGAAATTTTTTTTTTAAGGAGTGGTAGTAAAATTCTTTCAAAAAATCTATTAAAGAGCGTAATTGTCTTAAAAGTAAAGAAACGCCTTGAACAAACCATTCGCAGCAACGCAACACTTGGAAAAACGTCTGTTTGACAGTTTTTGTATTTGTTTTGGCTGTGCACGATTTCTGTCCACAGAAATTTTGGTGCCGGAAATTCGCAGGACGGGGAAATTTTTTTATTCTCTCGAGAGCACTCTCTTTTTTGTGCACTGCTACGAAAAATCGGAACGGGATTAGACTGACTTTCGCCGAATTTCTGTGCATTTCGTGCGAATTTTCAGTAAAGAAACACACCTAATGGCTAATAGAAGAGTCAGGTGGTGACTTAGTGGGGACATAAATAGACACGCAGTTACTAACACACACACACACACACACACACACACACACACAAGGGAAGTTTCGCAATCGGTCAGAAAAAAAGAACATCAGACAGAACACATAAGAACATCAGAACCAAGGCAACCAAAAACATGAGTCACAAAATGAATCTAATTGAACACAGCCATTGCGAAAAAAAATTAAAGTGACATTTGTTTGTTTACCTCGAAAGTAAAAAGTTGAAATGCGGCAAATAAATTGAGAATCGAGAATTAAATAGAGAAAAATACAAATGGAAAGTAAAAGGTATGCATTTATATCCTTAGAATGCAAATTTTTAATGTTTCTTATCCTTAGAACAATTGCAAAGGGTGCCAACACTGAAAGTGAAAATTGAAAGTGACGTCCGAAGTGAATATAAACCAAAAAATCGTTTTATTGAAAGTGTACATAAGTGCACATAGAAAATTTTCAATAAAACGCGGCTTATACTTTATTTGAACTCAACTCGACTTTTGCACTATCACTGGTTAACAACATTTCACTCTTAACTTTATCACTCTATAATCAAAACTGACTGCTCGTTGCGTCAGCGGTCCTATTTATATAGAACAACACTCATCTAGAGCGTTCCAGTTCTTCTCCATGGTTTCCACATTTGCTGTCAAGCATCTCTACACTCACACACACTGGCTTACAAGCAATGCCTCTCATTTATACCATTCCATTATAGTGTTGCCAGTTGTGTTTTCGGTTAAACGTTTTCGATTAGGAAATTGGTATAAATGTTGGGTGTTCATTACAATATCATTCATGGAAAAGCACCAACTCTAAAGTGAACAACGTAAGTGGATAAAAATAACTCACTTGCAGAAGTGAACAACAGGGATGGCTGATAAATGGAGTTTATGGGATAAAGTTGTATAAGTGAGTACAGCATTTCATTGAGCGCCTAAGTGAAGTGTATATAAAAACTCCCAATAAAACCCGGCTAAAGTGAACAACGTAAGTGGACAAAAATAAGTTACTTGCAGAATTGATCAACAGGGATGGCTGATAAATGGAGTTTATGGAATAGTTGTATAAGTGAGTACAGCGTTTCATTGAGAACCTAAGTGAAGTGAATATAAAAACTCTCAATAAAACTCGGCTAATATTTGCTGACTAATTACATTACTTAGGACCCTGATTTCGATGAAGAAGAGGCAGAAATGGAAAATAATTATATCGAACGATTGACTGGCGGTCTCTTCACTACTACTCTTACCTTCCATTCGCTGTAGAAACTAAAAGACTTCCAAAGAAATGCCCGGTTAATTCCAATTCCAGATCGCCAGTATTGACAGTAAAAATAAACGTGATCTGTAATCTTAAGTGTGACTTTTCCACAGTTTCTAGCTCCCCAGATCTGTGCTGCATAAAACAATTTTGATACCGCTTGAAACACTTGGAATTTGCTACTATGGGCAATACTTTCGTTATAAAAGCATTGGTGCTGATCGCACACTTGGCCTTCCCCAGCTTCTACTTCAAGTGCTCTCCATATTTAAGTTCTTTGTGAGGTAAAGTCCAAGATATTTGTCATTATAATACCATTTCTCACTGGCACAGTTTCCACCCCTCCATTCTTAAAAATCGTAATTTTTGACTTTTTTAAATTCACTAACAAGCTCCAAAGTCTGCAATACTGCGAAAGCCGATTTATCATGAGCTGCGTAAATAGAGACCAAGATAACAATGCCATCAGCGAAAAGAGCCTTAATCGTTTGACCTTCGTATTCGATTCCACTGGGCAAGCTTCTAACTAAATCTTCTATAAACAGTGCAAAAAGACTTGGGCACAATGTACAGTGTACACCCCCTGTCTTACTCCTGATTCCGTCCTAAACCATTTAGACATCTCTTCCCCATTCCATACTGAAGCCATTGTGTTCTGATAGAAGTTCTCAACAACTCTTCCAAACCTTCTCGACATACCGATACCATATACAGTCAAACCTGGATAAGTGAGAACTGGATAAGTGAGAAAACTCTATAAGTGAGAGTAATAGCCAGGACCCGACATTTTAAGCTCCCAAAACCTCTATTAGCGAGAAACAGAAACCTCTGTAAGAGAGAGTCGTTTTTCCCTCATTGACCATTCTTCCATTGTTTTTGTATTGTTTTCTCGTCAATATTGTACCCATTCTATTTCGTGGAACTAAAATTTTTTTGTTATTTTATCGCATTCTTTTCGAATGGACACGTGTGCCTGTGTACCGTCCTGTTTGTCGGACTTACTCAGTTTATAATTATCAATTGCGAAGGAAATTTCAGTTCTGCATCATGTCAAAACGGAAAACTCTCTATTTTTCCTCTATAAGTGAGAAACGCTATCAATGTACCTGCATTAGTGAGAAAATCGGGTTAGAGAGAAACCTCTATGAGTGAGAATGAGATTGTGCTCCCTTGAACTCTCGCTTATCCAGGTTTGACTGTAGTTCGTTAAAATGATTTTTGACCTTTATTGCATGTGCATCTAATATTGGCGCTAAATCTTAATAAATTAAATCTTTCTTTGAAAGTATTCTTTTTGTCTACAAAAAAAAGACTAAAGTACCTACAAAAAAAAAAAACAATGACCATTATTTTTCAACGAATTTTCTGTTTTGTCAAAGTATACCGGAAGTGATTGTAATCGCTTTTGCTTGTGCTTCGTAAAGTTAACACTTGTCTACATTCCACAATTTGAGTGGCGTTCATTTTCTCTACCTTGTTTTTGTTTTCCCAACTTTAAAACGTGTGTTAAAATTAATTTTCAGCCGTGAACAGGAGTTAAAAGTTCCACGTGAAGAGAGAATTGGTGTAAAATCCTATGTTGTAATCTGCTATGTGAAAAATAGGACAGAGGATTCCTTCCCATCTTTAACATTTTTCCTGTTTTATTGCGGTTTTCACGTTTACCAATAAGACGCGGTCATAGAATTCTTTAAAATAAAGTAGAAAAAATAAGAATTTCACATTCATGAACTTTATTATTATTTTTTTTTTTTACATAATAAGTTTATTCGAACTATTTGGTTACCATTATTTGTTGATAAATAAAAATTAATTACTAATTTTAATAATTGTTGCGCATACTAATACTAAAAAGAAAAAAAAATAAGGTATAGGAGTTGTAAATATAAAATAACAACCAATGATGCACACATAATTGGTAGTAGTATGCAAGAGAATAAGATTTTTTTTAATCCCTACTTTATGTTCGCGTATAGCGTTAATAATTCATGGAATATGCTTTTCAATTGTTATGTAAGTAAAATATCTCATTTATGATTTTCCATTTGTTGTAAGAACGGATTGTTGCTTCAAGATGATAAAGTGGTTGAAGATGTGGCCGAAGAACCCGAAAAAGCTTCAGAATTATTGCCGGTTAAGTTTTCGTTGTAGGGCGGTGGCTCTACTTGAGTGGCTGTAGATTCTGCATTAACAAGCACGCTGTTATTATTATCCGGAATATGATTGTTGTTTTCATTTTCTAAATAATTTTCCTGACTAATGTTAGATATGGCAACCTGGTAAGATGGAGGCGGTACTTGTTTCATATATTGTGCAATTGCTTCTTCGTAGTTTGGCAAGATTGTTGTATAAGCCGATTGTTCGGCGGCCATGTTAGCAGCAACATCATGTATCACGCATGGCATCAATGATCGCATATTATGTTGACGCAAAGTGAGGAATTTGTAACACCGCCAAACAATTCCAATTGCATATGCCTTCAAAAAAACAATACTTACGAATGCAATTACAACTAGTAAAACAAGAGCGTTCGGTGATAATTCCAACAGCTTCTCCCTCCATGGGAGACGGTGACTTTCAGCAACAAGACGATGAACCGATTGTAAGTAGCAAAGATAGCCAGCTGCAGTGAGCCTTTAATTAGATAAAATGATTGTGAAACAGAACAGGGTCTCAAACTACAAAGCTAACGACTTGACTTAACAAGAGTTTCTTAAAATATTAAGGCTGTTTTACATGTAAGTGTTATGCTGTGATTGCATTGAATGCAATGACGAAGAAAATAAGCATTGAATATGATGAAGAAAATTAAAGAATATGTAAAATAAAGCAACAAAACCAAACACCAACAAACCTACGGATAACTTTTGGGGTTGTTTATAGAGATCATTAACAAACCGGTTTTTTTCAAAAAAGACACTTGAGATCTGACTACATTTTGACATTCTATTCTGGTACCCGTGGCGTGATGGTTAGCATGTCCACCTGCTAACCCAGAGGTTCGAGATTCGAATCCCAGCAGAGGCAAAAATGTTTTCCACGGGTATCCCTTTTCGCGAGGAATTGGCAAGTTCTCCGTTAGTAACCGGCAAAAAATTGTAGGTCCCTTCCATTCCCTCACAAGGCATGGTTGTGAGAAAGACGCCAGGGGCTCCTAGCTCTGTTGCGCCCCCTTTTTATTTATTTATTTATTACACTTCTTTTAGAAAAGCTGACAAATTAAGTATTTCAAATTCGCGATGAATTACAAATCTCGCCAATTCTCTGTCCACATAAATTAATTGATATATGTACTACTTTAACTATTTTAGTTCCAATAGCTGGAGAAGAAATAAAAGAAATTTTTTTTCAATGACCACAGAGCAGAGCACTGGCAGCCATACGTTGGGCCAACTTGAAGTTGGTAAACAGAATATCCGCATTCGAATCTTGGCTACAACAAGGTAGTGGTGCAAGTCAAAGTCTGCCCTTTCGCCTTCAGCAATTTCGCGCAATGTGCTTTCAAAAACCTATCTAGACGAAGCGTTGGCATCTTCTGCTACTCTTCTATCTCTTCTAGCTATGTACTATCTGTACCGCGGTACAGCTCATACAGTTCGTTGTTGAATTTTCTTCTCATCACATTGTCTTCAGTCATCACAAACAGGACCAACAAATTTTCTTTCGAAACAACCAAGGGTTTTCTCATCTTAAGATAAGGTCCACAATGATCAAGGTCTTATAAAGCAGCATAACCCTTGTTTTTCTAAAGTCAATAGTATTCCCAAGGGAATCGCCATATTCCTTTATGAATTTTGACATGGGAAACTTGAGCTACTTACGACTGGATTAAAGCCTCACAGCAAAGTCCTTTAACCTGAGTCTTTTTCCGAATGTTATATGATGCAGGCTGTTCTTGCTCATAGTGTTTCCAAAGATGTCCTCCTTCCTTAGTTTTGTGTTAAAATCTCCAACGATAGTTTTAATGTAATAACTAACGCATTGTTTAATTAAAGAATTCGTATAAATAATCTTTGGAAATACCGTCTTTCTCTTCTTTATGGGGGTGGGGGCGCACACTAGGTCTATGTTGCCCAATCTGACCCTACGTTCGTTAGTCTCATTGCAGATAACCTTATCCCTGAGTCTACCTCTAAAGACAGATCCGCAATCACCATTAACAACCAACGAATGAACGAAAATTCATTAGTTATGACAATACCTTTACGTGGTTGTTTTGTATTCATCACGACGTTCGACTTTGAAGATCATGAAACACCAAAACAACAATGACTTCCGACTTGTAAGTGGAACGAGAATAAAGTTTGACTATCTTAAAATAATTCATATATCTTAAAATCAACGCAAACTGAAAAACTAATTTCAAAAAGCTACACTCTGGGTACATTTCAGAGATACTTTTAACGAAACAAGGAAACGGGGCACACAGAAAATCTCATTTATAGACTAAACTTCAACGTTAGTATAAATAAATGTCTTGCTTTAAAGTTTATACATTTCCTGTATAATTAATCGTTTTCAATTTCGAAAAGTAAGCCTCACTTCCAATATTTACTATTTCTTAACTTAATAAAACCTCCATTAACTTCCACTAGGTAGCCATTTGGTATGATTTTGTGTGAAGCTGTCGCCCAGCAACATCAAACAAACCGAATCAATTGGTATAATTAAGGCAAAGGTAAAGGCGGTCAGTTCCATTTGAATATGTAAATATATCTGTGCAACATTGTAAACACAGTTAAAAATGAAGGGAGCACAGCACAAAGTATGTGAGACAACCTTCCACAAACTTGCTTAAAGAAAGCCAAATCATTTCTAGGGGCTTCAAAATGACCACAAGCCAACAAGCCAAAGAAACATTGTGGTGGAATTATAAAGATGTCGTACCCGTGTTATTCTGGAGGTTCGAGGTTCGGATCTCCAAAACATGAAAAAATTCTTTTTCCACGGGTACACCTTGAAAAGCGCTTTATCGATAAAAACATTGTGGTTCTTTAAAGAATTTGCATGTTGTGCTGGTTGACTTCAAACAAACATTCGATCGACAACCGCGAGATCTAATAAAGGTTGCAATCAGACAACAAGCAAGGATACCAGCCCAGAACAGAAGCCTGTCGTGATGAAAATGGGAACATCGGTGCTGAGAATCTGGAAAGACCACTTTTCCAAACTGCTAAACGGCGGAGACAGCCAACAATCCGTTGCTTTGCAGGACAACCATTTAGCTTTTACGATGATGGTCAAAAAATCCGTGCACCCGACCTAGAAGAAGTAAGAACAGCGATAGCCAAACTTAAGTCGCACATGGCTGTTGGCTCAGATGGTCTGCGAGCCGAACTTATTAAGGCAGCGGGAGATGACTTGGTCAGGAGCATACACCAACTACAGAGGTATTAGTCTTCTCAACATCGCTTACATAATTCTGTCGACTATTTTGTGCAAACCTTTTGCCAACGACCTGATTGGACCATATCACTGTGGTTTAAGGCGAGGAGAATCAAAAAACGATCAGATTTTCACACTTCGGTAAAAAATCCAAGAATTCCAAGTCGATACACACCATCTCTTCATCAACTTTAAAACCACCTAAGATAGCCTTGATAGAGATATAGAGCCATGTCACATCTCGACATCCCTGCCAAACTTATCCGCTTATGCAGGATGACAATGGAGGATTCTCGCTGCTCCGTTAAAGTCGGTAAGAACATCACCGATGACTTTGATGTCGAGAAAGGTTTGAGACAGGGTGATGCGCTATCATGCAACCTTTTTAACATCGTGCTTGAAGCAATTGTACGCAACTCACAAGTCAACACCAGAGGTACAATTTTCCAAAAGTATGTTCAACTCCTTGCTTATGCTGATGGCATTGACATCATGGGCAGAACAACGCGAGCTGTCAGTAGAGCATTTGCAAGTATTGAAGCGGAAGCGGCGAAGATGGGTTCAACTGTTAACGAGACGAAAACGAAGTATATGCTGTCATCGAGAAGAGAAGCCCAACACCATCGACTGGGACACAAAACGCCACCATGGGCAATTATAACTTCGAAGTAGTCAGAGACTTTGTTTACCTGGGATCCACCACAACAACATTAGTGCTGAGATCAAACGAAGAATCACATTTGCTAATCGCTGTTTCTTTGGACTTAGAAAGCATTTAAGTAGTAAAGCCCTCTCTCAAAGAACCAAAGAGGCCCTATATAAAACCTTAATCATCCCAGTCCTGCTGTATGGAGCAGAGGCATGGACACTGACAAAATCGGATGAATACCAGCTGGGTTGCCTTTGAGAGGAAGATTCTTCGCGTGATGTTTGGCCCAGTGTGTATTGGTGGAGAGTGGAGGAGAAGATTTAACCACGAACTTTACGGGCTCTACAGTGATAGCTAGGGACCGAGCTAGCTGGAGAGGTTTGTTGGTTGAGGCCGTGATTAACCCTGGATTGTAAGCGCCATCATAAAGTAAAGTAAGACAACAAGCATTTCCAGAAGCCTATATGCGGATAATTGAGAACATAATTGAGCAGAGACGAAGGTAAGATATCTAGCTGGAATCACCGAAGCATTTCAAGTCACGTTAGGTGTACACCAAGGAGGCATCTTGAGTTCTCTACTCTTTTTTACAGTTCTTGACTACCTGCTGGAAGATAAAGCATATCAAAGTATATCAACTATTCTTTGCTAAGTAGAATCGCAAGAAGATGAAATGATGAGTAAACTTCCCCAAGGTCTGTGATAAAAAAATGCTCCCTATTCTGGAGGATTGACCGGGGTTGAAAGTCCAGCGCTCTATACGGTCCACAATGTTGGACAATGTATAAAAAGGTATAAGACTAAGTTGACGGCAGCGGATATGACGATCTTCTTATGACACCGGGATTTATAAAGCTCGTATTAGAAGTACCAAGATCCTTAGAAGTCTTCACATCAAAAATACCATTTTAGGAAAAGTAGAACTCAACACGACAATGTGTTCAAAAGCAGAGATCCAGAGAACACCTTCAAAAGGCAATATCAGGTATATTCACGAAGAAACAAAAAGAAAGGCAAACCAAAACGTGGCGTACTTCACGAGCGGGTCACTAGTGTGAAGCAGTTAAATGGAAGAGCAGTGGTCCCTTCGAGATCACAAAGCTCGCAACGGAGTAGAAAGGAAGATCACTCCTTACTAGGAATTGGCAAATCCAGCCAGTTGCTTTTACGCTCAATAAAATCCTTCATGATAATGGCTTGAGAGACCCTGGCCCATTCCGAGCTTATTCAGCTTAAATATTAATTCATATTTTTCATTTTTTTATTCCATTTTAGGAATACTTACGTTGTTATGGCAAAGTCAAAAAGCTGCAAACAAAAGAATGGCAATATATGAGATGGTTTGCTCTTGATTGTTCCATAAATCATCATCAACGTTATAGTTATCATACAGAGGCATACCAAACCACCCATATCAAAGTTTTCTGAAAAAAAAAAAAAAAACAGTAAGTTACCCCAGCTACACAACAAGAAAAGATTCATTTATAAATGGGACAAACCCAATCTGTGTTTTTCATACTTACGATAATTTAATGAGTGATCGCGATAAGCGTATGGTGAATCAATTTTGCTTAAAGGTGTAGGCAAGGCTGGTGCGTTCAAGTCCACTGAATAATCATAGCTATTTTCAAGTTCCTCGACCATTTGCGGGTTGTGCCATATCACAGCCAAAAGACTCAAGGCCAAGAAATTAAGAAACTGCAAAGATTTTGCAATTAAGCAATTTCATATTATTTTAAGGCTTAAGAAGGAAGAAAAGAAAACAAAGATATCGATCAAACCTATATCGATTGTCAATAAATAGTTTATTGTCGATATTTTATACCTACTCACAGAATTTTTGTTGTTTTTAGTTTATGTTTACATAGGAAATAGCAATCGCCAAGCAAATAACGTAAACATTTTGGTCTAACTTCTAAAAAACAAAACGTGAAGCGTGTTTAACATTTTATTTTTGCTGATAAGCAGTCGTCTGTCAGCTTTGAAGACTTTTTTTATCGTAGGAAAAAAAATCGAATGACAAAATATGGCGTCGGTGTAGTCTTGTATTTATTTATTTATTTATTAGCTTAATTCAAGCTATGTAAAGATAATTAATAGCTTAAATCTATCGTAAAAACTAAATGTGTTTGTGGGATTATGGATGATTGGAGTACAAATTTCTTTTAAGCGAAGAAATACTTTTATTAAAGTCGAGGATGTGTTGTGAACTATTGGCTAAACGTAACATACGAGTAATAGGGTTGAAATGCCCATAGTTAGTGCGGTGAGTAGGAAGGTTATGGAAAGGGACGGATCTTAGGTTGCGTGAATTGGTATTGAGGACCATGTTTTCAAGAAGTGCGGGGGAGTCGATGTCGCCAGTTATTAATTGGTGCACAAAGAGTATGTCGGCAACATAGCGACGTCTAGCTAGGGTGTTTAAGTCAATTCATTGTAATATATCTTCATAGGGAGGTAATTTAAGGGAATTTGACCAAGGCTGTACAGCTTCAATTCTAAGAGAGTAGGTTGTTTGATAAGGAGACCACACCTGAGAAGGATACTCAAGGATAGGCCAGACGAAAGTTATGTAGAGTGACTTTGTGATGAAAAATAATTAAAAATTCCTTAGACCAGCGTTTTATAAAACCAAGGGAAGAGTTAGCTCTTGCTATAATTTGGTCAATGTGGGAACGGAAATTGAGTTCTTTATCACAATAGATACCGAGATCGCGAATGGAAGATACTGCTGGAACGGCTACGTCGCAAAAGCCGTAAGTTCGAGGGAGGAGTGGAAGCCGTTTCCGTGAGAAAGTCATAAATTGACACTTGCTAACATTAAGTTCAAGTAAATTTTTTTGACACCAAGTTAGAAAGGAATTTCAATCACGTTGAAGCAGAGGAGGGTCGGAAGGTGTCAAAATTACCTTTGTTATTTTTATGTCATCTGCATAGATAAAAAGGTTCGAGTAGGAAATAATCTTGTCCACATCATTTATGGCAAGGACAAATAAAAAAGGGCCAAGATGGCTGCCCTGAGGCACACCAAAAGTGGCGGAAATGGGGGTCGAAATAGAACCTAGGAAAACTACCCTATAGAACCGGTCTTCCAAATAGGATTTGAGCCATTGCATGAATAGTGGTGGAAAACCAAAAGCTCTTAACTTAGGATAGATAATGCCGTGAGAGATTTTATCAAACGCTTTAGAGAAGTCAGTAGTAACTACATCAACTTCGCTGCATTTTTCTAAAGCGCAGATCGTCATAGAGACGAATTGTGTAAAGCTCGTTGTGGTTGATCTGCCCTTTAAGAAACCATGCTGTAGTGGGGAAACAATTGACTTGCAATGGAAATTAAGCATATAATAATGCTCCCCATCGTTATTAAGAAGACTGCTCCTTATCATGGCAGCGTCTTTTGGCTTTTCTTCGAACATGTGGAAAATACCATGATTTTCGATTTGTCAACGTTGACTTCCAAGCACCACGTTGTGCAGTACTCTAAAAGCTTGTTAATCATCATTTGGAGTGAACTAGGTGATTCAGCAAGTAACACGATGTCATCTGCAAACATAATTACTTTCATTTTCAAACTGCCGATTTCTACTCCACACGGAAGCCAATCAACAAGATCGTCCAGAAACAGTGCGAACAGAAGTGGACTTAAATTACAGCCCTGTTTAACTCCGCTATTTGTTTCCAATTTCTCCGATTTATCCTTGCCATTAAATATTATTGCTGTAGTTTGTTGGTACAATTTTTCTAATGCTCGCACGAACTTTGCTGATATTCCTTTGTTATAGAGCTTGTAGAACAATGCGTTTGGATTTACTTTATCAAAGGCCGCTTTAAAATCAATGAAGTATACAGCTTCTTATTTTGGTCCAATTTCATTTGCGCTGTTGACGTTAGTACGAATATATTGTCAATAGTAGAGTAGCCAGTTCGGAAGCTAGCTTGAAATTCGCTGAGTTTGTTAATCTCATTCACCCAAGTGTTTAACCGTTTATAAAGCAATAAGGTGTACGTTTTCAATGCGGAGTTTAAAAACGATATACCTCGATAATTTGCTGCGTCGCTTGGATCATCCCTTTTTTTGAAAATTGGCCAAATGAGTGATTCATAAAAGTGCTCAGGTAGAATGCCGAAGTTGAAAATGATATTAATATATTAATTTGTTAGATTTTCTTTGAATTTGGGTGTATTATATTTGAGGAATTCTATCGGTATTCCGTTGGAACCTTATGCTTTTCCATCTTTCAAAGATTGAAGTACTAATTCCACTTCTTCCAAAACTATTGCTTTATCTAATGTTTCCTCTTTTAAACACGGTTTAGCATAGCTCCAACTATTTTGTTCCGGTATGTTCAGTAAGGAAATATAATGGGTCCGTAAATTTTCCACTGATAAAGCAGCAACTTTTTTCGTGTTTGAGTTCCCGTTCAACTTTCTCGTCAAGGTCCAAAATTCTGCGGAATCTCTAATTTCTAATTTTGAAACTTGGCAAATTATGTCTTCGTAATAGATTGAGAAATGATAATGATCTTTTTCTTAATTTTTCACAAGCGTAATGATACCATTCCGATTTTTTTTTTTTTTTTTGTAAAGCTGGTGTTTTCTGCATCGATTCTGCAACCATTTTTATTATACTATCAAGATCGCAAATAGGAAGGTAATTTACGACTGCGGTACTTTTCTTGATGTCGAGCATAGAATCTATTTTTTGTTGAAATTCATTTCTTTGTTTTTTATTCCATCGTAGATTTTCAGTTAGGATTTCGTTTTTTTCATTTTTCTGGACTGTTCCACTTTTTACTATCATTGCTATTGGTAGATGATCAGAATATACTTGGTCTTCCACCACAAAATCTTTCATAATAGCACGCCATTCACCACCAATGAGTCCGTAATCTATTGTAGATCTACCCTGTTTTCCAATAAACGTTAATTCCCCTCTTTTGTCTCCTTCAGTGCATCCATTCAAAATACTTAGTCCAAATTCATCACATAATTCTAAAATTTTTTTTCCTTCCGCATTAATTTTTTTTTTGATCTTGAGACATTCGCTGACGAATCTCTTGTATTATATTAAAAACATATCTTTTGTGAGCTTTCTAAAGCAGGATCCTTCCCTTAAGCCGATTTCTAATTTTAAGGGCGTCTTCCTGTTGCCCAATGACTGTACTTAGTTTGAATAGTACTTTTGGAGTATATCGTTGTCATTAATTCTCATTCACATACCTAACTTTAAGATCTATCTGGGCATTCTTAGGGGCTCGGTCTTAATCTTAATCAGGATAAAGATAACCATCATTTATTAGGCATAATAAATCGAGATGTCGAATAAAATTCTTTCTACTGTAACACACCGCATTATTTATAAAGCAAACAAGGGTTTTCTGGGACCAAGTAAAAACTTGCAGTTTTGGTGGCTTGATGGCTCAATACATGTCATGATAATTTCTAATTAGTATCATCTTCAAATTACACTTCATTTATGTACACACTCGCCTAAGCAAGGTCACGACAAATTAAATTAGGTATCTCGTTTTTTCAAAGACTTCAAGTAGAAAAGATGCTAAAAAACTGAGTTGAATCTTGCTTAGGTGGCGGAAAGTTTTGATAAAGATTTTTAGCCTTTGATTTTTTTAAATCTATTTTCATTATGTACATACCTATGTATGTTAAGGTTTAAATAATGTATTACATGTTTTATTTGAACATTAATGTCCATTAATGAAACAAAAACTCTTGTTTATACAGTTTGTTTTTATGTAATAAGTACGTGTACAAAAGCATTAAAGAAAAAAAAATATTTACCAGGTGCCATAGTCCAATAATAATTGTGACTGTATGAACATGCAATCCAAAACAACAAGTCCATTCCTTCCTTCTGGACGGGCCTCTTTTAAGACGAATTCGCAGCATCGGGTCCACAATTATAATTTATATGTTTTCACGAATGTCTTTAAAAAACTTGCACCGCACTTAAATGTTTTTCATTCCCTCCAAACAATAACCTTGAGGATCAAAAACATAAAGAAATCCAATTTGATTTCACACTTATCACAAGCCACAAAAGAACTTACCGACAAGTAAATAGGTTTTTTTAAATAATATGAAAAATATATGATGTACAATATTTCCTGTTTTATGTCGAAAACAAATTGGAACTTTTGCAAAAAACACGAAGACTTTTCCACAAATAATAATAAAAGGTAATGAAAATGGGTGTGTTTCGTAAGTATATGAAGATGTCGATGAATTCATTCAATGGCATATGGCAATGGGTTCGTCCAGAAGCATAATAAAGTAGTACGTTCTTTTTTGCCTTCGATGTTACGCGATGCTGTAGTGTCAAAATCATCGTTGTTGTTGTGTATGTTTGACTTTGTTACAAAATCATGTTTGCATTTAGGAACGACTCGATGTTACACTTTGCTGGTCTATCAAAATTAAGAATAAACACCCTTATTACGATTGACAAATATCAATTATTTGACAATTGATTAAATTTGTCAATCAATTGGTTTTTCGGTATTATGAACCACGATTGACAAATTTTTGACTCATTGTGAATATTAAAAAAAAACTATTGTTAATAGTACGCAGTTCGTTTGACATTTCACTTCATCTCATTTCTAAGAAGTTTATATTTATAGCCCATACGTTGCGAGCGAGCAAACGCCACCACCACTGTAGCCGTATTTCTCTTCAATAGAAAATGGTTCTTATTTGTTTATTTGTTCTTTTCTTTTTTAAAATAAATCTTGCAACCGAATCCCTTATTCGGTTGCCCTCAGTACATACATTTGTTCGTCCAAATCCAGAGGGTTAGAAGCATCGCGTAAGTTTTTTCGAATGATTTCTTGCCTAGGATGATCTTCTTCCTCAATATCATATTCACCGAAAAAAATTTCTACCGTAGATAATTTTTTAACAAAAATAAATCAATTAAATAAGCCAAAGGATTATTTACCAACTACAAATTTGGGGTTGACTGAAAAATTGATAGATATCAAAAATTTTGACAACTATAATACCGCGAAAAAACGAACAATGTCGTTCACAATAGAACACAAAAACGTATTTCATTCACTGCTCATCAAAAACTTTGATCTTTGTCAACTATAATACCGCTTTATCAATTTTATTGATAAACGAACATATTTATCAAGTATCGTATTGATATTTGACAACCATGAAAGGGCTGAAAGTGTTTCTTGAAATATGAGCCCAGCTGAAGGAAACTCGTTTTTGATGAAGAAAAAAGAATTCTGAAATGAACAACATTGAAAATCAATAACTGTTCACTGAATTTTTAAAGATTAATGAAAAAAAAAAACCAAAACAAATCTGAGCAACAATTTTAGAGGAGTTTGACAGATCAACATTGAAACTGAAGTCCCAGAAATGAGTTGGAAAAAGTTACGAAACGTAACATTCTGACACTTCAACATTGCATTTAGGAACGACATCGATGTTACATTTCGTAACTTTTTTGCATTTAGGAACGACAAATGTCAACCAATCTTACATATGGCACTTTCCATTGGACGAAAAGAACCGTCCAGGAGCGTCCAGAAGCATTCTCAAACCGTTCCATTGGTGCAAAAAGATCGCTTCTCATGATTCTGAGGAGTGACAGCCGCTTCTCGATTTGAAATGAGAATCGACTCAAGAAGCACTAACACAAATGTTACTCAAATGTCAAAAAGAAAATTTTCTTCAAGGAATATTTTTTAAGAGCCATAGGTGTTTCACTCACACAAAGGCAATTACGTTAAACTGAACAGAAATTATTTTGGTTGTTCCATTGGTTTTTAAAATGAGTGCTTCCCCGAGTGAAACCAATGGAAAGTGCCAATAGTATAACATCAAAGGTAAAAAAGAACGAACTAAAGTTGTATCTCCTCTGTGGTGTTAGCACTTAGCGTTAACCCGATGCCTCATTTCATGTTCATTAAAGGCGTTCACAGTTGTAAACCCTCAGACGACCGTTTGTCTAGCTTAATGGAAGTTTTTCCAAATATTTTTGAAAATAATAAAAGTCATAGTGTTGGATGACAAGTCTGATAAGTTTGAACGCAAACTACATCCGACCATCCAACATCCATCAAAAGAAGTCCGTTTGACTAATTGTACAGTGCGAACTCAGCTATATATTCCTCCGCTCCGTCCAACTTTAACATTTTCAAAAATATGTAAAAACCGTCTAACAAGTTGGACAAGCGGTCGTTTGAGGGTTTACATTACCCAACACTGGTCTTTCAAATCAGTCTATCCAACTAATTGTGCAGTGTGAGCTGCTCTATTAGCGTTCACATTCGTCAAACATGGTAAAATAATAAATAGGGTGGCGCAACTGTTTAGCTTTTTCCTGCAATATTCAAAAGTGTCTCAATATTTTTTAAATTATGTCAGGACTTGTCAAGAATCATTTGCATGATGATATAATAGTATTCGCAGCATTTTATTACAGCTTCTTTATAAATATTTCATGCAACATTTACACGACGTTGACAAATGTTGTTGAAAGATTCGGTTCAATTCTCCATAAAACAATTTTAATTAGATACAAAATTTTGCATAGATTTTTATTTCTGCACAAGCACTTAAGATTGGCGATACACAAGTTTCTTTATTCAAAGATTTTAGCTGATCAAACATTTTATATTTTAATAACAATTAACAGGATTGGTCTTTTACTCTTGTTTTTTTTTCGACATAAAGAATTGAACTGAAAACAAACTCAATTTAATCTTTTTTGTGAATAACCGTAGGACACATTAACAAACCTTGATTGACTCAGTTATACAGTTAGGTGTATATATTTACAATAACACATTATATGTAGGTATATGCATATAAAAAAAATATTACAATTATCAAAAGTCTAATTCTACTTCAAACATGTCTGAGCTCGATGAGCTGTTATTTCCTGCGTTTCCCGCATCATCATCACTGTCTCCACCATTTTGGTCATTGTCATCATCACTTGACGACGAGTCCACATCAATCCAATGATCTTCATCATCATCATCATCGTTTCCTCGTACTGAAGGGATATCAAAAACTAGAATATAAAGTTCATTTTGTATGGAAAGTACTTAATTTTAGGTTATTAGATGAAATAGAAGAATGATTAGATGAACTGTGCTGATAGTAAGCCAAACGCAACAGAGGACTAAGACAAGCAGCTAAACAACAGGGCTTGTCTGAAAAAAAAAAACGCCAAGCAAAGTGATTTCACTTGAAGCCAATGTATGATCTCCCAAAGAGCAAAGGTTAAGTTTAAACAAACATTTCATGTGGACTGCTCGCGAAGCAAATCACGTTTTAGTTACTGTCCCACGTGCATGCGTTAAGAGACGTCACAGGCGTCCCATATTTCATATTTTCATTTATTCATTTTTATAAGTTTGGGAGTAAAGTAAGAATTTTTTAAGGCCAGGTTACTCCAAACAATTTTGAAAAAATCGATTTTTTTTTCATAAATTGCTAATTGCCGAAGGTCAGCAAGACCGAGAAGCAGGTATGAAAGAGTGGGGAGCGCTGCGGTAAATCCGGCCGCTCGAGCCTTCGGATTTTTCTCCGAACCACATTTTTTTGCATGGACGACACTCTCATTTCAAAACTATTGCACTTATCGATATGAACCAAACGGCATTTTACTCTTAAGATGTCTGGCTATGGCCTGCCTCAAGCAGAACCAGAAATATTAATTATTATTTAAAAAAGTTATAAATAATTAAAAGTGAAATGTTTATTCTGCTTGAGGAAATGGCCAATTCGATACAGAACATGAAACCGTTTTGTTTTTTGTTTTCAGATAATACTTTTCCAAGAAATGATGTCATCCATCTACGAATCAGATGAGTTTCAGCAACCATTTTCAGGACCGCCATTTTGAAAAAAAAAAAAAAAAATTTCAAGTGATTTCATATATGCACAGTTGCGGTCAAAATAATAGTAGTGTGAGTAAAAACATTGCACAGATTGGTATTTTTCCACTTTGTATTGCGTTGATAGTGAAAACCCGTTACACTTTAATTGTTTTAAGGAGTGGGAAAGGATCTCGTCAATATGTAAGAAGACCCCCAAACACCGAATATAATCCACACTTTACAATCATAATGGTATGGACATGTTTTTTCTTCTACGGAGTTGGACCCATAATGCGGATTGAAGGCATTATGGATCAGCATCTCTATGTTAGGATAATGCAGGAAGTAACGCTACCGTGTATACTGAAGCTGAATGCTACCGTAAATGAAGTTGCTTCTTGCTAAAATGGGTCTTTCAGCAAGAAGCAATGGTTCCAGGAAAGTAAAGTAGATGTGATGGAGTGGCCCGCACAGTCTTCGGACTTTAATCCCATTGAAAACCTTTGGAGCGCTGCAAAAAAATATGCTTTTAGATGTAAACCAAGCAACAACACAGTCCTTTGTGAAGCGTTACAGCAATCATGGAGTTCGATAAGCACAGGAAGGTGTGGAAACCTGATAAACTCTATTTAACGTCTTTGTACTGCTGTTATAGCTAACAAAGGACATAAAACTAAATAGTAATTAAAGGTACGAACACTCAGCCACATATTGTAATAAAAATTTTGACCTAATTTTTCGATTTCGTAACATTTCAAAGTAGATTTTCCTATCACTACTATTTTTTTGACCGCTGAATTTCAACATCTGTTCAATAAACTTGCAACTATCGGATAATAATATTAAACTAATGTTTTTTTTTTTTGTAAATAAAACCCCACTCTGAAAACCATGTTATTGGTTTTTTAAATTAGAATTGACGGATAAGTTTTTTTCAATTTTGTTGTTTCTTAAGTTCTATACTACTATTATTTTGACCGCAGCTGTATGTATTATGTGCTTTCATATGTAAAAAAATTGATTACTCAACATGTTTTGTTTTATAAATAAAACTTATTGAAAAAATTACGTTTTTTGGAGTAACCTGGCCTTAATGCAAAATGTGTTGACACAATTTTAATTACTACGGGAGTATAAACATTTCAAATAATAATTAATTATGAATTATTAAAAGGTTCTAAAGGAAACTCAATTAACAATCGTGTTTATACAATTTCAAAGCTTCCTGTTTATAATAATCCCAAAGTTATTTACTTCATCTACATATTGTTTGACACTGCTATTTAAAATAAGGTCTGGTATACCGGAAACGTAAATTGTATTCTTCTAATTGATCCTAATTATGTCTTACGTTTTGCAAAACATTGTGATGCGCATAGTGAAAATTACATATTGCCGCATCGCGGCAGCTGGATCACGAAAATGCCTCCTTTGATGATCATCATAATATAACTATGCCTGGCGGCGAAAGTGGAATATAACTCTTAACTAACGCGTCAATAATGCTTTCTTTTCGGTACTCGTAATCCGAAATTATTACTACGGGAATGATAGCCACAATATGTAGCTATGCATATTGTAAATCATAAGACCAAAATTCACCTAACATTCAGTCAAAATCTGTTCCAGCATAGCGAATTTTTAATTAATTTAATTAAGTTGCTCACAGGAGTTTTCACGAAAGAGTAAAAAATGTCCCCACCTTTCGAATTTCTGCCATCATGTTCTTGCCTAAAAGGAATTGCTACAGAGAAGCTAAATTTAAAATTGTGTATAGAAATCACAATGAAGAATACTGTTGTGTATACATCCAATAATCTAAATGCACTCGTGCATAGAGATCGGTAAGTTAACACTCATTTGTTTCACTAATCATGTTACACATAATTGTTGTGTATTCATATGCACAAGCTGATTCAGATAGTAAAGAATTGTAAAATAACAAATTGATTATGACCACGCTTAAAGTATTGCAGTAGCTAGGAAATCTGATTGCACTTGGGTGGATTGAACTCTATGGAAGTGAGAATGTGATACCTATAAATTAATTTAAGTTAAAGTAAGTCATAAACAAATTGTTGAAAGAAAATTGGTTGAAAGGAAAATGAAAAATAAAATCAAGTTCTAATTTTTGACATCAACTGTTCTATTATTACTTCGAGTTAAGATTAGATAATCGTGAACCTAAATCGACATATACCCGGCTGGAGAACTCAGAAGCTCTCTACAAGTAGGGAAAATTATAAAAATTAACATTTTAAAAATGGCGAGCCTTAATTTTTAATTTCAGTTTGATGAATGGAGTTAACCCTAGAATGGTATTTAACGTAAACATAGATTTGGTACAAGTGCAACTTGTTATGCATGATGTTCTGAGTATGTAATAGCCGATGGATACAGTGTAAGCAAATGAGATGAAAAAAGAAAGATAATTATGAGATAAAAAAGCGAAAGAAGCCAACGTCTCCGATGTTAAAAGTGTTAAAAAATAAAGCCCACAATAACCAAACCAAAAGCACAGAAAAATCAAAGCTTATCTGGAGTCCATCTTAAACTGAAGATTGGAATTGTGAATTTGAGCGAAAATTTTAATGAAGTCGAACATCACATCAAACTTATTAAAAGTTATATAACCAGTATCTATCTATTAAGCTTTAAACTCTTTATCTGATCACAAAAATTATAAAATAAAAATAAACAAAAAATAAACTCACCACGCACGGATTCGCTGTCGGATCCTTCATCTGATTCTGGCTCTTCATCTTCTTCCTAAAACAAGAATTTGTTAGAAAACAACCATTTCAAGTTGATTTAATATTTCTACAACTAAACAAACCTCTTCTTGTTGGTCGTTTTTTTTCATCCCCACAGCATACATTTTAACAAAAGTCTCTTGTTTTGAATCATACGCTGGTTGATTTTCTACCAAAGCAATTATACTTCCGTTACTATTCATACTCAAATCGTAAATATGTTTTTTGACATCCACTGTGGTTATGCTAGAATAATCGTAGCTGTCTAGGACTTTGAAACTGGTATCGTAGTTAGTGGTATCATCGAAATCGACTCGATTGTCGATGTCCAAGCTTATGCCGTAGAGAACATTCATGGGTGAAAACTTAATCAAACATTGATCGAGTACAGGAACCGTTTGCAAGAGGTGGAAAGTTCTTAGATCCCATACTTCTGTATTTGAAATAATCTTAAAATAAAAAATAAATTTTTTTAAATTGAAATTAAGTAAATATGATTATAAACTTACTTCAAGTCCATTCGGATGAAAAACTCCAGAGAGAGTTTGATTGAGTTTGTCAAACTTGTGAATTTCTTTACCAGATCGTACATCCCAGAGCACACCATCTAAACAAAAAATATGTATTTAATTTTGTATATATATATACAGGGTGTCAACTTTGACACCACTTTTTGATAATTTAAAAAAAGGCTAAATTTGGTGTACCCTGACCTGTGTTAAATTCGATTTCTCTGTCAATACTGATGGTAGAGACCTAATTTTAGACTTAATTTTTTGTAGAAATAATAATCTTTAAAACTGTATTTAAATTGGGCTCATATAGGCTTAGGTTTGTCAGATTTTGAATAATGTTCAAATTTTCTTCCCCCAGAAAAGTTTTGACTTTGAGGTCATTTTTTTACAGAAAATGCCTGTTAAACATAGGAGTTTCTTTATTTTTTACAGATGAACAAAACAGTAATAAAAAAAACTCATTAATAAGTGAACTCAAAAACCCATACATATTATAATACTTGGTTTGGTTCACCATTTCGAAGACTGCGATAAAGGAGCTCTTAATTTTCGAAAGGAAGATTTTCAGACTCTGCACCGGCCTCAATTTCAACCACCAGTGCCAGAGACACTACAGTAACCAGCATCTATATGAGACAGCCAAAATGACGCCCCTGGACCAATACTTCTTATCGACAGTATTGAAAACTGCTGCAAATATCAGCAACCACACTAATCCCCTGGTGAGAAGGATGACCACTGAAGACCGACACCCTGAGCCAAGATACCTAAGAGTGATGAACACTTTGGACGAAGAAGCCACCAACTTCTACGCTGACCCTGGGGTGCCAGCACGTAACTTGTTACAATCTAAGGATTGTCGATTTAATCGAATGTTTGCAGCACCTATTTTGAATCAATTGAGTTTTCTCGATTGTATCGTTTTTTTTAACAGCACACAAACTTGGAAATGACGCTTGAAACAAAAGTTTTCACTCGACAGAAAATAGCTATCGTCCGTCGACCTAGGCTGTGCTTTTTTTTTTTTTGTTAGAAATGGAAAAACCTAACATTATGTCAATTAATATAAAACCAATTGAAATATTGACCACATTTATGTGTAGTCACTACGACTTAGCAAAGGTAATCCTCAAAAAAAGGTCTCAAAATAGGAATGTGAGTGTCATCAACACAGCCTACTATTTGCGGCAACTTGCATTTACTATAATAATACTCCTTGCTTTCTTTTTCTTGACTTGAAATTTTGAACTCTCGAACTTTATCCATTGAGAACAAAATTTATTCTCCAAAACAAGCAACGTATTTCGCAAGAACTTTGACACTGTTGTTTGTGCCATCGTGGAAGTTTCCACTGGCTACGAGGTTCAAAGTGGCGCAAAGCTAAAGAATTGGTGGAACCGATGTGCTTCTAAGGCTGTTTGGGAAATTTAAGCAGCCTAGTACCATCTGGAAACATTCTTTATTCAATCTGAACTGCTGTACCAAACTAAAAAACAAATGGTTTTGTTTCGAGTCTAATTTTTTTCTTTGTACATATATACCCATTCCCCCTCACGAGGCATGGTGTGAGAAATGAGCTAGGCCCAGGGGCTCCTCGCTCTGCTGCGCCACCCTATTTATTTATATTTAAATATATATGAGCACTTACTCTTTATCGCGCGATTCTAATGGATAACTGTTATCTCTAAGGCACCTTCTTTTGATTTTTGCGTTAAATACTTCTTCATCGTCACTCTCTGAATCAAAAAATATCATTTCTAAATGGTATTCAACTTTATTTTGAAGATAACCAATTTGACGTTTCACTTGGTAGTTCACAATGGCATTTTTAAGTTGATATCAAAATAAAACTCGTTTCAAAATACGTGCTGTCAAAAATAATTTGTTTCGAATTGGCCGACGATCGACAATCCTCGATTGTATCAAGTTACGTGCTGGCAACCCTGGGTCATCACACTTCCGCGGCTAATGCCACCCCCAACAACCTCCCCATGTAGAGGGACACCAGCGACAACCGGGACGGAACATCCCGAGATAACTCAAGTCAGCCGACTTGTTTAATTCAGAATTTTCTTTTCTTTTCAGCTACATAATATTAAGTTATTATTTTAATTCTAGACAATGTATTTGGTTAAGCCCCAACATTCCTACATTATTATCACTTATTTTAATTATCTAGTATAAGTAACAATTGTGTACATATATATACCGTTCAATAAAAATAATTATAAGTTATTAAAATTGATCATTTCGGATGCGCTTTACCCAGAGAAGCCGTGGCGGACATTTGAAAGATGTAATATTCTATACGTAATGGCATCAATTGGTCTTTCAAACGAATATAAAATTTTGGTATATCACACAGACTTTGTTTTATACAAATTTAAAGATAGGAAGCGCTCAAAGTAAGACTTTCTATACGATTGCTGGTAAATTTCTTTAGAAGGCACAAATGGTATTTCGATCTATTACTATAAGCAAACAAATTTATTTTTTTTTTTAACAAAGGCTTACCTGATAAAATCAACTCATCAGACGGACAAAACGTAGCACGATTTTTTGTGTATTGATTCGCTATAGTTGGTGTGAATGTTGAGATTTTATTTCCCGTGGTGAGGTCGTAAATAATTGCTGACTAAATGGGTAAACAAATTAAAGTGCTATCAACATTTTTAACCTTCAATCATCACTACTCACGTAAGTTTGTGTTCCTAGAATTTTATCCTGATGCACGTTACTGAATTCACAATAAAATTCATCGTGAAATTGTAATGAACTGGCAAATTCATTTCGTTCTATCGACCACAAGAGCGATCGCCAGGAACAAGACGTCAGCACCAAATTACCTTTTCTATTGGACTGTATGCTATCTATAAGGTAACTGTGGCAAGAATTCGAAAACTGCTCGGTTCCTTCATTTAAACTGAATGCTTTTGCTTCACCTTGCTGAGTGCCAACAATTATTAAATTATTTGTTGGAAGTATATTACAACACGTGAACTGAATGTCGTTGTAGTCGTTTGACCGAATTGTGCGCCATGTGGCAAAATTTGAATGAACATACCGCCGATCTAGTCGGGTAGTGTTAAAGCCAGCCTGTGACCTAAACCATCGTGATGTCAGATTTAAATTCGTACCCAGTCCTCTGTTTGGCTTTGGATCGGGACACTTATGTGGAGTGAATAAATCAAATTGCGGACATGTAGTCATAGGGTTGTTACATAATGCATGCTGGTTAGTCAAATACTCTGTTACGATTGTACCAAGTGTGATAGTGGGTGCCATTGGTTCATCTGTGATCGCTGTTTCAGGAACAGATGAAATTTGTTTTTGGAGTGATCGAGATGATGTGGAAGACGAACTGGCATTATTTGCTGTCGATGTTGTCGGTGTGTTGCTTATTGTGCTGGGATTTGGTTTTTTTACTAGCTTAATAGGTGTAATTGGCTCAAGAAAACATCCGTTTGGTGTCGAATCACTTACTTCGGATACAGTTGTTCCATTGATTGCAGAATTTACATCTTGCATTCGATTTCGCAGACGGTTTCGTGCGATAGCATTAGTTGGCATTGTCTTATAATCAAATGGTGACTGGTGGAAGTTTTTCGTAAGTGTTGTAGCAGCAGTAAGACCAGCTTCTTTTTGTAACATTTGGGCAGTTCCACTCAGACCCTTCGACTCTAAATGATCGTGAATTAGTTGGAACAGCTGCTGTTCATTGTACTGAATTTTAGTTTGTGCAACAACATTTGCTTTGTGGATGTTTGCCAATGACGGATCCAGCTGGTTGTTGATAGGTTTTGCTTTCCCAGACACTCGTTCTAGCAATTCGAGTGCGTATTTTTGAAAGAGCACATGTTCAGCACGTTTTTCTTGCAATATAGGATCACGCATCAGATGTTGAATCTGTCCGTTAGCAAACAATGGTAGTTTACCAACAATTTGTCTAACACGCTCGGAGCGAGCAAGTCCCGCTAAGGCTCGGCATGCCATACCACGTATACAATCCGCATCAGTTAGAGGAACTTTGATTTGCATTAGCTGAAGAAGTATGATTATACCATTGTTGGAACAAACCGACTCCCATACTTTTTCTATTAGTTCTTCTGAAATCTTGGTGTTATTAATTTTTTTCTTTGAGGAGCCATAACATTTTATTAATGACGGTTGGCCCTGTAAAAGATTTGTTTAATTTAAAAATAAACAAAAAAGGAAATATTTGTGCTCAAAGCTTACTCTTGTTATTGGTGAACAAACACAGTGACATAGAACGGCTAGGGCAGATTTCTGTACATCAGCATCGGTGGTTATGTCACCAACAGCAGCACCCAATATCGCGTAGACACCTGATGATGATGGGTTATCAGGCAGTTCAAGACGTTCGCAGAATGCTGAGAATACTTTCGGTACTACACAACAAATGGACAAAACATCTAGTGCAGATCTAACAGTCTCGGCTCTGTAGATTGAAGATAAAAAATAAAATAGAAGATTTTTTAACATTAAAATTGACAATATTTGTAAATTAAATTAAATTTAAATTTTTTGTAAATAAATGATTTGTAAATTTTTCAAACACTAAAAAAAAACTCAACTTTTTGTAAAAAATAAATATAAATGCGGGTTAAATATGAACTTTAAAGTGTGGTTTTAGAGATATTTGGAACATCTCTATTTTTCTGTGTAGGATAATTTCGCACAACAAACGGTGTATTGCGGTTAGTTCGTTTGTATGAAGTTTGAAAGAGTTGCTTCAATGAGGGGAACAGTGCATGCCACACAGCACATGGTTGAAAAACTGAAAAATGAGCTCACGTCCTCACAAAAGAGAAAGACATAATTCCAAACAGTGCTCGTGAGCACTACCAGAAGCCCTAAGAGGACAAAAAGGTGAAGATCATTGTATTTGCCTAGAAAAAAGAACAACATGAGAAGCGTTCGTATGAGGAAATTGAGAGACACCGTATAGGAACGACATTTGAAAGCTTGATCAAAGAATAAAAAGTCACTTCTAAGGATAAGGAAAGACCACTTCTGCAGACTGATAAACAGAGACGATGACATAACTCTTGCTGTCCTATCCAGGTTAGATTAGGTTGAGTTGAAGGTAGCTGTCAGGGTATATAGATCACTTAGATCAATAATAAGTCCATTGTGATACCTTACAAGAGAGGAAGCCTCACTATTTAATCTATTCGGACCGTTGAAGAAGAGATCTCCCAGATGTATTTTACGTCTTTGAAAGAGGGCAGGGCATGAACAAAGAAATTGCAGAAAGGTTTTTAATATTGAATAAAGACCACATATAACTAACTAATTAATCCAAAAAATGCCTGACACTTTCCCTTCGTAAATCTTAACACATTCCTTTAACAATCTCTTGACGTGATGGTTGAAGGTTCTACTAGATTATAATTTATGTATGGTAATATGTCTATGACTCTTCTAGAGGCCTCTTTTCCAATTATGCAATGAATGCTTTTCGTCATCATCTCTTTCGTAAACAGAACGAGAGGAGTTAGCTTCCTTCGCTATCTCCTCTCTACCTTTTCTCAGGGTTGAAGTTTCTTTGCAATTAATTGAATTTTTGCTATAATTTTCAGATTGTTTGTTACCTCTAATGATTGCTACCAGACCAAGCAAAATTATTTAAGAATCGGTCTCATTGTGACTCATTCCAATGATTTGTTTTGGTAGTAGGGCCCATTTTCAATAACTAATTTTTGCAATATTAGCAACTTATGTCATCATCATCATATCATCGACGAATTGGACAAAACGTCACAATAGACAGACATAACTTCGAGGTAGTACAGGACTTCGTCTACCTTGGATCCGCTATAGACACGGAAAACAACATCAGTGCGGAGATCAAACGGAGAATAACTCTTGCCAACCGCTGCTTCTTTGGGTTAAGAAGGCAATTGAGAAACAAAACCCTCTCCAGAAAAACCAAGGTAATCTTGTATATAAGACCTTGATCATCCCAGTCCTGCTTTACGGCGCGGAAGCATGGACCTTATCGAAAGCGGATGAGGAAACCCTTGGTCGTTTCGACAGAAAAATTCTCCGAATGATCTTTGGTCCCGTATGCGAAGACAATGTGTGGAGAAGAAGATACAACAACGAGCTGTATGAGCTGTACCGCGACATGGGCATAGCCAGAAGAGTACGCATCGTGAATCGCGAGGCTACGATGGTTGGGCCATGTAGAACGGATGGACCCAAACTCTCCGGCTCGACGGGTGTTCGAAAGCACATTGCAGGGAAGTCGCGGAAGGGGAAGACCTCGTCTTAGGTGGCATAATCAAGTGGAAGAAGACCTCAACCGACTTAGAGTGCAAAACTGGAGAGAACTCGCCCGAAATCGAAGTCGTTACAGAAGGATGTTGGTTGAGGTCCAGGTTCACCCCGAACTGTAATGCCCACCTAAGTAAGTAAGTAAGTAGTTTCTGTAAATTAAAAGTTGATACTAAATTAAAACTAACCTAAAGTAATACTACCATGAAATTCCATACTTTTTTTTTGAGACTTTTACGCATCAATACCAAAACAAATAACGTTTACTCTTCCAACCTCCCATTGCATAATGGAATACCCCAAGGATCACCTCTCTCTGTGGTGCTATTTATTATTGCATTCGATGACATTAACACCATATTTGCAAAACATAGATCACTGCATTTACGCAGATGACATATATTTATTATGTAGAATAAATGATACTAACAAAAGTAGACTCCTATTCCAAATTGCTTTAGAAGAAATTATAGATTGGTCAAAAACATCGGGTGCTAAATTATCAATCCAAAAATGTAAACTAGTAAACTAAACTGTACAAAATCTATTATTAACGTAAATAATATAGAAATTGAAAATGTTAGCAATTTAAGTATTTTAGGATTAGTTTTCAATAAACCATATTCTTGGAAAACACGCTGTTCAGAGCAGCGAAGCAGAAGCAGACCTCCCTACCATTGAAGATAGCCAAACGATATATCAACACCTTTTCACAGCCATTTCAGCTGATTTAAGATCAGAAGGGTGGAAATTCATTTCTAACAACACCTCATTTGCTGTTACCTTAGAAAATGGAAATATAGCCTGCATCGGCAACTTGCCTGAATTTGCTTCAGTCTTCACTGCTGAAGCATACGCCATACGTCAAGCTACCAAGTTCGCCATTAATCACCGTGGAAAACATGTCATATGTTCTGATAGCATATCGGTGCTCAATGCTATAAACAACATCAACAACAACGCTGAACTCATATCTGAAGAAAGATACCAGCTAGCCAAATTCCCCAACAATATAAAATTTATGTGGACGCCTGGACACGTTGGAATTAACGGCAACGAACACGCAGACTTTGCAGCCAACTCCGCTAGAAAATCTCTACTTCAACGTTTTCACTAAATTAGACCTGCTAAAATTTATTAAAAAAATTTTTAAAAGAAAATGTAAACCACGACTGAAGCCTATACCATCACCATAACAAAAAAGTTAACCCTGAAAAACAGCCCTACAATTTGCACAACCTCAGTAGATTGGACATAACCCAAGAACTCGTTTCGGTGATCACTAGAGCTATGCTGACCTTCTTCTTCTTCTTTTCATTTCCGGCGTTACGAGTAGTGATCTTGAAGCGATCACAACTCTCCCACTTTTCTGCTTCACACTAGTGATCCGCCTGTGGGGTACGCCGCGTTGACCTCAGAAAGCGTCGGCAAGCCTCCCGGTTTTGGATTGTTCTATGTCTGAGGCCAACCAAATGCTGCTGTTTTTGCATTTGCTTGTACCGGGAGTGTTTTGGCCTGCCTTTTCTTTTTCGTCTCGAATTTAAGCTATGCTGACCTATGGCCACCAATGTCAAACAGATCGAATGGGAGAAACGCAGTAAAAAAAAAAAAAAAAAAATACCTCTATGCGACCAGGTATAAAACAGTGCATAAACCCCAAAATGGAGAACACAACTAATAGACTAGCAAATCAAATGTCGCTGCTTGGGGATCGCCTGGGCATGATCAAAGCCGGTGATGATCATGACAGCTTACGAGACGCCAGTGGCAGGGTGCTGACGAGGCGGGCCCCTGTCATTCAACAAACTACAGCTCAGCAAGGAAGAAGAAGTTCAGCGGACGAAGCGAATTATATGGTAGTAACATCAAATACGACATTATCTACCAGCTCGTCTTCAACAGTTATGGAGACTGTTGAAAATTACTGTCTAAAATTACATTATATCTTAATCTGTTAGCATAAGCTTGTAGATAAATAAATAAATAAATAAATAAATAGACTGCTCGAAGACAAATGCGCTCGCAGAGAATCAAGTGGACACGTGAAATGAATATATTGAAGTCATAAGAATATATAACCGTGTCAACAACTGCGAAAGTAATCCGCTCCCAGGCTATAGACAAAAATTACACAACGAATTCCGTCAAAAATGTCCGGACTTAAGAATATCAGAACAAAATATCGTTGACCGAAAAAGGGTAATAATAAGAATAGGCTACCTCACAGAAATAGAATTGGAAAACATAAAACGAGAGGTACAAATGCAAATGGAAATAGAAAACGCTACAGCAAATAACCAATCACCGCAAACAACAGCAACATTGGTTGCAACTCTGGTATAAGCAGAAGACACTAGAATCGAAGAAAACGTCGGAGTGCTGAACACTCGTTCCTTTCATGAAATAGAGGCCTGCTAATAGAACAAGACTCATTAAGAGAGGCGGGAGAAATGTTTCTTAGCCTTTTTGAAATGTACAAAAGCATAGAACCTAATGATAGACCTCACATTCCCAAGTTTATTAAGCCCTGTAAAGGTACCCGTGGTGCGATGGTTAGCATGTCCACCTGCTAACCCAGAGGTTCGAGGTTCGAATCCCAGCAGAGGCGCAAAAATGTTTTTTCCCGGGTATCGCCTTTCGCGAGGAATTGGCAAGTCCTCCGTTAGTAAATTCATGCCATGAAAAGCGCTTTCTCAATTAGCCGTTCGGATCCGGCATAAAATTGTAGGTCCCCTCCATTCCCTCACAAGGCATGGTTGTGAGAAATGCGCTAGGCCCAGGGGCTCCTCGCTCTGTAGCGCCACCCTATTTATTTATTTATTTTTTAAAGGAACTAAAACTTTGGAGAATGTAAATAAAGGCCTTTCTGTATTCTTTTTGGAACGAAGAAGCCTTGAAGAAATCCAAACTGCTCTCTACTGTGCAGCAAGAACAGCAATTACCCAAGATCGAAATGTGTATCCGTCAAATACTGGAGAACAAACACCGATATGGAAAATAAGGTTGGAAAAAGGCATAGAGATACTACGAGGAGTGCACGACCAAATCTCTGAGTACTTGAAGGAGAACAGATGAAGAAAAGTGACCGACGTTGCAAGACATTGATTTCCGAAGCCCTGAAAGTAAACAACAACTAGAAAAATTGAAAGATAACCTCCGACAAAGAATCGAAGTGCAAGACTGAGAAGATACAAAGAGATGTATAAGAGAAAGAAACAAAATAAAGATTTCTTCAGAAATAAGAAAATGTTCCTTAAAGGCCTAGAGTCGAATAATGAAACCCAGACTAGCGTGGAAATAACCCAGAGTGAGTGCATGAAGGACACCTTCCGCCAATTTTGGAGTTCAACTTGGCCTGAATTAAAGTCGCTTAATAAGAACGCAAAATGGATTGACCAAGAAAAGGAGCGTCAACAATTAACACCTGACATGAGAGTTGAAGGCTTCATCAAACAAGAAGTGCATGAAATAGTACGAAAGACCTCGAACTGGAAGGCCCTAGGCCCAGACAAAATACAAAATTTCTGGCTCAAATACCTAACAGCATGTCACACATGCCTTTCAGTTTCATACAAACTTCTGAATACACTTTTGAGCTCAAAGATCTACAAAAACTGCATCGACAATAATATTATGGAAGAGGAGCAAAAAGGATTTGTCAAAAACGCACTTGGTTGTAAACACCAGCTTACTATAGATGCGAGTATCCTAAAGCAGGCGCAAACAAGGAAAAGAAACCTACACATGGCATGTATACACTATAAAAAAAGCTTTTGATTCCGTTCCCCATGAATGGCTGCTGCAGATACTCGAAGTCTACAAAGTTTGCCCGAGGATTTAAAATATATTAAGCACTCTTATGCAAAACTGGAAGCTAAATCTGCGCATGGGAAAGAGTCTAATAAATTGTTGGTAGAAAATGTATTTTGCTTCGGCCGTGAGCTGAGAAAGTGCAAAAACTCAATAATCACCAACTGCATTTATAAATATTATTTTATTTCCTTACCTTCCGTTATTGTTCCATTCGTAAGACATTGCTATAACTTTCAGAATCAATTGTATTCCTCCTAGTTTTAGCAATTGATCAACAGGAGCCCAATGACCACGAACTGGAGTGTTTTCCTGTAGAGTTCTCACTTGTTCACTGATTTGTTCCAATGTAGCTTTCGTAACTCTCATTGTTGAATTTGAAAACTCCGTTGACGTCGGACACTGCTGCCGCATGAATAAGTTGTATTTATAGAACAAATGACTTTCCATATAACGTTTGAGAGCCACAAAAACATGTCGCACAAATTGTCGGGATGCACATTCCAAATCTTCGTTCAAGGACGATAACGACTCGTCTTCTTCATTCGCCGGTGGATTAACGATCTTGAGAACAGAAATCTAGACAAATATTTTTGTTTGAGTAACTAAAAAAAATAAAATTATCACAATCTACTTACGACATTATAAAGTTTTCTCAGGCCGTCTTGGGCATCGAATTCATCTAAGATAACTTTGAATTGAAAGCTCAAGCCGAAGAACATGGTCGCATGACATTTACCGGAGTCATATGAGCGTCCGAGTAGCCATAGAGCGTATTTGACCAAATCAGTTATTATGGCCTTCGGCATTGTACATATGCGTTCCATAGCATCTTCACAATAAGCTAAGTAGTAAAGGGTAATAGATACACCTGTGGCCGCTATACTTGGACGAGGAACTTTTAAAAGCAACTGAAGCAACAAAAAAACTGATTTAATGACAATTGGTTCTTTGCTCTTTGAAATATAAACTTACCTGCAAGCCTCCGTGCGTTATAAATTCAAGTGCAAACTTTTTGTGACACAAAAGTGATGCTAAATACTTCAACGCCTCAAATGCCAGGCAGGTGTCACGTTTGTCCAGGTTTCTTATATATCCGCATATCAGTTGCATCGTTTTGTTCTCAAAGACGAGTCCGAGAAATTCCTGATACTCACCCATCGATGTAAGATACCTTATTATCAACATTTGGCTGGTATCTGGTGTCGGCGGATGGATAGGGATGTACATCCGCCTAAGATTTTTTTGTGCTGAACTCCCAGTATCACGAGATGTTTCGTGTAACATTGACATGTTTGAAGTACTTGGGAAACTATCCAGAGTTCCGTTATGATTTTTAGAAACACTAGGATCCTCTTCGAATAACATTTGAGAAGGACTACCAGGAGCTGAGTCAGCCATCCACGTAGGTAGGATACGCTCAATTTTGGCATCTGTGTCGGGAGTTTGATTCGCCATGGAAGTCTGTGGGTTGTCTGTGTTTTGGTTGCTAGCTTGCAGTGCATGAAGGCGCTTTATCATCTTTGGTACAAGACGGGTATTTAGTTCTCGAAAAGTAACAGCAATATCTGTGACTTCCATTGCAGCTGCGAGTAAACCTGTAGCATAGCTTTGTAATGGCTCAACACTGTCTTCAGCCCAACCGTAAATGCGATTGATTAGATTGTCGTATTCTACTTGGAAAACAGCTGAGGTTTCCAGACCAGGCATGATTACCAAAATAAGACGACAAGCAATGATATTAAGTTCTAGTGATTTTTTTTGTATGTTCTGGCGAGTGAAATAGTTATCGCGAAGGTAATCGTTGACCAGCTGAAATTACATTATTTCCAAGAGGAAAATTATTTTGTTATTTAAATATGATAATAGCGTAATAAAGTTTTTCTCCCATTTATGATTAATTGATAGCAAACAAAACACATAAAAGTAAGACAATGCGGAAAATTTAATGCTTTTTCGTTTTCTTCAAATAAAACATTACATATTTTTCTCTATAACTTGTATAAAAACAGTATTCGGTGGTCTCTTCAGGACATCGGACGAAGAAAGAAGAATAGTGTAGTAAGGAAATTTCAAAATTCAAATGTATTTTTTCTAATTAAAGAGATAATAGGTCTGTTTCTTTACTTTGTGCACAGAAATTCACAATCTTTCATATTTTAAGGAGTGGGGTAAAATTCTATCAGAAACTCTCTGAAAGAGCGTAATTGTAAGAAATTGCCTTGCACAAAACATTCGCAGGAACGCTTGTAAGAACGTCTGTTTTACAGTTGTTGTTTTTGATTTGGCTGTGCACAATTTCTGTCCACAGAAATTCGCAGGATGGAAAATTGTTTAACTCTATTGTAAGTACTCTCCTTTGTACACAGCTAAAAAATCGCTGTGCTGGAATTAGGATTTCGTGATAATTTTCAGTAAAGAAACACACCTCATAAGTCGTCGAAATGCAGTAAGCAAAATAAATATTTACGCTAGATACTGAAGTGGATACGCGATTACAGACCACAAATTCTTTAACAGAATTGCTATGCTCGAATTTTATGAATTTTATCTGATTGGACTATTCTCTGAGCAACAAAGGGGTATTCTTGGGGCAAGAAACTTTGGTCTTTCTTAGATATCTAAAAAACTAAGGAAAATTTGTAAAAATTTGACTTTAATATTTGGCAATTTTGTGTGAAGAAAGCTTTAAATAAGTTAGACCCGAGGAATGCGAGGAACTACGGATCAGCTAGTTTTGATTATATTTTTTCAAACTTACCTTGTTATTTTTAATTTTTCCCTAAGCAGACATTTTTGGGCAGATTTGAAACTTCAAAAACAAATTTTGGGCTTCAAAAATCTACTGAAGTGTGAATGAACTTGAACAGTGTGTTTTCGGTATTATGACTTTTTCAACCAGTTTCTTTCCTTACGTTTTCCTTACTGGGGTAGATTGCTACTACAGCACATTTATCGAATTCTATAATTCGGGGTGAAAATAAAGCTTTCCGAGATCCGAGCAGCACAATTTTATTATATAAAAAAAAAGTATCCCTAACAGAAATAGTATTCCTACCAGGCTATTGCAAAGACATTCAGTGCAGAATCAGAAAAAGATGAAGGCGCTCTGAATTTAGAATAATGCTTTCATTCAAGCGAAGCCAAGTGTATGTTCCTTAAGGCTAAACATCTAATAAACTGTGATTTCAAAATATGGTTAGCCTTCGAAAATAGGAGAAAAATTAATTAATTAAATACAAGGTGCTTAACAGGTGCGTGCTGACAAGTTATGAGTATTATCAGAAAATTGTTCGAGGGCATACATAGGTTTTGCTAAAGTTTGAATCCAAACAAACTGAAAAACATGTTTGGACTTGAATAAAGAAAATAACCTGTGCTTTCGATAAAAAAAAAAAAAAAAATATTGCATATTCCTCAACTAAAATTAAACCAACGACGTATTGACTTTGCTAAAAATAGTTATACCATTTGGTCATGGTGATAGTTTTGGCATTGTATGTAGATGCTTACCTTATTCATGAAATGATCTTTGCGGAATAGCTGTTTCAACAAAAAACCAAACTGACATTTGGGATCCGTGCGATACGGATGTCGTTCATCGAACGGATCCAAATCTTTTCGCATATAAATCTCAGTTTCAGTCTCGAAAATCTCGGCAAGCCTTAAAGTAGAAGAGCAACATGTTTTCAACACTTGTTTCCAGCACGTGTTGTTGTACAGAAAATTTACCTCTTTAGTGCCGGTACTGGATCGAAACCAGGTTCGACATGTTTCGTCTCCCAAATAGCAAACACAGCATTCATGTCCTTATCATCATAATATGGTTCTTCGTCTTCTTCAAAACCAAAGAAAGCATCTTCGACTGCTTCTGGCGGTGGAGGATCACCCTGTTGTGCATCAAGGCTTTCTCCGCCATCAATGTCCTCGACAGGTGGCAATGGAGAAGACATTTTTAATAATTTACTGGAATGATGATAGATTCTAACAAATGTGCTGATAATGGAGGGCTTAAAAATTAAAGGATAAAGTTTATTTTCATTTGGAGGCATCTTACCGTGAATTGTGATTTGCTCAATGTATCAATTCCAGTTCGAAGTTTCCGCAGTTACGAAATAATACAAATTGTACTGAGTTGTGAAATGTTTAAAGCACTTTAATTTTATAAAATAGTTTAAATTGCCGCTTTTGGTTTCAAGTTTATTACAAAAACACACTACACGGGACAGAATATTCAAAGCTGTCACTGTCACATTTCATGATGCAAGGAAAATGGACGCATTCAAGGGTAGTTGACAAAACGGATCACAAGCTTTCGTCTAAAAACAAAGCGCTAGGTTTAATGCCTGAGATTGAATAGACTGCTATTATACGGTGCAATTTGTTGCACGAAACTGTTCGAACACCATAAGTGCAAAAGAGAACGAAAGTTCGAAAAACAGAGATGGACAATGTGCTACCGTGTGTCGCATGGGTTATGGTTTCGTGAAACAGCTTTGACGTTTCTCTTTGGGTGGGTTCGAGAACCTATTGAATAGCCTATCTCGGATAGCCGTATCTTGGATACCTTTTCCAGATTGCTGCAGACAACAGCTGTGAAATATTAAAATTCGACTTTTGAAAATGGAAAAACATTCAAAATATCATTGCTAGACGATTATAACTAATTTTTTTCGATTTCCCATGCGTTTTAAAACTCTTATGCTGAAATAAATGCACACCAAAACAAAAAATCAACATGAAAAGAAATAAAAATAAATTTTCTATCAGCTGATCACTTGATTTAAAAGGTATACCAAAAATACTCGTATACCTTTAGATAGCTTTTTAGTTGAAATGGGTCTGTGACTCTGTTAAAAGTTTAACACGTAAACAACAACAACAAGCTATCCGGATACGATTCTCGAACGCCCCTTTGTCTTTGTTCGTGTTTTTGTTTTTTCTGTTTCATTTGGTTCAATAATAAGTAAAAATACTAATAATAATGACTTTTTTGTTTTTCAATTGTCAATAAAAGAGGTTTTGAAGCAACCAGACACTAGTAGATAACTATTTTTCCCCAAAAAACAAAAACATCGAATGAAAGATAAAGAGAAATGTGAAACTAGTTTCATGAAACTGGATTTCATCGTGTAATTACACTTGCGACACGGGATGACAGAACAAAGAAGAATTCGAAGTAGTTTCGTGCAACAAATTGCACCGTATAATAGCAGTCATAGTAGTGTTCATTGAGAGTGTGTTTCTTTATTTTTTCCGGATAAGGAATAGAAAAGACAGAAAAGAAAAAATACCTATCCAGAATAGCCAGAATAGAATAAATAAAGAAACAGAATTGAACAGAAACTAGAAGCTGACAATGAAAGTGTGTAGGTATCTGCACTGCGTTCTTTTATTCTTGGATGTTACGCGATGTAACATCGGGTAACATTTTGTCGTTCCTAAATGCAAAAAAGTTACGCAATGTAACATCGATGTCGTTCCTAAATGCAATGTTGAAGTGTCAGAATGTTACGTTTCGTAACTTTTTTCAACTCATCTCTGGGAGCTGGGACTTGAGTTTCGATGTTGATCTGTCAAACCCCTTTGAAATTGTTGTTGGTCAGATTTGTTTTGTTTTTTTTTTTTCATTAGGTTTGTTCGTTGAAGCCCTGGGGTTGCCCTAGGGTCGCCACAAAGCGTTTTTTGAGAAACCTAAATTCGCCATGAATGTCAAATTGAGTGTTTTTTGAGCCATAGGTTTGCCATAGGTTTTCCCCAAACTCGCCCTAGCTTTTTGCTGTGGCGATTTGAGGACTGTCAAATGGCATGTGTTTTTATTTAAATGACAGAGATGTGTGGCGATTTGTGGTTTAGCGTTTTTTGAGGACTGGAAAACCCAGGTTTTTTTGACAACTCATAGGGTTGTCAAGAAAACCTGGGTCAACCCACGTATTAATCTTCCAAATTCTGTGAACAGTTATTGATTTTCAATCTTGTTCATTTCAGAATTCTTTTTTCTTCATAAAAAACGAGTTTCCTTTAGCTGGGTTCGTATTTTAAGAAATACTTTATTCATATTTTTGACAGACCAGCAAAGTGTAACATCGAGTCGTTCCTAAATGAAATCATAATTTTGTAACAAAGTCAAACATACACAACTACAAAGATTATTTTGACACAACAGCATCGCGTAACATCGGAGCCATAAAAGAACGGACTACTGTCAAACTACAGAATATTCCATTTAAACCACCTCTTGGCTAGGAATGAAAATAATGCATTCCAAATATTCCAGAATGAATAAAGAAACAAGGAAATAGTTTATCCGGAATATTCCATTGAATAAAGGAACGCAAAAAGGGTATTCCGAATATTCCGAATATACGGAATGAATAAAGAAACACAATCTGAGTCTAATTTGCACAAAATAACTTCGTATTTGAGTATTCTTTTACAAATCGAACGGATTTTGACATTCACCTCTCCGAATCAGCTGAAATTTTTTTCCAGTTTCTATATTAAAAAATAAGAGATACGTGTCCGAGGAATTTTTTTTATCGCCTATTTTCGATTTTATAAGTTATGAAAAATTTCATAAGGCCGGCCACTGACTACACAATAAAACTGCGCAAATTGGAGCTTGCGCAGTTCATTTGTGTTGTGAATGGGGTTGTTTGTGCAGTTAATAAAATAAATAAATAGGGTGGCGCAAAAGAGCGTGGAGCCCCTGGGCCTAGCGCATTTCTCACAACCATCCCTTGTGAGGGAATGGAGGGGACCTACAATTTTCTGCCGGTTCCGAACGGCTAGAGAAAGCGCTTTTCATGGCAATGAATACTAACGGACGACTTGCCAATTCCTCGCGATGTTTGTGCAGTTAACTGTGTAAAAATCAAAACGATTTGATTTTTGCTCAAGTCAGTTTGCGCAGTTATATTGTGTAGTGGCCGGCCTAATAGTGGTTGGAGATTCATTTTAAACAATGTATAGCTCCGAGTCCTTATGAGCTACAAAATTTTTACCAATTGCACTTTTGTAGCTAAAGAGTTGAACTTTAAAAAAAAATTATCAACAAATTAATATTGCTATTAACAGTTTAATTTTTTTAATCGATTTTTAACAATTGCCCCCAAAATGAACCAAGTTTTTATTACTACCATCGTATTTTGCGTCAAATTTTACGTAAAAATCATGTTTTTAAAATATGGAGACTTTTCAATTATTATTGTTAAAATTATAATTTATGTAGAGCGTAATGGTAAAAAAAACTGTTTTTTGAGTATAAAATGATATCTGTACCTCGTATCAAAAAAGTTAAAAGTAAAAGTTGTAGATAATTGAAAGATCCAAAACTTTTGTATTTACTATTTGTTAGTATAACCTCAAAATTTTGTATTATCATGCAAAAAAGCGAGAAATCGCAATTTTATCATTTATTGAGAATAATTTATTACTTCTTCTAATACGGAGATGAGCAATAATAGCTGAGGAAATAATATTTTATTGAATAAATCATCAACCCCTGAAGGGAATTGAATTGACATGCAACTCAATTTCGATCAAAAAGTCAATGTAATACAACGTTCAAACACGATCGTGACGAATCCAAACGAATGGCAGACAAAACACGAAAACATTGCTGGTTTACCCTGCGGCCACACGATCAACAAATGGCAAGCCAACGGCTCACACAAACAATCTTTCAAATTCCTGTCCGTGTTTCGGTTGTGACGTAGGCGACTTACAATTTGCCAGGCAACTGGCTTTCAATCGACATGTCATTATATATTTTCAAAATGGCACCAACAAGAAATTTTAAACTCAAAGTTTTTTTCCAGGCACTCTTTTCTCTCTTTGAGGGTATTTGACGAAGCTGTCAATTTCATGGCTACTGAAACTGCTTCTCGGGTGGCTTTCAATATTCTATACCAGTTGGGTTTCAATTTCGAAAAGTTTGGTTGTGTATGTAAAAAAGTTCAAATGTTTAGTAAATGGCTTACCATATCTTGATCGTGTAGCCCCGGGGCTAGATAAATGAATTATGTAATTATTTTTATTATGTCGTTTTCCAAAAACCAAATCCGGAATGAATTGGAGAGTTTTTATGTCAGATCTGACAGATAAAGTCTCCAAATCACTCCCAAACGTTTTCCAAAATGCGGTTTGAAGACAACTTTTTGAGTGATTTTTTCACTCCCGTTTCTGTTTAGGTGCAAGGGAGTGAACACCAATACTTGAACAAACTTTCTCGTGCTTCGTTTTATCACACATATAGCGCTAAAAACAAAGAGCAAATTGGTTAGAATTTTACAAAAGACAATCAGCTTCAGCCTTATTATGAATTTCACGTGAACAGCTTTTCGTCCCGGAACATTTTTGTTCGCCCGGAATTTTAAAAGCTATTATGAGTTTCACCTGAACAAAATTCCAGACTTACAACTTTTCCGCTTTTGTTGTTCACCTGTTCGCCTCACAAAAATAAGTGAAATAAATTGCTCTCAACGTTTTCACATTTCACGGGCAAAAATAGCTCATAATAAGAGAAATTTTTCGAACATGGAAAATTTTTCCCCCGAAACTCATAATAAGGGAAAAGTGAAATGGGATCTTTTTCGAGGGGAATGATTTCACGTGAAACTCATAATAAGGTTGAATAATTTATTTTACACCATATTCACCTGAGCTCAATGTCTGCTGTTACTTGTACCTTTTCATCTTCTACTTCAACCAGTATGAATGAATGAATGAATGATCTTTTTTTAGCTTCATGATAAGCCATTTAGTATATAATTATTACAATTTTAAATAATAAGTCTTATATCTCGATCACAGCTATTTGTTTGAACATTTTTGGATTAATAAACATTCTCTTTAACATAATTGATAATTCTTCTTTTAAATTCAAAAAAATTATTTGTATCTTTGATTTCTCTTGGCAGATTATTGAAACCATGGAAGCCCATGTAAAATATAGTTCTTTGACCTCTGACTGTCCTTGACCTTTCTATTCTTAGGTCATTGTTGTTCCTAAGGTTGTAGTCACGGTCTGCATTTGTTCGTACGTTTTCACATAAATAGTCAGGATACATATTATTTTTAATTTTATACACAAATATCATACACAACATAAACAGTCTTTGGTTAATATTTAGCCATTTAATCGAATTTAACATGGTTCTTATTGAAGTGTATCGACTACATTTTAAAATACAACGAATAATTTTGTTTTGTTGTAATTGAAGTCTATCTTTGTGACTCTGTGGACACATATACAATAAACTTGCACAAAAATCAAAATGGGGTTTAATTAACACATTACATAAATTCACAGCAGTTGTCTTAGATATATTTTTTCTTATTTTTCGTAAAACTCCAACGTTCGTTAAAGTTTAGTTTTTCGTCTAATAAAATTCCAAGATATTTTAATTTTTTGACTTGTTCAACTTGTTCATTATTTATATACATATTTACATTTTCGGACGCACTTACAGGACAACATCTGAAATTCATACATTTAGTTTTTGCAACATTTAATATCAGTCTATTCATTTTCAGCCATGTGCTTATTCTCTTCAAGTCTTGGTTGATTTCTTCTATGCAGCCTGCGACATTTTTTCCAGAAGCGTAGAGCAAACCATCATCAGCAAACAAAATTAGTTTCGAAGATCTAATTACTTTACTCATGTCATTTATGAACAATAGGAACAACCACAATCCCAGTATTGTGCCTTGTGGTATTCCTACATTGACACTAATTGGTGACGATATTTTGCAATTTACGGTAGTGCGTTGTGTCCTACCTGTTATAAATGACTTAAACCACTTAAACTCAACTCCCTTTATACCGTAATACTTCAACTTTTTAAGCATTATTTCGTGGTTTACTGTTTCGAAAGCTCGTTTTAAGTCCAGAAATACAGCAACTACCACATTTTTATTATCTATTTCCCTCCTCCAATCATTAATGACAAAGTTCAAAGTTTCACATGAGTGATTTGCACGGAATCCCGATTGATAAGTGTCTATAAGCTCTTGATTTTCTAAGTGATTTTGGAGTTGTATTACTACACATTTTTCTATTACGTTTTCATAAAGGGGCATCATGTTTATTGGCCTAAAATCACACATAGTTTTTGCATTGGGGATCTTTTTTATGGGTACTATCAACGATTCTTTCCAAGATTGTGGAAAAACACCGGCACTAAGGGACATATTAATTATTTTTTCAATTATTGGGCCAACATTTTAACATTCATAATATAATTAAAGTCTCTTTTCTTGCTAAGCAGATCTATTGCACTTCGTATACTAATTATGTTGACTAGACTGAACCTAAAATCTAAATTGCACTGCTCAAGTAAATTTGAATAATCACAAAAGATCAGATCGGGTTATTTCATGTATAGACTGAACAAAAAAGTTGTTGAATTTGTCACACATTATTGCACTATTATTTATCACAGAACCATCTTCTATTTCTATTTCCAATATAGTTTCGTCACTTTTCTTAAGAACATATTTCTTTAACTTTTTCACATGTCCTTTTGATTTTTTGCATTTTCAATTTGGTTTTTTATAAACAAAGATTTAGCTAGTCGAATTTTCCTCTTGAATTAGTTTCTACATTGTTGATACTCGTGCCATATATTTTCATCATTTGTAAGAACAGCTCTTCTATAAAGATTGACTTTTCGCATTTTTTCCACTCCTAATTCATAATTAAACCACTCCGCGTTACTATAAGGGACTTTTTTTTTCTATAATCATAGAGTCGACAACACTTTTTAGATTATACACAAAATGATCACATAGGACGTTCAAGTTAATTGATTGCTCAGAATCAATAACAAAAAAGGGTACTTCCAAAAGTTTTGACACAAAAAGATTTTGATTATAAGGACAGTATCTAACTGTTTTTTTATGTTGGGTCTTGTGTTGGTTTATAATAAATATGTCAATGGATTCGTTGGACTTTGCTACACGGAGTGGAAATAATAGAAATTGCATCCTTGCCAGTTGGATTACTTTCAGAACAGGCCCAAGAATGCAGGAATAAGGACTACAAGCACTATAGGAGCCATCACTCAAGGAAGTTCTCCTATATTGCATATGATCCTGGTATCGTCCGATCCATGTATAACTCAATTAAGATCTGAACCGAAGAAAAAATTTTCCTTTTAGTGAAGAAGCCCTTGAATTAACTAAAAAACTTATTAACATTTACATTACGTTGATATTATCATAATTAAAAAAATTTCGATATAAATAAGTCAATAAACCCTGCAAATCCGAAAAATGTCAATAACTTTTCTTTTACTGATTCTTTTGCAACCAAAATTTGTCAAAATGTATGTTAGCCACTTCCAAGCAATTCTGCAAAGTTCATTCGATTCCATTTCACTTTATGGATTTTTCCCGATCTCCCATACAAACAGCACCACTGTGCGACGCGACGGTGAAGAAATCTATTCAGATTCGAACCAGTAGTTCATCGTGAACCCTGGAGTATTATATTTTTTCCATATAGACTTGTATTTCAGTTTCAGGGTAGTAGGGAAATTAGTAATTAATATATTCAGCAGCCTCCGCTATTGTAGTTCCAAGTCGTTTTTAAAAGCCAAGCAAACTAAAGCCATATATAATTCAAAAATTAAGGGATTTTGCTTTGCGTGCTTCTTGCACTGCTTTGCGGTGATATCGTGAATATATAATATAAACAAAAGCTTATCACAACTGTGATACTAGGAAAATATAGCAATTAGCTATATTTCAATTCAAGAAAAAAAAAAATGTTGCACAGAAAATATATTTATCTAAACTTTCTGCGAAGTTTCTTACAAAGGAATTCATATGACAGTAAATGTTTTGACATTACCCATTTATTTTTCTTCCACACTCTTTGGCGTTAACACGCTTACGAAAGAATTCTCTCTTTCAAATCAATAAAAAAAATTATCCGTTACTTAACGTTTTAAACGCAATTATCTCGAAACTACTTTTTCAAAAACTGCTCGTGTTGCTCAAAAATTTAGCGACCGGTTTAGAAGAAATTTTGGGAGGTTACTAGTTATAGCATCAACTATAACCCCCCACGTAAATATCATTTGATTGAATATTTACCTAATCACAAAATATGCACTCTGCATATTTTGTTTCAAAATTTCACAAGAAAAATAAACTCATTGCAAAATATGCACTCTGCATATTTTGTTTCACAACAATTCCTAAAAAGATAAATAAATGCTAAATTCGCACTTTGCGCATTTTTTGTGTCAGAGCTCCACTTACAAACAGACACGAGCACTCTAATAACTGCAAGCTATGCAATCTGCATAGCTTGAGAAATATTAATAGTTCTTAATCAGTTCTCTCCTAACATTCATGTCATAAAGTTCGTTTCTCTTGTCCCAAACTGTATTCGATTTGTGTTAATTAAATAAAAAAAAAACAAATAAAGATTGTTTTATTGTTTCATTTCTGGCGCAGTCGGTAGGATCCGAAAATTTACACAAATCGAAAAACAAAGAACTTAGTACAATAAAATCAGTGGTATTTGATATTTGTGTCTCTACGAAAAAGAGAAAAGAAAAAAAATACAAAGTACAAGAAAAATAAAGAACTTAGTACAATAAAATCAGTGCGGTATTTGACATTTGTGTCTCTACGAAAAAGAGAAAAAAATACAAAGTACAAGAAACGAACATTTTTTTTTTTTTTATATCAAATAATACATAAAAAAAAAAAAAAAGACAGAAGGAGTGAACTCAAAATTGCACCCGGAAACCCATCCAACTATCTACTACTTTAACGATTTACAAATACTTGCAGAGAATCGACGGCTGTTTGAAACGGAATTCGCAAAAGTGTTCGACTAGACTACTGGAGCTGTTTGGAAACAGGGAATCGACGGCTGTTTGAAACGGAATTCGCAAAAGTGTTCGACTAGACTACTGGAGCTGTTTGGAAACAGGTACCTCTACCCTATATTTTATTTTTTTTTTTTGTGAAAATGACTATTTAGTGTTATCCACTTTAATGCTTCTTTGAAAATATAAATATATAAATGTAAACTTATTTCCTCTGTCTATATACATGTCGAATCCAAGTGAAGAACTTAATAGATTAAAAAGCCAGTCAGAGGCAATCACCGAGATAGTTAACCAATTCCATCAAGACTTAGAATCTCGCGGTAGTTTTCCCGAATACAACTCTTCATCCTCTCCGCAAAATAACATGCTTTCTTTAAATGTAAATCCACTCAAATACTTATCTAGTTTGCCAGAATTCCATGGCGAATACCTTGATCTTCAGAATTTTCTAGATCTTATAGATAAAGTCCACCCACTTTTAATAAAATACGATGAACTGAGCCAAAGTATTTTTTCTGATAAAATAAGAGCTAAACTAAAAGGCAGAGCAAGGGAAGTTGTCGAAATTAATAACCATGTTACTACATGGAACGAAATAAAGACAATTTTAATTAATAACTTTGGCGACAGACGAACTTTAGAAGAATTGTTTGATGAGCTAAGAGGAGCCACATTTAGAAACAATAGTGTAGAATTTTATAACCAAATCAAACATATTTTAAGAAGACTCAACAATAAAACTAAACAAATTTTTGATGCAAAACAGTGCAACTTCAGAAGTTAATATTACACAGAACATACAATCTGCTTTACATATATATAAAGCCAAGTTACCAGAGCCAATGCGCTCATTGCTTTATTGTAGAAATCCAAAGACTTTAGAAGAAGCTATCAACATTCTACACGAATCAGGTTACGCATATTTTTCACAATCAGGGAAACGCCAAATAGACCATGTAAATAATAATAGGGAAAGGGATATGAATAGAAATGCAATCTCAGGATACAACAGCAAATCTAATTACAAGAATGATACAAATTTTTACCCAAAAAGGGAACAAATTCAGAATAATTTACCTTCACGAAGTCAGAATACTAGTTTTAAAAACTCTAATACAGGAAATCCAAGTTCTGGTAATAGTTATAACCGTAATAACAATTTCAGATATTCTTATAATAACAACTATCCGAATTACGGAAATCCCAATTCAAGTAACGCTTATTCCCGAAATCCAAATGCAGGATATTCCAATTTTGCTCATGCTTCCTCAAATAATAAATATCAAAACATTAACCACAATCAAACTTATAATCCGTACAATAATAATAATAATCCCAATGATTACACTAGAACCCCTAACCCTAACCAAAATATTCAAAAATCATCAATCACCAATAACCGAGTAGAACCAATGGAAGTCAATCATCAGTGTGCCAAAAGATAAATTGGAATTTTTTATTTACAACTTCCACGAAAAATACGACGGGTTGATAGGAAATGACATACTATTAAAGTATGACGCAGAGATAAATTATAAAAACAAGTGGATTAAAATTAACAATACTGAAATTAAATTAAATTTTAACCATATTAAAGGGAATACATTATATCAAATAGATCCAGGGGAACATTACTATAAAATCCCAGTAGAACAGAAATCAGGGCATACATTAATTAATGAACTAAAGTTAAATGAACATATAACAGTTTTAGAAGGTATTTGTAATGTTGAAAATTTTAAAGCAAGAACCAAAATATTAAATACAGATAATAAACCCCACGTAATAGATTTATATAAGCCTTTTAAGACAATAGAAATCGCAGAAATATATAACTTTGATAACGTCGAACCTCATGAAATCAATCAGAATCCTAACAATAACGTAATTACACAAATTAGAGTAGAACACCTTAATATAGAAGAAGAACAACATCTCAAGAAACTTATACAACAATTTAAAGAAATATTTAGTAATTCAGAACCACTTACTTTTACAAACGAAATAAAACATAGTATAAAAACCACCGACAATACTCCAATAAAAAGTAAAATTTATAGGTATCCCTACATTCATAAAATCGAGATACAGAAACAAATTCAAGAAATGTTAGAAAACAACATAATTCAACCAAGCTCCAGCCCTTACAATAGTCCTGTATGGGTCGTCCCCAAAAAACAAGATGCGTCGGGGAAAACCAAATGGAGATTGGTTATCGACTATCGAAAATTAAATGAGAAAACGGTAGATGATCGCTACCCAATTCCTAATATTGATGAAATATTAGACAAATTGGGAAAAAGCAATTACTTTTCGACAATCGATTTAAGAAGCGGATTTCATCAAATAGAGATGCATGAAGCAGATGTTGAAAAAACTGCATTCTCTGTTGATAACGGACACTACGAATTCCGTAGAATGCCGTTTGGGCTAAAAAACGCCCCCAGTACATTCTAAAGACTTATGGACATAGTATTAAGAGAACATATCGGAACTAAATGTTTGGTCTATATGGATGACATTATTGTCTTCTCTAATGGACTCGAAGAACATATCAAAAACCTTAAGTCCATATTTTCAAAACTCAAACAGGCCAAATTAAAAATTCAGTTGGACAAATGTGAATTTTTGAGGAAAGAGGTAGAATTTCTGGGACATGTTGTTAACGAGGAAGGAATACAACCCAATACAAAGAAAGTAGAAGTTATTAGGAACTATATCATCCCCAAAACACAAAAGGAAATTAAGAGATTCTTAGGTATTTCCGGTTACTACAGGAAATTCATTATGAATTTCGCTGAAATTGCAAAACCCATGACAAAATATCTCAAGAAAAACGCAAAAATTGATATTCACGATATAAAATATGTACAAAGTTTTGAAACACTTAAAAATAAATTGGTTACGTCACCAATACTGATATATCCAGGCTTCAACAAAATATTTGAGGTCACTACTGATGCAAGCCAATACGCTATAGGAGGAGTATTGTCGCAGGAAAATAAACCAATTGCATTCGTATCTCGCACACTAAATGAGCACGAAGTTAACTATTCAACTATAGAAAAAGAGCTCCTTAGCATAGTTTGGTGTTTGAAACAATTCAGACCATATATTTTTGGAAGAGAAATAAAATTGTTTACAGACCACCAACCTTTGGTTTGGTTAGACAATTTAAGAGAACCTAACGGTAAATTAATACGTTGGAAGCTCCAGTTAGGAGAATATAATTACAAAATCTTTTATAAAAAGGGTAATGAAAACAAGGTAGCCGATTTTCTAAGTAGAATAGAAGTTAACATGTGTGAAAATTTAACGAAAATAAATTCTATTACACAAACTGTTACTCCTATTAACCTTTATAAAAATCCAATAATATTTAATCAAGTAACTTCAGGCTCGTCTTATATACAAAACAAAAATATTTATAACAAAAAACGAAAAATAATCGGAGTAGAAACTATGAATGACGAAGACCTAGTTCAAATTATCAAGAATCATTTCAACCCAAAGGTAATTAACGCGATATTAGTTAGTAACGAAATTTTTGTTAGAATTCAGACATTATATTCAATGCATTTTAAAGGCTACAGAATAATTAAATGTAGCAAATTATTACAAGACATAAAAGATGAAGAAGAATTAGGGAACATTATAAAAGAAAAACATGAAGAAAATAATCACCGAGGAATAAACGAATTATACGAAGAATTAAAAAGACAATATTATTACCCTAAAATGAAAGCTAAAATTACAGAATTTATTAACAATTGTGAAATTTGTATTCTAGAAAAGTATGAAAGAAAACCCACTAAAGTTCTTAATAAAATAACGGAAACTCCTACAAAACCTAATCAAATAATCCATTTAGATGTTTTCTATTCAATAAATAAATCCATTTTTGCCACAATCATAGACAAGTTTAGTAAAACCGCATTGTTCGTCAAATTGGACAGTCGCAAAGAATCAGAGTTCAGAAAAGCTTTACTTAAATATATTAGTGTTTACGGAAATATAAATAAAATAGTGACAGATAATGAATTAGGAATGAAATCAAAACTTATGAAAGAATTTTTAGATGAAAAAAATATTGAAATTCATTTTACTTCAAATTCAAACCATAACAGTAATGCAGACATTGAAAGGCTTCATAACACTATTAATGAACACTTAAGATTACTAAAACATACAAAAAAGCATCTTCCTATAGAAGAACAAATGATTTTAATTAACGGGTTTTATAATAACACAATCCATTCGACTACAAACCATAAGCCTTTAGACTTTATACAAGGAAAAGTTAAAGATGAAGAATATGAAGACATATTCAAGCGGATGGTTGAAAAAAAGGAGAAAACTATTAGTATTATGAACAAAGATAGAAGTGACGTAGAATTAGAACCAGGTGTTAACTATATAAAAGAAATTAGAGGAGGTAAGAACCATTCGAAGTATAGAAAAATTAACACAGATTTGATAGATAGAGAACACGTTAAAGATGTAAAGACAGGTCTGAAATACTATAAAACTCATGTCAGAAAAAAAAGAAAATTCCAGAAAAACTAAATAATACATAGAAAAAAAAAAACTGAAACCCATTTCAAACTCATTGCAGGTAATGATGATGCCGACAATCATATTCATCATCTTCACCATCTTTCTACAAACCAATACACAATCAATAGAGATACAAGATATAACAAACAATGACGGATATATTCCTATTAAACTGAGAGAAAGGAAATTAATAAAGAACCATTTTAAGGTCTTACATATAATAAATATTACCGAATATGAAGTAACCAAATACCAAATCTACAAGAATATAGAAAAATTAGAACCCAAAGCAAATATTATAGGACCAATGCTTAGTACTATTAAACATAATTTCAACCATTTAGAGAACAAAATAAACTTTTTGAAACCCCACATTAAAACCAAGAGAGCACTAGTTAATATTTTAGGTCAGAGACTTAAATTTATCGCTGGTACTATGGACAGCGACGATGAGACAGCAATACAGTCGAAACTTGATAATGTAAACCTTAATATAAAGAACATTATTTACGAAGACAACAAACAAATCAAGATAAACGAAGATATTTCTAACCAAATAAAAAATATTACGAAACATATAACAACCCAACAATATAAAATAGAAACCTACTTAAATAATTACACTAACGCAACACATAAACGACTTAGCAATTTAGAAGAAGAAATGCGTTATATACAATATGTCTACCAGCTCAATTATGATATTAACTTACTGAAAAATCACATTGATGATATTGATCAAGTAATAATGACAAGTAGATTAGGTATTCTCACGAGAAACATCTTAACTCCTAAAGAAGTAGAAGTGATCCCCAATCCCGAATCATTCCAATACATTAAAGTCGCGGTAACGTTTTATAAAAACCAAATCGTAATCATTTTGTCGATTCCCCAGCTTACAGAAACAGATTTATCAGAAATACTAATTGAACCTATACCAAACAAACAAAACAAATCCTTGCACACGAAAGAAAAAAATTATCCTTGTAGATAAAAACAAAAACATATATTATAGTACAGTAAAAGATGATCTTAAATCTAATTTAATAGAGATCAATGATAATTGTATTAAAAACATAATTAAAATGGAAGAAGCTAATTGTAACATGCAGATTCAAGACAAAGAGGAAATAAGCGAAATTACTAAAGGAATAATTGTTACAAAGAATATTAAAAATACATATATTATTCAAAATTGTAATGATCTGAAAATTAATATTGAAGGTAGTAAACTTATAAAAATAGAAAATTGTAAAATAAATATCAATAACTTAATGTTTGAAAATTTAGAAAAAAAGATTCATGATCATATAATATTACCTAACTTTCTAACCAAAATAAAAGAAAATGTAACATTTTTTAATTTAGATTTAGAAGAACTAAATACAAATAACATTAAAAATAAAGATAAAATTAAGTATATTGAATACCAAAATCATGTGAAACATGTCACAACATGGGGCATCCAAACTGTAACCCTATTGATGTTGATAGTTGTAATTATATTAATTTTTAAGAAAAATTGTAAAACAAAAAATGTAAAAATTATGGTTGAAAATGCTTCGTCGGAGCCTCAGACAAACACGGGGGGAGTTATAGCATCAACTATAACCCCCCACGTAAATATCATTTGATTGAATGTTTACCTAATCACAAAATATGCACTCTGCATATTTTGTTTCAAAGTTTCACAAGAAAAAATAAACTCATTGAAAATAATATGCACTCTGCATATTTTGTTTCAAAATTTCACAAGAAAAATAAACTCATTGCAAAATATGCACTCTGCATATTTTGTTTCACAACAATTCCTAAAAAGATAAATAAATGCTAAATTCGCACTTTGCGCATTTTTTGTGTCAGAGCTCCACTTACAAACAGACACGAGCACTCTAATAACTGCAAGCTATGCAATCTGCATAGCTTGAGAAATATTAATAATTCTTAATCAGTTCTCTCCTAACATTCATGTCATAAAGTTCGTTTCTCTTGTCCCAAACTGTATTCGATTTGTGTTAATTAAATAAAAAAAAAACAAATAAAGATTGTTTTATTGTTTCATTTCTGTTACTCTCAGTTATATTATCGAAAGGATATACCTAAAGTTTGAAAGGTGGCGTGTAAATAAATAATTTTTCGGGGGTCGAATACGTCGAAAAAATTGCCAAAAATTCAAATTTTGTATTAAAAAGGCTACAAATTTCGAATTTTGCACTTTTTCATTCATTTTTAAGTATATCCTTCCCCTTAATATGTTAGTAAAAGAATGAACTTTGGTAAATCTTTCTCAGATCAACCGAAAAAGAGTGACAACTGCAGCAGTTTTCGATGTCGCCGGAAACAGGCGTCCGGAAAACTTCAATAGCGCCGCCATTTTGTTAGTCATCGAAAAGGTAAATTTTTTTTTTAATACTTGACAGCTCTATAAACATTTCTCCTAATTTTTTAAATGATTGGGTTGTTTTATTCCCTCTCAAAATTTCATTTCATTTCGTCAGCTCATTAACAAATTAAATAGAACTAAATATCCATCAATAAAATTTACATACGAAGAAGAAATTGAAGGGAAACTAAATTTTCTGGATTTAAGTATAACTCGGAATGGAGACAATTTCGAATTGGATATATACAGAAAACCAACGAATACTCTGAGATACATTACATCAGACTCGTTCCATTCCCTTGAACATAAGATGTCAGCTTTTCACTCAATGATTTTTAGAGCTCTAAATATTCCAATGACTATAGAAACAAAAATAAAAGAATTCCAAAAAATTAAAGACATTGCCAAAATTAATGGGTATACTGAAGAATTGATTGAAGATTTAACAATTGCACATAGAAGAAAACAAGAATTGAGAAATTATACAACTTTAGATCTAATAAGGAATGAAGGAAATGACGAAAAGAAATATTCAAAATTTCATTTCTATCCAGAAATAACATCTAAGATAAAACCAATCTTTAATAAATATAATATCCGTATGAGTGAGTGCAGCGAAATAAAAATAAAAAATCTGATTGGAGGATCTAAGGATAAAATTGAACAACTTCAAAAGTCAGGAATTTATTCTATCGGATGTAATGATTGTACAAAAGAATATATAGGACAGACAAGAAGACCTATTCTAAAAAGATTTAAAGAACATTTTGCACATCTTAAATATAATGAAAAAGAAAAGTCAAGTGTTGCAGAACATATGCTAGAAAATAGTCATAGCTTTAGTTTGCAAAATTTAAAACTAATAAGAAATGTAAATAGCAATTATGAATTAGATGCTTTTGAATCATTTTACATATTTAAAAACAAAAATAATCTAATGAATAGTGATGATGGACCAATCAAAGATTCAATATTCAAAAAATTTTTTAATAGATTCAACTCAACTCAACTGTAATTTTGTTTAGAAACATTTTTGTTTATTATTAGTTTTTTGACAAATAATTTAGTTTAATTTAATTTTATAAATCTCACTGACGATGGAAGCATTGCTTCTGAAATGTACATCTGAGGAAATAAAATAAGTGTTTTAACTGTTAAAAACTTTACTAATCTTTTCATTTATTAGATTAAAAAACACGTGGAATATCTCAACTAAAAAACTCATTAAATATATTACATTCCCTTAATCTACATATACTTTCATTAAAACCAAGCTTTAAATTTTTTATTTTGTTACCTACTTTTATAATCACTCGTTTTGTAATCATCAATCAGTCAAGATCTGTTATTGGATAACCATATTGAAGGGGCTGTGAAAAGAAAAATTAACCTAAAAACTAAAATGTATTGTCAATTTCCACAAAACGAAAAAAAGGCAGCTTAATTTGACAGACATAGGTTTTAACGTGCAAGGAAGAGACAACAGAAACAAAAACAATGTTTACTTGCATGCGAGTTTGACGCCCACAAACCGCTCTTATTTTAGACAGGCAATGCGATTAAAACAGAATGGGTCACTCTACAGCGTTTTTACACGATCTGGTTTAATCTTCGCAAAAAAAGAGTGCAGATTCAGAGAGCATTCTCGTAAACACCAATACAATTTTGAATGCACTCCACTAACCGCCGAAGTGACGACGACGAATGAATATGATGAAGAAGCCCACCTTTAAAATGAAAGCTAAGCGCAGAGCGCACCAGTACAACGTTAGTTTTATATCTACTAATCTCTTTTCCTTTACTTTTCTTTTTTTCCTTTTTCTCTTACTATAATCTTTTTTTAATCCTAACTAATATTATAAATGTGAAAGTCACTCTGTCTGTCCGGCTTTCTATGTTACCATCTCCCGCCCAAACTACTAAACCGATTTAAATAAAATTTGATACAGAGATAGTGTAAGACTTGAGGAAGGACATAGGCTATATATTTTATCCCTTAATTCCCACGGGAACGGGAACGTATACGGGAATTTAGAAACTACAACACCGATTTCAAAAATGTTTCCACCGATAGAATGCTTCACTATCCCAGAGTAACATAAACTTTAATTCATCCCCATATTCCAACGGGAACGGGAGTCCTACCAAATATAATAAGTGTGAAAGAAGCTCTGTCTGTCCGTCGTTCTATGTTACCATCTCCCGCCCAAACTAATAAACCGAATTTAATGAAATTTTGTACAAAGATTGTTCAGAACCTGAGGAAGGACATAGGCTTTATATTTTCTCCCCATATTCCCACGGGAACAGGAACGTATAGGGGAACTTTGACACTACAGCACCGATTTCAAAAATTCTTCCACCGTTGGAATGCTAAATAATCCCGGAGTAACATTAACTTCAACTCATCCACATATTCCCACGAAAACGGTCACCATATTCCTACGGGAAAGGCAGTCCTTACTGATATAATAAATGCGAAAGTAGCTCTGTCTGTTCGCCTTTCTATGTTACCATCTCCCGCCCAAACTAATGAATAGATTTAAATGAAATTTTGTACAAAGATAGTCTAGAGCCTGAGGAAGGACATAGGTTATATATTTTATCCCTATATTCCCACGGGAACGAAAACGCATACGGGAACTTTGACATTATAGCACCGATTTCAAAAATTCTTCCACCGTTAGAATGCTACACTATCCCTGAGTAACATAAACTGTAAGTCATCCCCATTATTCCTACGGGAACGGTCACCATATTCCCACGGGAATGGGAGTTTTTATTAATATCATAAGTCTGAAATGAAATCTATCTGTCTATTTTTATTTGTTATCAAAAACCGCCCAAACTATTAAACCTATTTATATGAATTTTGGTACAGAGATATAGTCTTGAGCCTGAAGATGGACATAGGCTATGTATGTTATCCCTGTATTCCCACAAGAATGCAAACGTAAACGGGAACCTAGATACTGCTGAACTGATTTCAAGAAGTATTTCCCCGTTAGAAAGCTACACTATCTAAAGTAACATTAACTTTAATTTATCCTCATATTCCCATGGGAACGGAAGTATGTACTTACTAACACTATAGATCCGAAATCAACTCCGTCTGTCTGTTTTGTTTTGTTACCATCTACCGCCCAAACTATTGAACCTATTTGTATGAATTTTGGTGCCGATATAGTCTTGACTTGAGCCTGAAGAAGGACAGCGTCTGTATTTGTTTTCCCAATATTGCTACGGGGACGGCAACGTAAACGGGAACCTTGAAGCTACTGGACCGACTTCAAAAGTTCTTTCATCATGAGGTGATTTCTGTCAAATTGTCTATTACACAGTTGACCTGAGAAGAAATGTCTATCTTGATCTTCAAATAAATATTGGCAATAGTTAATGACTGTGTGAAAAGTCGATTTCGGCCCCGACTAATGAGATAGCTAACCATATCAACTAATAAAAAATTATGTTAGACGTATTGGGGGATGTTGTCGAATATCTATCAGAAGACAATATAAGGGACACTGAGCAAGTCACATCATACCCTATAGAGTTTCTCAATTCCTTAGAATTATCAGGAGTGGCTGCAAGTTGGTGTTCCAGTGCCAATAATGAGTAATCTAGAACTGTACACAGCTACAAATTACACATCTGGGATGCGGCATTATAAAAGTTTTAATGATGACTGGAACAGCGAAATAAGAAAACTATTGATTCCCCGTATTTCTTTAGTTCCCACTGATTAGTCATTTTAGTTTAAAAGAGTGTATCAAACTCGCAAAACCTTTTTATTTGACAAAAGATGGAAAAAGTAAGAACGTCGTGTGAAAAATGTACTTTAATAAAATATGACAATAGTTTACTAAGACGCATGAATGTGTTTGCAAAAAAAGTAGCCTAAAAATTTAAAATGCTGCCGCAAGTAAATTTTTCCACGCGGACGAAGTCGCGGGCACTGCTAGTATATTATATATTTATTATGACTTCTAGTTGTTGTAAAAGTGGTTGCTTTGTGTCTGATGTAGCATTGATTGCATGTTGTTTTTTTTCTCGCATGAAAGTTCACCCGCACAGAGTTGAGTGAAAGTGACATGGGTTCCGGAGTGGACAGTGGGGATGTTTTATTAAAAATCGTGCTAAAAATATTCTGCAAACAAGTTATGGGACTTAAAATCGTTCACATCAATGCTCAAAGTTTGGCTCCTAAAAGATCAATGAATTTCGCTTTTTGCTTGAAAAATCGGATATAGATGCGATCTGCATCTCTGAAACATGGTTTTCTCCTGACATTGAGGACGCCTCTTATAAATTGAATGGCTACATTCTCTTTCGTGCCGATAGATGTAGTCGTGGTGGTGGGGTTGTGGTTTTCATCAAAGAAGGATTAGCTTGTAGAAAGGTTTGTTACTCCCCAGCGGAATCTCCCTATGAATATTTGTTTGTAGAAATATTTGGTGTTGAAAACAACATTCTTCTGGGGGTTGTCTATAGACCCAACAGATATGTTGACCTAGAACCATTCTACAGCATCATTGATGAAATTAATACTACTTCACCAAATTTAATAATCTGTGGTGATTTAAATAACAACATTTTAGCTGATAGTAGCTTTAGCGAGCAAATGAATTCCTTCGACCTTCATCTTGCAAACTCTACTGAGCCTACACATCACAGTCAGACGTCAAGTACCCTTTTAGATATCTTTCTTGTGAACAGTAACGATCAAGTCTTGTTCTACAACCAGCTTAACGCTCCAACTTTCTCACGCCATGACCTTATTTTTCTCACTTATGACTTCCAAACCATGCCTAGACCCAATAGTCGTCTGTCTTATAAACGAGACTTTAAAAATATTAATAGCATAGTTTTTCTCTCGAAATGGACATTCGTTCCATACCATGGGAAAATATTTTCTTAATGCCGACACCGAATGACCAGGTGAAGTTCTTAAACAAAGAAATTCTAAACCTCTACAACTGCCACGTCCCGTTAAAAGTCAATAAAAACCGCAAAGATTCAAAACCCTGGTTTTCAAATACAATTAAAGATTTAATTAATCAACGGGATCAAGCAGTCAGGCGGTGGGTTCGTTCTAGGGTCGTAGAACTATATGAAGTATACAGAGTGCTACAAAACAGGGTGGTGATGGAGATAAGAGTAGCAAAAACTCAATATTACTCAAGTCACCTCAATACTAAAATAGGTAGTGGGAATCTTTGCAAAAACTTGCGTGAACTTGGACTTGGTAGACAAAAACCTCAGTCGCAATCCAATATTAATGGTGATGAACTAAACAAAAAGATCGTAGCACCTGTTAACATCACCCCCTTTATTGGTAACGAGGTTCCTATTGAAAACTTTTCGTTCTCATCTTTTTGTTTTTCTGGGGTAAGTCAACTCGACGTTTTATTATTATAAATCCTATCTTTCTCAAAGCCACTACACCACTCTTACTACCCTATTTTACACACATCCTTAACAGTGTTCTCACAACCGGTATCTTTCCAAAGCAATGGAAGTTGGCTAAGATTATACCCATTCCAAAAAATGCAGCAAGGAATGAATATAGACCGATTTCAATTCTTCCTTTTCTCTCAAAAGTTTGCGAAAAAATAATGCAAAAACAACTAAACGAGTTTGTAATGAGGAACAAAATGTTAGTCGATATTCAGTCAGGTTTTCAACCTAAGCACAGCTGCACTACTGCAATATTGAAAGTGGTTGAGGATATCAGGAAAAGCCTTGACAACAATGATGTTACTTTCTTGGTTCTCCTAGATTTTTCGAAAGCCTTCGATATGGTCGACCATGCTCAACTCCTTAAAAAACTACAGTTCTCGTTCAACTTCTCTACTGACGCAATTAAACTAATTAAATCTTATTTGAGTGACAGAATGCAGGCCGTCTGTGTTGATGATACACTTTCAGGATTCCTTCCTGTGCAACGTGGTGTCCCCCAAGGATCAATATTGGCCCCACTGCTCTTCTCATTATACATTAATGAAATTGCATCTATTATCACCCGAACATCTAGACACATTTACCCCGATGATATCCAAATTTATAAAAGTTGTTCACTCGGGCTGATAGAGGATTGTGTCATCACAATTAACGAGGAGCTTGGTTTTGACTGGTCGATTAGTAACGGTTTGAGTCTAAATCCTACTAAATGCAAATGTCTTGTTATATCAAAAAAAGCTTTAGATTTAACATACTTTCCATCAGTTTTATTAAACAATATTGCACTAGAGTTTGTTAACACCGCGAGGAACTTAGGCTTTGTCTTTAACAGAACACTGACTTGGAACAACCATATTTATTCAATTGTCGGAAAAGTGTATGGAGTTCTCTGTACTCTATGGCACTGTCAACAATTCACACCAATTAATACACGAATAATGCTTGCAAAGAACCTAATCATACCAGTGCTTACTCATGGCTGTGAAATATTTCTCAATTGTGATTCCTCTTGAAGAGCAAAATTAAAAGTCGCATTCAACAGCATTATTCGTTACATTTACGGACTTCGGAAATATGATCATTCTTACATTCATTATTCTTCCAAGATTTAGTTGTCTAACATCTGAAAGACAATTTTTCATCGCCGCAATCCGTCTCTGGAACTCACTTCCCTCTAATGTCTAATTTGAGAAAAAATAACAACATGAAAAAGTTTCACAAAGAATTACTTGTTTACTTAAACAACCAAAGCAACTAGTTTCAGTCGTCAGCCTGATTTAATGTATTTAAATTCAGTTTCTCCTCTGCCTTAATCTACTTTTATCTTTATTACTCTTTCTCTTTCTTCTATTTCTTTTTTTCGCTTTAATTTTACAATTTTTGTATGTATTAATTTAATAAATGAAAAGATTAGTAAAGTTTTTAACAGTTAAAACACTTATTTTATTTCCTCAGATGTACATTTCAGAAGCAATGCTTCCATCGTCAGTGAGATTTATAAAATTAAATTAAATTAAATTATTTGTCAAAAAACTAATAATAAACAAAAATGTTTCTAAACAAAATTACAGTTGAGTTGAGTTGAATCTATTAAAAAATTTTTTTGAATATTGAATCTTTGATTGGTCCATCATCACTATTCATTAGATTATTTTTGTTTTTAAATATGTAAAATGATTCAAAAGCATCTAATTCATAATTGCTATTATTGTATTAATTTACTAAAAGCATATGTACTTTATTATTTAAAATTTATTATATAAAATTGGATCTAACATAATACTCTTTTTGGAAAAGTACATCATTTACCACAAACTATCACTATTTAATAAGATTTATCTTAAAGTGTTAGGTTATGAATACTTAATAAACTAAACTAAACTAACTAAACTAACCTACCCTTTTGTTGGCGCCCATTAAGATTGCCATTTTATTTTCTCAATCTTAACTTTTTTTTTTGCATCTCAGAGACTTAAGCGGTACTGAACTTAGAGCAACCAAATTTTCACATTACGGCAGATCTTGGAAAAAACCCGAGAACGTAATATCGATATTCACCATCTTTTTATCGATTTCAAGGCCGCGTATGACAGCATTTACAGAGACGAGCTGTACAGAGCCATGTCTAGTTTCGGCATCCCTGCAAAGCTCGTTCGACTATGCAGGATGACTTTGGAGCATTCACGCTGCTCCGTCAAGGTCGGTAAAGAACTCACCGAGACCTTTGATGTCGAAAAAGGTTTAAAGCAAGGCGACAAACTGTCATGCGATTTCTTCAACATCATACTTGAACAGATTGTAAGAAACTCAAACGTCAACACCAGAGGAACAATTTTTTCAAAAGTCTGTACAATTACTCGCTTACGCAGACGATATTGACGAAATGGGAAGAAATAAGCGTGATGTCATAGGAGCTTTTGCGAGTATTGAAACAGAAGAGACAAAAATGAGTTTGATGGTTAATGAGGGCAAAACGAAGTATATGCTGTCATCAAACAGGGACACAGAACATCGACGAATTGGACAATTTGTCACAATAGACAGACCTAACTTCGAGGTAGTACAGGACTTCGTCTACCTAGGATCCGCTGTAGACACGGACAACACCATCAGTGCGGAGATCAAACGGAGAATAACTCTTGCCAACCGTTGCTTCTTTGGGTTAAGAAGGCAATTGAGAAACAAAACCCTCTCTAGAAAAACCAAGGTGACCTTGTATAAGACCTTGATCATCCCAGTCCTGCTTTACGGCGCGGAAGCATGGACCTTATCGAAAGCGGATGAGGAAACCCTTGGTCGTTTCGAAAGAAAAATTCTCCGAATGATCTTTGGTCCCGTATGCGAAGACAATGTGTGGAGAAGAAGATATAACAACGAGCTGTATGAGCTGTACCGCGACATGGGCATAGCCAGAAGAGTATGCATCGCGAGGCTACGTTGGTGGGCCATGTAGAGCGGATGGACCCAAACGCTCCGGCTCGTCGGGTGTTCGAAAGCACATTGCAGGGAAATCTCGGAAGGGGAAGACCACGTCTTAGGTGGCGCAATCAAGTGGATGAAGACCTCAACCGACTTGGAGTGTGAAACTGGAGAGAGCTCGCCCGAAATCGAAGTCGTTATAGAAGGATGTTGGTTGAGGCCCAGGATCACCCCGAACTGTAATGCCCACCTAAGTAAGTAAGTACGAACTTAGAGCAAGCTCATTTGTACACAACTTATCTACGCTCTTCATCATTAATACAAGTGTTAGTGGTTAGTAAATAACGCCAACACAAGCACAAAGAGAACGTAAACGAGGAAAAAAAATAAAAGACATTACAATTTTTAACAAAAAAAACAAAAAAAGGAAAATAAAAAATAGAACAAACATTATTAAACAAAAACTATACATAAATAAGAACAGAAATTAAATTACAATAACAAAATATCAAATATAAGTCATGCAGGTGGCACACTGGTTCTTAGTTTTAATTTTAAAGTATTTTTACTTAGGTTGAAATCGGAAACAAAAGGATAGGAGTTAGATAACCTACTCATGCGAGCTAATGGCTCATGCATGCCATAGTTAGTTCTGTGGTGGGAGCAATGTAAAAACTCTAAATTACGTAGTTGGTGAGATCCTCCACGATAGTTGAAACTAATGTGGGAAAGCAAGTCGGGGGCATCAGTTGAACCGGTTATTAATTGATGAAAAAAAACTAAATCATTGTTAATTCGTCTCTGTGAGAGGGTTTGAAGATTTAATAGGCGAATACGATTTTCGTAAGGAGGAAGATTGAAAGGATTTTCCCAAGGAAGACCTTTGAGAGCGAAACGTATTTCGTAGATTTATGAATATCATAAAATGGTGACCACACCTGAGACGCATATTCTAGATGCGGACGAACATAACAGTTAAATATAAAGAGAGGGAGACATAGGGGTCATTAAATTCTTTTGCCCATCGCTTAATAAAGCCAAGTATTGAATTTGATTTGTTAATAATGAGGTTGATGTGTTCATTAAACTCGAGGTTGGTACTAAATAGAACACCGAGGTCACGGAATCTAAAAACTTGAGATAAGGACTGTTGCGATATTGAATATTCTCCAATACTTGGCGATCTTTTGCGGGAGAAGGTCATACTTTGGCACTTGGAAGCGTTCAAACTAAGTCCGTTTTTAGAACACCATAGAACAAAACTGGCGATATCTTTTTGTAAGAAATCTCGATCTAAAGCATTTTTGATGGTTTTAAAAATCTTCATATCATCAGCAAAGATTAAAATGTCGCTATAGGAAATGCAAGAAATTACATCATTAATTGCAACAATGAAAAGTAAGGGACCAAGATGACTTCCTTGTGGCACACCAGACAAAGCAATGAAAGGTTTTGATAAAACATTTCGAAATTTGACTTCATAAGACCTATTTTTTAGGTAGGAGCTTATCCAAACAATAAATAATGGGGAAATCCAAATGCTTTTAGTTTATAAAGTATGATGTTATGAGACAGTTGGTCAAACGCCTCAGCAACGTCAGTGTAGATGCAGTCAAGCTCGTTCCCACATTCAAGGGCGTTGGAACATTTATGATAAAAAGATAGAAGGTTGGCTTGACTTTGCAAGTCAAGTCCCTTCATTTGATATCCATGTTGAGGAAGCAGTAGAAAAATATGTGCTATCCGCCAATTTGTAGTGGCAGCCATCTTGGATTTGCATACCGAATGGGTTAGGTTTTACTGTCATCAGAACTAAATTTGCGTACCAAAATTCAAATCAATTTGTCAGTTGAAAGGGGATTTGAATTACTAAATTTACCCAAAAAGCAAATAAATAAATAAATAAATAAACAGACCAACTACATATGTATATTTTCAGTTAAGCGGAGTGCAGATACGTCTGTCAATTGCGGCTTCTGCTATTCTTGAAGTCATTGGAATCACTCCAAAACTTGTCTGGGTTAGAAAATAAAGTAATGCTTTTGGCTTTGTTAGTACAAAAGTTAGAGGCTAGAGTGGTCCAAAATGGCCTCAATTGTTATATGTTGGTTATATTTCCAGAGCTGCAGAAATTGGTGATTTGCTGTTTTCTTTTAACTGTCTTATTAGTATAAATAGTAATATTCAGGGCTTTGTCTCTTGCTTAACTTTTTTTCTTTTCTTCCTTAACTTTTTCCTGTCAATTAAAAAGCAACGACTTCTGTGAAAAATGATGAATTCTTTTCACAATTGACAAACATACAAGAGACACCCTCTTCAAAGTTTGAACAGTAAGTACGTTAGTGAGCCAGACAGGTGGGAAGATAAAGTAGTAATTTAATGCTCATCATAGTTCAAAAGTTATCTATACGGGAGATGATGATTTAGTTTTGCGTTACTCAATGTCTGCCCCTAACAAAAAAACCAAACAATTCTCATCACAAAAATTTTGAAGCAAGTTTTCTTTAATAACAACAAATACGTATGTAGTATAATTAGTTCATAGCATCATAATGAAGATGTGCGGAGTAACCCATTACTTATCTTCTTTACCTTGTCGGTATTAAAATGAAATCAGGAACAGCCTTTCAACGAATATTTTCTTAAGCATTTTTGTTTCTAACAAAACCACAATTTATAGCCAGAAATTCTTTCTTTTGGGTATCGCGTCAATATAAATTTATAAGCCTTTTGAGATTAGTACCTACAAAAAATTATCTATAGCAATTCGCAGATCTTTTGGTCTTTGTTTGGATCAGTTGGTTTTCAATTTTCAGCGACTCTCGCAGCAGATACCTACAGTAAAACAGATCCGTGATCTTAGTTTTTTTTTTTTTTTTTTACCAAAAGAATAGTTTGATTGATCTCCAGTGTAGCACTCAAAATGTTGGTGGGTAGAACGACAATTAGTTTAAGCTTGGTCTTATCTTCAATCGGTTTTATAATTTTCATCCCAAGGTAAATTCTTTAATTTTGATTATTAAAAGCTTATTCCAAACGATGTTAGTAGTGACATTTTAATACTCTAATACTCAAAATAGATATAGTGTCATAAATGTGTTAATTAAAAATGAATGATCATTTTGAAAGTTTGTTAAGTGTCTCTGAAAATGTTAAATAATGTTTGTTCAGTTGTTGTAAAATACATAAAAAGAAGTTAAAAATAGTACTTTTCGAAGCGCTTATACTTAATGTGGTTTACTTTTTAAATTTGTTGATGAATGTGACCTGGTACGACAAAAAAAAATCAAACATCCATCAATGTAAGCCCATTCCATTTAAGCCTCAAGGTTGTTCATTGCTAATTGTTGTTTTCGTTTTGTTTTTATTATTTGATCAATATATCAGCTGTGTCAATTGGTTCTTAATTTAAACAGTAAATCTGCTCTTATTCTTGTTACGTTTCTGCCACATAACTCCCCATATAAATTCAGGCGTAGGTTTACCAGACAAACAAATTTGGATTGTTGCACCAATATTTTCAATTTTCCATTTGAAATATTGAAATAGCGGTCAGCGGTCAACCAATTTATCTTCTTTTATATATAACTCTGGTGTCACGGTATTTTTCGAGGATAAATTTCGAAATAAGCCATCTAGTTTCAACGTTCTACTCCTTTAAAATGTGTGTTTTTCCAACTTTAGAGATTGGATACATAGTTTTCATAGATTTAATTTTGATTAGACGCAAAATCGACGCCACAGCAACGCGCAGTACGTATGTGTATATAAAGCTAGTACTTTAAGCATATATTGTATAGTGCCCGTGGCGCAAAATGCTTAGCATGTGTGAATGTTACGTGGGAGTTCGAGGTTCGAATGCCAGAAACATCCGATACTTTTTGTACGAGTATCGCCTTTTGAGAGGAATTGGCAAGTTCTCTGAAATTAATTTCACTGCCATGAAATGTATTTCGATCATTCTAATTTCAAATATTATTTAATTATTATAAAATATTACATCATCCATTGTCTTATTTCATAAGAAGCTTCCAGATCAAAGTCAAGATATTCTACAGCATGATCAAGGTCTTATAAAGGGCAACCTTGATTTTTTTAGAGAGGCTTTTATTTCTCAAGTGCCTTCATAACCAAAAGAAACAGTGGTTGACAAGAGTCATTCTCCGTTTGATCTACGCACTGATGTTGTTTTCGTGCCTATAGCGGATCCTAGGTAGACGAAATCCTGTAGTACCTCGAAGTTATGTCTGTCTGTCGATTGTGACGTTTTGTTCAATTTGTCGGTTTTCACTGCCCTTGTTTGATGACAGGATATACTTCGTTTTTCACTTACTAACCATCAAACCAATTTTTACCGCTTCTGGTTCAAAGCTTGCGAAAGCGCCTAACACATTACGATTTCTTCTTCACATTACGTCAATATCGTCTGCACAAGCAGACCCTTGTAATCAGATCAGGGTTGTTTGTTATTATGTTACCTGATTCAGTGGAATCATATTTGCATAAGTTCTTAGCGCTGCCTGGAAAGTGAGTGTCCAGAAGCAGACTGAGCGTTTCTTCGCAGGATTCTGTCCAGCCGACAGCTGTTTTCAAACTGCTAGGCATGGTTGAGCTCTTTGAGAGGATTTTTCTAAATCTAGAAGCTTCTGAAGTATGTTCTATTTTTCCACAGAAGTTTCTCCAGGAAGTTCCTTGTAGGAGTCCCAGTTTATTGAGATTTTGGATTGTCTAGCTTGGTTGAAAAGTTTTCTGCATTCCTTCCTGAGCGGTTCTAGCCCCGAGCTCCACCACAGTGGTTTCCGTTTTCCTCTTATTTTTGTAAGAGGACAGGATTTGTGCAGTGAATGGTTAAGGGCAGTGGTGTAAGATCATTGACTTTTTTGTCTAGATCATGTTTGTTTGTAGGGTTTTGTAAAAGTTCAGGTTTAATAAACTTTTTCAGAGTTACCCGATATTTTTGTCAGTCAGTTCTCCGATAGTTTCGGAAGACTGGTTGCTTGAGAGGTTCCTCATTAAGATCAAATTGAATGTATCTATAATCCGAAAAGGAGTGTTCAGTTGATACTTTCCAATTTGTAATCCTATGATGAACCGAGTCGGAGACAAGAGTGATATCTAGGACTTCTTGTCTGTTTCTGGAAATGAATGTTGGTTCATTGCGAGTATTACTTATTTTACATCGATAGTATATCGATATTATATTTGGTTGATCACTTCCAAATGATCTACAGCTGCCTTTTAAAACTTGGCATCCAGGCCATCTGCATCTGGAGTTATATTTTTGATTTCAGCTTAAATATAGCAAACCTAACAAGGAAATAATTTTGGATCATTGTTCAAGTTAAATGGGGCATTCTGCCTGACAGTGGAATATATATATTATACATTGCCTTTCAGCAAACAGTAGGGGTAGTCTCTACAGATCCTAAGTGGCGACTGCCTTTTCTTCTTTATAGGCTTGAGTTCGAGGTTTTCCACCCTGATCTTCACCCAAATTCACATTAATTTGTTTATAATTTCTTATGTCCCCTCCTCGAAAAAACACTGTGGTGTTTCGGGGTAGCACACAGCCTTTTCGACATTTATTTGAAATAACAAAATCAAAGATATTATTATTGTCTAAACTTATAAACTAAGAATATGCATTTTAAAAAAAATAAAGTGGCAGGCATTTGAAAAAAGGTACTCAAAATAATTTTTTTTTATTTTTTGATATTAGCTTAGATAGATTAATTTATCATGAAAACATTAATATTTTAAAAGTTACTTATTTACCTATGTTAACTACACCGCGGTCATCAGACCAATACTCACATACGGAGTAGTGGTGTGGTGGACCGCTCTTGATAAAAGGACCTACTGCGACAATTTAAGCAAGGTCCAACGAACAGCCGGTTTGTGTATAAGCGGAGCACTGAGATCAACACCCTCAGCTGCACTAAATACACTTCTTAGCCTCACACCACTAGATATCTTCAGCAAACAAATGGCCGCCAGTGCAGCCACTCGTATGAGAGCTATCTCCCAATGGACCGATAACAACATCGGTCACGTTACAATCCTGAATTTATACGGATCAATCCCCTGTCACTCCGACTACACCATCACCCAATTGGTTTTTGATAATAAGTTCCAAGTCTCAATCCCACCGAGAACGACCTGGGAAGACGAAGAATTTTTGAGAGATGATTCAATTCATTTCTATACAGATGGTTCAAAAACCAAAGAAGGGGTAGGCTGTGGGGTGTACTCAAACCGACTTAACGTAAGTCTCTCGTTCCGCCTTCCAAACCATTGTGTTCGCGGTTCCAAGCGTGTTCCAAGCGGAAATTCTGGCGATCAAAGTGGTCCTATCATGGCTAAGAGAAAACGTGATATCCTCAACGAATATCCGGATTTTCTCAGATAGTCAAGCAGCCCTCAAATCACTCGGCGATGTTTCTACGAACTCAGTAACCGCCCTTAACTGTCGCCTATCTCTTAGGGAGATGGCTGAACAGTTCAATATTCACCTTATTTGGGTGCCGGGGCACAGAGATATCGTGGGTAACTGCAAAGCCGATGAACTCGCCAGAGAAGGAACCGTTCTACCGATCTCAACCAGCAGGTTGAATATTGGTATACCAATCGCTACATGTAAACTTATGCTAAAGCAAGTGGCAATGGATAGAACAAATCATAGATGGAACAATATCACCACGTGCGTGGCAACAAAACGGATATGGCCAGGACTAGATCCAAAACGCACAAGACAATTGTTATCCATTACCTGATTGCAAGTTAGCTCTGTAATCAATGTCATCACCGGACATTGTCTGATAGGAAGACACGCCATAAGACTTGGCGTTCCCTCAAATGACTTCTGCAGAAGTTGCTTAGATGAGGAGGAGGAGGAGACCATCCCACACCTCCTCTGCTCATGTCCTGCACTCTCTTTTAAAAGAAAACAGCATCTAGGAAAATATTTTCTTGATGATCCAAGCGATCTGGCGAACACAGATCCCCTGCATCTCCTTCGCTTTATTAAAAGCTCCAAATGGTTTTGTTAAGTGAGATACTTCCTCGCATAATTGTATGGTATCACAATGGACCTAATATTGGTCTAAGTGTGTCAGTTTGTTTTCCTGACAGCCATTTAAACCTAACCTAACCTATGTTTGTCTAGAATAACAGGGTAAAGTTTTAGCCAAATCGGTTGAATGATTTGGAGCTAGTGTCTCCCCAAATGTTCAAAAACATAGTTTCGAGTGAAAATTTCGTTTAAAATTTTGACAGCAAATAATAAAGGGTGTTTTTTGTTGGACGTGTGGTTTTCAATCTGACAATACTTTTTCAGAGTTGGTCTTTTTGACTCTTGTTTTATGCTAAGTTTGGTTAGCCATTTCACTATGGAAAAGTTGACTCCCGGGCACTGCGTACGTTCGGTAAACTGTCTCGAAATAGCTTATGACGCCGATTTTTATATAGTTTTGAGTCTTAAGCACCTGTGAGTTACCTCATAGATTTTATTTATAATAAAGCTAAAAAACCAAACGTCTAAAAAACACCCTTTACTTTCATTAAGCTTAAAATAAAACTGAATCGACCAATTTGTATCCGTTTTTGGAGCTCACCAAAGTATTTTCAGTTATAAATCAACTGTCTCAACTAGCCATCCTATGGGGGAAGAGTATTAGCTTTCGACGAAGCATAAAAAACGTTACTATTCATTTGTAAAGCTTCTTAAATGTAAGCGTTCTTTTCTCATTAATTCAGGTTGTCATCGTAAATCATTGATGAATAATTACAATTCATACATAAAGCCTTTCGGCGAAATAATGTTTTATTGTTCAGACTCAAGCACGAACGCCTTTTTATAAGAGTTAATGTACCGATCTATTAATAATCCAATCATTCTTTGCTTCATTATTCATATGTATGTATATGTATACAGTATACAAAATTAATTTGACAAAGCTTTTTTCTTCTTTCATTCATTTGCACGTTTGATTATGGTGGAGTAATTGTTTTTTGTTTTAAGAACTTGTTTGAATGAAATTTTACAAAACAATATTTACAAAGTTACACACGTTATCGAGATATTGGAGATGACAAAACATTTATTTGATGTTTTTCATTTCTTCTGTGGACCTATAATCCACCTAATCCACTGATGGCAAACAAACATTTACATAATATAGTTTCTTTTGTGACTGCAAAAAGGTTGACTTTGCAATGCACTGAGTAAAACACGTAGCTAAGATTTTCCTTTTACTTTGCCAAATGCAAATCCTTACAATAACTTATCATTCCATTTTTAAATATGTATTTGTGTTTGAAAATTATTAATTAGTTCTTTTTTTCCAAAAAACAGTGACTCAAATGCGTTTGAAACAGAAATTATGGATTCTCATACCAAAGAAGCGTGCAAGGATTTGAAAGTTATCATTGGAGAAAACAAGAATTTTCAAGCTAATTGCGAGTTAAGTCACAGTAAAGCAGGACTCAAATGCATTGGAGCATTAAATGCGTCTTCCTTAATGAAGTAGGTACTCTTAATTCAAGTGAATTTAATTATGAAATCTTTACATACAAGCATCGATATTATCAATTGCAGCTTTAACACACTAAATCATGTGAGAGACATTCAGTTTTGCGGTTGGCAAGAATTTACTTTCGATCCAGTACTGACGATGAAACATTTCACAGGAGCAAAGTACTTAGATATCTCCTATGGTAACTTGACGGACATTGTGAATAACTTCCCTGAGATGCCGTTTTTACAAGTGAGTCTGTGTTATGTTTTGTTTGAATTTTAGTTGTTAATTTCATAAAGTATACAATTTATACAAGAGAGCATGACCAAACCAGAGTCGATTAGGACAAGATAAAGATTCTACCAATAAGAGGTTTCATTTTGAATTGCCCACTATTTTAATAGTTGTCATGACTCAAGCTATTTGACAGATGACAAGATAAAAAAATGAAACTATGACCCCTGTTCTGTTTTTCGTTCCGATACCATATACTCCCGCTTACGAATTTTTTCGGTTCTCATTTCCGAATCCGTAATTTTTCAATTTGCTTATCATTTTGTTAACGGAATTTAAATTGGGTGATGAATTATGTAAAACACTATTTATTGCTATACATGAGAAATTCTAAGCTTTATTAACATTATCATGTACTTAAATAGTAAACAGTTCCAATAGACATAAATATTTAGTTTCTAGAACGTTTTTATGGTACAAAATCAGTAGCGAATCCGTTCGGAAATAAGACCACACCTTTCAATCGGTCTTCTTCTTCTTTTCATTTCCGGCGTTACGAGTAGTGATCTTGAAGCGATCACAACTCTCCCACTTTTCTGCTTCACACTAGTTATCCGCCTGTGGGGTACGCCGCGTTGACCTCAGAAAGCGTCGGCAAGCCTCCCGTTTTGGATTGTTCCATGTTATTCACCTACTGTTATTTGGAATTCTTCGGTGACTCCAGCTGGGCATCTCACTTTTGTAACTGCTCCCTCGTACATGTCCATAATTATTCGCACATAGGCTTCAGGAACTCCTCGGTGTCTGAGGGCCACCCATATCAGATGTCGTGGTTGTCGATCGAATGCTTTTTCGAAGTCAACCAACACAATATGCAAATCCTCTAAGGCATCTCGGTGTTTTTCCATAACGATCCTTATACTTTGGATTGCGTCTGTAGTTGACTTACCCGCGACAAACCCGCATTGGTCATCAGACAGCCTTATTATTTTCCGCAGTCGGCTATCCAAAACCCGCTCAACGATCTTCATAGTGTGGGACATCAACTTGATCGAACGATAGTTGTCACAGCTTCTGGTATCTCCCTTTCCCTTGTACATTGGAAGAAGAAAACTTTCCCTCCATTGATTAGGCAAACTGTCACCTCTTATAAGTTTGGAGATGAGAATCGTGAGCCATCTCAACCCGATGTCTCCCATACTTTTCCAAAACTCATATGGTACCTCGTCTGGCCCAATCGCTTTGCCTTTTTTGGAGTTCTTAACTGCCTCCCTAACTTCTTCGACTGTGACGTCGGATACTTCCGTAAAGTTAGGTGCAGCTGTTGGAAAGTGGCGCCGAGGAAACTGTTCATTCAAAAGATCATCACAATACTGTCGCCACCTGTGAAGAATTTTGTCGTCATCCACAAGTAGCAGTCCTTAAGCATCATTTATGAACTTCGGTGAACGAATCTCCTGCGCATTTCTCCTTCTCTGAGCGGCTATTTTGAAAATGGTTGCTCCCTTATTCAAGTTGCTTTGTCTTAGCCCTTGGATTGCCTGATTTGCTTCAGCAGCTGGGGCAGAAATCTCTTCCAGTTCTTTCTTTTCTGCAGCTCTTGTATTCCATTTTGAAACGCGCTTTTTCATTTGTATTTCTTGAGGGGCACTTCGACCAAGTGGAAAGCCGCTTTCTTCGTTCTAATCACTGCTTTAGCTTCATCATCCCACCACCAGGTTTCTTTAGTTTGTTGGTGGTGTCCTTTTGAGACTCCTACCAGTGATTTGGCTCTCTCTAAGCAGGTTTGTTGTAGGCGATCCCACATATTTTGTGCCGTGATTGCATTTGAAACTGCGTCGATGGTATTACACAGCTGACTTTGCATATACGAAATGAATTGCTGTCCTTTGGTTTTCTCCAGATTGTACCACTTGATTCTCCTAGGAGCCTTTGTTTGTTTGACTTCCTTCACCGCATCCGTAAAAAATTCTGTTAGTCTTTCACCCGAGATTTCATGTAATTGGTTACCAAATGGTAATCAATCTGGGTTTCATTTTCTCCACTGCTGTAAGTGATAAGGTGTCGGTCTTGTTTGATGAACATGGTATTTAGTACGATTAGACCGTATGACTTGCACATATTTAGAATATCTTCACCAGGAGTGTTCCTGGTGCCGAATCCCAAACCTATATGGCAGTCTTCATAATCCTCGTTTGTCTTCCCGACATGTCCATTCAAATCTCACACTTTTCAATCGGTACGGACTCAATTTAGGTTTTCGTTTTTAATCCGATCGAAAATAAGAACAGCAAGGTATTTGCGCTTCAACTACATATTAAGAATTAAAATTCACTAAAATATGCTAAACATTTTGCGGTCATAGTTCAGGTCGCCCTGAAGCACCTTCTGGCTGAAAAAAACCAGATAGAGCAAAACCTGGGGCCGAATTACAGCTCACGATATCGAGTGAGTGAGTGGCATTAGAGATCGAGTGAGTGAGTAACCATTTTGGAATTACAGCATACGTGACCTCTCGTATCGTATTGCTCTTTAAAATTGTACTAGTATCATCGAATATTCATTAGTAAATTTCGAGTTTCTATTAATTATTAGATGTCGCTGGTGTCTCTTTATACTTATTTCATTATTTTTTGGTAGGTAAAATTTATGCCTTTGTCAAAAAAAGACAATATTTAGTAAGAATTTCGGAAAATTTAAACATAAAATACACTCGGATGGTGTTATTAAATGAAATATTGATAAAAGATGGTTTCGATAGTCTTTCATGTATGAATTAGAGAGCACTTTATGCATCGAATGAAATTCCGATCGATTACTGATGAGAGAATGCCGAATTGTGGTACTAGATGACTCGATATCGTGAGCGGTAATACCAAATTCCCATAATTCCGATACGACTTATTCGATAGCGTGTGCCGTAATTCGGCCCCTGTTTTTTCGTTTCGAGAAACAAAATATTATTATTATTATTAATATATTTAATGCAATGATAAAAATTACAAAAAATGAAGCATTAATGCACTAACAAATAAGCCATCAGTCTACCGTTGTTTTTTGAGGGTTATTGCATATATAAAGGAGATGTTAGTTGCATTTTTGTCGATGAGATGTATATGCGTAAGGTGCGTATGACCGAGTCTTAGTCTAGTGATGGCTCTCAATTCTTTTCTTTTGAGTTTATTTGGTAGGTGAACAGGCAAGCGAAGAGGTTGGTGTAATAGTTGTTTATATTTTTAAAATGCTGTAGTGATTTCTCAGCTTGAGAGCTTGTAATTATTTTTAGGAAATCGGCTGGGTTGGTGACGTTGGATTGATATAAGGGAGAGTTGGTGGCGAATTTTGCTGCAGCATCTACCTACTGCATTGTTTTCTGGAATGCTAACATGTCCTGGTATACAGACGAATTTCATTTTTGATACATGTTGGCAGAGTTTGTTGCGGATGTTATTGATGGGTATCAGTCCGCAATTTATGTTCTGAATGGCATTCAAGATTGAAAGACTGTCAGAAAAAATACAGAATTAGCCTCTTCGTTGTTCAGCGTATTCAATTGCGCATAAAATTGCTGTTGTGGTGAAGACTTTGGGTTAGAACAATGTTGAAATTTTGGTCAACAATTGCGAAGGCAATATTATTGTTGATTACTGAACCATCAGTGTAGGGAAAGTTGAAATTTTGTTTGGATAAGTTGAATTGGCTAGGGTGAAGGTTTGTTTTTTTAAAATCCGAGAGTTGAGTGTCGATGGTGCTGTTCTGTAATATCCATGGTGGGAAACGACTTGGCTTTGTTTTAGCGATTTTGAGTGGTATGTTGAGCTCCTTTGCTGTTTGTGAAGGTTTAAAGATAGTATGTTCCAATTTGGGTCTAGTCTTGCGTTTGATCGTTGCCAAAAAATCTTTATGTAGAGGAGATCCATTTGAGGCAATTTGTCTTGGAATGAGTTTTGCGATTAGTAGGTCTCTATATGTTCATATAGCGGTAAGAATCCGGATTCGGCAAGAAAGTTAGGAATGGGTGTTGTACGAAAAGCGCCTAGTGCTGTCCTTATTGAGGCGTTGAAATTAGTTTTTATTTTGTTAAATTCACTCTTGCACAGTAGCCGTAGATTGGAAGTCCGTATTCAATTTTGGATAAAATTATTGCACGTAACACGTTAAGGATGGCATTCGTGTGAACATTGCTTTTTTTGGTGCAGAAATATTTAATTATTTACATTTACATGAAACCTATTCCACACATAAATCTGCGGAGTACGTCTAATTATATTTAGACGTGAAGTTAGTCTTTTTTTAGTTGCTGGATGTGGGAGCCCCATCTATAAGTTTTGTTTAAATGAAGTCCTAGGACTTTCATTGTATCTACACTTACTGGTGTTAGGTTGTCAAGGTTTAAGGAGAAGTTTTTGTAGCTTGTTTTTCTGCATATGTGCAGTTGTTGGCATTTTTGGGTTTAAATTTTAGTTAATTTGTCTAGGATTCTTATCAAAGCTGCCTGAATTGCGTTGGTGTTAGTAATTTTAGCTATTATAATTAGATCATCCGCGTATATTCCATGATCAATGATTTTTTCACTATTGACAATGTTACTGACGTTATTAAAGGCAATTATGAATAGTATAACGGATAGGGGGGATAGGGGTTTTTTTAAATTCGAAACTTAAAGAGGGTTCAAAGTTCAACAATTTGTAAATTTTCCCTTTCAGGTGATAAATATTTCATTCACTAGGCTATCTACAATAAATGTGAATCTAGTTAAATCAATCCGAAGCTTGAAAGTACTTGACCTGAGGTATAACAAGTTGAAATTTATGGAAGCACCATTAGCTCTGCCACCTGCATTGCAAAAACTATACTTAAGTGGTAAGTTTTCAAACATATTCAATTACATAAAATAAATTGTCTTAGCCTTGCAGGAAATGTTTGGAATTGCTCACGCAGCTTAAGATGGCTACTGAATTTTGAAAAACCAAGTATATTGTTAGATAGAACTATTATGGTATGCTCTGATCCCAAGTACCAAGGACGAAATTTGGCAACAGTAGCATATTACAAAAGGGTAAGTTTGCTGTTTGTAAAATAGTTGGTCTCATACCGTTGTTAAAATATTCTTCAATCACAACTTGGCTTGAGATTGAGAGAGACCTTGAAAATTGACAATTCCTCGTATTTCTTTGTTTTAACTCGCAATTTAATATACATTTACAAATAACCAAAAAACAAATCAGAAAAACTGCTTAGCTATAATTTTGTTTTTATCCTCTATTTTACCCTTTAATCATCTTCTTTCCCTCTCTCTCTTTTTTGATTTAAATCAATTTTAAACTTTATGTTTCATTTCAAGCTATGTCATTTAATTGTAATTTGGTAGTTTAGAAGCTATAGCTCATACATTTACATGATGACTAACTTAAATTTATAAAATTTGCTAGCCGTTAGAAAAATTTAAAAAAAATTCAAATCGAACACCTTTTGCCCTTTAAACAAAAGCTAATATACTCATCCTAGTGCAAATATTTACCTTTTCCTTTACTCCTACTAATTAGAGATAAGAGGTTAAAATAATATTCATCCCCAAAGCTGGTTAGTCTTCGCACATAGAATCAAAGTAATTTAGAACAATAAATGTGTGCTCTCTTCTGCTGAAGACTCTAGAAAAACTAATGAAAACGCACATTAGTACGAATTTGAACAATATTGTGATATCTACAGCCTAGCATCGTAAAGTCAACTTCCAAAGGTAATTTAAAAGAAAGAGTAAAAAAGCCTAAATCGCCTTCCTCACTTACAGTAAAATTTTCGAGAAGCTGGTCTCAAAATCATTCGCTGGATGTACATTGTACACATCCATAACAAGACCAATCCTCAAATTCGTTCTGATTAGATTAGATTAAGATTAGATTAAGTGATTTTTTTAAGTGATTTTTATTCAATATTTTATAAAACAATTAATAGTATACAATATCAGATATAGCATGGCATTGCCGTCTGCCAGATTGACAAATAATTATATAAGTTTGGTTACATTTAACAGATTCAAAATTGCAAGTAGTAAAGCAAATATAAATCTAAATTGATCACATAATAAGTAATACAACAACAAAAAAACAACAAAAAAAAAGAAAAAGGATGATAAAACCTTAGTGTCTTAAAACATTTCATTAATTAGCCTTTCACGGTAAGCCAGCGCCACCTTGCAGTAGTTGAAGAGCTTTGGGACTTCCAATTCATTTAAGAATGATAACATCTCATCTTCGTTTAAGACATTGCAGCCATAATTAAATCTTCTTGTTTCTTTCAACACTAGACATCTTCCAAGAAAGTGGAACACGTTCTCTCTTTCTCTTTGATTACACGAATTACATAATACCGGAAGGTCATCTCTATGGGGAACAAAGTTGAGACTTTAAAGTCCTACACGCAGTCTTACCATCATTGATATTTGATCCACACTGTACTCATCTCGAAAAGAGTTTTAAAGGGAAATTCGTTCTGTTTGGTACGGTGCCCATAGTTAGAGAAGGCGTGGATGGATATGGATTTCGGTCATGTTTTTGGAGGAGTTTTCTCCAAGAACATGACTGAAATCCATAGCTTTGCATGCATTGCGTCAACCAGTACCATGAAAACCATACAGCTCTGGAAATTTTCCAATAACAAACTCCGCTGGATCTTCTTACTAAAGAGATATTACAATTATAAAACAGGCCACAGAACTATAATGACTCATACTCATATAGAGATTCAAACAGACTACACCTACACCTGTCAGAAAAAGTGAGTGACCAACGAAAATATTGACATCTTTAAAAATAGTCAGGCAGTCATAAAAGCCATAATATTTGTAGTCACAAAACCCAAATTTGAAAGCTATCGTAGTAACTTATGACTCTGTAAGTGCCCTTACTTACTTAGGTGGGCATTACAGTTGGGGATGAACCTGGGCCTAAACCAACATCCTTCTGTAACGACTTCGATTTCGGGCGAGCTCTCCAGTTTTGCGCTCTAAGTCGGTTGATGTCTTCATCCACTTGATTGCGCCACCTAAGACGAGGTCTTCCCCTTCCGCGATTTCCCTGCAATGTGCTTTCGAACACCCGACGAGCCGGAGCGTTTGGGTCCATCCGCTCTACATGGCCCAACCATCGTAGCCTCGCGATGCGTACTCTTCTGGCTATGCCCATGTCGCGGTACAGCTCATACAGCTCGTTGTTGTATCTTCTTCTCCACACATATTCTTCGCATACGGGACCAAAAATCATTCGGAGAATTTTTCTTTTGAAATGACCAAGGGTTTCCTCATCCGCTTTCGATAAGGTCCATGCTTCCACGCCGTAAAGCAGGACTGGGATGACCAAGGTCTTATAAGGTTACCTTGGTTTTTCTAGAGAGGGTTTTGTTTCTCAATTGCTTTCTTAACCCAAAGAAGCAACGGTTGGCAAGAGTTATTCTCCATTTGATCTCCGAACTGATGTTGTTTTCCGTGTCTACAGCGGATCATAGGTAGACGAAGTCCTGTACGACTTCGAAGTTATGTCTGTCTATTGTGACGTTTTGTCCAATTCGTCAATGCTCGGTGTCCCTGTTTGATGACAACATATACTTCGTTTTGCCCTCATTAACCACTAAACCCATTTTTGCCGCTTCTGTTTCAATACTCGCAAAAGCTCCTATGACATCACGCTTTTTTCTTCCCATTACGTCAATATCGTCTGCGCAGGCGAGTAATTGTACAGACTACAGACTTTTGAAAGATTTGTCCCTCTGGTGTCGACGTTTGAGTTTCATACAATCTTTTCAAGTATGATGTTGAAGAAATCGCATGACAGTTTGTCGCCTTGTCTAAAGCCTTTTTCGACATCAAAGGTCTCGGTGAGTTCTTCACCGACCTTGACGGAACAGCGTGTATTCTCCAAAGTCATCCTGCATAGTCGTACGAGTTTTGCAGGGATGCCGAAACTAGACATGGCTCTGTACAGCTCGTCTCTGTAAATACAGTCATACGGGGCCTTGAAATCGATAAAGAGATGGTGAATATCGATATTATGTTCTCGGGTTTTTTCCAAGATCTGCCGTAATGTGAAAATTTGGTCTATTGTGGACTTCTCTGGTCTAAAACCACATTGATAAGGATCAAGTTGTTGACGTGGGGTTTCAGACGTTCACATATTACAGCAGATAAGATCTTATAAGCGACGTTAAGGAGGCTCTGTAATTGGCGCAATTGTGAGGGTCTCCCTTCTTTAGGATCGGGAAGACGATACTGAGGTTCCATTCATCGGGCAGGCTTTCTTCCGACCATATCACGCAGCTGGTGCATGCTCCTTTCCAACTGGTCTCCAGCTGCCTTGAAAAGTTCGGCATCAAGTCCATCTGCACCTGCAGTCTTATTTGATTTAAGTTTGCATATGGCAAGCTTAACTTCCTCTAGGTCAGGAGGACGGCATTCTTGATCATCGTCCAAACTTTATGGGGCAATCTGCCTGACAGCGGAATTTGTGTCCTCATCGCCGTTAAGCAGTCTGCAGAAGTGATCTTTCCAGATCCTCAGTAGCGACTGTGACTCTGCAACTATGTCTCCCTGCTGATCTTTACAGGTTTGAGTTCGGGGCTTGCCACCCTGGCAGGATCTTTTTACCTTTTGGTAAAACTTCCGAATCTCGTTCCTGTCATGGCACCTCTCAATTTCCTCAAACGAGCGCTTCTCGTGCTGCTTCTTTTTCTTTTTGAGAATTCGGTGTTCCTCTTTTCTTTTCTCCTTGTAAATCTCGTTATACTATACGTTATACATCTGCCTGCCTGCATTCTTCATCGAACCATGTGTTTCGTTTTGGTGGCCGAGTGAAACCCAGAACATCAGAGGCAGCGGTTCTGATGGCTTCTTAGCATTGCTGCCACTGGTCTTCAATACTTAATGCAATCTGTAAGTGCCCAAATTTGTAAAAAACGCCCTCGGAGAATACTCAATGAATCCACGTGTTTTTTGATTTTGCTTCTTCTTGATGACAATTTTTTTATCGATAAAAATAGATTTAGTGCAAAAACGATCAATAAGAGCACGAATTGCTTGCAAACTAATAATAAGGAAGCCCAGGATGCTAAATTTGCAGTTACTAAAGCGTCATGGGGACTTATTGGATTGTGAAGTTTACGTTCTAAAACGAAAAAAGTGTATGGCAGTTTTCCATTTTAGTGGGGCGAAGAGGGGGTGTATGAACTATTAAAAATGTAAAAAAAAGTCACATTGAAATACTCGAGCGCGTCAGATTTTTATACAGAGTGTCCAACTTGATGTCTTCGTCCTCCAGGATAATAATCTGACAATCATATAGAGGAGTACTCTTAGTCTGACAATTTGAAAGTAACAATTATTTGTCTTTTTTTGACAATACTAAAAAAAACTCTGAAAGTTTAAGCCCTTAATATTAGTTTTGAGTGCTCGATCAAGAGGTGTGAAGATTTCCCATTGAAAATACACGGAAACTCTGATTTTTTATTTTTAAATTTCTATAGCTCAGCGGCATTTCATGGGATCGATTTAACCGAAGATGATATTTTCTCAAAACTGAACGCTCTACAAAAGTGTTTATTTTGGCAAAGTCGTTACTCATACCGGCCAGTGATGGTACGGGCCACTAAATCAGATTTTTCCATAAAATTCACGTTATTTCGCAATTATCTCGTAAATAACAAAAGCTACGGAAAAATTATAAATGACAAACTTGTAGAGAATTTAGTTTTCTACAAAAAAAGGTCTTTTTGACCAAATTGCTAATATCAATATTAACCGAGATATTAACCATCATATATTATATCTTTTATTGACGATTTTACCTAAATCGCCCCAAGAAAACTGTCAGGTAATCCTGATACTTACCTTCAAAATAAAAAAAAATTAATCTCGCTCGAGTATTTCAAAATGTCGATTTTTTTTACATCTTTGTGACTCGCCTACTTACTTAGGCCACGCTAAAATTGTCAGATTATTGAAATATACACTTTTCTGACTTTCTGGATGTAATCTACCTACCATCTCTTAATCTGACGCGCTTGAGTTTTTCTGAGGATAGACTTTTTTTTACTTATCTGACGGGCCACCCTCAACGTACGCCCCAACATTAAGGTTTCATATATGGTATGAGTACCTACATTACAGGGTGCAAGGTTTCTCCCCATATAATTTTCTGACGCGCTCGAGTAACGCACAAAATCCCCTCTTGGGATCTTCTACTATAAGTAGATAACGCTGATCACAAAATGGACGAAGTCTTCTGTGAACTTCCAGAGCAAATTTATTTATTTCAACGTAAATGTCAACAATTTGGCTAAACCTTTCATGACGAATTGGCAAATCTCACTGAGCAGATATGTCAACACTATTTGAACTTCTCAGCTCAAAGACAATTTTGTTCCCGGTATTCACTGACAAAATAAACTTCTTTTAATTTAAGGCTTCAAAAACTGAGTGTCAATCCCATGAAGAACTAAGAAATTGCAGTTGTTCGGTGCATTATATTTTGAAGAACGAAAACGGGACATCCTTAACTCCAATATATGCTATTAACTGTTCAAGCTTAAACTTTTATAACCTACCATCATTTATACCACAAAACGCAACCATATTACACGCAAACAATAATAAGGTAAGTTTAAAGATAATAAATTGATACGCTGTGGCCTATTTCACCAATATGAAGGCTACACTCATTTACAAATTTGGCATCCAGTTTTTTGTATCGGACAAATTTGTAAAAAAAAAGTTGTAGATCACTAGTGTTCAAAATTTCGATGGCACCGGGATGAAGAATAACTTTTTTAACGTTTTTTTCGCAATATTGCTGAACTTTACGCTAAAAACATCAATAAAAACAAACAAAACCTTGTTAAAATATCATCTTTTTGGGTGCCATCGCAATTTTGGTGACGCAACATTAATAAATAAAAAAACACAAACTTGGTTTAAAAAACGCTTGTAATTACAAATTTGGAAGTTGGTGAAATAGACCAGTAATTGATAAATAAAGTTTTAAATTTTTTAATGGACTTGTAGATTTCTGATATCAGACCTTTGCGAGATAACGCCCAATATAGAAATGTGATAGACGTTTATTTGGATAATAACGACATTCGTGATATTGATGCATTGGAAACTGGACATTGGCTGAGTCACTTTCGTGTGCTCAGTTTAAGGAAAAACAAGTTAGAAAAGGTAAGGTAGCAAAGACAAAGTAGTATTCGGTAATTATATTAGCAAAAGTTTTGCCTGATGCTGCGCTATTATGGTTATTGCTTTAGGCCATTGTTGATATGTTTCGCGCATCGGGTTTTTAAGTGGTGTTAGGAATGTCTAAAGCGCCTGGTCAAGATGAGAACCCTTAAAAATAACACGAATAAAGTTATGTTTTGTTTCCTCAATTCAAGATTTATTTACTTCATAAATATGTATAAAACATTAAAATCAAAACCCTAACTCAGATGAGAATGAACTTGTAAGTTAGGATCTTTCGGGGTAGATGGGAACATTTTTTTGCGATTTCTCCATGACAACTTTTTCTAAAAATATTTAGAATATTTAGGGCCAGTTCGATCACAGTGGATTAAATCAGCAATTTGGCTATCAAGGATTCTTCTTAATTCATGATTAAGAACATGCGATAGCCAAAGCCTGTTTGTGCACCTTTTTTTGGGTTGGTTAAGAAATCATACAGAGTGTATGGCAATCCTAAGCCAATAGGAGCCCATTTTGAATACAGTTTTAAAGATTATTATTTTTACAAAAAATTAAGTCTAAAATTAGGTCTCTACCATCAGTATTGACAGAGAAATTGAATTTAACACACCTAGTTACACTTACATAAGGTGGCGCTACAGTCCGGGTCGGACCAGTGCCTCAACCAACATGCTTCTCCAGCCAGCTCGGTTCCTAGCTAGCTGCCTCCAGTTTTGCATGCCAAGTTGGTTGAGGTCCTCTCCTACTTGCGTGCGCCACCTGAGTCGCGGTCTTCCTCTACTGCGCGCGCCGTCCCTCGGGATTGGATTCAAAGACTTTCCGGGCCGGAGCGTTGGTGTCCATTCGCTCTACATGACCCAGCCATCTAAGCCACTGGACCTTAACTCGTTTGACCAGGTCAGTGTCGCTGTACAGCCCGTACAGTTCGTCGTTGAATCTTCTTCTCCACTCTCCATCTATGCAGACGGGACCGAAAATCACCCGAAGAAATTTTCTCTCGAAGCATCCTAAAGCGTTCTCGTCTATCTATGATAAGGTCCATGCCTCTGCACCATATATATAAGAACCGGGATGATAAGTGTCTTATACAGGGACACCTTAGTTGCTCGAGAGAGGACTTTACTACTCAATTGCCTTCTTAGTCCGAAGAAATAGCGATTGGCAAGAGTTATTTTTCGTTTGATTTCAGTGCTGGTGTCGTTGTCTGAATTAATAGCGGCGCCTAGGTAGACAAAGTCCTTAACTACCTCAAAGTTATAGCAGTCTATCGTGACGTTCTGTCCAAGACGTCGGTGTTGGGTGTCCTTTCTTGATGACAGCATATACTTGGTCTTGCCCTCATTGGCCACTAATGCGTTCTCCATCGTCATCCTGCACAATCGGACAAGTTTGGTAGGGATGCCAAAACTAGACATGGCTCTATATAACTCCTCTCTATAGATGCTGTCATACACACCAAAGTTAGCCTTTTTTATAACTGGCAAAACGTAATGTCAAAGTTGAGAAGCGGACTTTACTGTAAAATAATTTTTTTCTTAGAATATGACCAAAAATCACATCCAAAAGTATGTAACACGAATTACGGGACACTCTGCATTTCAAATATTTTTGAAATTTTTTAGGAATAATGTGGATTATACCAGTAAATTAAATGGGTTCGTTCGTTGAACTTTATCCAAGTTTCCTTGACAAACTTATGAATTGTAAAATAAAACTGGGTTTTCGGTTCTCGAAAATCGTTAAACCACGAAATCGCCACACATATATCTCATTTGATGAAAAATACATGTAAGTGGGTTACGCCGCTTCTGTTTTAGATGAACTTCCGAAAAAGAAAAAGAATATAAAGAAAGAAATAACGGTTTCCTTTTTACTAATGTTAAATACCATTTAATTTTCTTGATGATAGTGCAATAAACCCAAAATTAAAAAATGATAATCATGCCACTTCTGCTCTCAAGGCCTTGTTTTTTCATAAAATTTTCGCGGGAACGGGAACGTAAAGGGGAGCTTAAAATTGCTGAGTAGATTTACAAAATTCTTTTTATGCTATGTCCGCACCTGAAGATAACCTGGGTTTCGTTCGAGGATGGTTTGAGTTAACCAAGTAGTGTCCGCATATGCAGAAAAGTTTTGAGTTTATCTTTTTGTCTTAAGTTAAAAAGAGACAGACATACAAGTGTGAGCAGAACGTCAACGACGTATGAGAGAATTCATTCTCTCTCCACTCACTTCCACTCTCTTAAATGTCAAATTCAATGGAATATTGGAAATAGTGCATTCAGCGCCTTTGGTTTCGAGTAGGTTATCTCGAAACCCAGTGACTAAAAAGGTTCCATTTTGTATGGCAAACCACTTGGTTATCATGTTGGTTTGGGATTGTTTTGAGTTAAACAAGTTTAACTCTCAGGTGCGGACATAGCATTAGGATGTTACATGCAACATCTCTAATGGACCGATAACAACATAGGTCACGCTACAATCCTGAATTTATTCGGATCAATCCTTTATCACTCCGACTACACCATCCCCCAATTGGTTTTTGATAATAAGTTCCAAGTCTCAATCCCACCGAGAACGACCTGGGAAGACGAAAAATTTTTGAGAGATGATTCAATTCATTTCTATACAGATGGTTCAAAAACTGAAGAAGGGGTAGGCTGTGGGGTGTACTCAAACCGACTTAACGTAAGTCTCTCGTTCCGCCTTCCAAACCATTGTAGCGTGTTCCAAGCGGAAATTCTGGCGATCAAAGAGGTCCTATCATGGCTAAGAGAAAACGTGATATCCTCAACGAAAACGAATATCCGGATTTTCTCAGATAGTCAAGCAGCCCTCAAATCACTCGGCGCTGTTTCTACGAACTCAGTAACCGCCCTTAACTGTCGCCTATCTCTTAGGGAGATGGCTGAACAGTTCAATATTCACCTTATTTGGGTGACAGAGATATCGTGGGTAACTGCAGAGATATCGTGGCTCGTGGGTAACTGCAAAGCCGATGAACTCGCCAGAGAAGGAACCGTTCTACCGATGTCAATCAGCAGGTTGAATATTGGTATACCAATCGCTACATGTAAACTTATGCTAAACCAAGAGGCAATGGATAGAACAAATCATAGGTGGAACAATATCACCACGTGCGTGGCAACAAAACATGGCCAGGACTAGATCCAAAACGCACAAGACATTTGTTATCCATTACCAGATTGCAAGTTAGCTACGTAACAGCTACCTGACAGCCATTTAAACCTAACCTAACCTACATGCAACATGCCGTAGATTATAAAAGCGAAGAGTTTAAAAAAATTCTTAAATTTAAAACAAAAAACTGCATGTTCATTAACAAGTAAACGATTTGTATATTTACATATGTGAATTTATGTTTTTATGAAATGAAATAATTTTTTTTTAAATGAATTTTTATGTCATTACAGCTTCCAGTTTATGCTATTGAAAACGCTTTGGAGAACAATTTGAATGCTGGCAAACTTCTGTTGAGTCATAATCCATGGGTTTGTGATTGCAAATTCGCAATGCGCTTTAGAGAGATTCTAAGTAAATATAACGCCATAATTAGAGATTCGTTGAACGTCACTTGTTTTGTGACAAATGAGGATGACGAAATAGTGAAAAGAACAGTTCTTTCCTTAAAACGCATTGATGTTTGTAAATTACAAACAAATAACAGCATCTACGTTTTGGATCTTTTGAATTGTGTTTTAGCGAGTTTAATTTTATTCATTTTACTCAAACTTGGGTACGATTATTACCAATATAAGAACTACGGTCACTTGCCATGGATAGTTACAAAGATACCGTAGATAGCTGAAGTTTGAGGAGATAAACATATTTTTGTGTAATTTTTTAGTTTTTAATAGAATAAAGTACTTATATATCTACAACATTATATCATTTGTTGAATGATGAGAAATTACTCGGAAAAAAATAAACTGCAGCTATTCATGGTTTGTATCGTCTATCCGAAACATAAAGCGAAAAATTGAAACTACTGAACAATTCGTAAATTACTTTTTAGAAGGACATTTTGACAATAGGTCTGTTCGTTGAACTTTCCCCAGGGTTGACCCAGGTTTTCTTGACAACCCCATGAGTTGTCAAAAAAAACTGGGTTTTCCAGTCCTCAAAAAACGCTAAACCACAAATCGCCACACATCCCTGTCATTTAAATAAAAACACATGCCATTTGACAGCCCTCAAATCGCCACAGCAAAAAGCTAGGGCGAGTTTGGGGAAAACCTGTGGCAAACCTATGGCTCAAAAAACACTAAATTTGACATTCAGTGCGAATTTAGGTTTCTCAAAAAACGCTTTGTGGCGACCCCATGGCGACCCTAGGGCTTCAACGAACAAACCTAATATCAAAAATAAGATTTATACTTTGTACTATGTTATTTTCTTTAATTACTATCGGCAAAAATTAAGGAGCAATGAACTGTTTTTAAGAGTAGTTTTAAAAGAACAAATAACCTTACAAAAATTCTCGAAACCGCCAAAGGGAAAAATGGAAACTATAGGCCGCGATACTTGCGCTTTCTTCTCTGTGGTGCTAAATAGATTATAAATAATCATCATTCATACCTCCGCGGAAAGAAATGATTCCCTTTATGCTTGTCTTGAACATCGTTTGAAAATATTGAATACTAATTTTTGAAGTTAGGGCTGTTGTGTAGCTCAAACAGTGCGTTTTTTCGAATTATGGCTTTTTTCCTGAATGTCACTTTTGTCCATATAAAATACACGTAAAACAATAAATAAATTTAACAAATCAATGAAAATCTACAATATCGATAATTTATGTTTATAAAAATATATGTATGTAGTATGTAATGTATGTTTGTTTTTTGTCCGGTATAGACGCCTGCACCACCCAAAGGAATTCAATGAAATTTTTTTGGCTAAATATAGTATAGTCTAGGCATGCTTCCTGTAAAGGTTTGAATCCCAATATCCCCACGGGAACGGGATTGGGAGGAAACTTAGAAACTACGTGCAACGAAGGACGAGACCAGGATCCTTAAAACTACGGACCCGTGCAACTCCGGCGCCGGGCGGCTCAGCTAATTCCAAATAAAAATCGGGTGAACACGTTGAGAAAGCCCTATAACGTGAACAAATTTAAAATTTATTTAACATAGACAACATTGCTTTTTTTCTACTTTTGTCGGTTATCCGATTCCTTTTTACTTAAGGGGGAAAGCCTGTTACCAATTCTTCGATACTTTTGATATTTTAATGTGGTGTGGTAGTCAGTTTTGTGCGCGGTATTGAGTTTACATTGATAATTAATTATAATTAAATCTAAAGTACTTAAACGTCATCGCGAAAAGGACGTATTCAGTAACCTGCAAAAAAAAGAAAATTAAGAAAAATAACACGTTTTTTCATTAATTTTAACGGTTTCTCATTCCTTTTGTAACTAAAAATATTATTTTTTACGTGTGTAATTTAAATAAATTTTTTTAACATACAAAAAAAAATGAATTTGAGTTTGAACGTGTGTACAATTTATTTTTAAAATTCAAAGAGATACACCTTCGTAAACGTGAACAAACCGTAAACATGAACACGCTCGGTTTTTAATAGTTCACGTTACCGCGAGTCTACTGTACAAGGTAAATTAATTAAAAATGTAACATAAATATTCCCATTACCCAAAGCATATTCATTCATTAAAAATGTCGAAAGCAATTCGTCACGTGAGTTTTTATTTGTCCTACAGGCCATTTTGGCCGGAAAGAAGATATATATGCCATCTTATATTTTCGGCTAAGCTCTTTCGATTGCTATAGACAGAATCGTCTCATTTCCTTTAGATTTCGAGATGAAAAATTTGATACGTTTTTGAATGCAGTAGGACAATTTTTTAAATTATATATATAGTATAGTGTCCTATATCCAATTTAATTGGATATTAAACAAAATATATATGAAAATTTGTTAGTATTAGTATTACTATTTAATCCCCATATTTCGGGAATACGAACGGGAACACACATGGGAACTTAGGAACTGCTTGACCTAATTCAAAATTCTTTTACCGTCTGATCTGAATGCTATTCATTCCCATATTCCCACTAGAACGCAATTGGAAACGAGAACATACAGGGAACTTAGAAACTACTTGACCCATTTGGTGCCGTGACATTGTGCCAAGCTACATTATGCCAAATGCAGAAATTTGGCACAATGACGCTTCGGTAAAGCGACATTGGGCCGAACATTAGCGTTTGGTACAGTGTCGCTTTTGTAAAGCGTCATTAGGCCAATTTGGTACCCTGACGCTTTTTTACGATTTTTCAATATAACGAAACAAATGAAGATACACTGCTGTTCACTTAATTAGACGCACAAATTTTTTTTTACATAAACCTAATTTTTTTGTAAGTGTGGGTGGCAATTGTCAAACCATTGCATTTATTTGAAAGCTTATTAAATTCTCAACAAAATAACACTAAAAAGTTCAAGGTGAGTGGAAGTAAACGGACATTTTTTTTCACTTTTGTCTGTGCTCCAAGAATAAGCACAGTTTTTTTTTGTTCACATGATTAGACGCACCTGTAAAACTAGTTAGTTGGTCGCGATCTGTTACGTGGATTACAGATAGCTGCAAAGATTAAGCAATAAAAAAGTGTTTGCCACAGATTTCAGTCCAAAATGTTGGAAAAAAAGTTTTAGCTGCAGAAGAAAAAGGGAAAATTGACGTGTTGCAATCCGAAGAGTTTTCAATGAGAAGAATTGCAAAAAAAATAGGCCAAAGTGACCATGTTGTGAGGAATTTTATTAAAACCAGTGATTCATACGATATAAACTGCAAAGGAAGGACAAAAACGGCTTTAACTCCTCAGGATAAGAGAAAAATTTTAAAAACTGCATCAAATATCAGCTCTCTCTACCAGCAAGAAAGAAAAACCGCATTTTGCCAATTTAGCTCATTTCCAAGGTTGCTATCCCAGGTCATGAGAACGCGTGCGAACTCCAACCGCTGTTTGCTCTTATGGCGTTTAGTGGAGGCATTTTGTTTTGTTTTTTTTAATTGAAGATGGTCTGCACCTGAAATAGCTCAACGAACAGTTAATGTGTTGGCTGTTACCCCCGCTTTTTCCTTTATCTTGCTGGTATTTTTAAATTTTTCTCTTATCCTGAGGAATTAAAGCCGTTTTTGTCCTTCCTTTGCAGTTTATATCGTATGAATCACTGGTTTTAATAAAATTCCTCAAAACATGGTCACTTTGGCCTATTTTTTTTGCAATTCTTCTCATTGAAAACTCTTCGGATTGCAACACGTCAATTTTCCCTTTTTCTTCTGCAGCTACAACTTTTTTTCCAACATTTTGGACTGAAATCTGTGGCAAACACTTTTTTATTGCTTAAACTTTGCAGCTATCTGTAATCCACGTAACAGATCGCGACCAACTAACTAATTTTACAGGTGCGTCTAATCATGTGAACAAAAAAAAACTGTACTTTTTTTGGAGCATAGACAAAAGTGAAAAAAATGTCCGTTTACTTCCACTCACCTTGGACTTTTTAGTGTTATTTGGTTGAGAATTTAATAAGCTTTCAAATAAATGCAATGGTTTGACAATTGCCACCCACACTTACAAAAAAATTAGGTTTATGTAAAAAAAAATTTGTGCGTCTAATTAAGTGAACAGCAGTGTACACTTGCTCAGATTTGTGAGTCATAAGAACTATACAAATGGATAAGTCTATGAAAATTCAGATCTCTTGTTAATAAAAAAGTAAATAACTGACTAATCATAAACTAAAGACTTTATTAAGAAACTAAAAAATCATTTGAAACAATCGAATGTATAGGTTTTGAGCATAAGATAAAGTAATAGTAAGAAGTTCGCCTGTGTGTGTAAAAGACGTGTTCTTACTTAGTTCAATTTTAAGATATGTATTAGTGATGAACTTAAAAAAAAATCTGCAGCCGCCGCCATAACTACAGAAAAGGAAGCTAAAAGCGAAGCGGAAAAAAATTTGGCAAGGGGAGGAGTATGGGTTTGTGTTCTGAAAATTGAAAATTCGCACGAATTTTTAATTTTCAGAACACAAACCCATACTCCCCTTGACAAATTTTTTTCCGCTTCGCTTTTGGCGGCGGCTGCAGATTTTTTTTTAAGTTCATCACTAATATCTTAAAATTGGCGAATTATCTGACACACAGGCGATATCTGACACACAGGCGAATTTCTTACTATTACTTTATCTTATGCTCAAAAACAAAACATTTGAATACATCAGACCTTCACGCTATGAATGTTAAGCGTGGGAGTTTCTTAGATGTCATTAAGCCAATAATCCCTTCAGTCATGCCGCAAAGGACTGTAAACACAGATGACAAAGATGATGCAAATTTCTACATTTGGCCCAATGTCACTAACTAATTTGGCCCTATGGCACTTCGCACTTCTACAAAGCGTCATTATACCAAACCCTAATGTTTGGCCCAATGTCACTTTGCAAAAGCGTCATTGTGCCAAATTTTTACATTTGGCATAATGTCGCTTGGCACAATGTCACGGCACCACCCATTTCACCGTTATAGTATGATAAAATGCTGAATTTTTAAAAGTAGCATAGACAATTTTAAATTTGTCTATATCTCAATACTACGTTATCTTTGAATCTAGGAGACACATTTCATTCCCAAGTTCTTACGTTAATTGGAACTGCAAATTTCCAACTTCCAGACAACCGTCAGCTTAATCCACCACATGTTCCCGACAATATTTAGTTTTTTGTTAAATTTTGTGTGAACAACGCTTTGAAATAAGTTAGACCCGAGCAACGGCGGGCGGGTCAGCTTATGGATGTTTTTGGAGGAAAATAGTCTATAATACAAAAACAAATACTTAGAGCTAGGACAATCAAGGACACAAGAGGTTAACCGTTAACGCTATCCAGAGCAAAATTCGATTAGACTGTTGATGTCTACTGTGCCAATCCATGTGAAGTTTCAGAGCAGTTCTTTTTCTTTTGAATTATATCAGTACTTAATGATACTCTGTAGGTGGATGAATTTATTTTTGTACAGATCAATAATTTCGAACTTAGGTTTGATGCGGAAAAGATCTGGAGATCTTGTTTATGATGTGGAGGTGAAGAGGTGTTTCTTCACTTTCGAGGTATAGTCTGTAGATAGGGCCTGCTGCCAACCTCGTTTGGTGTTATTTTCAAAGAGTATAGCAGCAGTTTAATAACCCGGTTCCAATTTGGTAGGTCAAAGACATTTGAACAGGTTTGAGTAACTATACAAGCTTTGTTGAATTCTTATAGTAGGATACTGTTGGTTGTGTATTTAAATTGATTTTTCTTCACGCCACAGAATGGTTTAGGGCCAACGAAAAGCTTCAAAGGTCTTTTGAAAGGCTATGTGCAATCTCGTTACCAGTATAGACCTTGAGTGCTGCAATCCTATGGAGGATAATAGAATTATTTCTTGATAGTTTGGTAACAGCATTGCTGTCTTCTGTATTTGTTTGAATCTTATGAAAAGGGAACTCAGTGCTTTTATAGCTACTTTTCTGTCTGAGAAGATATTTTTTGTGTTAGAGGAATTTATCATTTCAATACATTGAATGATGCCGAAAACTTTGACTTGTACTATAGACGAATTGTTCATTTAAATGAAAAGCTCGATCGAGTTCAGTCCCTGCAAATGCCAGAACTTGTGTGGCTTTGAGCCGCCAGTTTACCAGACTTGCATTTGAGGATGGTGTTTTGTGTTCTCTCAAAGTTATGAATGCAGAGAAGTTGAGTTCAAAGCTGTATACTAAAGGTTTCGGGCTTGGTGTAGGAGGCAAACAGCACTATAGAAATGCGTTTCCGAAATGCAAAGTATTATAGACCAATTCCTGTTAATTGAAAAAATACTCTCCTCGGACTACGAGAACGTTCATTTGAAGGTAGAGTGCCTATAAGAGGACTTTAAAAACCTGACTTAATAGTGGTTGTTGTGCTTTGATTTCCCACACCTTCAGAGGAAGTCGTCGTGCGTTGAACTCAATGCAATTTGAGTTGACTCGTTGCACATCGATTGCCCAATGCCATGCATTGGGTAAAACGTGTATGCATTTTAGTCATCAAATTGTGCTGAGTTTTCAAACGCATCGGCTATCCAATGTTGAACTTGGAGTTCGCGATCGGTTCTATGACACGATAAGTCGAGTTGTGATTAGACCATACAAGTACGCGGTTGTCTTCTATTTATTTGGGAATTTTATACATAACATTTTGGCGCAGCCGGTTCGTGTACCACATACGTTTTCGATTTTAAACAGTTTAATAATACATAAATACAGTGTGTTTGCTATCTATATAAGTAGACAAACGAGTGTAAAAAAGAAAAAAGAAAAAAAAAAGCATCCTGTTCGTGTTTGCAGTTGTAAAGATATTTTCTTGGTAAAGAAAATTGATTAAAAACTTTGACTGTACTTATTTGAAATTTCAAAAAGAAAAGATAATAATCAAATGCAGAAAGCGTTTCAAGCGGAAAAACAAAAACACTGCAAAATTGTGTTGGAGTAAATAAGTTTCACCAAAAACAACGCAAACAAAGACGAAAAAATTGTTCAAGGTAAGTATACCATTGTTTTATTTTTTCTTTCTATTGTTGTCTGTCATTTATAAAACATTCGTAACTTTTGTTCTATGGTTGGTGTAATTCTTTTTGGTTGTTGAGTGTGATTGGTGTAAAAGTAAGAAAAATAATTAATAGATACAACTGGGATAAATTATAGGTTTTGTTTGATTTTTGTTGTTTTTCTCGTTCCTTGCGATTGAGTTTCTTTGTACATGGCCAAAAGTCAAATTGAGGCACAACTTAACGACCTGATCGAAGAATCGGAATTGTTGAAAAAAGATAAAAAGAATCAACAGCGGCAAGTAAAACAATTTAGCGAATTACTTCTTTCAGAGCTCAAACAAATTTTAAATCCTGAGGTTTATAGCCTGATCAGTTTTCAAATTAGTTCTCAGTGGGGCAAGTTGACGCGTCTAGAAACTTTAGACGCTGTGTTAATTGAATACACAAAAGCCGTCAACGATTTAAAAGAAAACCACGCAAAAGAGCTAAATAATTTGGCAAAGTCGCTCGAAAAAAGCGAGCAGAATCGAAAAGCTGCCGAAAAGCGACTTAACCAAGTGACTGAAGAAGCTGATGAGGAAATAAATCAACTGACAAGCGAACTAAATAAAAGTTTGTCAGCACAAAAGGAAAGAAGTGATTTGCAGAAACCTAGTTTCTCTAGGAACCTACTGCCGTTGTTCACACAACCTACTAAGACCAGTGAAAAAATACAAATTAGCAGGGCAGTTCAGACCGTAGGAGAAAAAGCAAACCAAATTTTATAAAAAAGATGAACTACGAAGCGATCAGTAAGATTGTTGCCCGTGTGGTTCCTCAATTTTCGGGTTTACGGACGCCGGAACTATCAACGAGAGTTTACGAGTTTTTGAATGCGTGTCAACTGGGTTTCAAGTGTCTCAAGGACACTGACGAACAACTTTACGTTGAGTTGCTCTCAACAAAATTAACAGGTGATGCGTTCGAGTTAATTCGTAACAACTCTCCGAAGTCCCTAAAGGAACTGGAGTTGGTTATTAAAGGTGCCTACTTGCCAATCACGACATTGGATAGCGTACTGATGGAAATGAAACAGACCCATCAACTTTCCACAGAAGACATACAGTCTTTTGCAAGGCGTCTCCTGTGCCTACAGACAAAGGCTAATGAAATAATCAACTCCAGGTATTCCTCCACGGAATCCGAGGGTTTAAAAAAAGAACTGATGAGCTCTGCTGTTGTGGCATTTAAGAGAGGTCTTAACGACCCCGGTTTACGCCAACACATGCTGACTACATCAGAGACCGACATTCAAAAACTTGCTGAAACGGCGCAAAAACTTATCTTTTGATCGAGCCTACTGCTACCTTTCAAACGTATTTACCTAACGTCAATAATCATTTCCAGACAATGCATCAGACATCATCACATCACCCAGTACAGTATCCACCTCAACCGATATTCGACCCTCATATGTATCCTTTCCCGAATGTATCTCCATCTACACACTCAACTGCGTACATTGCAACTCCCTTGCCCGGTGTGTCACCTGGGACAAGCGGCAGCCCCTGTTTTCAGACTGCCCAGGTCAAGGAAAAACATTCCAGGACACAAGGGCAAGACTTTAAAGTAAAATGCGGATTCTGTAATAAGGCCAATCACACTTATGCAGAATGCCGGCAAAGAAGGAGCACACCTTATTGTGAAGCGTGTGCCTCCTATGGGCACAGCAGAGATGTGTGCCCAAAGTCCCATATTTTCACCATAAAACGCACGACGCAAAAGCCGCAAGTGAAGTGCAAGTGGTGTTCTAGACTGGGACATGTGGAGGATGAGTGTTTCTCGAAAAAAAAATTACCTTCGAGAGCATTCGGGAAACGACCCGGGGGTCAGTCCAAGAAGGTAGACTGTGCCCCAAAAAATGTATCCTCCTCATTAAGAAAACAAAGAAGTAACTCTCCAGTTGATATCGACAGAAATATGCAATAATGAGTTGCCTACGATATCAAAAGCTGAAGAGACTTCTATAAAAAATAAAACAAAAACCAACGGGAAAGGGCCAACACAGCGCTCAAATAACGAACAACATCCGAAAGTGAACGGCGACTCAAAGGTAAACGGCCGAGAGTCAAATTTCTTCACCTTTCAGTCAGTTCGTAAAACCAAACACACAGCTAAAGCGTCAGTATCTGAAGCTAAAGTTAACCTAGGTCAGGCTGATCTCTGGTTACTCGTTGTGAGTGTTTGCTTGGTTTTGAATGAGTGCTGCGTTAAAATTAGAACTTTATTAACACAAGCAGTTGATAAGCTTAGGTTTTTTGTTGGTTTATTTTCTAATAGTTGGTTGATTTGGAAAGGCAACAAAAATGTATTTGCATACAACAACATTCGTAAGCACGATGTCTTTGTTGAATTACCGATGTCATTGGCCAAGTCTGGAAAAGTTCTGGTGCTTGTAGACACAGGAGCAGACTCGAGCTTAATAAAACGAAGTTGTTTAGCAAATGCATGCAATATAAATACCCGAGACACTAAGCAATTGGGTGGTGTTTTTGGTGGAGTATGCACAACGGTTGGTTCGGTTAAGACTTATTTACCTTTCCCAAAGAAAAAATGGAACGTTATCGACGGCTTAGACCACATGCCCGCTGATGGTATACTAGGCCGTGATATTCTCTGGAATCACACGATTATCGATGCGGTATCCAAGAAAATTAAATTTTTGGAAGGTGATAGAGTTTTGATTGAATTACCTCTTAAGTGTTTACCTTCGAATTCAACTTTCTTGTCCCCATTAAATGAACAAAGCAAGCAGTGCAAAATTGGAGCTCGTACACAAACAATTGTTAAGCTCGAAATTCCAAATTCTAAATCGAATGAATTACTAGTTCATTCACAAGAAATAGATTGCGGAATTTATTTGGGAAACACAATTGTTCAAGCGAAGAACAATTACGTCCATGTCCCTGTTATGAATAGTACAACAAGAGACTACTTCTTGGACAACAACTTCGTCCCGAGCTACTCCAATTTTAAAAACTATAAATTTGTTGATAATAGTCCGGGAAACAAAATATTGGCAAATTTTACAAGAAAATGCGAAAATGAACGGATAAGTCTTCTGTTGAATTCCTTAAATATGGATGAAAATCTAACCAACGAAGAAAAGAAGTCCGTAGAGCAGCTATGCATACAATACAATGATGTATTTTTACTAGAAGGCGATCCTCTCACTTACACACCCGTTTTGGCACATAGCATACGTATCAAGTCTGATCAAGCACCTATAAATACTAAGCAATATAGAACTTCAGAGGTGCATAAAAAAGAAATAGAGAGGCAAGTCCAGGATATGCTTGCTCAAGACATAATTTCTGAAAGTAAGTCTCCTTGGAATTCTCCATTGCTCATTGTACCCAAGAAGTCTGTCGAAGGTCAAAAAAGATGGAGGGTTGTCGTTGACTTCAGAAAACTGAATGAAGTCACAATTAAAGACGCGTTTCCCTTACCAAGAATAGAAGAAATTCTTGACCAATTGGGACACTGCCAGTTTTTCACAACTATGGACTTAGCAAGTGGTTACCATCAGGTATTGATCGATCCAGCCGATCGATCGAAAACCGCGTTCAGTACTAGTACAGGGCATTACGAGTTCAATAGAATGCCTTTTGGTCTAACCGGTGCTCCGGCAACATTTCAAAGGATCATGAATCACATCCTGACTGGTTTGCATGGCATTGATTGTTTCGTATATCTCGATGACATCGTGGTATATGGTAAAAACTTAGAGCAACACAATCAAAGACTTTCAAAGATATTGGCCAAACTCAGACAACATAATCTTAAATTGAATACTGAGAAATGCAATTTCTTACGCCGTGAGGTGACATATTTGGGACACATATGCTCAGAAGCCGGTGCATTGCCGGACCCAGCTAAAACTCAATGTGTCACAGATGACCCTGTACCTTCAACTATTAAACAGGTGCAACCATTTCTGGGACTCGCGAATTACTACAGGAAATTCATACCTCAATTTTCTAAAATTGCTGCTCCAATCAATAAGCTACTGAGAATGGACAGTGTTTTCGAATGGTCTCCAGACTGTGAGAGATCATTTCAGTCTCTCAAAAAAGCAATTTGTTCCCCTCCCATACTTATCTATCCAGATTTTACAAAACCTTTTATTTTGACTACTGATGCCAGCAACGAAGCATTAGGTGCCGTTTTGTCTCAGGGTAAAGTGGGTGAAGATAAGCCTATTGCGTATGCAAGCCGACAACTTGGAAAATAGGAAAAGAGATACTCTACAATAGAAAAGGAACTGCTTGCGATAGTGTGGGCATGCAAACATTTTCGTACATACCTTCTTGGTCGCCATTTCACAGTTTTTACAGATCACCGTCCTCTTATAGGAGTTTTCAATGTAAAAGATCCAACTACTAGACTTATTAGATTCCATCACAAGCTGTCTGAGTATGATTACAAAATTATTTTCAAACCAGGCAGAACCAATTGTAATGCGGACGCACTCAGCCGAATTCAGACGGATCCCGAAGAAATTAAGGTGGTTCAGACAAGGGGTAAAGCGAAATTGAACATAAAAAGCACAAAGGTACCTACAGACGAAATTAACAAGAATGACATTGTTGTGGCAGAGCAAATCCCTGAAGGTGAAAAAACAAAAACAGACTGTACAAAGGAGTCATCGTTCATTACCTTAACGGATCCTGCTGAAATTGAAACTGTTCTTCATGATTTTCATGAGTCTGCACTCGGTGGACATCAGGGAGTAAAGAAGACATATATGCGTATCCGAAATCAGTTTAGATGGAAACATATGCAAAAAGACATTAATCAATACATAAAAAATTGCGAAAAGTGCCAAAAGAATAAGTTCTCGAAACTTACCAAAATGCCCATGCAACTGAATGATACTCCTAGTCGACCTTTCGACAAGGTATATATGGACATGGTGGGTATTTTGCCACTAACTTATTCTGGCAATAGGTACATACTGACATTCCAAGATGACCTGACTAAGTACATGGCTTGCGTGGTGATCCCGGATGCAGAGGCATCTACAGTGGCCAGAGCTTTCTATTCGGAAATAATTACACGTTTTCGTATACCCAAAATGCTCGTTACGGATAATGGCTCTAACTTTACTTCCAGATTGTTTTCTGAAACATGTAAACTGTTGGGAGTTAAGAAAATCCATATAACCGCCTACCACCCACAGGCCAACGGTTCGTTAGAACGGAGTCACAGACCCTTAGCGGAATATCTAAGGAGTTTCGTTGACAATGACGACCGAAATTGGGATCAATGGCTTAGTCAGGCCATGCATGTACATAACAACACGCAGCATTCTTCCACTAAATTGACACCATTGAACAGTCTTTACGGCTTTGAGTTCGAAATGCCTACAAACTTGAAAAAAAAGCCCGCTCCTTTATATAATACCGAAGACTATCCGCAACAGCTGCGATTTCAAATTCAGAAATCGCATGAAATAGCTAGGAAAAATTTGGACAATGCTAAGCTTATGTCTAAAAAGTTTTACGATCGGCATGTTAACTCCGCATCATTTGCTCCAGGGCAAAAGGTATTATTGAAAAACCCGGCCCGTAAAAACAAGTTTTCTTCAATTTGGTTGGGACCATATGAGGTGTTGTCTGTCGGCGGAGAGGTGAATACCCACATAAGAGTAGGAAAACATACAAAAAGAGTTCATAACAACCAACTGAAATTATTCCACTCATAAGCACTAATTAACCTTAACTTAATTATTGTTTTCAGGCTTCACAGATGCTAAGACCTTTTGGAAAATATATATATATATATCTTGATTGAATAAATAATCAAAGCACAACACGGTCACTTTTTTGTCTCCTAGTAAGTAGTTTGAGTTTTGTTCAATCTTTTCAAGTATGATGTAAAAGAAATGCATGACAATCTATCGCCCTGTCGAAAGCCTTTTCGGCATCAATGGTCTCCATGAGTTCTTTACCGACCTTGACGGAGCAACGTGACTTCTTCTTAGTCATCCTGCATGGTCGTAAGAGTTTTGCAGGAAAGTCCGAAAATAGACTTGGCTTTGTACAGCTTGTCTCTGTAAATACTGTTATCGACGGTTTCACAAACCATAGAAACCAAATCATTTTATGTACTTTTTGCTGAGAACCCAATCTTTCAAAAAATATAAAAATAACTTTATAGCGCCCAAAAAGTAAGCAAACCACAAGTTTGAATTAAAAAAACGCTCTCCTGATGAAAAGTTACGTTAATGGTTTGTTTATAGGACAAATATACTCATATCATAATAAATTGACATCCCGTAGACACATACAAAGATATAACCAAAACCATGCCTCCCAGCACTAAAACAAATGGTATGTTAAACAATAACAAATAATAAGCGTGGCAGTATATAATCTTGATATACGTCGATGTTATTTGTGTACATTAAAAACTTGGTATGACATAGTTTTGACGTGCACAATGTACGTAAATATTTTTGGAAAACAAGGCAGTAAAAGCATAAAGATGTAAACATGCAATTGTGCAAATGATGAAATAAAATAAGGAAAGACTTACTTCAAAGGCAATGTTCAGTTGCGTTTAATTATTCATTCTTTTATGTTGGCCTTAAAATAAGGGAAACAGTGAAAGTGTATTTCTCAAAGTAAATTTTTTAGTTTTTATCATGAAGCTATTCCATTGGTTCAATGCCTTTACCAAGAAGCTGGTTGGGCAGATGTCGAAGCTTTGGAATGATAATGGTGTTTTTGGCAGGCAAGTATAAAAGTACTTATTTGCAAAAATTGGTAGTACTATGGAAATTTGCTTATGGAGTCATAACGGTCATTATCAATGATATTTTGATCTTAGGAATACCTGAGGTTGTTCGTATTCCTCATATTATATTCTAGAATCTAGATTCTAGACTATTCGTATTTGTGATGAGATACTGATTCGGGCAGGAGTTTTGGGACTAAATTTCTGTCGACGTTTTCATTTGACCGGTTTACAGGTTCGTACCTACTTGTTTTTTCAACCCCAAGATTGAATCATTTGGATATTAGTGGCACCGCAATCTGACAATGAATGAAACTTTTTATGATTTTGAATCACAAAACTAATATTAGCCTGAAATTCGAGTCAATTTGAGTCTATTATTAGTTCATATCTACAAATATTAAGCAAATAAGGATGTTTTCGACATCAAAAATCAATATCTCGAAAACGATGCGAGATATCGTAAAATCTTGTTTTACATTTTCAACTTCTTTTGGGTTGTTTTATAAAATGGCATATTCAAATCTTGGCACCAGTTATTTATCGTACTCTTGCCAATCAATTAAATAGCCACGGATGGGCATTGCATTAAATTCAAATCAAAATCACCGACTTGATACAAAAAATTTAACAAAACAAGGCCCTACTGCACCAACCACTTTACACTTTCCAACTTTTCAAAACAATACTTTCTTGCAAATTGTTCTAGCAAAACTAAATAGTCCCCGACTTTGCACTTTGTAGTTTTTGATGTTTTTTTTTTGGAAGATGACAAGTGTCAAATTGTAATTTTTAATTTTCAGTCGCAATTTGAAAAGTTGCAAAGTGAAACAGTTTAAATGGTTTCAATTTCTTCAATGTCCTCTATTTCAATATCTTCATTTTCTTCATTATCGTTGTTATCATGCTCTTTAGGTTCCTTTCTTCTCACTTATACATTATGTAAAATGCAACAAAATATTGTAATTCTCACAGTTGCAGTAGTATGTATACGATGGTGATTTACTAAATAAAAATTTTCTTTCAATATGCCCAAAACAATTTAATGATTACGAATGCAAAGTGGAGATTTAAGTACTTACCAAAACTGTTTTCAACGATTCAAAGTGAGTCATTTTTAATTAATCTCGAACTTAACACGACAAATAGTCAACCGCAAATGAAATTTGTTCTTCGCATATTATTGAAAAGATTCGCAGAATTGGAAGAGCAAAGTGCAAAGATTTTTTTGTTTTGTAAACGAAATTAAAAAATTTTTTCACTTTGCAGATTTGTAGTTGGTGAAAAAAAATTTGCAAAGCGGAAAATTTCATTTTACGTTCCAAAAAAATTATTTCCTCTTTGCAAATTGGCTTTTAGTGAAACGAAATTTGCAAAGTTAAAGTGAAAATGTGGTGCCCGTGGCGTAATGGTTAGCATGTATCCCTGTAACGCGGGAGACTCGTGGTTCGAATTCCAACAGAAACCCAAAAAAACAAGAAAAGTTTTTCTACGGATATCACCTTTCGCGAAGAATTGGCAAGTCCTTCGTTAGTAAATTCATTGCCATGAAAAGCGCTTTCCCGATTAGCCGTTAGGAACCGGAAGAAATCTGTAGGTCTCCTCCATTCCCTTACAAGGCGTGGTTGTGAGAAATGAGCTAGGCCCCGAGGCTCACCGCCTTGCTGCTTTGTATGATGTAAAGTGAAAAGTGCAAAGTGGTTGGTACAATAGGGCCCAGGTTTAAATTCAACTGACCAGGGCCCAATTGCACCAACCACTTTTCACTTTGCACTTTACAACTTTTCACTTTTACTTCGCAAATTTCGTTGCACCAAACGCCAATTTGCAAAGAGGAAATTATTTTTTTGAAAAGTAAAACAAAAATTTCCTCTTTTCAAATTTCGTTGCACCAAACGCCAATCTGCAAAGTGAAAAGTACTTTTCAGAAAAGTGCAAAGTTAAGTCAATTCGCAAAGAATTCTTTGATTTCGTTTCACCAAACAAAAAGACTTTGCACTTTGCATTTCATATTCTGCAAAGCTTTTCAATAATTTGCAAAGAGAAAATTTCATTTGCGGTTCACTATTTATATAGTGTTAAGTTATTAATAGATAATAAATTAAAATGAATCGCTTTGAACGACTTTTTGAAAACGATGAGTATAATTATAGTTACGTAAGAGATGTAAAACTGAGAGTAAATTTTGAAATTCCAAATAATTTTCAAACAGTGGAAAGTTTTCGCTTGACAAAAATAAATGTAGAATTTGTTTTATGCAAAATAGGACATAAGTTGCAATATAGCAGTCGAAGGAATATGTGTCCAGCGATTTAAAAGGATTTCGTTGTTTTAGTAAAAAAAAACAAGGCCTCAACGTTTTTAGTTTTGTCATTACAACAAAAAGAAGTTGAGACCATTTAAATTGTTTCACTTTGCAACTTTTCAAAATGCGACTGAAAATGAAAAGTTACATTTTTAGTTGGTGAAACGCCCAAACTTTTCACTTTGCAAAAAAACATCAGAAACTGCAAAGTGCAAAGTCATGGGCTTTTCATTTTTGGTGAAACACTTTGCACTTTTACTTTGCAGGAAATTATTATTTTGAAAAGCTGCAAAGTGCAAAGTGAAAAGTGATTGGTGCAATAGGGCCCTTTGACTATTCAAATAACAATTTATATTTCGCTTGAAGAAACTAGTAAGCAGCTGTTAAACCGTATACGAAAAAAAAGAAAAAAAGTTGACAGAATTGGCACTTGGTCACCAACACAAAAATAGTGTAGACTCTAGGACAACGACGGAGAACCAATGACACTCGTGTTGTTTTGAGTGCACCTTTGTGTACCTTTGTGTGTGTTGCAGCTTGCAACATCAAACGATCATTCCTTTTTTATATGCTGACTACGTGGAAAACCTTATTTTAAGCTATAAATTATCAAATTTTTTGAAAACATTTTATATGTTTTATTTATTTATTTATATGACCCCAAATTCATTGAATTGAGAATCCATTGAGCCTTGCGACAGGTAAATTTTCGCAAAAACATGGCCATAACTACAAAAAAAAAAATTGGGATTTGTTTTTTTTTAATGCAAAGTTGTTAACAAATAGTGTAAGCTTCAAGCCTCATATATCATACGATGCAAATTATAACGGTTTAATCAGCCGATGCTTTTAAAGTGCAAACTTTAAATTGACAAATGGAGTTTATTCTGTGCTAAGAGTTTATTTTGGTGTTTATTTTTATACTTTATTTGGGCGCTTTGGAAAATAATTTAACATGGATTCTGTTGCTAGTAGTATGGTAAGACAAATACAATTTTTTTTTTCACAATATTTTAAGTTTGTAGTTAATTTTGGGACCAGTTAAGGCAATGTATTTTATAGGTATTTTTTTGTTTATCTTTAATAATGAAAATGTTACATTGATTGGCATTTTTTTGCAATCAAAATAGTCTTAAAATTTGCGTATGCATTTCCTTTATTAGAAACAGTCAAAATATATTGCGACTTTTTGCAACTTTTTTAAATATTGGCTCTCAAAGATGATATGACAAGGCGCTTTTTTTTCGTTTTTTAATATGAGCTTTTTATTTTTGCTCATTTATTTTTCAAGAAATCAGCTTTCTGATTATTTAAAAAGTTGCACATCTCGAGACGTTAGTGAAAAAGTCAAGTTTTTGGCAGAAATGAAGATCAAAAATATCGAAACAAAGATATAAAGCACTTTATTGTATAATAGGCTAAAAATATTTTTTTTTGTTAAAACCCACTGTTTTTAATATTATTACTTGATAATAAAACGAAATCAGGCCGAAAATAATTTTGGCCATGTTTTTGGGAAAATTTACCTGTGTGCGACGTGTCTACCTATGAGTGGTGGGATGGTAACTTCAAAGCCCTTGTGGGAAGCTAGTTAAGGGTGGTGTAATCAGAGTGATTCCAATGAATTCAGATTTGTCTCTAAATCTCACATAAAATCTCTTTGATTCAAAGATGATTTGCTTCGAAATAACTTCGCAAGCATTGATTTTTATTTGCAATTATAAGGAAAGTTTTGCAATATGAAAAAAGTGGGCTCTACAATTCTGTGTCTGGATGTCTGTCTATCCGTGTATGGATCTACAGCATAACCGCTAAACCGAATTTACGCAAAATCTGCAGTTAGGGTCTTTCAGGCAACCCACAGAGGAGTTTTAAGAATTGTATCTCTAGGTCTAGAAATGGCGGCCTAGCGAATTTCTCACAATCATACCTTGTAAGGGAATAGAGGGGACCTTCAATTTTTTGCAGGTACTTAACGGTTAATCGAGAAAGAGGTTTTCATGGTATGGCATAATGAATCAACTGTTTGGGGGGCTTGCCAATTCCTCGCGAAAGGTGATATCCATAGAAATATTTTTGGCTTCTGTTGGGGTTCGAACCATGAACCTCGTAACAGGCAAACATTCTAACCATCACGTTACGGGTACCTGCCATGCAACCAATATAACTATTTTAATTTTTTTTATTTAAATCTTGATTTTTCTGAATATTTTCAAGGCATTATCTTTGATAATTTTCAAATTTATCGTAAAAAATCTCCTAGTAAGATTTTACAAATTGCTTTCTTATTTTTAAAAAAACATATTTTAAATAAAAGTGGAAAATAAAAAACAACTTTTGAGAAAACAATTTTGATTAAATTTTCAGCAGCTGCAAAAAATTGCATTTTTATATTTTCGTAAAAAACCTTTGGGAATACCTACCTAATTAAATTTTTTTAAATAATTCAAGTGATCTTGATAAATTTTCATAGGTAATGTGTTGTTGGCAGCCCTGCACCACCAAACATACAAAAATATATTATGAACAGCTGAAACTAGAACCATTTATTCAGCTTAAAGATTTTGTTATTGTACTTAGCATAGCACACAATCGCAAGTTCGTGCAACCCAGCGTACCCAATAGTACCCCAAAAGAAAGATAAGGATGTTTCTTGCTGAATGACATTTATCATGCACTCTCAGCAGAGATACTTAAAAATATACAAACAATTTTGTTTCAGAAACGTGTTAAAATGAGCTCATAGCAATGTTACATTGCAATTGCATACTTAACATTACTTTGAATTTTCAAACCTACAAAGAGAGATTATGCTTTCCATTTTTCATTTAATTTCAAATATAAATTCGAATTCAATTGAAATGTTTCGATCAGCTAATTTCACAAACAGCCGATTTGACAAGCAAAAAAGTGCACGAGAAAATTGTTCGGGTAAATTCTTACTGGAGGGGAAGTGACAAAAAATCAAAAGCTCTGCCACATTTATGTCAAAAAAAAAAGTAAAGATACACGTTTTGGGATAGGGATCCCGCGGGATCCCACGGGTGAGTAAAGATACAGACCTTTTGCGAACATCACATTAACAATAATAGCTATGAGTATAATACAGTTCAGTTCCGTAGCAATTTAAAGTTCAAAGAATTACTTTCTTCATACCTACTTATTTTGAATTCCGTATGCTCAAAATTTTTTATGGTTTTAATCAAATATACTTTGTTACAGATTATTTTGGACACTATCAGTTACGCTGTCACTTTGTGCAATGGCAATCTCTTCTTACTATACGATGCAAAAATATTATTCTGATCCAGTCAGCATGACCGTGGATACTGAATATTTATACTGGAATTCTTCATTTCCCTCAATTAGCATTTGCCTTGTCAAAGGAAAAACAAGTTCGATGTTTGTTCCGATTATAAAAAAACAAAACATATCTTTCAAAGGGTCGAATACGAATTTTTTACGAACTGTTCATATATGCATGTTTACGAACAACCCAAATATGGAGTTGGACCAGTTAAGGAAATGTGACGAGTTGCAGTCTGTTTACGGTATTGTTGTAGAGGATTTAAAAAAAATGGTAAGCTTTTTCTATAAATTTAGGTAAAACTTCAAGTGACCATTAACACGTTGGAGACTGTTGTTTGCTTTCAAGAGCTGATAGCACAGCGCCAGCGATTTTGTCTGAAAATAGTCGAAATTTAACTGCATACAAAGCTTTTAACCTGAGCTTTTAATTGAAGTCATATTTTTCTTATGAACATGCATCTAGTGTTTTTTATTGCTGTGACGCACATGCTAGTATAGAAATAGATGCTATGGTAAGGGAATGAAACACATGATGTGTTTCAGACTGCTAAGAGGCAGCAGTGCCCCTGTTCTGTAACTATCGCCTTGGCGATAAACGGTGGAAAATGGAACGAAATTCTATGAATTTAGTAGGATTTCGTTCCATTTTCCACCGTTTATCGCCTGCTTTTATCGAGGCGATAGTTACAGAACAGGGGCACAGAACAATCAGGAAAACAAATAAGGAAACATTATCAAATGGAATAAGAACTATGTTTTCATTAGAATTGAATAGGAAATACTATACCAATCGTCTATAAATAACCCAGATAACTTTTTTTGCCAAAAAATGTTGAATTGAACTAATATTTACTGATAAAATTGTATTTTTCTATTTTCCTGGTGCAATTTAATTTTTCGTGTCAGCTGGTTGAAATTTCAGCCAAAATGGAACAAATGGTTCCAATTATTGTATTCCATTTACAGACTCACAGCGGACTTTTTTTCGTGTGCATTGTATAAGGAAAACTAGTTTGTGGAAAACTGGTTTGTGGCTGCTAGAAATTGAGAGCCAGTGCCCCTGTTCTGTAACTATCGCCTCGATAAAAGCCGGCGATAAACGGTGGAAAATGGAACGAAATTCTATGAAATTAGTAGGATTTCGTTCCGGTTCTCATTGTTTCTCGATCGATGTTATCGATACTTTAGGTTTATAATTGGCAATACCAGCCTAGTATGGTTTCACTACTATGGTTTTTTACTTAGTAGACAGCTATCGGATGCCATAACATTCAGTCCATGGTGTCTATACTAGATGTGTGTGACGGGCATAATACTAATGTATGACACACATGAGGCCAAGTCTTACATTAGGGGCAAGTTATAGCGATCAGGAAGAAAAATCAGGAAACATTTTCAAATGCAGGTTAGGTGGAAGTGGCTGTCAGTCAATGAGTACATTGCCTAACACACTTAGGCCACAAGGGCCCATTGTGATACCACAGAGATCAGCAAGTTAATCACCTACTGATCTCAGAAACCCGATGTAAGATTAACGAGTTGATCACTTATTAATCTTCCATTACGGGACTAGCCGGTTAATCACCTGCTAGTCAAACCACGTGGAACTTTTAATGTATTTTGAAAGACTTTTGGGGTCTATGTAAGCTAGGTCGCTAGTATCATCGAAGAAGAATTCACCGAGATGAGTTTTCCTCCTATGAAGTAGTGCAGGGCATGAGCAAAGAAGGTGTTGAACGGTTTCTTCCTCCTCCTCGTCCATGCAGCTTCTGCAGAAATCATTGGAAAACACGCCAAGTCTTTTGGCGTGTCTCCCTATGAGACAGTGTCCCGTAAGAACACCTATGGTAGAACCTAGACACAGGCGGTTCAGGGCCAACAAACTCTTTGATCGTTTTGAGTCTACACACGGCCAAACTTTTTTGGTTGCAAGGCAGTTGTTACTCTCAGTCCATCTAGTGTTTGTTATCCTTGAAGCGTCTTGTCTAAGTAGGAGTTTACATGTAGCGATAGGTACACCTATGTTGTTCCATTCTGAGCGTAGGGAAGTGGTGGTGCCCTTTTTGGCTAGTTCGTCTGCCATACAGTTGCCTGGTATGTCCCTGTGCCCTGGCACCCATGAAAGGTGAATGTTGAACTGATTTGACATCTCCCTCAGAGACATCTGACAATTTTGGACCGTGATGGATTTTGTAGAGACAGAGGCAAGAGATTTAAGGGCAGCTTGGCTGTCTGAGAAGATCCGAATATCCGTGGAAGATATGACGTTTTCTTTGAGCCAAGACAGCACCTCCTTAATCGCCAGAATTTCCGCTTGGAACACACTACAATGATCGGGTAGGCGGAAGAAAAGACTGAGATTCAGTTTTTCTGAGTAGATTCCACTTCCCACACCTTCGCTGGTTTTTGAACCATCGGTGTAGAAGTGTATTGCTTCATTTTCCAAAAGAGCGCCATTTTCCCAAGCTTCTCTTGAAGGTATGGTTACTTGGAAATTATTGTCAAACACCAGCTTGGGGGTGGTGTAGTCGCATCGATTCGGTAAGAATCTAAAGTTATCTAGAATGGTAGTGTGGCCGATTTGATTATTGGTCCACTGTGATGTAGCTCTGAGTCGAGTAGCTGAGCTAGCTGCGACTTGTTTGCTGAAGATATCTAGGGGTGTGAGATCTAGTAGTACATTGAGGGCGTCCGATGGGGTTGTCCTCAGTGCGCCACTAATACACAGACTAGCCGTTCTTTGAACTTTGGCCAACTTGTTGTAGTTGATCATCTTGTCTAGTGCTGTCCACCAGACTATCACCCCGTATGTGAGTATCGGTCTAATTACCGATGTAAACAGCCAATGGGTGATTTGGGGGGAGAAACCCCATTTCCCGCCAATGGCTTTTTTACAGGAGAAGAGTGCAACGTTGGCTTTATTTACTCTTTCCTCAATATTGGTTTTCCAGGTCAGTTTTTTGTCAAAAATGAGACCTAGATATTTAGCCTGATTTGACAGTGTGAGAGTTACCCCTTTAATAGTTGGGGGTCTGAAGTCCGGAATTTTGTATTTCCTCGTAAAGAGAACTAATTCCGTTTTGTGTGGATTGATGTTCAGACCACAATCTGCAGCCCAATTGTTAAGCTTGTTAAGTGCTGTTTGTAGCAGCTCAGCTAGGGTTTGTGGGTGCTTGCCTGAAACGGCAATTGCTACATCATCGGCATAGGCTATAGTTTTGAAACCTTCGTCCTCTAGGTCGATTAACAATTTGTTAACGACCAGGTTCCACAGTAGGGGAGATAAAACTCCTCCCTGCGGGGTTCCTCTATTGGCCATTCTGCTTGTTTTGTAGTTCCCCATTTCGGAACTAATGATTCTGCTGCTGAGCATTGTTGTTATCATGTTTTTGATGTGTTCCTCTATGAGCAGCCCATCAAGAGCATTAGTGATTGCTGAATTGTTAACATTGTTAAATGCACCCTCTATGTCTAGGAATGCGACGAGAGAGTATTCTTTGTAGTGCAGGGATTTTTCAATGGTGCAAACCAGAGAGTGGAGTGCAGTTTCCACTGATTTACCTTTTGTATAGGCATGTTGCGCCGTTGAGATCAGACTAGGTTTAATTTCTTGTCTTAAGTGTATGTCAATCATTCTTTCCAGTGTTTTAAGGAGGAAGGATGATAGACTAATAGGTCTTAAATCTTTTGGATTTACATGGGAGCTTTTGCCGGCTTTAGGTATAAAGACGACCCTAGCTTCTCTCCAGGCCTTGGGAATATATGCATAGCTTATACATCCTTTCATGATCATCTCTAAGTTATAGATGATGATGTCTGAAACCTGTTGCAGCTCCGCAGGGATGATTCCGTCAGGCCCTGGTGATTTATAAGGGTCAAAGCTGTTTATTGCCCATAACAGTATATCTCTAGAGATAAGACCTTTTCCTGATTGGTTTGCGAGTCGAGGCAAGTGCTCCTCGTCTGTTATTGTCAACGAGCTACCAGGGAAATGAGTATCCAGTAGCAAGTTTAATGTTTCTTCATATGAGTTGGTCCAGTTGCCGTTTTCATCTTTTATAGAACTTGGCATGTTTGGACTCGTTGATAGGATTTTCCTAAGTCTAGATGCCTCTGAGGAGTCTTCAATTTTATTGCAGAATTCTCTCCAAGAGGATCTTTTGCTTATTCGTAACCTCTTTTTGTAAATCCTAAGGGATTCCTTGTAGAGATCCCAGTCTATGGGATTTCTGGAAGATTTGGCTCGATTGAAAAGCTTCGTACAACTTTTCTTGAGCGGTTCTAGCTCCTTGGTCCACCAGTGTGGTTTCTTCTTCCCTCTTACTATGGTAAGAGGACAGGAGTTACACAAGGCATGGTTAAAAGCACTAGTTAGATCGTCGACTTTGCTGTCAAGATCCTTGGGGTTTGAAGGGAAGCTATTGTCATTGTAGTTGTAACAATGTTTGAAGATTTCCCTGAATTTTACCCTATCAGTTTTCCTATAATTACGGAAGCCTATGGGTTTTGGTGTGTCATCTGTTAGACTAAATTGGATGTATCTGTGATCAGAGAAGGAGTGATCCTTAGATACAGCCCAATTTTTAATCTTGTTATAGATTGATTGAGATACAAAGGTAGCGTCTAAAACCTCTTGTCTGTTTTTTGTGACAAAGGTTGGTTCGTTACCGATATTGCATATAAGAAGGTTAGTACTTAGAATAAAATTAAAAAGAGACTCACCCCTTTCATTTACGTCCGTACTCCCCCATACTGTGTGATGCGCGTTGACGTCACTTCCTATTATAAGATCCACTTTGAGCTTTGTTGCGCTTTTTATTACGCGCTCGAGCGTCTCTCCTGGTAGCGGCCCTGGTTGGTCATGGCCTAGATAGGCGGACGTGAGCCAGTAAGTCCCACTGGTGGTCTGCAGTTTTACTGTTGTGGTGTCGCAATTGCTGTAATTAGGTAGTAAAAATACGTTAAGTGTTTTCTTTGCCAGTATGCAGGATCTTGGTTCACCTTTGTCCGTCACATACAGCAGAGAATAATCTTTCGTCCTGAGTCCTTTTACCACGGATTTATTAATCCATGGTTCCTGGATCAGGACAATATCCTCGCCGGACTTGCTTAGTTGGAGAAGGAGTCCGGCTGAGGCTTTGATCGAGTGTTGGAGATTAATCTGGAGTATTTGCAGCATCGCTACAATCATCCAGCTTAATCTCCAACACTGTAGCATTAAGGTCCTCCATATCTGAGGCGGAGTCTAGCAACTCATCCTCAGAAAGGAGAACCCCAAGCATTTCATCGTCGGAGTCTAAGACTCCACCTTTGTTGTTGTCGTCCTTATCGGACGATTTGTTGTCAGTTGCGTCTTGATCAGACACTATTATTGTAGTCTTTTCGACCAGTTTCGAGCAAGACAGCTGTTCCAAAGAATCAGAGCAACTTGCCGCGTCTGTCTCCATGATGGAAGATTCGACGCTCGCAGTGGACTCCTTGGCTTCGGATTCAGCCGCTTGCTTTGGAAGCTTTGCAGCGTCCTCATCTTTTTTGTATATTTTCAGCACTAGGCTATCAAAGCCGTACTGAATAACACCCCCGCGTGCCGCCAGGGGTTCTAATGACTCCTTATTCAAGATGACAAGAGCCGACCGATAACGACCCACCGACTCTTTTTCAATAACCGGAACCGTCCAATCGTGAGTGGGCAGATCCGGGTTGCTGTATTTAATCAACTGGAGAACCATCTCCCGCGATTCGTGTAGGGCCGGTACCAAGGCACGAGCTCTCGGTCTGCTTGGGATATCCTCCCTTGCCACAACCTCTAGCTTAGCACCTGGCCAGATCTCACCTAAACCGCTGACAGCAAGTTTATATAGATGAAGCGATCTCTGGTCTTGGCAGGCGATCAGCTTGACGCGGTTTTGATGCCAGCCAGCGTCGCTAATTCTTGGGAGGGGTCCCGGATTCGCCTCGATAACAGTTATAAACCTGAAAGCGAGGTGAGCCTTGACGTCCGCCCACCTGTCGGCAGAGATGTTTCCATCCATATTGCTCCCGTCGATGACCGCGACAACAATCTGTCCCTTTACCACGTCACCAAAGGATTGCCCCGGCACCAGTGTCGATGGAACGCTAACCCCGACTTTTGGCTTTTTTGGTTGAGGTTTTTCAACCTCAAACGACCTGTTTCGCTTCGACGTTGAGTCTTGGCTGGTCTCTTCTGCAATTTTACTTGCCCACTTCAATTTATCAACCTCACCCGGGGTTCTCTCCACTGCGTTTCAATTCCACCGTTTCAATTACCCTTCTGGCTTGGCGACGTATCTGAGCGGGCGTTTTTTTGATCTGAGTCCCCCCCTTGGCCGAGCTGGAGTTGTTAATCACCTCTCCCGCTCCACCAGTTGGAGGATTCATGGTACTCGACGAGGGTACGTACCGACCCGCAGAGGTAGGGTTGCTATTCGCCACCCCAACCCTGCCAGTCTGAACGGCCCTCCCCGTGTCCTTTAATTTAAGGGCATTCAAGGTGGAGACGGAGTCGTTAATCACCCCTCCATATCCCCTCTTTGTTAGTTTCACCTCGTCCTGTCTTGATGATGGCACCAAAGCAGGCGAATTGTTTTCAAAGCTAATATTGGGGACTTCATCCCCACTATTAGCAGTGGCGGTCCGTTTGCCCTCCGATTCACTGGCTAGAACTAGCTTTGCAGCATGCTCTTGACCAGTTTCCAGCGGGCTGTGCTGCTCGCCAGAGTCGGGATTCTTGGTTCCCACTGCACAGACCTGAACTGGCTTTGCAGCTGGTTCAGAGCCTGTGTGCGAACCTTGTATCCCACTGGTGGAAGGTTTGCTCGTTGGCTCACATTCCTGCTTCGACTTTGCAGCCAAATCGGAGAATGTGTACAACTTACGTTGCCTCCCCCCAGTTTTCTTTTTTGTCTTTTTGTTCGTTTTTTTGTCTGTTTGTTTGTTTGTTTGTTTGTTTTTAAAAATTCCATAGAAGGTCCCACGAGTAACTCCGGAAGGAAAAGGTCAGCCCCGGCAGAGCCGTGTACCGGGGTAAGGCTAGTCTATTCTGGACCCTGCCAAGCATCCACACTCAGAGAAAAAATCCCATAAAATCAATAGGAAAACTATTGTTCCAATAGTTTTCTACTATTAAATTTGGTCAATGGGATTTGTACTATTATTTCAATGGTTTTCATACCATTATGTTTAAGTGATGTGAAATAATAGGTTCATACTATAAATTCAATGGTATATCCTATAAAACATTCTATTATTTTATTTCGAAATTCGAAGTTAGAATAATTTCGAACACACACCTTAATGGTTTAATACTATTGAAGTAATAGTATGATACTATTGATATAATGGTATAAGACTATTAATTAAATGATGTAATACTATTAATTTTATAGTATTGTACTATTAATATTATGGTATCCTACTATTAATTTAATGGTGTAATACTATTCATTGAATAGTACTGTACTATTGATTTAACAGTATCGTACCATTAATTTAATGGTGTAATACTATTAATTTTATAGTGCGGTACTATTAATATAATAGTATCTTACCATTAATTTAATGGTAGTATACTATTAATTTTATAGTGCTGTACTATTAATATTATGGTATCTTACCATTAATTTAATGGTGTAATACTATTCATTGAATAGTACTGTACTATTGATTTAACAGTATCGTACCATTAATTTAATGGTGTAATACTATTAATTTTATAGTGCTGTACTATAAATATAATAGTATCTTACCATTAATTTAATTGTGTAATACTATTCATTGAATAGTACTGTACTATTGATTTAACAGTATCGTACCATTAATTTAATGGTGTAATACTATTAATTTTATAGTGCGGTACTATTAATATAATAGTATCTTACCATTAATTTAATGGTAGTATACTATTAATTTTATAGTGCTGTACTATTAATATTATGGTATCTTACCATTAATTTAATGGTGTAATACTATTCATTGAATAGTACTGTACTATTGATTTAACAGTATCGTACCATTAATTTAATGGTGTAATACTATTAATTTTATAGTGCTGTACTATAAATATAATAGTATCTTACCATTAATTTAATGGTGTAATACTATTCATTGAATAGTACTGTACTATTGATTTAACAGTATCGTACCATTAATTTAATGGTGTAATACTATTAATTTTATAGTGCGGTACTATTAATATAATAGTATCTTACCATTAATTTAATGGTAGTATACTATTAATTTTATAGTGCTGTACTATTAATATTATGGTATCTTACCATTAATTTAATGGTGTAATACTATTCATTGAATTGTACTGTACTATTGATTTTGCAGTATCGTACCATTTAATGGTAGTATACTATTAATTTTATAGTGCTGTCCTTTTTATACTGTGGTATCTCTCCATTAACTTATTGTATAATACTTACATTTTTGAGTATTGTACTTTTAATAATAAGTTATCGTACCATTGATTTTATACAATAATACTATTGATTTAAAAGCACAAAAAGCATATTGATTTTTTTGAATAGTATTTTACTATTGGTGACTATGATTTAAAGCTGAAACCGAAATTAAACTTTTATTAATATTCACTTAGCTTACCAAACGCCAAACTTATCCACAAATTGTTAAAAAAAAACCTTTTTATTATATAAGCAGCAAAATTTGCAATTTTTTAAATTTTATTTATTTTATATAACCATAACGGCACGATTACGGTATCCGTGGTCCCGCTATTGTAAGCGTTCTAGACGCTCAAATCGCATGGGAATGGTTGGAAATGATAGATAAAATCTTCAAGAATTTTATTTTGGAAAAAAAAAATTATGTAAAAAAAAAAATTTCCGTATGCAACAGCTTTCCGCATGGCCCGCTTCGCGGGGCTCATTATTTGAACCCTGTTTCCGCAGGGTTAGGCTGCTCATGCTAAATATGGAAATAGCAATTGTTTTCCGTAAGCAACAGCTTTCCGCATGGCCCGCTTCGCGGGGCTCATTATTTAAACCCTTTTTCCGCAGGGTTAAGCTGCTCATGCTAAATATGGAAATAGCAATTGTTTTCCGTAAGCAACAGCTTTCCGCATGGCACGCTTCGCGGGGCTCATTATTTAAACCCTTTTTCCGCAGGGTTAAGCTGCTCATGCTAAATATGGAATGAGCAATTGTTTTCCGTAAGCAACAGCTTTCCGCATGGCCCGCTTCGCGGGGCTCATTATTTAAACCCTTTTTCCGCAGGGTTAAGCTGCTCATGCTAAATTTGGAAATAGCAATTGTTTTCCGTAAGCAACAGCTTTCCGCATGGCCCGCTTCGCGGGGCTCATTATTTAAACCCTTTTTCCGCAGGGTTAAGCTGCTCATGCTAAATATGGAAATAGCAATTGTTTTCCGTAAGCAACAGCTTTCCGCAAGGCCCGCTTCGCGGGGCTCATTATTTAAACCCTTTTTCCGCAGGGTTAAGCTGCTCATGCTAAATATGGAAATAGCAATTGTTTTCCGTAAACAACAGCTTTTCGCATGGCCCGCTTCGCGGGGCTCATTATTTAAACCCTTTTTCCGCAGGGTTAAGCTGCTCATGCTAAATATGGAAATAGCAATTGTTTTCCGTAAGCAACAGCTTTCCGCATGGCCCGCTTCGCGGGGCTCGTTATTTAAACCCTTTTTCCGCAGGGTTAAGCTGCTCATGCTAAATATGGAAATAGCAATTGTTTTCTAACTCAAATACTTCGGATCAATAATTTCCTTTGATTTTTTAAGGAATTTCCTTGAAAATTTAACAAAAAAACAAACAATTCCTAGTAAAATCCCAAAAAAAACCTTGTCTGTTATCACTGAAACAAAAGGAACTGTCAAAATACAGCCATTTTACAGTGAAAAGTTCAAAGCTTTAATAAATGATTTATAATAATAAAAAGTGTTTCCTCAATAGAAGATTCCGTAAAAGACTGTTTTTAAGTGATTATCTTTGTACTAAAATTAGTTTTGTGTGCGAAATCGTGCTGGGTTAACGGAAATTTTTTTTTTTACATAATTTTTCTTTTCCAAAATTAAATTCTTGAAGATTTTATCTATCATTTCCAACCATTCCCATGCAATTTGAGCGTCTAGAACGCTTACAATAGCGGGACCACGGATACCGTAATCTCCCCACCATAACATTTTTTTTAATAATGCTTTTACATGTTAATTGATTAAATTAAATAAATAATTTTTTGTTAGTCTTAACACTTTTAAGCTACTTGAATATGATTTACAGATTAGTTCAATTAAGTAAATTAAATTTTTTTCAGTCTAAAAACTTTTAAGTTATTTGGCAAGAAATGGATATGAATTGGTGGACTGTCGAAATACGTTACACAGTGCCATGACATTTGTTTTTTGTTGTTATCCACAACATATGCTTGTAAATGTTCATTGAAACATAATACGCTCCAATCCTCACAAAGAAAATATAACTTAAACTCATGTAAGCAGATTTTTTTTATTTCAAAAAGCATAACTGTGTGCGCAACTTTAGTCAAAAAAAAGTGTTCTTTGTAAATTTTTCCTTTATATGTCAGCTTTGGAATACATTTGAGGTCATAATGATTTATGTTAAGATTCTCAATTTTTTCAAAGTAAAGGCTTAAGTCACATGTGTAACTTAATTTGTCATCGAAAACAAGGTCACTTTCAAAAAAATTGTCTTGAACTAAGGTATCTGAAAACTTAAGGCCAGCCTTAAAAGCAAGTGTGTATGGTATGTTGACTCTAGAATTTGTAGCTCTGGCTGCTTGTTTGTTGAGCCTATGCAAAGCCTCAAACCGCATGCACCATAAGACTTTAAGAGGTCCGCATTTTCGTATTGCAGACGGATAGTGTACTAGAAAGTGAAACTTTGGTTTCAATGGTTCTTTGAATAGTTGTATATACAAAGTATTATGTTTAGAGATCAGATATGATAAAGTTTTTAATTTTGTTTCATCTATTTCTGGTAAAAGTATTAAATCAATGATTTTAACAAGGAAAATGAGAAGTTTCCATTCATTTGATTTTGACGGTACAAGATCGCCAATCATGAGTGGCAAATAGTGCATTAAGGTCATAGTTTCACGAGCTGTCATTTTCAAATTGTTAGCCTTTAACAAAGAAAGTACAAATGGCGGTGAAGTATTACCGATTTCCGTTTCGCCATAATCAAACAACTGTTTACGATCATTTAGAATGTCAATAGAAAAAAATTTAGAATTTTCGATAAAATGAACCAAGATTTTTGATACATCATACCTACAAACACCTTCGAATATATCATGCATTATATCAAAATAAAAGTTGTCTGTGACATGAAAAGAATGGATTTCATTGAAAACACAGCTTTCTTTTACGCCAGTAAATTTCTCGGAATTAGCCTCTAAATCGGTTCGATAATTTTCAGAATTACGTAAGTATGAGGGATATTCAATTACGTCTGACTGCATATTGCTTTTGTTTCTCTTGCAGGCTCTACAATAAAAATTAGAATTAAAACTACTTGAAAATCCTAAATAGGTATTGAGACCCAGATTGTCACCGACCACAAATGCTAAGATGAAATGAATGCGGAACTTTTTTTCATTAACATTTATTTCCAAACCATTTGTTTCAAGAGCTTTAATACGATCTACAAGTGGTCGAATTGTAAGACCATTACCAAATGACGATCTATCTTTTGTTTTAAAAAAAGCTGCTACAAAAATATTTTTCAATTTTGATAAGAAATGTTTGGGAATAGATGGAAAACTATAATATACACCACATACTGATTGATCTTTTGCATGCGAGCCAAGAGGATTATCTATACAAAAATCATCCAAAAATAAAATGAATGGCAAAGTTAGTTTACCATTGAAATGTTTTACCTTTTCTTTCCAAACAGATCCATTTAATAAACTCTTATACGTATTGGATGCAGAATTATTTAACAGTTTTGTGTTTTCTAAGGTTTCATGTAAAACATTTTTCGATTCGAAAAATGTTTGGATTTGAAATTCCAGAGGCATTATGACTCCAGTAGTCTTATTAGAATCCAAAGTAGGGGTACTATTGATAATAACTTCGCATATTTCTTCATTGATTGTGTAATAAGATGGTTTCTTAAAAAGATTTTTCAACTCTAATTCTTGGATTAATTTATACTCAGTTTCGATGGATTTGAAAGGACCACAAAGGCCATCCAGTAAATGAATAGCAGCAGCCCTATTATTTTCTGACTCAATAAGAGGCACGAGTTTTTGTGCAACTGACTTTAAAAGGGGTTGAATGACATTCTGCTGAACTTTATCAATAATGTCTGAAACATTTTTTCTGTTGAAATTATCGTTTTTGTGGAGAGAAAGTGCGAATACAATTCCAGACAGTTCATCTGGTAAATCGGTTGATTCAGTTAAGACCTGCGATAAGTTTTGTGAATGAGTATCTAAAATTATATTTGGACACTCATTTTCGATACTAGAATTCGGATTATTCGGGTTTAAAAAAGTGTTTGTTTCTTCATCAGTATTAGAAATTGTTCTTGCAGTATTGGTTTTACTTTCGTGAACTCTTTGTAGATGTCTTCTAAATATGTATATATTGTTAAATTTTTGGAAGCAATTTTCTTCTAAACATAGAAAAGAATCTAAACCTTTTAAAGTGTGATCAGATTTTAAGTGATTTATTAGACTATTAGAACAATATACCGTCTTTGAATGAACACACAAAAAACACTTCATATTGTCTGCTGCAAATGTTTTAAGATCGAATTAAAAGTTAAAAAAAATACCTTTGCAGTGGCGAAAGTAAACTATTAAATGATTTTGAAAAAAAAAAAATATATATAAATGAAAAAGATTTCACATTTTCAATTCTTTGAATTATGATAACGGCTTACATGAGTTAAGGCTTATAAAACGTAACTTAACAAATGAGGATAGGAAAAATTAAAATGGGCAAGGAAGAAGTGAGCCTTAAACAATTTTAATAAAAACAGTTTACTGTTGTTTTAAGCTACAAATAAGATTGCTTATGTTCGCGTTAGTTTGCTCACAAAAATTGTAGAAAAAACTTTCAATAAATAAATAAAAGTTTTTGCCCTCTTTCGGATAATTAAAATTCATAACATGAAAAAGTTTGAATGTAGAATCTAAGCATTTAAGAAAACTATCAAATTTATAATAGATATTATCATAAAAAGTATAAAAATATTCCAAATTTTGATTATCTTTACCTATGATTATAATAATTGGTTGAAGGGTAAGACCTTTGGAAACGTATTTCTCCTTTAGACTATCAATTTTAAATTTCGAATCTGCGACTGATGAGCTCATTAGGAAGCATGATTCTTGGGCGTCTTTTATAGATGGCTTCCATTGACATTTCTTAGCATTCTGTTTCCCTACTGTAACCACAGATGGTTTCAAAATTTGGTGTATAAGTGACGAGATTAATAAGTCTCGCGAATCTGAAAAAAGAAAAAATAAAATAGTTTAAAAATGGCAAAATATAACTTTTACAGAAAAAATTATTATATATTACTATATGTATACCATAATCAGTAAACAGAAAATAAGAAAATATTGCGTATACGTCAGAGTAGAATTTTTTTTCCTTTTTTTCTTAATTAATTTGATGAACCTTCAAAACTTTTTTCGTTGGTAGTATGTATTACTATTTATAAGTTGCAGGATAAAATAAAGAAATTGAAAAAAAAAAAAAAAAAAAAAAAAAAAAATAACAGGAAGCATCGACACAATTGTTGAAGATGGATTTGAATTATAATACGAGCAATTTGAATAAAAATCTAAACATTTGTGTCCACTCTGGTGTATACGTAATTTTTTTATTCTTATTTTCTTTTCATCGTTACTACGAAATAGATAGTGGACATTATGTGAAATATTGAAAATTAAAAATAATAGATATGTACTTAAAAAGAAGGATACACTTACTTGCACTTATATTCTCTAGATCGTTTAATAGAGCCAATGAAGCTTTCTCCTTCACTTTTTTTTTTATAACGGGAACGATTTGTGATATGAATGAAGGCCAGAGTTTGAAAAGTTGAGATGGATTGTTTGGTTTAAGGATGTTATAGTCAATTTCAACCTAGAAACATGTATATTGGAAATAAAAATTTAATGTTACTATTTATTCAGAGTTCTTATCACTTATTTCTTGTGAAATTATATGAATGATAACTTACAAGTGTATGTCCGAGTGGATGCCTGAAGAGTCGCCACTTTTCAAGGATATTCTGGTTATCAGTTTGAATATCTGAAAACCTTTGAAAAGCAACAGATTTCCAATTGGCCTGAACTTCTTCCCAGGGTTCCGAATTGTGCTGAAGCCAAAGGATCTTTTCTTGAAAATCGGAGCAATTCTCCTCATTTAAAAGTGGTGCATTTGATTTTGGTTCTTCTACTAATATTGAGAATTAATTTTTTTATTTCTTTGTTTGAACAAATATCAGTGATGTGTGTGTTTACCTTGTTTTTCGTTATTCGTGTTTATGAGTTTTCTCTTCAAACCTTTTAATTTTATTCTGGCGTTAACGGCTCGATCATGTAATTTTCCTACTGGATTAAGCCCTCGACATCTTTTGTGTAAATAGTAATCCTAAAAGAATCATAATAAGCAATATTTATTTTTAAAAGTACAGTGGTGGTCCAGTATAACGAATGCCGATATATCGTTCGTTATATTGGACTACACTGTATACAAAAATTATTTTCGATTTGTATTTTGTAATTTGAAATTGACAAATCAATTTAATGTATTGTATATTATATTTACATACTTTACATACAAATATAACATACTTTTTTTTCGGTTGGGAAAATATTAATAATTTCATTTGTGGAAACTTCTATGTCCCTCATTGTCATGCCTTTGTTCCTAGAGGAGAAACTGTCAACAATAATTGATATTAAGTTGTTTTTTGCTGCTTCATCTAAATGCTTTTTTTCATCATAAAAGTTAAGTATGCTTTGACCCCTCTCTGTTTGGCTTAACAATTCTTTTAATGTGCTGTTGTCGAAAAGGATCGAATCATTTTCAAAGGATCGATGTGAAGATGAGGGTGAACTAATATTGCTATTATGTGCTGAACTGGAATTCGGCTCTAAGTAATTTAACTCAATCCAATTTTTGCATGCCTCAGAAATATTTTTCGGTGGCTAGTTAAAAAAAAAAATTAAGCTTCAAATCAAGTAATCATTTAAATATAATGTACATACATTCTTTCTCCAGACATTTAAATGAAACTTAAATTTTGCCCTTGTGCCTAAGAGAGGAGCTGGAAATAAGTCGTTTATTTCCGATTCGGTTGCAACCAAAAGGCTCTCCATGTCGAAACCATTGTCTTAAATGCATGTGAAATGAGTTAAAAAAAAAACTTGGGAATTGTTTTGAAGGTACCTGCCACACGCTTAAACACAATTTCGTCGAATCCGAACTTTTCGCAAATTAATTCCTTAACTTCATTTTGCTCGCTTGTGCTGTTTTGCATTCCAAGAGATGATACATCGAGAAAAATGCTGTTCTCCATATTTATAGTTTGTTCATTTTCCAATTCGCATTCATTTTCAATAAGCAATATATTGCCAAGTGCACAGGGATCCATAGCTTTTTATAAATAATAATAGAAAAGGGTTTTCAATCGAACACTTTCTTTTATACTAGTCGAAAAATAAAAAAAGGCGATTTTTTTCATATTTCAAGTGGCTTTACATATCCGTCAAAAATGGTCGTTAACCAATTTTTATAAGAAATCCTTTAAGTTTGAAACTTAAAATTTTATAATCTTATGATAAAAACAATTTTCAGGCAACTTGTAAACCCTAAATTTCAATGATTTTTGAAGCTAACTTTCTTTTTCAATTTTTTTTTTTTTTTGTAAAAACATGGACAACATTTTTCGAACTTAGCCACTATTTTATCGGATAACTTGTTAATTCAGCTTTCAAATGCTATCTTTAAAAATTCCAAACCATTAAAGTTAATGGTGTATATTAAATATTATATCACTAATGGTATGAAAATGAAAATATAACGGGACTCTGGCGGGGCCTCATATTATAGGATTTTAGATTATTGAAAATTATTAACAAAAAACATAACAAAATCTATTATTTTAACCAAAATTAAAGTAAGGAATACCTGTCTTATTTTCGATTGACATATCGTCGCCCGAGAATTGTTTTGTCGTATCTCCCAAAAACACAATTTTGGGAAATCGCATTTAAAGGTTTACGTTACTATAAAAAGAAAACGAAGCGATTAGGTTGTTCTTTTTTTAAT